>CM054134.1:115789052-115814052 GCA_028751875.1 Rapana venosa
AAGGCATTGTTAGAATATCATTACGTATCCTGTCCATACCAAATTGCAAACGCCACGCAGAATAAACTATGTATTATATAGATCTAGAGGTGAAGGGAGTGGGGGTGGGGTGGGGTGGGGTGGGGAGGGGTTGTGGAGGAGGATGAGGATGGATGGATGGATGGTGGTGGTGGTGGTGGTGGTGGTGGTAGTGGTAGTGGTGGTGGTGGTGGTGGTGGTAGTAGTAGTAGTAGTAGTAGTAGTAGTAGTAGTAGTAGTAGTAGTGGTGGTGGTGTGGTGGTTGTAGTGTGTTAAGTTGTGTTGTTGTTGTTGGTGGTGGTGGTGATGGTAGTGGTGTGTGTGTGTGTGTGTGTGTGTGTGTGTAGGGGGCGGGATTGCTGAGGGGAGAAAATACAAACACGTAAGCACATAACAAAAATCACCTAAACTAGTCCCTTATGCACACTCACAAGTATTTAAGCACACACGTAACACACACACACACCACACACACACGCGCGCGCGCGCACACACACACACACACGCACCCGCTCACGCACGCACACACACACATACACACACGCACAAGCACGCACGCACAACACACATACACACACACTCACATGTGGGAGCGCTCTCTCTCTCTCACCACACACACACACACACACACACAAACACACACACACACAAACACACACACACACACACACAAAACACACACACACACTCTCTCTCTCTCTCTCACACACTCTCTCTCTCTCTCTCTCTCTCTCTCTCACACACACACACACACACACACACACACACACACACACACACACACACACACACACACACACACACACACACACCAGCGAAAGAAACGCACGAAGATGCACACACGATCAACAACATGCACAACACCCCCTTCCTTTCCTGTCCTATCTCTTACAAAGAGGACGCGTTTTCATAACATTAACGATTACTTGAATATTGTTCGGGAATACAATTCACAATGGTTTATCCCCATTTACTCTTTTCACCAACAGTGAAACAAAACAGCATACGTGTTAATAAATAAATGACGGGTACAGCTGCTGCTGCTGCTTTACCATCAAAGGGCGAGTAATTCTGGTACTTTCTACACAGCCAAGGGAATTAACCGACGGTGCTTAACAGCCAGCGGTTGTTTAATGCTGACTCAGTACTTATATAAATGGCTTACTTGTTCTTTGACAAAACTTTACAGATATTGAGTGGATGACTTTACAGAGTATGCAGGAATGAGGGAGGGGGAGGGGTAGAGGGAGTAGTATACCATTATTTTCTACAGCCCTGTGGTAATGGTAATAATTATCATTCCTGATATCAATATTGTTTCTTGTATAATCATAATTTTGGTGAGTTTTTTTCACAGAATTTTGTTGACAGACCTGCTTCGAAATATCGAACTATCTGTATGCCTCTATTGAGAGATGAGGTGGGTTTATATATATATATATATATATATATATATATATATATATATATATATATATATATATATATATATATATATATATATATATATATATATCTACTAGGGTGGTTTGTATAACTGATAATGACAATGACAAATTCTTTCATTTCGAGGATAATGAATAAACACCTATGTGGGGTTTTTTTTTACATCCAGTCCCCGCCCGTAGGTAAGAGACAGAGAGAGACAAGACAGACAGACAGAAAGACAGAAAGTAGAGACAGAGAGACAGAGACAGACAGAGACAGGAGAGACATATACACCGACACATAAGACAGACAGGCAAAGAAACAGAGAGAGACAGAGAGAGAAACGGAACAGAGGCAAGGACAGAGATACAGACAGACAGGCAGAGACTGAGACTTAACACAGACACGGCGGCATAACCAAACAGAGACAAACAGACAGACAAACAGAGAGACAAACAAACAGACAGACAGGCAAGTAGAGATACATACAGACACACATAGGACAAAAAAAAACACAGACACAGAGACAATCTGACAGTCTTGACACACAGAGAGATAGAATGGGGAAAAAAAAAACCCACAGAAAGAGAGACCTCACAATGAACAGCAGTTTGTGTGTCATCTTACAAGGAAATCAGGAACAGTTAATTTTACCCGGCACACGCAACAACAGCAGCAATTACAGCAGCATCAGTGCCACTGCATGCACGCCAAGAGAGAGAGAGAGAGAGGGAGAGAGAGAGAGAGAGAGAGAGAGAGAGAGAGAGAGAGAGAGAGATGGCTTTGACTTGACTTTTTTAATATCGAGGATAATGGAATAAGCACTCATGTGCTTTTTTACACCCAGTCCCCGTGTGTATGCGGTTTTGTAAATTTTGTCATATGTTCCCACGGCACACAATGGCTTACTCTTTCGAAAAGCGGAACAGGATTTAACGTGTGCGCAAGATGTTCTGCATGCGTTCGCACACGGGGCCTCGGTTTATAGTCTCATCCGAAGGACAGTGACATTCAGTTCGATTTTTTTGTCAAACTGGGAAGAAAGGGCGAGGCTGGGAATCGAACCCAGATCCTCACGGTTTACTTTGTTGGCAGGCAAACGTCTTAACCGTCCTGCCACCTTCCTTCTCAAGAGAGAGAGAGAGAGAGAGAGAGAGAGAGAGAGAGAGAGAGAGAGAGAGAGAGAGAGAGAGAGAGAGAGAGAGAGAGAGAGAGAGAGAGGAGAGAGAGAGAGCGAGAGAACACTGAACACTGAACACTGAAAGTAATTTAATGCCATTAACAATACAGTCTTTTTGGCAAGGAGCACAGTATGGACACAATTTAAACAATATGCTTTTTGCAAGAAGGAAATGATGAAAACCGAAAGAGGAAAAGGCATCTCGAATAACTATATTCAACCGAATGCATTAATTATTAATTAATTATTATAACAAGTTTGCACACACACACACACACACACACACACACACACACACACACACACACACACACACACACACACAACACAACACACACACACACCAGTATCATATTACCTACAAATCAACAACAATATAGGACAAATCGGCCACCCGACCCTCACATTCAAATAAGGCAATTTAGCCAATGGAAATCGTATTCCACAAATATGGAAAACAAAATAGTGTTACTGGAGAGAGAGAGAGAGAGAGAGAGAGAGAGAGAGAGAGAGAGAGAGAGAGAGAGAGAGAGGGGGGGGGGGGAGCTGGGAGGGAGCGAGGGGGGGAGGGGGTGAGGGGGGGAGGGGCAGACGAACAATTTACGCAACTCTATCCAGAGCCATTTTCAATAATATCGGCCCATTTCGTTTCAATTATTGATATTCTCCACTTACAAACCAGTCATGTAAATGCTAATGACTGGATTAGGCCCATTGTCTTACAGTTGATTTTTTTAAAAATCATATGTTGTTTTCTTTTTTAAAAAAAAGAAAAGAATAACGAAGTACAAAGTTCAAAAGTCGAAGGATGCACATCCATTAAATTTGTTTTAAGTTAAAACAAATGACTGAATAAATCTATAAAAACTATGACCCCCACTCCTTAAAAGAAAAAAAATGAACAGATTAACAATCTAAAAGAATGAAAAAAAAACAAAAACACCCAAATGAAACATTTAACCCATACCTCTAAAATAAACATAATTTTTGCAATTGCCCTTCATGGGATGATTAAAGTGTTTTCGAATTGACTGACTTGATTTGCAACTGTATCCATCTCAAGCACTTTCCTGACTACACACACACACACACACACACACACACACACACACACACACACACACAATGTACCATCTGGAAATAAAAGTTTGACTTTGACTTTCACACACACACAGACACACACGTACGCACGAGCGCGCACAACCCCACCCCCACCCCGACACACCCGTACCCAAAACACACCCACACCACACAACGCCACACCAACACACAAGACAACACAGGCACACGCACGCACGAACCCACACCCATCCCCCCCCCCCCCCTCCCACACACACACACACCCCGTACCCAAAACCCACAACCACCCCCTACCCCCCCACCCCCACACACACACATACACCACACCACACCAACACACAAGACAACACAACACAACACCCCCCCCCCCCCCCCCCCCCCCCCCCCCCCCCCCCCCCCCCCCGCGCCGCTCCTCAAAAACCAACCCTCACTTCCTGACTTAAGTCGAATCAATCGTTTCATTAAACACACCAATGGGCCCCGCGCAAGTTTTCTATCTTTATATATATTTTCATCGAGGTCATATTCAGTGGTATCACAGACAGAATGGAATGCGCAAGACAAACAGAAAGAAAAACACAAACATCATAAACATTAAACAACAACACACAAAAAAAGCTTGACATGTTCAACGTTTATTTTTGGGGTCTGCCAGTATTTGGATGGCACCGAGTCGATACGAAAGAACGTCACGTTAAACGCCTCTTAAAAAAAACAACAACCCACACTCAAAAAACCCCAACCAGTGAAGAGCCAAGTGACGAGGCGAGGCTATATGATAATTATAGCTGACAGCCCTGCTTACCTCATGTCGGTTTTGCGCTTCGAGAAGCGGATGGTGTTGTTGTTGATTTTTTGGTTGGTTGGTTGGTTGGTTGGTTGGTTTGTTTGTTGCCAAATTATCTATTATTATTATTATTATGATTATTATTATTATTATTATTATTATTATTTATTACTATCATCATCATCATCACCACCATTAGTAGTAGTAGTAGTAGTAGTAGTATTGCCAAAAAATGTTTTGTTTTGTTAAGCTGTGTTTGGGGGGGGGGGGGGGGGGGGGAGTATGACTGTGTGTGTGTGTGTGGGGGGGGGGGGGGGGGTTGTGGTGTGTGGGTGTGTGTGTGCGTTGTGTGGTGTGTGCGCGCGCGCGCGCAACCATAATAAGTGCATGTGCATGCACAAATCCACTCAATCAAACATACACACGCGCACGCACGCACACACGCGTACGCACACACACACACACACACAAACAAACACACACACACGTTCATTTCTTTCTTTCTTGTAGTTTTTTTTTTTTTGGTTTTGGTTATTATTTTGTTATTGTTGTTGTTGTCTTTGCATGGATAGATAGATGGCTTAATTTAAAAAAGAAAAGTAAATGTATTGCTTAAAGTTACTATATCATGAGCAAATAAATAAAAGATTGACTTTGAAGTTTCACATACACACAATAATAACAACTACACCCACGACCACACGACCACACACATACAACAAACACATACCCCCCTCGCCCCCACCCCTACACACACGCAACATAACCCAAACCCCCCACCCATCCCCACCCCCCCCCCCCCCACACACACACACACAGATCCCCAACCCCCCCAACCACCCCCACACACACACACCACACACATATTCTCAAAACTATATATACAATCTAATATTCCCGCTTATATAATAGAAAAAACCAACCAACCAAATACTTTTTAGTTTTCATTGACACATAATGTAAAAGGAATGACACAAAGCAAACTAAATTCAATCCCTCGACATCCCGTATAGGAGTGGAATGGATGCAAGCGCTTTGATTTGTTGTTGTTTTTACAAGATATAGCGCTATATAAATTCCATTTATTATTATTATTATTATTATTATTATCCCGACCCTAAACCACCACCCACCCACCCACCCCATATACCACCCACCTCTCTCTCTCTCTCTTCTACGGCCATCCCCCCCCCTCCCCCCCCTCCACCCCAACATCCCACCTCCCCCCCTTCCCAGATCCCGAAAAGGAAAACAGCCAAGGGCACTTAGCCAGGACAGTAGTGCAACTCGCACGTGCTGCAAAAAACAGCCGTTCACACACACACACACACACACGCACGCGCACGCACGCGCGCGCGCGCACACACACACACACATACACGCGCGCGCGCGACGCAAGCTCAAACAGTCAACAAACAAGCACACACGCACACACACACTACACATACACGCTCGCAAGCACACACACTCAACAAACAACACACACACACACACACCACAATACACACACATCACAAAACACAACACACACAACTCACACACACAACACACACACAAACACACAACACACACAACAATACACACACAAAAACCACCACACCACACCACACCACATCACACCACACAAACGACATACATACACAACACAGCACACACACACCCTCATACACAAACAGTCACACACACACACACTACACACACACACACACACATACACACACACACATTACACACACACACGCACCCAAGCTCAAACACTCAACAAACAACACACACACACACCACAATACACACACACACACACACACGCACGCACACACACACATCACAAAACACAACAACCCCCCCCCCCCACACACACACACACACACACACAATATACACACACAAAACACACACACATACACATACACCACACCACAACCACACAACAGACAAACATACATAACACAACACACACACTCATACACAAACAGTCACACACACCACACACACAGACACACACACACATACACACACCACCACAACATACACACACACACACCCCCACCCCACCCCAAACAACGCACACACACACAACACCCCACCTCCCCAAACAACACCCCCCCCCCCAAACAACAAAAACACACAACACACACATACCACAACACACACACACAACACACACACAACACACACATACACACACACAAACACACACACACAACACACACACACACACCACACAACACACACACACCCCAAACAACACCCACTCACTCCCCAAACAACACACACAACAACACACACAACACACACACACAACAAACACACACACACAACACAACATACCCCCCAAAAAAAAACACCACACACACGCACAAACACCACACACACCCCAACACACACACACACACACATACCACAACACAAACACACACACACACAACACACACACACGATAGCGAGAAACTTGAAGATTGGCACCATTCCATAAGCCCTGAGGCAACGTGTGTCTCTGTGTAATGACCCACTTCTTTTTTCTATGATAATAATAATAATAATACTGCTGCTGCTGCTGCTGCTGCTGTTGCTGCTGCTGCTGTTGCTGCAGAGAGCGTGGTGGGTTTGTTGCTGCGACCTAGTTGATGCCACTGGCAGCGCTAGTTTTTTTGGCACGAAGTTCACGTGCTGCAGATCTGATCTGAAGTCAGAACTGACAGACACCATCTTCTATTACAGCTGGGTAGCGCAGACGTAAATAAATGCGTTGCTACTAGGTTGACTTACCCCCTGATGCTGCTGCTGTTGTTGCTGTTGTTGCTTTTGCTGCTGAAGTAGGTGTGTGTGGTAGTGTAGTGTGGTGTGGTGTGTGTAAGTGTGAAGTGTGTGTGTGAGTGTGTTGTGTGTGTTACGAAACTGATAATGCGAGCAAAAAGGCAGCAGCAGCATCACCATCATCACCCTCACCACCACCACCACCACCACCAACAACATTATTATTATTATTATTAATGTTGTTGTTGTTGTTGTTGTTATTATTATTATTATTATTATTAACAACAACAAACAACAACAACAACAAAATAAATCACCCTTACAAAACAAATAAAGAAAAAAACAAGACGAAAAGGTGGGTGGAGGGTATTGACTGTGTTAAAAATCAGTTATTTATCAAGGCAGGAGAGAAACATAATGTTTAGAAAATTGTATAAAAAGGAGAAATGACTCAAAACCAGCACTGGCAATTTTTTTTTCTCTTTCTTTCAGCTTCCTCTGACAGTACGCCCCTGTTTCGCAAAACAAAACAAAACAAAACAAACAAGCTAACAAACAAACAAACAAAGTCGGGCAATGATTACATTTTCGTCCAGTGAAAGCAGTCATTTAATACCTACGTACATAAGTCGACCAAAACAAGACAAGGAAAAGAGTCAGTTCATTCTGTCTTCATCACCACACGTGCGTCTGAGTAATGACCCATTTTTTCTGTAATAAAACTGCTGTTGTTACTGCTGCTGCTGCTGCTGTTGCTGCTGCTGCTACTGCTGCTGCAGAGTGGTGGTTTGTTGCTGCGACCTAGCTGATGCTTATTGGAAGAGTAGGCCATTGTGTGCCGGTGGGAACGGATGACAAAATTAACAAAACTGCATACACACGGGGACTAGATGTAAAAAAAACACACATGAGTACTTATTCCATTATCCTCGAAATAAAAGGATAAATAAAAAAAGAATAAATAAATCTGCGGTAGGAACTCGGTGTAATGCCATAATGGTTTGCTATCACTCTCTGTCTCTGCTGAGTTCTACCATCTCCTGTAGCCCTCCTCCTCCCAGACCACTGATCTCAGTGATGTTGGCAATGTAGGATGTTGGTACATGGTGGTCTGCCTCTTTTCCCTCTGCCCTCAACCTTACCTCGGAGAACTGTCGTTATCAGATTTGTCTGTGCGTTTCTGTTTGCACGACCAACATATCTGTCTGCGCTTACCTATTTCAGCAAGCATTTGTCATTGCACTGAGAGTTCATCAAGATCTTCCGTCAAGATCTTCTGTCTGCCCTTTAATGGACTCTAAAAGGAACAAGATAACCATTCAAGGATACCAAGCAGACTCCAGCCGCCTCGTCAACATGAAAATCAAGGCAAAGATAGAAACAGAAAGAAAGACACACATGGCAAAGCAACTAAGAACACAAGCAGAAACCTAAACGCATGAATAAGTAGTTTAGTGTTCTTTGGTAAAGCGCGTGCGCGCGCGCGCGCCACACACACACACACACACACACACACACACACACACACACACACACACGCACACACACACAATGGATGATACAATTTACAAAACTGCATACACCAGAGGACTGGATCTGGATGTACAAAAAAGCACATGACTGCTTAATCCATTATCCTCGAAATAATATTTTACAAAATAACATAGATATAAACACACACAAACATGGTACGAAGCCATCTGACGGCACTGCAACCATAACTAGAAAAATGTTTATTGAGTGTTTGTTCACCTGTCTCTTTATGCATCCCTCTCCCATCCTGTGAGGGCTTTTGTCATATTTCTGATAATATTGCATGATCGTAACAATAGATGATTGATTACAGTAATAACAGAGCAAGCATACACACACATACACACACACGCGCACACGCACACACGCACGCATACACACACATGCCTTTATCCCCCCAAATTAAAGAATAAAAGAATAAACAAATATAAGAGTAAATATAACACACAGACACACACGCGCGCGCGCGCCACACACACACGTGCGCGCGCTCGTTTGTAAGATTTGTATGCACGTTTGCGACCAGGTGTATTTGTATGTAGGGGCTATAATTATGTGTGAGGTGTGTTTTGAGCATAACTGTAAACCATATACATACTTACAACCTGACTGATAACTCCGAAACTCTTAACAAACCTATACCCTTTTTATTACTTATGCTAACAGAGAGAAAACGATAAGGATAAGGACATTTTATTGTATGAGGGTAGTAGATTAATTACAACGACTTTTCTTTTCATCGAATCCTCAAAAACTAAATGACAAGAAAGAGAGAGAGAGAGAGAGAGAGAGAGAGAGAGAGAGAGAGAGAGAGAGGAGAGAGGAGAGAAGAGAGAGAGAGAGAGAGAGAGAGAGGAGAGAGATGAGAGAGAGAGAGTGAGAGAGAGAGAGAGAGAGAGAGAGGGAACAATTTGAACAATTTGAACAATTTTTATTTTTCAGAGGGTAGTAGATTAAGCATTACATGCTTTTTTACATCCAGCCCTCAAAATAATAAAGAGAGAGAGAGAGAGAGAGAGAGAGAGAGAGAGAGAGAGAGACAGACAGACAGACAGACAGACAGACAGACAGACAGACAGACAGACAGACAGACAGACAGACATACAGACAGACAGACAGATAGAGAAAGTCATAGAGAGACAGATATAGAGACACAGAGACACAGGGGCAAAGAGAACTGTTGCAAATTGGATAAGACAATCTTGGCATTCGTGCTTTAAAAAAAAAGTATGCACCAATAAATGTACAGTTTCCTTTCAGCATTCAAACTTCACAACACTAAAAAAAAAAAAAAACAACAACAACCAGACCACACAGGAAACACAAAACACACACACACACACACACACACACACACACACATACACACACATTCTTGCAACGTTAGTGCTGTAATTGTTCTATCTGGGTCTACACAAGGCCGCGGGATTCAATGCCAAAACGTTTAACCTTGCCCGGGATATTTCCGTCTCGGTTCGAGAGCCTGAGAGCACTGCTTGCCCAAAACAATGGCCATTAATCAGTTCACTTGAAAAGTGGAGCAACTTCGAAACGTCGACTCCCACTCTCTCGCGTGTTATTTTTAACAAACACTCCTGCGAACACGCGCACACACGCGCGCACGCCCGCACTTACGCGCGCACCTGTACACAGACAGACACAGACAGAGAGACATACATGTACACACACATATACACACAGAGAAAAAGCGGGAGAGGTTTGACTCAGTTTATCAATGTTGGTTTCAATTCAGGTTTCTTTCTTAGTTTTTGGAGTGGTGGTGGTGGGGAGGGGATGTGGGGGGGGGGGGGGGGGGGGGGGGGGGGGGGGGAGACCCAGACCACCTGTAATGGTCTGGAAGTGGATAACTAAAAATACAGGTAAAGGTGTCACATAACCTGTGTGGTCCTAGGGGAGTGAGGCATCGGAAACCTCAACTTCTCAAGGGACCAGGATGTTGAGGGCGGCGGAAGTGGATAGGGGAAAAAGTTATGGCACAAACGGGGGTTGAACCACAAACACACGCTTCGGACCCGGATTGTTTGCTTTCTATGCGGGTGTGTGTCCTGTAGACCTCCAGTCCACCCGTTGTACCTTTTTTTTTTGCTACAGGCAGTTGTGGCACTCTGTAGTGACATTCTCTGGTATTGTCCACGCTTTGGTACACTTGTCAAACGTGGACCATATAACAGCAGACATTGAAAGAAGGATACAGGCAATGGAGATGAGGCGCTTTCGCAAACATTTTGGTATCTCATACACAATCACATTACAAAGGAGGAAGTGAAAACCAGAATCAAAAACGTCATCGCGCCATTTGAAGAGCTGACTTCAGTGAGAGAAAAAGTAAACTGAAGTGGTTCAGGCACGTCACACCAACATCTGGACTGGCCAAGACTGTCCTACAGGGAACAGTACAAGGAGGAAGACGAAGAGGCAGACAGAGAAAACGATGGGAAGACAACATCAGACAGTGGACTGGCCTTGAATTGAAAGATTTGCTAGGAAAAGCTGAAAACCGCGAGGAGCGGAGGAAGCTGGTTGCAAAATCTTCAGTGGTGCCCAAACGGTCTACAAGATTACGGGATAGGTGAACGTGAGGTGAAGTGGCGTATAGGGCTACTAGCATACAGAACGTTAGGAGCTGTCAGAATATGAATCATGCTTAACCTAGAAACACAGCATGGGGAAAGAGAGGGAGAGAGATACTGTACTGGGCATAGATACCAGAAAGAAATTGATAGTTGCTGCAATGTGGTGTGTGTGTGTGTGTGTGTGTGTGTGTGTGTGTGTGTGTGTGTGTGTGTTGTGTTGTGTGTGTTGTTATGTGCGTGTAGTGTGACTTTGTTTGCTTTACCAGTATGAAGCATCATGGAATTATGCCAGAGATGTCTACATAGCTCCTGCAAGTCTGGAAAGGAAATGATGTCCATGTTGATTATGCCATCGCGGATTATCCATTGTCGCTGACCTCACACTGGTTGATGGGCGGTTTTGAGACGTGTATCTAGTCCAAGATAGTGTGAGAGAGACAGTCTTCTTCTTCATCGAGCTTTCAGACAGCAAACACTATTGTCTGTCATATGAGCGAAAATGGGTCACGCTGCCGTTAAGCCCCTGATAAGTCAAGCCCAGCGCATCCGACTTCGGCGAGAGAGAGAGAGAGAGAGTGAGAGAGAGAGAGAGAGAGAGAGAGAGAGAGAGAGAGTTGCTATGTTTTAATAATAATAATAATAATAATAATAATAATAATAATAATAATACATGGAACTTATATAGCGCTATATCTTGAAAAGACAAATCAAAGCGCATGCATTCAACCTAATCTTACACGGTCATGCAATCAATGACAAATGATCAATAGTTTAAACAAACAGATATTTACAAACATAGTGCGCTGCAGACAAAATCTATGAAATAAAATTTCAAAAGTCAAATGTTTTTCAAAAGCACACACACACACTCACTTAGGTCCTATACTTTAGCAGGGTGATAGGATATGGGTTAGTGAAGGTGGGATAGCTCTGATATGAAACAGGAGGGGGGAAATCTTAGGTTTGAAATAAATATGTCTTGAGGCTGGATTTAAAAGTGTCATAACTAGGTTTCTGGCGAAGAGAGAGAGGGAGCTCATTCCAGGTCGATGGACCTGAAATAGAGAAAGAGCGGCGGCCAACAGTGGATTGGTTGAATCTAGGTATTCGTAGGCACAAGGTATCTGCAGTAGAGCGGAGGGAACGTGAAGGAGTGTACAGGTTAAGACATTCACAGAGGTAGGAGGGTGCAGTTTTGTGGAGACATTTGTAACAGAGGGTACTGATCTTATAATTTACTCTCTATGGCACAGGCAGCCAGTGGAGAGATCGCAAGAGAGGGTTAATGTGCTCAGATTTTTTCTTTCTGAGAACTAGTCGAGCTGCGGAGTTTTGTATACGTTGAAGGGAGTGGATAGATGATGCTGGTAGACCAGACAAAAGAGAATTACAATAGTCCAGACGTGAAAGAATGAGAGAAGTGACAAGTTTGGCTGTTGCATCAGTGGACATGTACTTTCGAATTGCACTAATACGCCGTAATTGATAGTAGCACGACTGACAGGTCTGGGTGATGAATTTTTTCATAGAGAGTGTGTTGTCGATAACAACACCTAGATACTTCACAGCAGTGAATAGAGGGACTGATGTATTGCCAAGTTCTATTGAAGCTGTTGTAATGGAAGAGAGTTTGTGTTTGGTCCCTACGAGCATGTTTTCAGTCTTTCTGGGGGATCAAAATGCGGGAGAACGGACCAAGAAGACAGAATATAGCCAAGAAAGAGGTGAGAGGAAGAAAAGTCACAAGGCAGAAACAAAGAGAGGGATAGAAAAGAGGCGATTCCTGGCACAGAATATCCGGAAGTTGGGGGTGCTATCTGTACTAATAGGCCCCCAGCATCCCCACGGAGGAAGATCAACGTAAAAGCATGGCGCGCGCGTGTGTGTGTGTGTGTGTATGTGTGTACGTAGGTGTGTATGTTAGTGTGTAGAATATATATATAAATTATATGTGTGAATATATATATTATATATATATATATATATATATATATATGTGTGTTGTGTATGTGTGTGTGTGTATGTGTGTGTGTATGTGTGTATGTGTGTGTGAATATATATATAATTATATGTGTGAAATATCATTTATATATATTTATATATATATATTATTATTATATTATTGTGTATATTGTGTGTGTGTGTATGTGTGCTGTGTTGTGTGTTGTGTCTGTGGCTGTGTGTGGCTGTGTTCGTGTGTGTGTCTGTGGTGGTGTGTGCTGTGTATTCGTGGTGTGTTGTGGCTGTGTGTGGTGTGTTGGTGTGTGTGTTCTGTGGCTGTGTGTGGTGTGTTCGTGTGTGGTGTGTGTGTGTGGCTGTGTGGTTTATGTGTGGCTGTGTGTGGCTGGGGTGTGTCTGCGCGGCCCCGGAAGAAGATCTGATCTAGAGTCTGTTGGCTGTGGTGTGTGGTGCTGTGTGTGAATGGACTAGTTGTGGCTGTGTAGTGTGTGTGTGGCATGTCCTGTTCTTTTGGCATGGTGGCGTGTCATGCGCGCACACCAGGAAAGAAAAAGAGCTACCTTCAAAAACTACTGCTGCTGGTGGTGTGCATGACGAAATAACTAAGATAATGATGTATGTTTGCATAATGCCATTTCCTTATGGGAATATAAGACACACTAACAAATACAGTAAAATACAAGTACTACCTTCATACATACATACATACTCATCATACATACATACATACATACAGACATACATGCATACATGCATGCATACATACATATATACATACAATATACATAATACGTATACTACATTACATACATACATACATACAGCCACATTACATACATACTTATTTCATACATGCATACATACATACATACATACATATCATACATACATACATACATACATAATACATGACATACATACATTCATATACATTCATACATACATACACACATACATACATACGTACGTACGTACATTCATACATACATACATACATGCACACATATACATACATACTTATATACATACATGCATACATACATACATACATACATATACATACATACATACATACATACATACATGCATGCATACATACATTCATACATACATACATACATACATACATACATACGTACGTACGTACGTACGTACGTACGTACGTGCGTTACATACATACATACATACATACATGCATACATACATACATACATACATACATACATACATTCGTACATCATACATACATACATACATACATACATACATACATGCGTACACACAAACACATACACACACGCACTCACGCACATACACACACATAATATAGGGAACTGAGAGAGAGGGAGGGAAGGGACAGAGACAGACAGACAGAGAAAGAGAGAGGCAGCGATAGAGACAGAGATAGAGACAGAGAGAAAGAGACAGAGAGACTGAGAGAAAGAGACAGAGAGAAAGAGACAGAGAGAAAGAGACAGAGATTGACTAAACAGAAAATGTTCTACAACCGTCTCTTTCTGATGCACGGGTAGGAGTGAGGGGGAGGGGGGGGGGGGGGGGGGGGGGGGGGGGGGGGGGGGCGAAGAATGGGTGTGAGTGAAATGCCTAAAACTAGACCTTTACCAACAGCGCAGTGCAGATAGATCCTCAAACTTACCAAACAGTCACAGGCGCTACAGTTCACAAGCGGCATGAACTTTAAAGAGGCATTTGCTTGTCAGTTATAATACGGTTGAAGGAGGTCTCTCCTCCCTTAATCTACTACTACTACTACTACTACTTCTACTACTACTACTACTACTACTACTTCTACTACTACTACTACTTCTACTACTACTACTACTTCTACTACTACTACTACTACTACTACTTCTACTACTACTACTTCTACTACTACTACTACTTCTACTACTACTACTACTACTACTAATGTATGGAATTTATATAGCGCCTTAATCTACTGCGCCAACTGTGTAGGACCTCGAATTCGGATAAACACTTCAAGGTGAAAGCTGACTGCAGCGATTGCAGCACAATAATTATTATACTCTGGCTTCTCTCGGCATGTTTTTCTAACACATACACACTGCCAAGCGTAGTTAATTAAAGTAACTAAGCCTGACAGTTGTACCCAGTCCCTAACTGTTAACCAGCGTTATCCTAGTTTTCAAGGAAAACCAGTCCCCACTCATACCCAGCCTTATTCCCAAGTGGGGGGAGAGCCAGGGAGCATGTCAGTATAAAAAGTACCACCACCACCCCACACACACACAGGAAATCTATGCTAGGATTTTCCTCTTTTCTATCCCTCTCTTTGTTTCTGCATTTAATTAATATAATTATTTGTTCTATATCGCGTGCGTGATTTGATACTTCCCCCCCCCCCCTCCCCTCTTTCCCTGAGAACTACGTGCTAGGAATTCCCTCTTTTCTATCCCTCTCTTTGTTTCTGCATTTAATTGATATATTTGTTTTAATTCGCGTGCACGATTTCATACTTTTTCCTTTCTTTCCCTGAGAACTACATGAAAACAAACCATTTTCTGCTATCTTGAAATAAAATTCGTTCGTCCATTCGTTCTCTCGTTCTCTCACTAGCTTACTCGCTCTCATGTTTGTGCACCCCCCCCCCCACACACACACACACACAAACACACACACAGACACACAATCTCTCTCTCTCTCTCTCTCTCTCTCTCTCGCAGAACATCTTGCGTACAAGTTAAATCCTGTTCCGCTTTTCGTAAGAGTAGGCCAGTGTGTGCCGGTGGGAACAGATGACAGAATTTACAAAACCGCATACACACGGGGACTGAATGTAAAAAAGCACATAAGTGCTTATTCCATTATCCTCGATATGAAAGGATAAAAAACTCTGTCTCTCTCTCTCTCTCTCTCTCTCTCTCTCTCTCTCTCTCCTCTCTCTCTCTCTCTCTCATCTCTCCTCTCCTCTCTCTCTCTCCTCTCTCTCTCTCTCTCTCTCTCTTCTCTCTCTCTCTCTCTCTCTCTCTCTTTCTCTTTCTCTCTCTCTCTCTCTCTCTCTCGCAAGTGTAAAGCGTGTGTGTCTTAACAAACAAAACACAATAAACTCAAGGGGAAAGAACAAAAACGCAGACGTTGGCAAAGCTTACAACCCTCAACTGAAGCCAGTCATTATCATGCCGGAAGGGATTTGTTTGTTTGTCTGTTTGTTTGTCTGCTTGTTTGTTTTGTTTAACCCAAAGTGCGTTTTTCATGTCTTTGGCGGGTGTGTGCACGTTTATTTCAGCTGTTCAGCAATGAAGATTCAGTCTGGGTACACGCAGACCTGACACTTTAAATTATTTTATTTTATTTTATTCTTTTATACCGAGGATAATGGAATAAGCACTTATGTGCTTTTAAAAAAAAATCCAGTCCCCGTGTGTATGCAGTTTTGTCAATTTTAATAATAATAATAAAAATAAATGGAACTTATATAGCGCTATATCTTGCAAAGACAAATCAAAGCGCATGCATTCAACCTAATCTTACACAGTCATGCAATCAATGATAAATAATCAATAGTTTAAACAAACAGATATTTACAAACATGATGCAATGCAGACAAAATCTATGAAATAAAATTTCAATAGTCAAATGTTTTTCAAAAGCACACACACACTCACACAGGTCACAATTTTGGCATCCGTTGCCACCGGCACACCATAGTTCTACTCTTCCGAAAAGCGGAACGGGTTTTAATGTGTGCGCAAGATGTTCTGCGTGCGTTCGCACACGGAAACTCCTCGGTTTATCGTCTCATCCGAAGGACTTTTGGAGAGAGTGGAGTCTGCACTGATGTTAACTCCAGGGGAAAATATCCCCTTGAACGGGAATCGAACCCGGGTCGTCAGATTGCGAGCGGTATGTTCTAACCACTAGGCTATCCCGTCCGCCTAAACATCTCGCATCGCCAGCTTATGCTCGTAAACTCCCTCACCGCACCGCTGTCTTCTTTTGTGGCTACAGGCACTACTGTACTTGACTTTACTCTCTATTTTTAATATTCTTTTATTTCGAGAATATATGGAATACACACTTATTTCGAAAATAATGGAATAAGCACTCGTTAGCTTTTTTTTTTTATCATCCAGTCCCCATGTGTATACAGTTTTGTCAATTTTGTCACATCCCTTCCCAATGGCCTACTCTTCCGAAGAGCGGAACGGGTTTTAACGTGTGCGCAAGATGTTCTGCGTGCGTTCGCACACGGGACCTCGGTTTATCGTTTCACCCGAAATACTAGCACCCAGACCACCACTCATGGTCTAGTGGATGGGGGAAAAGTTTCGGGCAGACACAAAGATCGAACCACCGCACACTTCGAGCCCGGAGTTTTCGCTTTCTAGGCAGGTGCGTTACCTCTAGACCACCGACCCACGTGTGTACAAGATGGGATATGTTCGTTTCTGCGTGGAAGTCGGTTTATATCGTCTCCTCCGGAAAACTTACAGAAAAATGCAGTTAGGACCAACACAGAATCCAGGAAATAAGATACACCCACATATGCCAAAAGTCCTTCGGAGGAGACTATAAACTGAGGTCCCTTGCGCAAACGCGCACAGAGCATCTTCCACACACGTTTATACCCGTTCCACTTTTTCGGAATTGAAGGCCATTGTGTGCCGGTGGGAAGGGATGACACAATTCACAAAAGTGTACATACACATGGGCACTGGATGTTAAGAAAAGCACACGAGTGCTTAGCCCGTTATCCTCGAAATAAAATAATAACAGAAAGAAAGAAAGAAGCGACCACTCCGATGTAGTTCAAATTTGCGTCCTCAAATTGACTGTTATTTTTATTATTATTATTATTCTTCTTCTTTTATATCGAGGATAATGGAATAAACACTCATGTGCTTTTTTTTTACATCTAGTCCCCGTGTGTATGCGGATTTGTGAATTCTGTCATCTGTTCCCACCGGCACACAATGGCCTACTCTTACGAAAAGCGGAACAGGATTTAACGTGTGCGCAAGATGTTCTGCGTGCGTTCGCACACACGGGGCCTCGGTTTATAGTCTCATCCGAAGGACTTATCAGCTAGGCTGTACGTCCTCTCTCCTCCTTCCCACCAAGTCTTGTACTATTGACTAAATGGTGGTGGTGGTGGTGGTGGTGTTCCCATAACCTATAAGGTCGTAGGGGAGCGAGGCGGCAGAGACCTCACTTCTCTAGGGCCAGCATATTGAGGGCGGCGCCCATCTCCTCTCCCTCGATTGACTAAATAAATAAAATAAATAAATACCTGCATGAATTAATTGCTATTGCCTGTAATGTGAGGCTGCTGCTGTACATGCCATTGCCCTCCCAGTGAAGGCAGGGTCGGGTTGCTGTGTTGCTATTGATCCCAGGCCTTTGATTTGACAGCTGGTGTCACGCTTGAAATTCTGAAGTCCCACAGCAGTGATCGTGGGGTAGAGCGTCTTGAGTTCAAGTTGGTTACGAGAAAGGTGAACGATCTGTGTGTGTGTGTGTGTGTGTGTGTGTGTGTGTGTGTGTGTGTGAGGCTGTGTGTGTGTGAGGCTGTCTGTTTGTCTGTCTGTCTCTGTGTGTCTGTCTCTCTCCCTGTCTCTCTGTGTTAGTGTGAAAAATGGGGTATGTCCTCTCTCTCTCTCTCTCTCTCTCTCTCTCTCTCTCTCTCTCTCTCTCTCTCTCTCTCTCTCTCTCTTCTCGTCTCTTCTTTTCTCTTCTCTTCTCTTCTTTTTCTTTTCTTTTCTCTCTCTTTTCCCTCTCTTTGTCAGTGTGACGAATGGGGAATGTATGCTAAAGAGAGACAAAGAGAGAGAGAGATGGAGAGAGACAGACAGCTACAGAGACATGGACAAATACAGACAGAATCACATAGACAAAGACAGAGAGAGTGAGAGAGACAGACAAACACACAGACAGATAAATAGAAAGACAGACAGACAGAGACAGAAATACAGACAGCTTGACAAACAAAGAGCAAAAGAGAGAGAAAGAGAAAAAGCGAGAGGTAGACAGAGACAGAGACACACACAGACACAGAAGGCAAACGGACACAGAAGGCAAACACCAACAAGAAAAACTCATAAAACAACAAACAAGAGAGGTAGAGGAATAATGATATAGGAAGCGACAGCAGCAGGAGGCACCACTAGACTACACTACAGGGAAAGGAAAAGAAAGGAGGTTAGTACAGTGAAGCAGCAGACTGACTGCATAGCTGCCACGCTAAGTTAACCCGATGAACGAGTAGGCCTGCACTGCTTAAAATTTAGACAGTAGGCCTAGCCTTCGGATGAGACTATAAACCGAGGCCCCGTGTGCGAACGCACGCAGAACATCTTACGCACACTTTAAATCCTGTTCCGCTTTTCGAAAGAGTAGGCCATTGTGTGCCGGTGGGAACAGATGACAAAATTTACAAAACCGCATACACACCGGGACTGGATGTAAAAAGGCACACGAGTGCTTATTCCATTATCCTCGATATAAAAGAATAAATAAAAGAATAATAAATAAAAGGATAGCTCAGTGGTCAGAGCACTCGCTTTCCCCCAGCCAAGGTTAAGCAGCGTCGAGCGTGGTTACCACTTGGATGGGTGACCGTTTGTGCCGCATTGGCTTCAGTACAGTTCCCCCAGCTGTAAATGGGTCCCTGCCTCTCTAGGGTTAGCGAGGGTGAGGAGATGGGCGCCGCCCTCAATATGCTGGCGCCTGGAGAAGTGAGGTCTCTGACTCCTCGCTCCCCTACGACTTTATAGGTTATGGGACACCTTTACCTTTTTTGGCTAGCTAAGGTCCTTTCTCTTCCCCTAGCTACTACAGCTAAGCAATGAAAACCGCCGCTTCTAGCCATAGGCTAATACAAGGTCAGTAGGTAGTTCCTGCAGCCATGAACAAATTCTATGCCTTTGCCAAGCAAACACTCACTACACTAGCGGAACATTCACATCACAGACGGCGCTAGATTCTTTCTCTTTTCTTCCCCCATCATCTGTTATTAATTATTTGTTATTTGTTATTCATTCTTTTTCTTCGAGGATAATGGAATAAGCACTCTAGTGCTTTTTTAAAAAAAAAATCCAGCCCCCTTGTGTATGCAGTTTTGTAAATTTTGTCATCTGTTCCCACCGGCATACAATGGCCTACTCTTTCGAAAAGCGGAACAGGATTTCACCTGTGCGCAAGATGTTCTGCGTGCGTTCGCATACGGGGCCTCGGTTTATAGTCTCACCCAAAGAACTTTGGCTGAGAGTGGAGTCGGCAGTGATGTTAAGTCGAGGGCAACAATCCCCTTGACTGTCACGGAGTTAGTTTTCAGCCAGCAAATGTTAAGGCTGCACACCAGTATTAAAAAATCACTCTTTTCCTTCTGTTTTTCTATGTGAGTCTTACATTCATACCGCACGTACTAAGGCGTGTACAGAACTAAAACCCACTTTTTGTGAAAGCCTAGCCCCTGACTCAAAACGCATGGTATTTTGAACAAATTTGGTAGGTTTGAATTTTTTTAAACATTTTCAGCAAACATTGTACCCCCTCAGTCCTTTGACGTCTGCTAGCTTCCTTACCGCAATATGTATGCGCGGGGTCAACGCTGTAGGAATACAGGCAATCCTCATTTGATGATTATTTCCAACTTTCTCGTGACTACCTGGTATTGCCCTATGTCCTAAATTCCCCCAAAACAAGTGCACGGTCCATTTGTTCATGCTTAAAATTTTTGTGTGTGAAAATCATCAACATTTATTTCCACTCGCACTCTATAGAAGATACTACATGACCCCCAAATTAATATCGGTGTATAGCCTAATAACAGGCGGCCACAACGCGGTGACTGTCCTGGGTTGACTGCTGCTTATGCTTATTGCCCAGGGCGTTGACACGAGGAAGGAGAGTAGAGTTGTGTTTTAAACCTTGTTTCACCGTTGGGATGCCGGGGGCCTGTCAGTATAAATAGCATCCTCACGTTCTGGAAAGTCTGCGCTAGCAATTTCCTCTTTTCTATCACTCTCCATGTTTCTGGCCTTGTTTCTCTTCTTTCTGTCACCTCCTTCTTGTCTATTTTCTGCCTTCTTGGTCCATTCTCCTGCATTTTTTCCCCAGAAAGACTTAAAAGACAACAGTTCTCTCTTATGCTCTGGGCCAAACTTGTCAGGCGCTTTAATACAACAGACAACAATAATTGCTGTCTGAGCTTTCGGAGAAGAAGAAGAATATGATGATGATACACACGGGGACTGGATGTAAAAAAAAAGTACACGAATGCTTATTTCGTTATCCTCGAAATAAATAAATAAATAGATAAATAAAAATAATAAATGAGTGGATTGACTGCTGCAGGGTGATGTGGAGAGGGAGGGGTTCCATCAGGTTCCACTAGACACTGCATGATACACCCACCGCCAGGAAAAAGTCAATGCAGTACAGTGCCCCCCGCGACGACTGCTCAAGGAGTTGACAGAGAAGTCACGTTCATGTTCATTGTTTAATTAATTGAGCACACCATAAGCTACAAGCTTGGTGTTGCTATGATTCCGAAATGTTGTTTGTTTTCAATGTTTAACTCATTTCTGAATAAAACCTATTTAAACCTCACTTTTCCAGAAACCAGCATGTTGAGGGCGGCGCCCATCTCCTCTCCCTCGCTGCTTTACCTTCCCTGACCCTAAAGAGGGCAGGTATCCATTTACAGCTGGGTGAACTGGGGGATTGTACTGAAGACAAGGCGCACAAACGGTCTTCCATCCATGTGTAGTATATTAATTTTCTGTCACACTAAACTGCCCTGTATTCTGCTTTTACTCTCAATAAAGATAATGTTGACTTAGAATTGACTTGACTTATCACATACTCTACCT
This sequence comes from Rapana venosa, assembly GCA_028751875.1. Taxonomy (NCBI): domain Eukaryota; kingdom Metazoa; phylum Mollusca; class Gastropoda; order Neogastropoda; family Muricidae; genus Rapana; species Rapana venosa. The sequence goes on from CM054134.1 coordinate 115,811,244, forward strand.
CTCATTTATTTCTTGTTCTCTTTTTTCCTGGACAGTCATTTTCGCTTATCTCACTATCATTTGTCATTATTTTCTTCACATTTTTTGTTTAGTTTTCTTTTTTTTTTCTCCAGTCTTTCCTTTTCTTTTCTTCCTCCTCCAATATCCAGGTTCTAATCTCTCATATACTGGTTTGACTTGACTTGACTTGACTTATGACTTACTCTAACTCTCTTATTTAGTTTTGTTTCGTTTTAATCAACACAATCATTTTCCTTATCTCTCTATAATCTGTCAATATTTTCTATAAATTTCTTGTTCATTTTCATTTTTCTTTTTTTCTATTCTTTCCCTTTCTTTCTTTCTTTTTTTCTTTCTTTCCTTCTTTCTTTCTTTCTTTCCTTCTTCTTCTTCTTCTTCTTCTTCTTTCTTCTTCTCCTTCCTTCTGCTATATCCAGGTTCTGCTCTTTCTGCACTGGTTTGAATTGACTTGACTTCACTTATCTCTTACTCTATCTCCTTTAAAAAAAAAAATGTTACCGTTTCTTCTTACACAGTCATTTTCGCTTATCTCGCTTTATGTTTGATTTGTCATTATTTTCTCCACATTTTATTTATTTTCGTGGTTTTTTTCTCTCTATTCTTTCCCTTTCTTTCTTTCTTCTTCTTCCTCGTATACCTCAGGTTCCAATCTCTCTATACTGTTTTGACTTGACGTGACTGATCACTTACACTATCTCCCTTTTTAATTTTGCTTCCTTGTTTTTATATAGTCATTTTTGCTTAACTCACTATAATCTGTCATTATTTTCTTCACAATCGTTATTTCAATTTTGGTTTCTTCTTCTTTTTTTTCTAGTCTGTTCTTTCCTTCTCTTCTTCTTCTTCCTCTTATATATCCAGCCAGGTTCCAATCTCTCTAGCCTACTGGATGTCTGCCAGTACAAGCCAGATCCAGAATGGAGTTTTTAACCTTCACCACATTTGGCGGGCCAACGCCCTACACGTGAGACGGTCAAGCCATACTGCTCTTCTCCCATTACAACAACAGGCTCCTTCCTTCATACACACTGATAGGCACTATTTCTTTCTTTCTTTCTCTTATTGATTGATTGATTGATTTAATTATGTATTCTTTTATATAGATGATAATGGAATAAGAACTCATGTGGTTGTCTTTTTTTACATCCAGTCCCCGTGTGCATACGGTTTTGTAAATTTTGCTATCTGTTCCCACCGACACACAGTGGCCTACTCTTTCGAAAAAGAAGAACAGGATTTAATGTGTGCGCAAGATGTTCTGCGTGCGTTCACACACGGGGCCTCAGTTTATAGTCTCATTCGGACTTTTAGGGGAGAGTGGAGTCTGCACTGATGTTAACTCCTGGAGACAAAAAAAAAATCCCTTTGAACTAAATTCGAACCCGTGTCGTCAAATTGCGAGCGCAATGTTCTAGTGGTCCCCCCCCCCCCCCCCCCCCCCCCCCCCGACCCCCCCCCTGCGTCGGTTTAGTTGGTGTGTGTGGCTGAATATAACCATCATAGCGGTTAGTGGCATTTTGCAAGCTGTATTGAATACTGCTCCGTGTTGTTATGTGTGCTGCGTCAGTATTTTTAGACCCTTCTTATTGTACACGCTCTCGTTCCGTTGCGCATAGGTACATCAGGCTTACGCACGCACAAAACCGAGAGAGAGAGAGAGAGAGAGAGAGAGAGAGAGAGAGAGGGAGAGAGAGAGACAGAGAGAGAGAGAAAGAGAGAGAGAGAGAGAGAGAGAGAGAGAGAGAAAGGAGAAAGAGAGAGAGAGAAAGAGAGAGAGGGGGGGCGAGAGAGAGAAAGAGAAAGAGAGAGAGCGAGAGAGAGAGAGAGAGAGAGAGAGAGAGAGAGAGAGAGAGAGAGAGACAGAATGGGAACAGAAGAAACAATGAGGCAAATAGAGAATGTCAGCAAGTGTGCACGGGCAAGAAAGCAAGTGCAGAGACAGAGAGACAGACAGAGACACATAGAGACAGAGACAGACAGAGAGACAGACAGGCAGAGAGAGAGAGAGAGCGAGAGAGCGAGATAGAGAGAGAGATTTTTTGGATATGTTTTTGGGTTTTTTATTTCGAGGATAATGGAATAAGCACTCATGTGGGTTTTTTTTTTTCCATCCAGTGTCCGTGTGTATGAGAGAGTGAGAAGAGAGACAGACAGACAGAGAGAGAGACAGACAGACAGAGGCAGATAGACAGACAGATATATACAGACAGACAGACATGCAAACATGCAGACAAAGAGAAAAACAGAGACAGACAAAGAGATAGACAGGCAGACAGACAGACAGACAGACAGAAGATTTAATTCGTACCAAAAAACATCTTGTAGATACTTAAGTGCCATATCTATACAACCAAAACGATTTTTACGAAAATACAACAACAGTTTTTACAAAATACTTTTTTTATCGAAAAGAGACATAGGCAACTGGATGGGAATAGGAGAGCAACTGAGACCTAGACAACAACAACAAAAATAATAAGGAAAGAAGAGGTCCTAACCCCATCTCCTTTTCTCACAACACCCCAGCATTAATGAAGAGAGAAAGAAAGAAAAAAGAGAGAAAGAAGAAAGAGATAGAGAGAGAGAGGGAGAGGGAGGAGAGAGAAGAGAGACAGGCAGGCAGGTAGACAGACAGAAGGACAGAGACAGAGACAGACAGAAACAGAAACAGGCAGGAAGAGAGACAGAGAGAGAGAGGAGAGACAGCGAGAGCGAGAGAGTGACAGACAGATAGACACAGATAGACCGACAGACAGACAGACAGACAGGATACAGAGAGAAAGCTCTC
>CM054134.1:115821552-115846552 GCA_028751875.1 Rapana venosa
TGGGTGACTGAGTTTCGGAGCACATTCTGGGTCAAGAGAGATTTGGTGTTTCTCTCTCTCTCTCTCTTTTTCTATCCCCCCCCCCCTCCTCTCTCCTCTCTCTCTCTCTCTCTCTCTCCTCTCTCTCTCTCTCTCTCTCTCTCTCCCTTTCTCTCTCTCTATCCCTCTCTCTCTATCCCTCTCTCTCTCTCTTCCTTTCTCTCACTCTCTCTATCTCTCTCTCCCCCTCTCTCTATCCATCTCTCTCTCTATATATATCCCTTCTCTCTCTCTCCCTCCCTCTCTCTCTCTACCCCCTCTCTCTCCCCTCTCTCTCTCTCCTCTCTCTCCCTCCTCTCTCTCTATCCCTCTCTCTATCCCTCTCTCTCCTCTCTCTCTCTATCCCTCTCTCTCTCTCTCTCTCTCTCTCCTCTCTCTCTCTCCTCTCTCTCTCCCCTCTCTCGTCTCTCTCTCTTCTCCCTCTCCTCTCCCTCTCCCTCTCTCTCTGCGTCTTTATTATTTTTTCCCCCTGCAAGCTTACGATCTGTTCTTGCAATTTATTGAATCTACTTCCATCGATTCTGTATGTAAATTCAAATTCAACTACTTTAGCACCTCAAACAGAGAACATTATGCAGGTTTGTTACAAGCAAAGGATGTAGATATCTTAAGGATAAAAGAATGAACAACGTACACGTCATCAGAGAGCTGACACTTCACAGCACCATGTAAAATTAACACATTATTTTTGTTATTTTTATTTTATTTTATACAACTTTAAGTCACAAGATTTCTCTGCGTGAAATTCTGGCTGCTCTCCCCGGGGAGAGCGCGTCGCCACAAGAGCAGCGCCACCTTTTTTTTTTTTCCTTTTTTGTGATACTTTAACTACCTTACTTGGAGTATTCAGCAACAATTGAAGGTCCGGTTGTCATTGTTTCCATTCTGTAAGATTGCAGCTAGCTATGTTCTCCGCACAGCGCTGAGCATCAAGCCGCTGTCTATCTCACCTTGAAAACCAAAGCAACTGATGGATGTCACTGCAGTTCACAAAATTAATAGACTTTCTGTCGAAAGTGGATACACTGATCTTGATTATCTCTGGATACACTGATCTTGATTACGTCTGGATACACTGATCTTGATTATCTCTGGATACAATGATCTTGATTATCTCTGGATACACTGATCTTGATTACGTCTGGATACACTGATCTTGATTACGTCTGGATACACTGATCTTGATTATCTCTGGATACACTGCTCTCTGTGCAAACAGCACATATCTGACATACTCCCACACATGTGTTTTTTAACATAGTTACGATAGTACAAATCATTTTGATGATAGGTATGACTAACAAAATTCAGCGAATTTCTAAACCAAACATAGCACTGTCACATTGTTAATTGAGACTCACGGTATTCAGAATCGGTAGCCTTGCTGAGAAGATAAACGCCATACGCAAAATTCGAAGAAATGAGTTTCAGAATCTAGTCAATATCCTTTCTTCAAACGTCTGCTGCTGTACTAAGATACTGATCGATGTAAATGCAGAATTTGTTATGGATGATTATATAATAAAACAAGGAATCTGAATCCCATGTCTTGCTTTTATCCTTGCTTTCATAATATGGCTATGCATTTATGAATATGGGAGGACGTGTATGTGAATGATCAAGATATGCTCTCTCTCTAGATCTCTCTCTCTCTCTCTCTCTCTCTCTCTCTCTCTCTCTCTCTCTCTCTCATTTTGTGAAACACATAAAGAAACATTTATAATTACGCTGTAGTCTCCAGCAAGAATATTTTTTGAAAATTTCACATACAATGTCAATGGATGGTCTAATATAGCATTCTAGAATGTTCTTTTCATTATTTTAGTTATTGCTTATTGGTTCTTATTGTTCATCCTTGTTATTACTTTGTGTTCATTTTGAAACTGAGTTTACGTCACAGCTTAAAGTCGTATCCGTTCATAAGAGCTCATTTTTGGTTTTTTGGTTTTCGTTACGTTAAATGCATCATGTGATTTTTCTTGTATTTATTTGTATTTACAAAAGAAAGTCGTGTATAACCCCCCTTGTCAATAGGCCACTTTGGGCAATGACAATAAATTGGTCAAAGCGTCAAAGCGTCAAAGCGTCTCTCGCTCTCTCCAAAAGAAAATCGAATGAATATGAATGATTTCTGACTCCCAGTTGTTCAGGCAATAATTATGTAAGTAGACAACATGGATGAGGTGCATGCAGCGATAATGAACAATGTGCTCTAAAATCAATAAACGAGCAGACACATAAAAGCTTTTTTTTTTAAATCATGACGTCAATGTATATAGGGGAGATATATCTACACCTTAAGGTATGAATATGCATAATTTCTTTTCTGAAGGTATGAATATGCATAATTTCTTCTCTGAATGTATGAATATGCCTCATTTCTTTTCTGTCGTTCTTTTTATTAAAGTCAGTATTTCTTGCAACGTGAAGTTTTGAAAGAAAGCCGCACCAAAAAACTATCCGTTGTACCTAACACAGAAAGTCTGTCATGTCATATGCCTCTCTCTCCATCTCTCTCTCCGACACCCCCCCCCCCCCCCCCCCACCCTCCCGCTTCTCTCTCTCTCCTCCTCCTCCTCGTCCTCCTACTCCTCTCTCTCCCCTCCCTCTCTCTCTCCTCCTCCCCCTCTCTCTTCCCCCTCTCTCTCCCCCTCTCTCTCCCCTCTCTTTCTCCCCACCCCTCTCTCTCCCCTCTCCCTCTCTCCCTCCCTCTCTCTCTCCTCGGTCCAGAACAGGATGTAAAGTGTATGATGGAGTCTGGGTGCCAGAAGCGAGAATGCCTGTCTGGCTATGCTAGGTCTACCTGAATTCGATTGGGGATAAACTCTGAACTGTGGAACTCAGAGGAGTTAAAGGGATGGCGTGCCTTCAACAGAGCGATGAAGCAAACAATGCTCAAGGGTATAATCTATTTATCACACAGTACGAGGAATCAGATCATCAGTGACACAGTGTGGTGTGATTGCATAAGGGCGTGCTCTATACCTTGCATGCCCCATACCAGGCATCAGGTCATTATTCTATACCCCGACTTCAGTCACGGCAGATTTCTCTGCGCGAAATTCCAGCTGCTTTCCCTAGGGAATGGGCGCGTCGCCACAAGAGTAGCCCCACCCATTATTTGTTATTTCTCCTTCATGTCTGCATGTGTACTTGTTTCTATATCAGAGTGGCTTTTTTTTCTACATAATTTTGCTAGGGATGCTCGTTGCCGTGGGTCCTTTTACGTGTGCTAAATACGTGTTGCACACGAGACTTCGGTTTATCATCTTATCTGAAAGAGTAGCACCCAGGCCACAACTCACGTGTAGTGGATGGAGGGGGGAAATGTTTCGGGCACAAAACCGGGGATCGAACCACCACACACTTCGAACCCGGACATAAGGGACACAGATTGGTATTGGAGGACAAAGGTACGCTCTACCACCTTACCCCGTGCGATGAATCAGGTGTGTGCCGTGCTGCTTTATCTCCTGGTGGCCGTGCTGCTTGCCCTCCATGGGTCACAGGGTGTGGGCGTGGTGGACAGGGGCCAAGGCATCTGCTGCCTGCCGCATACTAGCGCTTCTGACTTTTCTTCTCACGATGTGCTCATCTATCTGTCTCTCCCGTGTGTCTCTTTTTGGGCAAATCACACTGAGATCGATGCACTAGATACTGAAGGCACCTTAAATTGGATACAAAATCTGGGTCCAGGCATGAAACAACAAATCGCATAAAGATATTTAGAAGCTAAGGGTGGAAATATTTATTTTCAAGAGGGCTTCTTCTCTTGAACACCTCTTGCTTTCCAGCCCTCCTTTTTATTTTATTTTCCTGTCACTGTTCTTTTCAGGAGTTGTTGTTGCACACTGATGCGTGTCAAAATCTGACTACACTTCTTCAAAATAGGGTTTGTTGATGAAGTCTAGGACATATCTGAGAGAACACTTTGTCACAAGTTTCGAGTATTGCTTTGGTTTTGGAGTAACATTAATTTTGTCCTAGGTTTCGGATAACACTATGTCCCAGGTTTGTAAGTAACACTATTTTTTTTTGCCCAGGGTTCTGAGAAACATTAACTTTGTCCTGGGTTTCCCAGTAATACCAACGTCGTCACAAGTTTCCGTGTAACACCAACGTCGTCACAAGTTTCCCAGTAACACCAACGTCGTCACAAGTTTCCGTGTAACTCTAACGTTGTCACAGGCTTTCTAGTAATACTAACGTTGTCACAGGTTTCTGAGATACACGTTTAGAACCTCTTCAGGTATGACAATGAGATTCTTTATGAGACCATTTTGCTTATAATTCTAAATACAAAAACATGTGTAAAAAGTTAAAAGAATAGAGACGGAGCACTGCATAAACTATATTGAGCTCACAGAACTAAAACGCTTCGTATAATTATAAAGAAGTATCTTGGTAAGCTACTAACCCTTAAAAGCAACAGTCTATTATTCAGGGCAGTCTTTTCGGAACATCATCTGACAAATATATAAACAATTCATTAAGTCCCAATAAAATGAAAATTTGTTACAAAACCCCCGTAGTCGAAATGCAGCTACCTTAAAGGTGGGTAAAAACGGTCGCATACGCTAAATATCACCATTGGTGAACCTCGCAACATTAGCCAAGGAATGAAAAAAAATCACTCAGGTCCAAGACAAAAAATATGTCACAGACCATCAATAAATCCCACCAGGTTTATTCTAGTACAGTTTAAAGCTTGTGCTTTGTGTTAGTGTTGTGGATTTTTCTGGCATGACAATCAAATAACTTAAAGCTAGACAATCATCAGCCACCAATATAAAAAAAGAATAAATGTCGACGCTACTTTAAATCTACAGCATTTACCATCCCGATGGTAAAGTTTCAACACAAGTATTTACCATTACGGTTGTAACGTATTTACACTATCATCACAGAATGCAGCAACAGTTTATAGAAGACACGTTCACTAACAGTAACTGGCATGGAATGGTCCCCACTTTTCAAAACCACCATCAGCCAGTGTGTGTGTGTGTGTGTGTGTGTGTGTATGTGTGTGTGTGTGTGTGTGTGTGTGTGTGTTTGTGTTGTGTGTGTATGTGTGTGTGTGTGTGTGTGTGTGTGTGTGTGTGTGTGTGTGTGTGTGTGTGCGTGTGTGTATGTGCGTGTGTGTTTCTGCTAAAGACAGGACCGCCAGAGATGGGGGATGCTTTACCACAGCTGGTGTGTACGACGCGCTGTCCTTTTGGCAACGGTGGCTGAACATATTCGATTTTGCAGTAAAACGAAGGGACCATAGCCTACTGCCTGTTGCCATACCGTACCGTTGTCACGCTGGGATAATTCAACCCTTAGGGTTTTTTAATATTGAGGAACTTTAAACCTTAAGGGTTTTTTTTATATTGAGGTACTTCAAACCTTAAGATTTTGTTGATATTGAGATAATTCAGCTCTTAGAGAAATGTTAATATTGAGATAATTCAATCCTTAAGGTTTTGTTAATATTGAGATTCTTCAATCCTTAAGATTTTGTTAACATTGGGATAATGCAAACCTCAAGGATTTGTTAATATTGAGATAATTCAAACATTAAGGTATCGTTAAGATAGACATCTTGCTATCATACAGTCTATGAAACCAACTTGTATAAACTTTCGTACTTTGTATCAGCTTGAGATATTGTAAATATTGAAATTTTGCGATTAGTGTTTGGAACAAACTATTGCAAACTTCGGTAGCAATTCCTTTAAATCATGCGTCTAAGACATCTTCACTGGCTGTAAAAAAAACCCACCCAACCCAATGTAGTATTTCACTTGACAATACAAAAGATGGTTTAACTGAAAAGAAAGCAATAGCAGCTTTGCCTGTATGTTATTTCAAACAGGGTTATGGCTAGCCAATAGTCTAACACAGTATTTTTACCACAGCGTTTTGTCTTTCGCTCTTAGGCGCAAATTTTCTTTTATACGAAGGCTTCCAAGATTGTCACTTTCAGAACTCAAAAGTCTTTGTTTAGTTCATGTGCGATTTTACTTTCTGTATAAAAGCGATAAGATTTTCATAGCAACTTCTGTTATACTTCTGGTTTCAACCGTCATCAACCTCTGTTCTACCAGCATATATATCTGCTAGCGCCCTTTCAATGGTTAGAGAACAACCTTGCCACCTTTGACTAAAAGTAGAAAACAGACGGACAACAACGTAATTCCAAACGAACCCACACAAAATCCTCAGTTACACACATATACGACACACACGTCTCAGTCACCGTTACCAGCACTGCTATGTCCAGCAACTCCAGTATCATCCATCACAAGCCGGCAATGCCTAATCTCAGAGAACAAGATTACAAACCAAAGGAAGCAATCCTACAACTGCCTCATCTTCACAATCACACAAGCGATAACTTCTAAGAGCTACGGTGTTTAACCCCACTGCAGAGTACTCCAGCTGCTGCGGCACACACAAGTGGCGCTGCACATTGGCGCCTGCAAGTTGGCTGCAGGTACATTAGACAGGTACTAGGGGGTGATACCTAACAGGTAATGCAGTCAGTCTCTTCTAGGCGCCAACAACTTAAGCAGAAGCAGATGAGGCTGAAGCCGCCCGTGTTGACATCACCAGAGCCTGATAACAATGGGGCCAGACAAGACAGACCTGGCTAGCTCAGTCACTTTTCTGCTGCACCGGGATGAACCAGGTCAGCTTCATGTGGGTCCGTGTCTCCTGTGTACTCCACTGGAAGCGAGAGATAGGTGAGAGTGTAAAAGTAGCATATGTTGCAAAGGGGGTGCGTCGTTTTGGTTAGTTTCGAGTTTTGCTGTGATATTCCGTACATATATATCATTATTCATTTGGTTGTCTTCCTCTCCGTCTATTAATCCATCTATCTATCTATCTATCTATCTATCTATCTATCTATCTTTCTATCTTTCTATCTTTCTATTTATCTATCTAGTTCTGGGTTCGATTCCTAGCCTCGCCCTTTCTTCCCAGTTTGACAACAAAATCGAACTGAAATTCAAAGTCCTTCAGATGAGACTATAAACCGAGGCCCCGTGTGAGAACGCATGCAGAACATCTTACGCACACGTTAAATCCTGTTCCGCTTTTCGTAAGAGTAGGCCATTGTGTGCCGGTGGGAACAGATGACAAAATTTACAAAACCGCATACACACGGGTACTGGATGTAAAAAAATCACATGAGTGCTTATTCCATTATCCTCAATAAAAAAATATATATGTATCTATCTCTATATTTATATATTTCTTTCTTTCTACCTTTATATCTATCTATGTGCACACACATAATATTATATACACAGAGAGGAGAGAAAAGGAGACAGAGACAGACAGACAAACGCGAGAGAGACAGAGACAGACAGGAGGGAGGGAGGAGGGAGACAGAGACAGAGGCAGAAAAACAGAGACAGAGAAACGTGCATTCGCAAAAGTTTAAGTGCCAAATGATTATGTAACATTGCATATATTCTGTGTAAAACTAAAACCTATACAAAATGCTGATAATGCACTCTAATGTTTTGGACATTCATGCACTTAGCAATGAAAACCTGTCACATTCGTTCAACTGTACATTTTTCTCTTTTTCTTCTTCTGTGACTTAACTTTCTACCAGTAAATTCATCGCTACAAAGAAGAATACAGGCTCTTTGCACTATATACTATCAAGCGTGTGTGCACGTGCGCGCGCGAGCACGGTCGCTAAACAATACGGACAGACTTGGACGCTTACACCGGCAAGGTATACATTGCACTGACATAAGCACACACACACGCACAGAGGAATTAAGATAGCATTCTTCTTCTCCCCCACAAACACACATACTCACTCATGAATTGGCATGTGCTATATTACTAACAGATATTATCATATTATGCGCATTAAAGATACAGGCACATAAACGTTCACGCCACGCACGAAAGCACGCACGCATCACACACCACACACACACACACACACACACACACACACACACACACACACACACACACACACACACACACACACACACACACATATTCCTTTAGATGAGACTATTCCGAAAAGTTCCGAATACAAACACACGCATGACATTTTCCACACACGTTACAACCTGTTCCGCCTTTCGAAAGAGTGGGCCATTTGTGCGGGTGGGAACGGATGGCAAATTTACAAAACTGCATGCACACGGGGACTAGATTGAAAAGAACGCACATGACTGCTTATTCCATTATCCTCAAATTAAAAAAAATGTGGAAAGTACATGGAAGTTTTCATAGTACATGGAAATGTTCTTGGTCTTTGCTTGGTCTCTCTCTTCCTGAATCCTCATCCCTTCCCCTGGAGTTAACATCAGTGCAGACTCCACTCTCCCCAAAAGTCCTTCGGATGAGACTATAAACCGAGGTTCTATGTGCAAACACACGCAGATCATCTTGCGCACACGTTAAAACCCGTTCCGCTTTTCGGAAGAGTAGGCCATTGTGTGCCAGTTGGAACGGACGACAACATTTTACAAAACTGCATACACGCGGTGACTGGATGAAAAAAAGCACATGAGTGCTTATTCCATTATATTCGAAATAAAATAATGGAGAAAAAGAATAAGTAAATTTTAAAATAATCCTCCTCTCGTCGCTATATTAAGCAGAGAGATGAATAGCTGTTCTTGTTGCTGTAAACCACTTTTTACAACAAAAAAACCATGATTATAAACAATCATACATTTAAAAGAAACCTCTCCGAAGTCGTATTGCAGTTACCTTCATGGTGGGCCAAAAAAACCACAAACCGGTCACACGAGTTGAATAACTATTCTTGTAGCTGAATACCATTAAAAATTATGGCTAGACCTATAAACAATCAGTACATTCAAAAGAAAGATCCCAAAGTCGGAATGCGGCTACCTTCAAGGTAGGCAAAAATGGTCACATACGTAAAAATCTCACCATGGATGAATCTCGAAATGCTAACTGTGGAACAGCAAAAAGAAAAACAACAACAACAACAACAACAAAGAAACAAAACAAAAAACAGACATGAACAACAGGATTGTCAAAAAACGGAAGAACGCAATAGCGTGCGTTACATAAAGCGACCTACTTTTGGAACACCTTTAAAAAAAAAACCCAATTACTTGTATCAGCAGCGCTTATGAATCATACTTCTGTTATACAGTCAGCAGAATGGACTGGTGTCCACATTAATTCAGACCACTTTAAAAAAAAAGTAAATGAAGCACTGGTATGCCATATACATTTTTAGACAGTGAACAATGATATGGTGGGGTACCGGGCGGGGGGGGGGGGGGGGGGGGGGGGGGGGGGGGGGGGGGGGGGGGGGGGGGGGGGGGGGGGTCTTAGGCAGGAGCGGGGTGGGGGTGGCGGTTAGCTTTGTCCAGAGTTACAGCATGCACGTAGTTGCTTTTTTTTATTTTAAGGAAGCGCTGCTGAGGTTCTGTCTGTCTGTCTTGTTTGTCTGTGGTCTGTCTGTCTGTCTCTCTCTCTGTCTCTCTATGTCTGTCTCTGTCTCTCTATGTCTGTCTATCTCTGTCTCTCTATGTCTGTCTATCTCTGTCTCTCTGTCTGTATATCTGTCTCTCTCTCACACACACACGCATACATACAATTACACCACACACGCACGCGCACACACGCACACGCACACACACACATACACACACTCTCTCTATAAATACTTTACAAGACATTCAAAATCATCTCCTTACCTCCAACTGCAATGCTGAATTTTTCATGGAAAGGTAGGTAATCTACTCCGCAAGATTTCAGAACTTCATCTCTTCGTGTCATTTCAAGTTGTAGATCATTCCGTGAAAAACATATTCCATCGATCACTCCATTGTCCCTCACTACCCTCTATAAATAACACATACTAACATCACTAATTGTATAATACAGCACACAGCACTAAAATGTACAATCTCAAAAAATGTCAAGAAAAGAGAAAAAAACGAAAAATATGAAGTGGTACAAGAAGTACACTACACTAGTAATTATAAAGTCACACTTCAAAACTCCTTCCCCGATAAAAAATGTCCTTTCAATTTTTTTGTCCATTATCTTAAGTGTTGATGCTCACAGAAACGAGATTCAACATCACTTTTGTGCTGAAGTACAATTTGACGAAGCAAAATTCGCTCCATGATACGTTTATGTCGTTGCTTCCTGTCCTGACCGAATCGAACCCTCAACTCCACCTGGCGCACTTAGAAACAAAACTACGCTTTAGCGGTGTGTGACAGATTGTCTGTCTCCGGTTTTATGAGACCGTTTCTCTGATTTACGACCATTTCCCGTTATTTGATGCACAATGTTTGTGTTGTTCTCAATGTGTTGTACACCGTTTTCTTTTCACAACACCTTCGCAGCTGTCTACGTAGCACATGGCTGTTCATTTTACTACATGTTCTCAAACAGATTCCGGAAGTCTTGCCTTTCTCGTATCTCTGCAGATATCAATTTTACCAATTGTGAACACAGTTATTTTGTTTAGCAACACTATCTGCAAGTTGTTGCCTGTATAAACAACGTGTCCTCTTAGAAACATCCTTGACTTGATAACGTTAACCATTGTACCGTGATAACTGGAGTAAAGAAAGTGTGTTAGCAGCCGATACGGGATGTACTGTATGCAGTTATTGAGAAGAAGGCAGCAGCCCATGGTGAAGATGAACGTGTGTAGTGACACGTGAGCATCACAACTCTGGGGAAATCATGGGTTGGGGGCCAGCCCCGCAGCTAATTAGCGAGCTGCTGCCTAATCATAACAGAGAAAGGACGGGGGGGGGGGGGGGGGGGGGGGGGGGGGAAAGAAGGTGTAGGTGTGAGAACAAAAGAGAAGGCTTTAAGGAGTATTCTGTGTAAAAGGACTGACTTACAGAGCACATAATTATTCAAGTATTAAAAGTTACTAGTGTTTGAGTTAATGTAAAGATTCTGAAATCTACAAATTATTACAGTGTTCATACATATTTATAACATTTTACAGTCTGATCCTGAAATCTACAAATATGTTATTTAAATATACATGTCAGATTTACAGTGTGATTCTGAAATCTACAAATACAGTGTTCAGATATACTGATAGCATTTACAGTCTGATCCTGAAATCTACATATACATTATTCGGATAAAACATGTACAGTTTCATGGCCTAATTTCCAGGTGTCTCTACCATAGCTATGTCTCTCATCTCCTCTCATATATCCCGTAGTCTAGTCTCGTAGATTGTTGTGGCACCACTGGTGATTTTGCAACCAGCTTCATCCACTCCAGCTTTCAGCTATGTCATCAATCAACAACAACAGCAACAACAACAACAACAACAACAACAACAAAATATCCCGTCCCAACTATTTCAGCCGACACAAACTGACAGAAAAGCAAACAAAAATCTTATAGTTCATACTGTTTGAATCCAGTCACCTAGAAAGATAATGATAATACAGAAAAAAGATGATGAAAAGAAGGAGAAAACGGGAATTAGGACTGAGATTAACGATACTAAGCTTTGCCAAATGACCATAAGCCTCTAACAATAATTTATCAGCATGTGCACAACGTAATCCAAAGTTATATCCATTAATTTTTTATATCTCAGTTATTCTTCTTGATAAGGCTTTCGTTAATGTTTCGAACAGTTAAGGTTTAAAATTCAGCCTGGAAACTATCAGTAAATCACACACCCAAAACACAGGAGGGGGCAAACAACAAAAGATTTGTTTGTTTACATACCAAACACAAAGGATGATAACACAGAAAATCATCGATAAAGTACAAATGAATGTTACAAACAGTATGTAATATAATTATATATATATATATATATATATATATATATATATATATATATATAGAGAGGAGAGAAGAGAGAGAGAGAGAGAGAGAGAGAGAGAGAGAGAGAGAGAGAATATAGATAGAGAAAGAGACAGAGACAGAGAGAGACACAGCAAACACAGACAGACAGAGACAGACAGACAGAGAGAGAGACACACACACACAGACGGACACACACACACACACACACACACACACACCACACACACACACACACATACACAGACATAATATGGTATTTCTTCTTCTTTTTTAAACAAATAATGCAATTCTTCAATTTTTTCCACTTACAATCTTCCTAGCTATTATATATATATATATATATATATATATATATATATATATATATATATATATATATAATATATATATATATATACACCCGCAAGGCCACCAACATTGAAACATAAACCCTCCTTACAATAACGATCATTTCTTACCTTTGCAAGATCACCTAACACCAATCTATTCTTTAATCCTACAAACAACCACATACTGCATCATCACTATTAACCCCCCCCCCCCCCCCCCCCCCCCCCCCCCCTCTCTTCTACGGCTAAAGCTCCGAGGTTCACCAATGATGAGATTTTTACGTACCCCTCTAAAAAACCCCCCCCCCCCCCCCACACACACACACACACACACTTTAACTAGTCGCATTCCGACTACGACTACGGAGATGGTGTCTAAACTCGACCCTGTGTGTGTATGCATTTAAAATAAACAGTGTCATTCTTTCCTACCGGAACGAAATGGCCTACTCTTTTGAAAGACGGAACAGATCTTTATAACGTGCGCAATATGTTCCTCACAAGGTAGGCTATGTCGGTTAATTATCTCATTCGAAAAACTTTTGAGATTCAGTTCGATTTTTCTCGTCAAACTGGGAAGAAAGACACAGGTTGGGAAACGAACCCAGAACTTTACTTACGATTACTTCAACAAAACATTAAAATGAGCAAAGACTTCTTTTTTGTTTCTGAATAGCGATTTACAGAAGGCCCTACTTTTGATCCAGAAGCTAAAGGTGGAGTGTGACCACTGCACAGACTCATCTTCCCCGGTTTCTTGTGGAAAGACCTATAAGCAAAAGGCCATGGTCCCCGTCAAAGAAGTGCAAACCCATTAGTGCTCTGATGAGTATCAGGGTGCATGCCAGTGCCCCTAACACAAACATGAATACAGACAGTGTGCTCTCTGTGTGTATGAGGGAAGGGGGGTGGGGCGTAGGGGAGGGGGGGGGGGGGGAAGAAGAACACTGCAAGCTATTTACTTGTAACTCCTCGGTCAGTCCGTCAGTCATCTGTGTGTGTGTGTGTGTTGCTGTTTTGTCTGTCTGTCTGTCTGTCTGTCTGTCTGTCGGTCTCTCTCTCTCTCTCTCTCTCTCTGTCTGTCTGTCTGCCTGTCTCTCTCTCAAATTAATTTTATTGTGGTCTGATTTGTCCCTCAAACTCCCATGTGTTGTGGCTTATTTGCCTTAAACTTGTTCAGTGTTAAATACCCCCTTCCCCCCCCCCCCCCCCCCCCCCCTCGCACCCCATCTCTCTCTCTCAAATTAATTTTCTTGTGGTCTGATTCGCCCTCAAACTTTATGTATTGTGGCTTATTTGCATTAAGCTTGTTCAGTGTTCATCCTCTCTCTCTCTCTCTCTCTCTCTCTTCTCTCTCTCTCTCTCTCTCTCTCTTCTCTCTCTCTCGCTCTCTCTCTCTCTCTCTCTCCTCTCTCTCTCCTCTCTCTCTCTCTCTCTCTCTCTTGTTTATACATTTACCTCTTAACCTAGATACATTTTTTTCTTAACATTCTAACCTTCTTCAATTTCAATCGCAAAAAAAGAGAGAATCCCTTCTTACCAACTCATATCTCTCTTTCCACAGGGAGTCAACAAAATGCTCTACGATCGAGATAGCGACTACAAGCCATCCACTGTGGGTAAGACACTGTGTTCTTCTTTTTCGCATACTTGCAGAACAAAAAAATAGGGTCATCAAAGCTTTTGCTGACGCCCTTCCTGGGAAATGTAGGTCATCAACTGACACATATTTAAAGCAGGTCATAATTATTCATACATAATAAAGATCACGCACGTGTGAGCACGCGCATACACAAAACAGGAGGAATGAAGGGGGGAAAATGATAGAGAAAGACCGAAAGACAGGAGAGAGGTAATTGGTGGAGGAAAAAGAGAGAGGCACGACAAAAAGAGACGGGGGTGGGGGGGGGGGGGGGGGGGGGCGGAGGAGGAGGAGGAGGAGAGAAGAGAGAGAGAGAGAGAGAGAGAGAGAGAGAGTGAGAGAGAGAGAGAGTAAGAAAAAGGAACACATAGAGTGATAGAGAGACAGACAAACAGACAGACAGAGACAAAGACAGAGAAAAAGACCATCAGACCGCAGACAGACCAGAAGCACATAAATTAAGGAACAATCTGGATACACCTCACAAGAGAAAGATAAAACACAAAAAGCAAAAACACAACAAAACAAATACCAAAAGCAAAAAAAAAGCAAACCCAACAACAACAAAACAAACCAACTCCCCACCCCCACCCCACCCCACCCCTGCAACCAATCGAATCCTTAGTGGAAACGTGTCACAGTCAATGAATCAAATAACCTGCCATCATATCCATCTCTCCACCTCATATGGGCTATGACCTTCCATAGCTTAGCTGGGAGCAAGTCACCCACGCTACAGCCAAAGATCGAAGGTTAGCCGTATGGTGGCTATATAATGTATTACATTATACAAACCAGCTGGGTAGCCTAAGTGGCTGGAGCTTAGAGACTCGTGATTTGACGCTAACTTGAGGCCTACGTTCGAGTCTCCGAGAGACCTCTGTCGTGGTTGTAAGTGGAATGTAATAACAATTCAAAGCAAAACAGTATATAAAGTACAATCTACCAAGTAAAAAATCCCAACGAAATGGCAATATGACATACTATATAACATTCAACTGGGCCTGACTTGTCAGGAGTTTAACGGCAGCGAATCACACTTTTGCTCAAATGACAGACAATGATGTTGCTGTCTGAGCGTTTGAATATGAAGAAGAAGAAGAATTTGAAGAAGAATTTGAAGACGACGATGACGGCCACCACCACCAACACCATCAACAACAACAACAAATTTACACTGAAATTGCAACCTATATGCACTCAGGCCATTAATTCTCACAGACCAATATCCCAAGTTGCCATTGTTTAAATGCGTGTATTTGCTTTTCCCGAAACCAGTCCCTACTTGACAATCTACTTCCAAAAGTCGATAGGCTTTTGGCACTACTGCCCGAGTTTCTAACAAAAGAAGTTTGAAGACATTGTCTTTGGACACTGTTAGTATTCAGTCAATGTCCCCGGAAACCAAACTGTTGGCCAAGAACGACGTCGATCTGTGCTTTCTGCTGATTGTAATGGAAAGATGTCAGACCTTTGCTCTCTGCTGATTCTAATGGTTGTATCAACACACCTCTGATTTGTCGAAAATGTCAAGACATATGAATGGCTCCTTTGTTTGACAGAATACCAGAAACGGGGTTATTTCAGTTAAGCTTGGCAAACACTGCTGACCGTACCGTACAAAACTCGGCTTTGTTCATGGAAAAGTAGCACATGTCAATCTGAAAGGAGCTTTGTTTGACAATCATTTTGAAAAGTGTCACGTTTTGGCATGCACTTTAAACGATCGTTATGTGACACACAGCATACTCACACAGTTTTCTGTTGAGTGATATTAATGGGGGCGGGATAGCTCAGTGGTTAGAGCACTCGCTTTTCCCAAGCTAAGGTTAAGCAACATCAAGCGTGGTTATCAAGTGGATGGGTGACCGTTTGTGTTCCTTGGCTTTAGTACAGTCCCCCAGTTTACCCAGCTGTAAATGGGTACTTGCCTTCTTTAGGTTCAGGGAAGGTGAAGCATCGAGGGAAAGGAGATGGGCGCCGCCCTCAATATGCTGGCCCCTGGAGAAGCTGAGGTCTCTGACATCTCGCTCCCCAACGATCGCATAGGTAAGGGGAACACTTTTACATTTACCCTTGTGGAACATAATTATTCAGTGGACCGTTCGCCACGGTGCAGAAGTCAACATGCTGGCTTTCAGGCTGGAAAGTCGCGCCTTGGAATCCAGAATTTTCAGACTCTGGCCTGCTCCTACTCAGTGTGAGTTTGATGGAGGATCTTTAAGAAGACGAATGATTGTTCTGATAAGAAGGGTAGAGTACAGTTCTGTCAACCGGTCTTCAAGAGGATGCACTTCCATAGCACCATCAATCATGACACGATTCTCACTAGAATTGATAGTCACGCAATACAAGAAACCTTTTTAAGTACAGAAAGTGTATCCATAAAAATCCATTACTCCTAACCATTCACCAATACCTGAAACGACACACATAACCCTCAAACTGGAACGCCCTTCATTCAGGCTCTGCAAAAGTTCAAAAGTTCATGACCCTGTTTCTAGCTGTCCGGTTCAACAATGTCAACACGCACACACACACACACACACACGCACTACGACCGGCAGGACAGGCTGGCCACTGGACCGAGGGTAGGCTCCAGGGGCTTAAGGGACTGGTCGCGAGCCTGTACCGACGGACACTCGTCTGTCCACACACTGGTCCCTGGGGATTCAAGCGCCCCGTTCAACTGTCAAGCCAGTGAACAGGCTTGACATACTAAGTGTTGGGAGGAGGCAGGATAGTTCAGGATTTTGGAGAACACCCTTTCATCATCATCATCATCATTATTACCTGTAGTAGTCGTAGTAGTAGTAGTAGGAGGAGGAGGAGGAGGAGGAGGAAGAGGAGGAGGAGGAGGAGGAGGAGCAGCAGCAGCTAGTAGTAGTAGTAGTAGTAGTAGTAGTAGTAATAGCAGCAGCAGCAGCGCAGCAGTAGTAGTAGTAGTAGTAGTAGTAGTAGTAGCAGCAGCAGCAGCAGCAGCAGCAGCATCAGCAGGAGTAGTAGGAGTAGTAGGAGTAGTAGTAGTGTTACCATTATTACTGCCATTATCATCATCATCAGCATCAGCATCATCCTTATCATCATCCTCATCATCCTCATCATCATCACAACCATCATCATCATTTTCTTTAAAAACATAGTTGAGTTTTAAAATAAACATCTAAATCACTTTTTAGCGCACAGACATAAAATAAATGAGAAAGGAAACTTCCACCCCCTCCCTCTCCCCCTTTCCAACCCCTACCCCACCCCCCATCCCCCTAACCCAAGAAAGAAAAGGTATCAATATACCACCTCCCGTACTCTAATTTGAAACTAGATAGAATCATCATCCTTATTTTTGGATCTTTACCCTACTGACGCCCAGGAGATGTTTTATAGTCACTTCTGACGGGTACCAACCAAGTACAATGGTTTATGATCCGCTTCACTACCTTAAAATATCTTCCCCCCCCCCTAACATCCTTTAAAATTAACGGCCGACAAACCTACCATTAGGAGGTGACAGTGTGCGGTAATGACTTTAATGACATGTGCCTTTCCTCCCAAAATGAGGGTGTCTACAATGTCTACCTTGCTTGATTATGTCAAAATTAGGGAGGAGTGGGGGTAGGGGGGTTCACGGGAGGAATGGAGGGATGGAGGGAGAGAGGGAGTGAGAGAATGAAGGAGAGGAGCAAGAGTGAGAGATAGGAGAGAGGAGGGAAGGAGAGAGAGAGAACTGAGACAAAGACAAACAGACAAGAGACAGACAGGAAGAAAGACAGACAGACAGACAAGACAGAAGATAAAGAGAGACAGTGAGGAGACGGAGAGAGAATGAGAGAGACAGACATAGACAGAGAGTCAGAGAGGAAACATAGAGACAGAGAAAGTACAGAGGCTAAACAGAGATACAGAGACAGAGATACAGTGGCTGTGTGCATGGCGAGTTGGTAGTAGTGATGGGTAGTGGATGGAGTGGAATGATCTTCGGTTAACAGGCAATCACATTTTGACTTTGTGTGAGAGAGATTGATTGATTGATTGATAATCTTTATTTCCAAGGGTGACAATTAAGTCCTGACACACTATTTGTCAACCGACCCTAGCACTGAGTAGGGACTATCGGAATATGAAACTAGACAGAGAGAGAGACAGAGGAAGACGAGACAGAAAAGACAAAGAGCAAAAACAGGAAGAGAGAGGGTATTATTCAGTTAAACCATTACAGAATAATGAAATTTTTGAAATAAACTTATGGGCACAGAGAGAGAGACAGAGAGAGAGAGACAGACAGACAGAGAAAGAGACAGACAGACAGACAGAGAGACAAAGAGAGACAGAAACAGAGAGAGACGGGGAGCTACTTTTATCCTCAAAAAAAACAAATCTTCAAAACCATGTTAACATAGAAAATAAGACCTGGAAAATGTGTATGTCGATGTTAAGGCCTCTCTTTGTCTGTCTGTATCTGTCTGTCTGTATCTCTCTGTCTGTCTGTCTGTCTCTGTCTCTCCTCATCCTCTCTCTCTCTCTCATCTCTCTCTTCTCTCTCTCTCTCTGTCTCGCTGCATATGCCCGCGTGGTAGACCTTGGGAACACGCGTGCGCGCTAGCTGGTTATTTCCTACCCGCACTACAGATAATCACTCAGGTTGCTTGAACACATTGCTACCAACGAACCAGTGCAATAATCGTCATGGCTATTGTCCTATTGTAAACAGGCAACATTTATGTCTGAAGCGAAGGATAGATGGCTTTGAGTCACACTATCAATAGTCAGCAGCAGCCCTTGCCTTGAATAGTTTTGCATACACCATGACCATTTCGTATGAATATTGTAGTTGTTAATTTATAGCTGGGAGTGGCAGTGACGCCAGCGGTAATTAGCAGCAGCAGCAGCAGCAGCAGTAGTAATGGTAGTAGTAGCAGCAGTAGTAGTAGTAGTAGTAGTAGTAGTGGTAGTGGTAGTAGTAGTAGTAGTAACAATAGCAGTAGTAGCAGCAGCTGCTGCTGCGGAAGGTAAAGTCATACAGTTGTAGCAGTAGCAGAAGAAGTAGCAGTAGTCGTCGTAGCAGTGGTAGTAGTAGCAGTAGTAGTAGTAGTAGTAGTAGTAGTAGTAGTAGTAGTAGTAGTAGTAGTAGTAGTAGTAGCAGCAGCAGCAGCAGAAGTAGTAGCAGAAGTAGTAGTAATAGCAGTAGTCGTCGTCGCAGTAGTAGTAGTAATATTAGTAGTAGTACTAGTAGAAGTAGTAATAGTAGTAGTAGGAAGAGGAGAAGGAGAGGGGGGGAGGAGGAGCAGCAGCAGCAGAAGTAGTAGTAGCAGCAGCAGCAGCAGCAGTAGCAGCAGCAGCAGTAGTAGTAGTAGTAGTAGTAGTAGTAGTAGTAGTAGTAGTAGTAGTAGTAGTAGTAATTGTAGTAGTAGTAGTAATTGTTGTAGTTGTAGTAATTGTAGTGGAAGTAGTAGTTTTTATTGCTGGTGTTGTCTTTGTTGTAGCTGTGGTACTAGAAGTGAAAACAGCAGCAGTGGTTGTAGAAGTAGTAAGAATAGGAGGATGAGGAGGAGGAGGAGACGGAGGAGGAGGAGGAGGAGGAAGAGGAGACGGAGGAGGCTATCCATTGCCAGGTACAAATCCATTCGTCAAGTTTCTCCACATCTGTGTTTTACCCAAACATCCCTCGTGCATATGCCCGCAGGCATAATATGGATGACATTCCCGTGTTGTTTGTTGGCGGATGACAGTGTAAGCTTTCAGACTGGTATCGCTCTCTACACGGCGATTATATGAAAACCTCATAGTCGCTTACATAATTAATAGGAACATTATGGAAATATCTGAATTCTATTAAAAACAGGATTTTTGTTTTACAAATATAAAAAGACACAGAGAGATATAAAACAAAGCGAGAAGAGAAATGAACAAAAACAGACAACTGGGAGGGAGGCGGGAGTAAAAGAGAGAAGTAGGAAGAGAGAGAGAGAGAGAAAGAGAGGTCGAGGGGGAGGAGAGGAGAGAGAGGCAGACAGGCAGACAGTCCAACAGAAACGACACGACAACAAAGACAGACCACATTACTGGGCAACGACTGAAGACAGGGGAAACAGGAAAACCATCAACTGGTAACCACAAGACCGCTTAACTTGGCAAGGGGAAGTGAGGCTGAAGAGACCGACCAAAGACAGAGGGAAAAAAACAACAACAACAAAGACAGACAGAAACAGAGATAGAGACCAGAAGGGTGAGAGCGAGACATCGACAAAGACGCCATTTGGTTTTCGAGTTTCAGAAAATAATGTTCATGTAAATTTAAACATTAGCAACGGACTGAACCTACCACACCAACCCCCTCCTCTACCCACTACCCCCCCCCCCCCCCTCCCCTCCACCGGAAAAAAATCGCACAAAATGTCCTGATGCTGTCTTGAGATTTCATAGACTATTGCCAATATAATATAACACAATAATGCTAGTATTTACGCCCTGTCCCCCCCCCCACCCCTCACCCCCCCCAAAAAAAAATGCACCAATTTTATCATGGCTGCCTTGGGATTTTATAGAACATTCCTGGTACAATATAACACAATAATGCTAATACATTCATCTCGCCACCTCCCACCCCCACCCCCACCCCCCACCCCTAAAAAGTAGATAAATAAAAATTCGCACCAAGTTTTGGATGGCTGTCTTGAGATTTTATAAAACATTGCTAGTATAATATCACACAACAATGCAAATACATACCCCCCAAAAAAAAAACCCCACAACAACCCCCAAAACCCAAAAATCAATAATAATAATAATAATAATGTTGATGATAATAATAATGATGATGATAATAATGATAAAAATAAAAATAATAATAATGATGATGATGATGACGATGACGATGATGATGATGATGATGAATGGAATTTATATGGCGTTCTATCTTGTTAAATAAAAATTCAACCAAAGGACAACAACAAAAGCAAAACAAAACATACCCCCCAAAAACAACAACAAACAAAATATATATATATATATATATAATATATATATATATATATATATATATATATATAAGAACACAGAAAACAAAAATCAAAAAGTATGAGAAAATACTGGCAGAAAACCATCACCAAAACAAGACCAAAGTATTCCTTCCTACGAGACATTCGGTCCAGCGCTTGCTTGCCCCCCGTACTGTTTGTAAGCGTCGGTCACATGTACAATCAATGTACAGTTGTACAGAAAGAACTGACCACAGCGAAGTCCGCGCCCACGGGCCATTAACAAGCCCCTAATTACTCATCACAATGAATAATGGATCCTACAAGCTTAGCCATGCCATCACAACCCCAAACACTGCCCTGCAGCTTTCCAACAAGTCCGTACCTATGTGCATTAGGGAGAGGGAGGGAGGGAGACGGAGAGAGAGAGAGAGAGAGAGAGAGGGGGGAGGGGGAGAGAGAGAGAGAGAGAGGTGGGGGGGAGGAGAGAGAGGGGGAAGGAGAGAGAGGGGGAGGGGAAGAGAGAGAGGGGGGGGAGAAAGAGAGAGAGGGAGGGAGAGGAGGGAGGGAGAGAGAGGAGGGAGGGAGAGAGAGGGGGGAAGGGGGAGAGAGAGGAGGGGAGAGAGAGAGAGAGGAAGAGGAGGGGGGGGGAGAGAGGGAGAGAGAAGGGGGAGGGAGAGAGAAGAGAGAGGGAGGGAGAGGGAGGAGAGAAGAGAGAGAGAGGGGAGAGGCGGAAGGGAGAGAGAGAGGGGAAGAGGGAAAAGAGGGGAGGAGGGAGAGAGAGAGGAAAAGAGAGAGGGCGGGGGAGAGAGAGGAGATGAGAGGACGGGATAGAGAGCATATGAGAGCGAGAAGGAATAGAGAGAGAGAGCAGCAATGAGAGAGAGAGACGAGAGAGAAAGAGATGACTATTGATTAATTGATCAACAACAAGTCTTGTTCACAAGGGTACAGACAGAATGACATACTTGATTAACACAGACCTTGCCTGAGAAGGGACTATTTAATAACACAGCTAGCCAGAGAGAGAAGAGAGAGAAGAGAGAAGAGAGAAAAGAGAGAGGAGACAGAGGAGAGAGAAAACAGAGAGAGAGAAGAGAGAGAAGAGAGAGAGAGAAGAGGAGAGAAGAAGAGAGAGAGAGAGACAGGGAGAGACAGAGATATAGGGAGAGAGAGAGAAGTAGGGAGGAGAGAGTGAGAAAGGAGAGAGAGGAGAAAGAGATAGTAGAGAGGAAAGGGAAAGAAAGAAAGAGAATAGGAGAGAGACGAGAAGGAAGAAGAGAGAGACAGAGACAATCAGACAGAGAAAGACAGACAGGACAGGACAGGTCAGGACAGGACAGGACAGACAGACAGACAGGACTAGACAAAGCAGAGACATTTGTTTTCAAACTCAATAGTTCAAGAAGCAAACCAAAAAAAAGGTATAACTTGCTTGATAAATACTGTGAAGTGAGGACTCAAAGAAATCACGAAAAGAAACTGTATTAGAATAAACTGTAAATAGCGTACAGTCTACGCCCATGTTTCTAAAAATATTGTAGCCAACTAGCGGGTTGTTTTTTTTTTAAGCAGTAGTTGTAAACGAATCTCTGGAACTGTTCTCTCTCTTTTCTCTCTCTCTCTCTCTCTCTCTCTCTCTCTCTCTCTCTCTCTCTCTCCTTCTCTCTTCTCTCTCTCTCTCTCTCTCTCTCTCCTCTCTCTCTCTCTCTTCACACACACACACACACACACACACACACACACACACACACGCTCTCTTTCTCTCACAGATCGAAAGTATCCGGACAGAATTTTTTTTTCCCCGACTGCAAGCAACTTGCATTTGAATCACGTAAACACAGAAGGAATGGGAGTGGGCAAGTGATTTGTTGACACTGCAAACAGGAGGAAAGCCTGGCTGAATGGGACTGGCTTGTCCAGGGGAAGGAAGTATGCAATGTCACCAGAAGTTAAGCCGGAAAGAAGGACTTTCGCTGCTTGTCTTAATTAAGGGGGGAAGAAAAGTTTCTTTGCGTCTGCTGAGAAAATAATGCTTTGTGTTTTTTCTCTTGATTTTCTGCCTTTTACTCTAGTCTTGTTCCTGTCTGTCTGTAATTTCTCTCTCTTATTTTTGTATTTAAATTCATATGTTATGTTCTTGTATATTATGCACTTTATTTTTTTGTGGTGCGACAGTATTCTATATTTTTTTAAGAGGATGTTCCTTTTCCGTTCAATTTCAAAGTGTGATAGGAAAATGTGTGTCTGATAAACTAGCAAAGACATCTTTATGTTTGCCTTGGACAAGGGAATTAAAACCAGACTTTGACAAGATCAAATAGATTTCTAAGATAAAAATATCTGGAAAATAAACAAGATCAAAAACTTGTAATTTACGGCATTGTCATTACAGGGATCTCAGATACAAGCGAATTTCAATAATTTGTAGAAGACATTCGCTGATACGAACCTCGCCGATGCATATTATACTAAGAGCACAAGCAAGATATAAACTGTCGAATTGCCCGTTTACTTTTTCTTTACAAATGATTTGTGGGTGGTTTTTATTTATTTTGTGATGTGTGCGTGCTAATGTTCGGATACTGTTTTGCGGTATCTTTCCTGATAAATGTGTTCCTGTTTAATGTTTTTATGTAAAGCTTGTCACCCACATGAAATAATTTTTTACTTAATGAAGATTTTCTTGACTTGCTTATGAGGCAAAAGGCTCCTGGGACGAAATGTTCATAATTATGCACTGGGTTCTGGTAGACGTTGGTGCGGACTTGAATAGGTTTTATGTTGTTTGTTATACGCTCGGGTCGTACGATCTTCTCTCTAGTCTTTTGGGTACTGATGAGGCCTATGTGTCTGTCAGTGATGCCCTAACGGTTATTTATTTCTGTATTTATTCTTTTATATCGAGGATAATGGAATAAGTACGCATGTTCTTTTTTACATCCTGTCCCCGTGTGTGTGCGGTTTTGTAAATAATTTCGTCATCTGTTTCCACCGGCACACAATGGCCTACTCTTCCGAAAAGCGGAACAGGATTTAACGTATGCGCAAGATGTTCTGCATGCGTTCGAACACGGGGCCTCGGTTTATAGTCTCATCCGAAGGACTTTGACATTCAGTTCGGTTGACTAGACTGCAGGCTAGGTGAAGGTGGAGGTGAAGTGAGGCCTATACCTCTGAAGGTACAGGCACTGCCATTCCTTCATCCCCCAGTTTCTTTCATTCTATTCTATTCTTTTATATTCTATTCTTTTATATCGAGGTGTTTGTCACTTAGAATCAATTCAGTTTAACCATCGTAAACGCATAGAGTCTCAGATACTGCATTACCTCAGATCTTTTTGCCAGGAGTACAGGGACTAACTATTACAGCTTAAACTTTCATTCGGGATTATCACAGAAGTCAAACTAGTCCACTCCAGCCCATGATTGCGCGACCTCGTTTTCAATTTCAACGCTACAATAAAAAACATGATAACACACAATTGAAACCAAAACAACAAAAAACAAAACAAAAACAAAAAACCACACCGAAACACGTAACTTACCAAATAGTATCAAAAACAAGACTATTTCGTTTTCATCATTATTTTTTTTTCCTGACAGACACGAGGAAAGAAACCACATACACCATTATAACAATTATACTATACCAGGCACACCGTAATAATATTAAGAATAATAATAATAATAATAATAATAATAATAATAATAATAATAATAATAATAATAATACTTTACCCACATGGTGACACTACCCGTGGTTTGAAGCTGTGAAACTTTTTGAAAAAACCCCCAAACAACTCAACAGGCTCTGGAGTGAAACAGTAGAGGTATGCTACAGGGTTCGATCATTGTACACGTCAACTCACAAAACGCATGCAACAACTGTACACGCTCCCCCCCCCCCCTCCCCCACCCTTCCCCCCCCCCCATCTTCCGGACCCACATAAGCACACGTGGGTGCTTGAAGAATGATGTATCCTTGGTGGAAAATGATTTGTACACAGAGGTGTGTGTGGGGTTTTTTGTGTGTGTGGGAGTGGTTGGGTGGTTGGGGAGGGGGGTGGGGTTTTTGTGGGTTGGGGGAGTGTCGGAGGGTGGGAGCGTGTATGTGTGTCGTGTGGGGGGGGGGGGGGGGGGGGAGGGGTGGTGTTGTGTGTGTGTGTGTGTGGGTGGGTGGGTGGGAGGGTGGGTGGGTGTGT
>CM054134.1:115851552-115856552 GCA_028751875.1 Rapana venosa
TGGGAAGAAGAAAGAGAATAGAAGAGAAGAGAAGAAGAAGAAGAGAAGAAGAGAAGAGAAGAGAAGAGAAGAAAAAAGAGAAGAGAAGGATAAGAGAAGAGAAGAAGAAGAGAAGAAGAAGAGAAGAAGAAGAGAAGAGAAGAGAAGAAGAAGAGAAGAAAAGAGAAGAGAAGAAGAAGAGAAGAAGAAGAGAAGACAAGATAAGAAGAAGAAGAGAAGAGAAGAAGAAAGAGGAGAAGAAGAGAAGAAGTAGAGAAGAGGAGAAGAGAAGAGAAGAGACGAGAAGAAGAAGAGAGGAGAAGAGAAGAGAAAGAGAAGAGAAGAAGAAGAGAAGAGAAGAGAAGAAGAGAAGAAAGAGAAGAGAAGAAAAGTGAAGAGATGAAAAAGAGAAGAGAAGAGAAGAAAAGAGAAGAGAAGAGACGAGAGGAAGAAGAGAGGGAAAGAGAAGAGAAGAGGAGAAGAAGAAGAGAAGAGAAGAGAGAGGAGAGGAGAAGAGAAGAGAAGAGAAGAAGGGAAAGAGAAGAGTAGAGAAGAGAAGAGAAGAGAAGAAGAAGAGAAAGAAGAGAAGAGAAGAAGAGAAGAGAAGAGAAGAGAAGAAGAAGAGAAGATAAGAAGAAGAGAAGGAAGAAGAAGAAGAGAAGAGAAGAGAAGAGAAGGAGAAGAGAGGAGAAGAGAAGAGAAGAGAAGAAATAGAAGAAGAAGAGAAGAAGAGAAGAGAAGAGAAACAGTAAACATGGGCTTGCAACAGCGTTGAGTGAGAAGCAGCCATCTTCTTCCTGGCACATTTCTACACTGAATCGTGACTTGACTTCTCCTTTAACTCCTTAAGAAGCTTTTGTCACACTGCACTAAATGTTTCGTAGCACATCTAAATTCAAGAGTAGGCCATGTGTGCCAGTCAGTTAGAACGGACGACAAGAAAAAAAATACAAATAAAATCAAAATGAGGTCGTGTGTAGACATCGTCTGCGAAGTCGGAATGCGGCTAGATGTATAGAGAACAAAAACGGTTGAATACGCCCAACAACAAAAAAATCTTACCGTTTGGTAAATCTTGAAGCACTAGCTCAGGAAATAAAACGCACACAAAACTCTACGGAACTATTTCTGAAGAGTTGGGATAAAAATAAATAACACAGAAAATGGACAACTTCAGTGATAATTCAAGATATACGAAACAGTATAATTCGTATAAAAAGCATAGCTGTGTGAAGAAGAAGAAGAAGAAGAAGAAGAAGAAGAAGAAGAAGATGAAGAAGAAGAAGAAGAAGAAGAAGAAGAAGAAGAAGAAGAAGAAAGAAGAAGAAGAAGAAGAAGAAGAAGAAGAAGAAGAAGAATTAGAAGAAGAGAAGAATAAGAAGAAGAAGAAGAAGAAGAAAGAAGAAGAGAAGAAGAAGAAGAAGAAGAAGAGAAGAGATGAAGAAGAAGAAGAAGAAGAAAGAAAGAAGAAAAACAACAACAACAACAACATCAACACCAACAACAACAACAACAACCAACAAAAACCAACCAAAAAAAAAAACCCACAACGTAGAGACGTATCATATTAACTGCTTGTAGTTAGTTTTTGATCCGTTTTGTACCATGCCGAATGTCGGCATGTGCACGTGTGGTGTGTCTGATGGGTTTGCCGATACTTGACATTCTCACAGTATCCAGGATGCGAAAGAACGATTCGCTTGCAATGCCATGTCAAGATATGGATTTCATATCATGATGTTCATGAAGGCTGTTGTCATGCATGTTCGTTTTGAGATATGCAGCTGTGGCTTTTTGTTGCGTGTCCGCTTTGAATATTGAATGCGGGCCCAGTTCCCTCTCTCTATGTCCCCTTGTTACTTAGCTTGGTGAAAAGGCCTCATCATGATCAATTGCTCTCCCTATCATTTCCCTGTGTCAGTCTGTCTTCCACTAAACACCATTCGACATGCGTGTGCCTCCCAATAGCCTGTGTCTATATATTATGTTGTTGAACACAAAGGCTGCAAACATGTACACAATAATTTAATTTTTTTAAACAAAATAATTTCTATCCACAATGTCCTGTCCTCCCTGTTCCGCTAATATAGTTATGTCCATCTATATCTACCCCCCAAATTACCAAACAAACAAAACAAAAACAAATCATAATCCTTTTAACCAGTCCGCATCATAAGTGTAACATGTGTAACATATGTGTAAACACTCGCTAACACACGCAGGCACATACACACACTACACACACACACAAACGCAGCACCCCCACCCCCCCCCCCCCCCCACACACACCCACACATACACACACATAAACGCACACACAATCACACACCCCCAAAAAAAAAAACAAAAAAACACACACACATATACATTTTTTGGTGGGTTTTTTCCCGCATTATTGTTTTTCAATTATTATATATATATATAATATATATATATATATATATATAAATATATATTATATATATATATATATATAATGTTTATATATTATATATATATATATATATATATATATAACTATATATATATTATATATATATAAAATCACACACATAACCCTCACCTACGCACACACACACACACCAAAACACACACACACAATTTGCGTGCCTGCGTGCATGCACAAACACACAGCCCACACAGCACTCTTATCTGTCTCTCAATCGCCAAGAGCTAATTGCATTGCTTCTGCTATCTGCACAGTCTAAATGGCATGTTGCTTTTAGGGTTTTCCGTCCGTTGTGTCCCAGGAATCATCTCAACTTGCAGTTCAATCCGCACACTCCCACCAGTTAGCTTCAACGAACATTCGTGCTGCGTGACTCACATTTTTCTTCTCCCAAGCTCTCTTATCCGTCTCTATCGCCTGAGCAGTCATTGCAGTCTGTCTGTCAGTCTGTTGGTCTGTCTGTTTTCCCTTTTCTGTTTGTGTCCGGATTTCTTCTGTTTTGTCCTGTCTTCCTTGTCTTGTCTGTCTGCTGTCCTTGTCCTGTTTCTGTCTGTTCTCTTGTCCTGTCTTGGTCTGTCTGTCTGTCGTCTGTCTGTCTCGTCTCTCTCTCGTCTCCTCTTCTCTCTTCTCTCTCTCTCTCTTCTCTCTCTCTCTTCTCTCTCTCTCTCTCTCTCTCTCTCTCCCTCACTATATCATTACCCTCTAAAAATTTTGATTCTGACTTCATCTTCTGATCTGTCTATCTTCTTCCCGTTCCCCCCCCCCCTTCTCTCCTCTCTCTCTCTCTCTCTCTCTCTCTCTCTTCCTCTCTCTCTCTCTCTCTCTCTCTCTCTCTCTCTCTCTCTCTCCCTCCCTCCTCCCTCTCTCCTCTCCCTCCCCCACCCCCAAAGTCCTACGGATTGGACTGTTCGCTTTTTCCCAATTAGCCATTGTTGCCGGTCGGCAATTCCAGATGACAAAATTGACTCAAACTGCGTACACACGGTACCTGGATGTAAAAAAGCACATGTTCCATTCCATTATCCTCGATATAAAAGATAAATAAATAATAATAACCCTCTCCCCTCTCTCTCCACCTCTCCCCCTCCTCCCCCTCCCCTCCTCCTCTCCTCCCTCCCCTCCCTCCTCTCTCCTCTCTCTCTTGTCTATCTTAGCCAGCCATAAACAAAAAATGGGCAACAACAACAACAACAACACGACAACAACAACAGAAGGGCCAGGCATGGAAGTGGAGGTGGAGGTGAACTCAGGCAGAGATAGACGAAGGGAACAAAAGGGATCCATCCATTTCCCGGCCTCTCTGATTTCTCTGGGGGAGATCCCTTCTCCATCACACACATTTTTCCCCAACAGTGGAAACCTGGGTCAAAATCAGAGGGCAGGAGGGGTAGGGAGGTAGGGGGGTAGGGGGGTTGGGGTGTTGGGGTGTTGGGGTTGTGGAGGGTGGCAGGGGGGGGGGGGGGGTGGGGGGAGGTTGGGGGGTTGGGGGTGGGGGTGGGTGGTGACACGGAGGAAACTTTCAATATTATGCGTTGGAATATTGAGTGTGTGTGTTTGTGTGTGTGTGTGTGTGTTTGTGAGTGTGTGTGCAGTGCACACACTCTCACATACACATGCGAAAGATGCATGCACATATACATGCATACATAATAATAATAATGTATGGAATTTATATAGCGCTGAATCTTGTAAAGCAACAAATCAAAGCGCTTTTTAATTAAAACTAAAAAAAGTATGCGTGTGTACGCGGCTTTTTACATTTTGTAATCTGTTCCCACCGGCACACAATGGCCTACTCTTTCGAACAGCGGAACAGGATTTAACGTTTGCTCAAGATGTTCTGCATGCGTTCGCACACGGGGCCTCGGTTTATAGTCTCATCCGAAGGACATACATACATACATACATACATACATACATACATACTATACATACATACATACATACATACATACATACATACACACATATATATATAATATACATACAGACACACAGACAGACTGACATCCCACCGACAATCTACGCACAGACCGACAGACATTAACATGACCACAAGATGTTATAGCGTTCGCACACCTCATATACCTCACCAACAACATACACATACCATCAACACACACACAACTTATACATACATACATCCTGCCACAGCACACGTACAGACAGAAGCGGACATAATGTCATCGCATAGACCACAGACTGACAGAACAAACGTTAGAGTTACTACAACGAACGTAAACACTCCACATTCACAACGACGAACGATGATACATAGCCAACAAAATCACGAAAAAGAAGAAACCCTTTGCCATAACAACTACTCAGTTGTTTTCAACGAGGACACACACTCTCAACGAGAACGATGGATGCGCAGCACAAATCAAAAGAAACCTTGCACTTCCTCAACACACACACACACACACTACTCACACACCACGTACCACGTACGCCGCGCGCGCGCAGCACACACACACACACACACACAACACCACACACGCACACACACACATTCACTTATTCCCCACGCACGCACGCACGTGCTACACACACGCGCACAGAGAGAGACAGA
>CM054134.1:115861552-115869052 GCA_028751875.1 Rapana venosa
GTTTTGTGCTTGAGAGAGAGACAGGAGGGGGGGGGGGGGCAGCATGGGGGGGGGGGGGGGAGCAGAGGGGGGGGGGGCGGAGGGAGGGAGAGGAGCGGGGCAGGCAGACAGACAGATAGGGACAAAGAGACACAGGAGATACAGAGAGGGGGGGGGAGTAGACAGACAAAGAGAGACCAAGAGAGAGAGAGAGAGAGAGAGAGACAGACAGACAGACAGCAGACTGAGACAGAGAGCAGACAGGGAACAGAGACAGAGAGACCGAGAGACAGAGAGAGACAGAGACACTGAGAGAGACAGAGACACAGAGAGACAGACAGACAGGCAGAGAGACAGAGACACACAGATAGACAGACAGGCGAGAGACAGAGACAGGCACAGAAAGAGAGACAGATACAGAAAGAGATACAGAGAGACAGACAGAGGCAGAGACGTACAGAGACACAGAGACAGATACAGAGAGAGAGACACAGACACACACAGACAGGCCAGACAGACAGAGACAAGAGAGAGACAGAGACAGACAGACAGACAGAAAAACAGAGACAGACAGAGAGAGAGCTCGAGCTCAGAGAATTGCAGAGCTAGAGAAGCAGGTAGACCAGACTACCGTCTCTTATCGACAGAGCAGGGAGGCAGACAGCTGCTCCCATACCACCACCACCAGCACCACCACCACTACCATCACCACCACCACCACCACCATCACCACCAGCACCAGCACCACCAGCAGCTTTCTAAGAGCCGTTCTGATAACTTAGAGTTAGACATGGGCCTGTCCCGTCCTACAGTCGAAGCCTTGTTTTGTTTTTTCCTTTTTACCTAGCCAATCGTTGTTTTGTCCCGTCGTCCTTCTCCGTCTGTTTCTGTCTGTATGTCTCCGTCTGTGTGTTTTTTCTGTCTCTGTCTGTCTGTCTCTATAATTATGTCTGTCTATGTCTTTGTTGTCTGTCTATCTGCTCTGTCGTCTGTTGTCTGTCTGTCTATGTCTATCTGTCTGTCTTCTGTCTGTCTCTGTCTATCTGTCTCTATCTGTCTTCTGTCTGTTTCTTGTCTGTCTGTCTGTTTGTCTGTCTCTGTCGTTTCTATCTGTCTGTCTTTCTGTCTGTCTCTGTCTGCCTTCTGTCTGTCTATGTCTTTGTCTCTGTTGTCTTCTTTTCCTATCCTGTCTGTCTGTCTGAAGTTGCTCTGTCTCACACACACACACACACAAACACACACAAATGCATGAGAGAGAAGAGATTGGGGAGGAGTAAAGGGGGGGGGGGGGGAGGGGGAGGGGGAAGAAGCCAGTAAGCATGGTAGGAAGGAAATACTCAAGCCAAAGAAAGAAAGTAATCGCAATGATTAAAAAAAAACTTAAACCTTTCAACGGTAAGAAATATTGCCAAACTAATCATTTTTTGCACCTGCCACACCACAGAAACAATTAAGAGAGAGAGAGAGATAGACAGACAGACAGACAAAAAGACAGATAGATAGACTAAGAGAGAGCAGAAGAACATTCAGAGAGACATAGTGAGTGACAGAGACAGACAGAGGACAGACAGACAGACAGACAGAGACTACAGAGAAACCACCAGATAGGAAAAAAAAAGCAAACATATTATAAACACAGACAAAGAGACTGGGCATGCAGCAAAACTTGACATCAAACGCTGTAGGAGCAAAAGCACAAAACAAAACAAAAAACCCAAAACCCAACCTGAATTTCAGAAATGAGGACAACGACCCTGTTCTTCCAATCAGATTTCACCTGGATATTCCTCCTCCCCACCCCCCCCCCCCCACCCCCCCCCCCCCCCCCCAACCCCAAAAAAAAAACCTATTACAGGGCGATGGGTATAATGACCTGAGGGGCTGCAATCTGGGGTTTGGGGTTGATTTTATTTTATTTATTTTTTTTTTTTTTGGGGGGGGTCTGGGAAAAAGGAACCTACCTTGTACTACATTGCTGAGTGACAACACTTTGAGGAGCTGTAGAAATAGTTAGTCTTTTACACTTCTGTGGGACAGCACACTTAGAAAAGCAATAGCAATAGTTGGTCTCTTTGCACTGCTGGTGACGAGATAGCTCAGTGGTCACAGCACTCGCTTTCCCCAAGTTAAGGTTAAACAGCATCGGACGTGCTTACCAAGTGGATGGGTGACTGGCCGTTTGCGTGCCTTGGCTTCAGTGCAGTCACCCCAGTTCACCCAGCTGTAAATGGGTACCTGCCCTCTTTAGGGTCAGGGAAGGTAAAGCAGCGAGGGAGAGGAGATGGGCGCCACCGGTCCTCAGTATGCTGGCCCCTGGAGATGCTGAGGTCTCTGATGTCTCGCTCCCCAACGACAGCATAAGTTATGGGAACACGATTATCTTAACATTTTTACACTACTGAGGGACAGCACACCAAAAAGAGCAATGCAAAGTGTGTGTGTGGTGTGTGTGTGTGTGTGTGTGTGTGTGTGTGTGTGGTGTGTGTAGTGTGTGTGTGGTGTGTGTGGTGTGTGGTGTGAATGTGTGTTCGGTGTTCGTGTGTGTTATTTTATTTTTATTTGAAGTTATCTTGGAATGTTTTAAAACAAATATTGATCAATCATAGCGTTTTGGTTTAGGAGTATGTTTTTAGATTACGATTCCTATCGATTTTGAACCTGTCATTTCTCTAAGTAACCTTGATGAGATGATTGAAATATTTTTGACTCAACTAAGACAAAGCAATTACATTTCAATATGTTGCAGTAAAATCCCTATAGTTAGATTTAGTGTATGATCTATGATCTATCTATATAATTATGGAATCCAACAGTCTAATAAAATTGTTGGATACCAATACATTCAAAAGAAAGAACACACTTCTTCAATTAATCCAAAACTGCAAAAAGAGAGATATATATATATATAGATATATATATATATATATATATATATATATATATATATATATATATATATATATATATATATATATATGTGTGTGTGTGTGCGTGTGTGTGTCTGTGTGTGTGTGTCTGGGCATCAACTAGAACATAATGATGGGACTTTGGGGAAAGGCAGCTTCAGTGTTTTGCTCTGAGGAAGAATTAAACCCAGACAGGCAGACTACAGACCGGTGCTGGTAGAGTAATTTTGCTGATTGCGTCTTGCTTTACGCAAAACGCCAGTCTCGCATAAGAAACAGAAGAACAGAGTAACAGTGTACATCTGGTTTTTCCCCCTTTCTTGCCTAAATCGTCCACTAGATATAGCAAACACATGTAGCTGCTGGTCCTTCTTGGAATTTTATGACTAAGGGGTGGGGGGGGGGGGGGGAGGGAGGCACAGAGAGAGAGAGAGGGAGGGGGGAGGGGGTAGAGAGCGAGAGAGACAGACAGGCAGACAAACAGACAGACAGAGAGAGAGAGAGAGGGAGAGAGAGAGTGTGTGTGTATTTGTGTGTCAGTGAGAGAGAGAGGTTGTGTGTGTGGTGAGTGAGAGAGAGAGTGTGTGTGGTGTGTGTGTGTGGTGGGTGTGTGCGTATATATGTATGTTTATGTGTGCGCGTGTGTGTGTGTGTGAGTGGGTGTGTGCGTATGCACGTATGCGTATGTGTGTGAGGAGAGAGAGAGAGAGAGAGAGAGAGAGAGAGAGAGAGAGAGAGAGAGAGAGAAGACGTTTGATGCGTTCAACAATTATTCATTGTTATTGCCCAATGGGGCCTATTGACAAGGGGGGGGGGGGGGGGGGGGGGGGGGGTTGCACATTACTTTCTTTTGTGAATTCAAATCATATAAGAGAGAAAATACATGATGTGTGTGAGTGTGTGTGTGTGCGCGCGCGCGTGCGCGCACGTGTGCGTGTGTCTGTGTGTGTGTGTGTGTACATCAGCATTGGCGCACATGCCAAAGTAAGATAATTGCACTGAGGAAAACAAAAATGAATTAGACTTGGAATGTAGATTGCGTGTTCGTCCAAGGCATTTTCCTCATTACAAATCTCTCTCTCTCTCTCTGTCTCTCTCTGTATGATTGTGTATGTTAGTGCACATGTAATAAGTCTTTAACTGTGCAAAATCATGTGTGTGTCTCGAGGCTTTATTTTCCCTTTTTTAATCATTCATTTACTTTTCTCCTTTTCACAAGGGACTGGTG
The DNA here is from genome assembly GCA_028751875.1 of Rapana venosa. Taxonomy (NCBI): domain Eukaryota; kingdom Metazoa; phylum Mollusca; class Gastropoda; order Neogastropoda; family Muricidae; genus Rapana; species Rapana venosa. The sequence goes on from CM054134.1 coordinate 115,865,666, forward strand.
TAAACAAAAATAAAGAAACAAACTAGAAAGAAAAAGGCCTTTGGCTAACCCATTTACCCTCAATAAAAGATTCCAGTTAGAAACAATTTCAGTAGGAGTTAGATTGCTCTCTCTCTGTCTCTCTCTGAGTCTCTATGTCTCTGTCTCTCTAGGTGATTTGATGAATTCTTTTCCATAAAAAATTTTCATGTTATTTTGTTTTCTTGTGCCCAGAGGGCTGGCTGTAAAAAAAAGCATGTTTGCTAATGCCGTTAATGTATTTGAAAAAATTAATCAATTCTGTTCAATTCTCTCTCTCTCACTTTCACACACACACACACACACACACACACACACACACACACACACACATACACACACACATACATGCACACACACTCACACTCAACTTACACAGACACAACTGCATACACATGGGGACTGGATGTAAAAAACCACATAAGTGCTTATTCCATTATCTTTGAAATAAAAGAAAAGAATTTAAAAAAAACAACACACCCACACACTGAGTTTGACTCCAACACACACACACACACACACACACACACACACACACACACACACACAAACATACACACACACACCACAAAGATCATTGATTCAATACCACCTCTGTAACAAAGCAGCCCTAACAACCCATACACAAACTGTTCTTTTGTCAAATAACCCGGCAGTGAACATAATTCATTATTGTCCGTTTACTTTGAACAAGAAGCAAGGACAAAGACCATCTTCATCTTCTGTCCTCTCTAAAGATTGAGCTGAGCCACTCAACGTCATCGGCAGAGAGGGTAGGGGGGGGTGGGGAGGTATTAGACAGGGTGTAGAGAGCAGATACTTACCCCAACCAAAACATGGCTGCTGGTGGCAAAGACGAGGCGGCACACAAGGTCTGGCCAGTGGGGGGAAGTCACACATAGGGGAAGGAGGACAAGCTTCACCAGGTCAGACAGCACTGCAGCACCTCAGAGCAAAGCAGGAGAGACACAGAGACACAGAGAGAGAGAGAGACAGGCAGAGTCGTGTCAATCTGGAAAGTAGGAGACAAGAGAGTCATGTCAATCTGCAAGAGTTGGTTGATGCTGGGAGCATCAGGAGGACAGAGCAAGCTCAGTCAGGAAGGAGGTTAGCACAGGGAGGTCAGGAAGCGGGGGGAGGGGGAGGGGTTGGTTGGGAAGGTCCACAGAGAGAGAGCAAGTGGCACAGAGACACAGGCAGTCTCCACACAGGGTCTCTTGGTGATGAACTCCTCCTCTCTGCGTGTGCACACACTCTTGAAGAAAACAGGCATAGAAAGTGTATTGGTGCCTTTCATCTTTTTTCAGGCATTATTATTATTATTATTATTATTATTATTCACACACCAAGGCCACTTCATGTCAGTGAACAGTATAGAAGAAGGTAATCATGCATGGCACGGCAGAACAGTCACACTGCAAAAGAAACTCAAGGTAGAGATGCTTGTGAAGTGTGTGACAGACAAGAGGGGTCAGGCTGGAAGCAGAAAGCTGAGAGTCATCAGCCACAGAGTCACGGCAAAGTGGACCAGGCAGGCAGAGAGCAGTTCAGCAAGCAGGAGGAGAGCTTTACACACACGTCCACACGGCAGTCACCCACAACATGACTCAGCAGTTTCGCCACCAGCCAGACCGCACGATGCTGAGACGTTGACACACCACGTGACTGTTACAGCCGCTGTTGACGACACTTCTTCAAGTTCTGGGGGCCACACTGAATGAGTAAATACATAAATCCACAAGTTCTGATGATCAGTAGAAGGAAGATGAGTAGTGGACTGAAGAGGACAAGTCCTAAAGAGTTTGCGAAGTTTGTTCCTGTATGGTAAGCCTCTCTATTCACAATTAGTGAAACACAGTAAGGCACAAAAATGTTCACTGCCCTCGAGTTTTATCCAAACACAAAATGCCTACAAATGGAAGGTCCTCTTAGATCGTGACACTGTAGTGCCCACCACAAACAGGTAACACAAAGAAGAAGGGTGGAGACAGGTGGATGAAGGGAATGAGCCATGGTCGCACACAGCCTAGTCACGAGCTGTCAGACAAGCCATAGTGGCCAGCAAGAAACCACCCATTACACACACACCCTTACTGTGTAGACTGTTTTCATCCACACTATGGTATATTCCATATTTCCATAAATGTCAGTTTGGTCTATGAATGTCGTCAGCAGAAAAAATCAGAGCAGACAAAAACTCATCAGGATCGATTCCTTGACCTTTCCTGTCAGCACACCATTCAACCAAATAAGCTGTCCATGATTTACTGATTGATGTGAATGGACACAAACTGACCAACTGTAGTATTCTTGTCTTCAAGGTAATCGGCAGCTTTACACCAGTATTTCACCATGTTAAGTGTTTTCTTGGCATACTGCAACCACCCACATGAACGTACACATATCTGCCACCAAGTTTTTGTATGTGGGAAGTCAGTCATCCTGCACTCCTCATAGATTTCTGAGACACAAACCAGACAGCCATGGTGATGGTAAGGAACAGGTGTCCAACTTGGTAACAGGTATCACACCTTGTGAGGCCGTCACTCTCACTCTCTCACTGTCTTTTTTCCAAACCTTGTTAGTACACGCACTCAACTCACTAGGCTAACTCCCTTCAGAAGTTACTCGCCACACAGATTGTTGTCTTGCCAAGTTGGCAGCCTATCCCAGTCAAGGCGATGACTACTATGCCACTTTACAACTTGTGTGAAAGCCACATTAGCACACTCTGCTCCCTTTCCTGTGTCTGCAGTGGCCAATCAACGTAAACAGGTTTCTCCTTGGTCAGTGGTCAACTCAGGACATCCAAAGACCCGCCCACCAAAGAAACAATCAGCTAGAGAGAAAGAGTATATGGCCCAGCAAGGTGTCAGGTGACTGACAGACAGACAATCACAGCGCTCACGTGCACGCAGGTCTGTGTCAGGGTGATGGGCTGACAGACAAGTCAAGACTGACAGAAAGAAAGAAGTAACGAAGGAAGGAAGAAGGAAGGAGAGGGTATGGTAGGAAGGGAAGAAGGCAAGCGGGCGGGCTGGGGGAGGCTAGGCTGCTGGCCTAGTAGAGTGGCAGGCAAACCCTTTCACGCAGTACAGCCTACAACAAACAGCCTGTGTGTTGTCAGTCAGTCAGTCATCAGGTCGGCAGGCAGTCTGGCGTTCCCGTTACACACAGACCTGCCTTTCTTTCTCCTGTAGCCTAGCCTAGCCTAGCCGCTCTTTTTTTTCTCTCTCTCCCGCCAGCCAGGCAGCTGGGCCCTCACTAACTCTGCCTAGCCTACTCCTCTCTGCCTGTGTTTGTCTGTCTGCCAGTAGGCTAGGCTAGCAGCAGTTTGAAGGCAGTGAAGCACGTGAGACTCGACCTCTA
>CM054134.1:115874052-115879052 GCA_028751875.1 Rapana venosa
GCGTTCGAACATGGGGCCTCGGTTAATAGTCTCATCCGTGTGTGTGTGCGTGTGTGTGTGTGCGCGCGCGCGCGTGCGTGTGTGTGTGTGTGTCTGTCTGTCTGTGTGTGTCTGTGTGTGTGCGTGCGCGCGTGTGTGTGTGTCTGTCTGTGTGTGTGTGTCTGTGTGTGTGTGTGCGCGTGTCTGTTGGCCTAAGTAGTTTATCTTAGTGCCTGGCAAATTCACTCAAAAGCTGAAGTGGGCATTTTGCTCTGATTAACCAGCCCCGGATGTTAATGCTCTCAAATCGGGTTTCATTAAATTTTCTGTGGATGGAATCAGCTCGTATCCATGCAATGCTGCCTTTATTTTCATGTTGGTTTTCCTCTCTGTTTCATGAAGAGATGGATCAGCTCTGCCGTCTGCATTATTATTATTATTATTATTATTATTATTATTATTATTATTATTATTATTATTATTATTATTATCTTTGGGATGATGAAGAAGCACTGGTGTGCCTCTTGTTTTAACATTCAGTTCTCAAGTGCGTGCACATTTATAAATTAATTTTATCATCAGTTCCCACCTGCACACAGCGACCTTCTCTTCTGTAAAGTGGGACAGATTTTTACATGTTGGCAAGATGTTCTGCGTGCGTTCGCACACGGGACTTTGGTTTATAGTCCCATCCAAACAATGCTTCTTCTTTTAGATTTTAACTGTAAGCTGCTTAACAACAGCACAATACATTAATTTTTGCTCATAATTATGACAGGCAACAATAGAGCGCTCGGAGATGAAGAAAGAAAGACAAAATAGGATCTGTCAGCAAATTGAGGCTTATGCTCTCTTCATTTATAAAGGTAAAGGTGTCCCATAACCTATAATTATGGTCGTAGGAGAGTGAGGTATCAGAGACCTCAACTTCTCTAGGGGCCAGCATATTGAGGGCGGCGCCCATCTCCTCTCCCTCGCTGCTTTACCTTCCCTGACCCTAAAGACGTAAAAAATACAGGGGAAAAAACCCTGCAATAGTGTAACAATGGTGTCAGTTGATATTTAAGCGAATGGGACGTTTGAAATGGAAAGCATAAAGCAAAAGTGGCCGTCCTTTAGTATAATTATGCGCAGACTGGTGTTTGGAAGCTGGTCACAACATCTTCAGTGGTGCCCATACGGTCTGCTAGACTACGGGATCGGTGAGGTGAGGGGAGGTGAGGTGAGGTGAAACTGGTGTTACCAAGGACTGGACACAGTCCAAGACATGAGAGGAGAAAGAGATGGGCAGAGGTCACTTCTAAGTGTTGTGTACGTCACTCATACACCTTACCCACTTCTGCAGGTGCCAAGTTCTCGTTGTGTGTGTGTGTGTGTGTGTGTTGTGTGCATGTGTGTGTATGTGTATGCGTGTGTGTGTGTGTGTGTCTGTGTGTATGTGTGCGTGCGTGTGTATGTGTGTGCGCGTGCACGCGTGTTCTTCTTTAATTTAACGTCGTGTGTATGTGTGTGCGTGCGTGCGTGCGTGTGTGTGTATACCTGTTTTGCTTTCCACTATATAACCAGGAGCTGTGAAGGAGAATGACAGACATGTCATGGTTAGTGTGTGAGCACATCTTAGGAGTTTGGCAGGGAGGGGGAGGATAATTAATGGTGGGGAGAGGCAGAGACAGAGAAAGACGCAGAGACAGAGGCAGATAGAGAGAGACAGAGACAGAGAGAGGCAGAGAGAGACAGAGACAGAGAGAGGCAGTGAGAGAGAAAGAGAGACAGGGTGAAAGTAAATGCAGGTATGTGTGTGTATGTGGTGTTTGGTGTGTGCGTGTACGTGTATGTGCGCGCGCGCACGCGTAGGTGTGTGTGTGTGTGTGTTTGCGTGCGGTGTGTGTGTGTGCATATGTATACATGCGTACAGGCATGTGTGTGTATGTGCGTGTATGTGTATGCGAGTGCGAGTTTGAACATCTCCCTCTCCCCTCTCCCCCCCCCCCCCCCCCCCCCCCCCCCTACTCCCCCCCCCCCTCTCCCTCTCTTCTCTCTCCTCTCTCTGACTCTCCCCCCTCCTCTACCCCTCTCTTTCTCTCTCTCTCTCTATCTCTCCTCTCTCTCTCTCTCTCTCTCTCTCTCTCTCTCTCTCTCTGTGCATGTCCCTAACCTCAGGTAGTTGAGAAATCTCAGCAGTTCTCAATTAATTCCCCTCAGAGCTGAAGTGGGTAGTCCTCCCTCATTAGCCCCCATGACAGCTTAATGCTCTCAGATCTGATTTCCTTTCCCCTTAAAATCCCTCCGTGCTCATGCAATCTGCCTTTAGCTCATTTTCTCTGTCTCTGTCTCTCTGACTGTGTCTGTGTTTGTGTCTGTCTGTATCTCTGTCTCTGTCTCTGTCTCTGTTTGCGTCTGTGTCTGTCTGTCTGTCTGTCTCTCTGTTTCTGTCTGTCTCTGCCTCTGTTTGTCTGCTATCTCTGTCTCTGTTTCTCTCTGTGTCTCTCTGTCTCTTTCTCTCTCTCTCTGTGTCTCTGTCTGTCTGTCTCTCTCTTTCTGTCTGTCTCCCTGTCTGTCTGTCTGTTTGTCTGTCTGTCTGTCTGTCTCTCTCTCTCTCTCTCTCTCTCTCTCTCTCTCTCTCTCTCTCTCTCTCTCTCTCTCTCTCTCTCCTCCTCCCTCCCTCCCTCCCTCCCTCTCTCTCTCTCTCTCTCTCTCTCTCTCTTATTGATTAGTCTGTTTTGTCCATGAATTCCAGTTTTATTTTACATTTTTCTCGTTCTTCGGCTAGACTTTCCAGGTTCATGAATGGTCAGATTTTGCATATCATGCGTCTGCACTTGGTTCTGGTTAGTTTTATGTTTTGTTTTGTTTTGTTATTTACCGATCAATAAGGTAGCCGCAATCAATCTTTGGGAACAGTGTCTGAACACGAAACCTGTGAGCATACAGTTATTTTTTTTCTAAAATGTGGTTATCCATTCCTACCGGAGAGAAACGGCCAACTCTTCCGAAAGAAAGAGTGAACTTTTCGTTAACGTGTGGGGAAGATGCCTGTTAATGATGTGCATGGTTCGCACACGGGACATTTGTTTATGTCTCTTTCGAAGGACTTTCACGGCAGTGGAGTCTGTACTGATGTTAACTTCAGAGGGAAAAAAATCCCCTCGAACGGCCGTTTCGGTGGTGGCTCAATCCCAGCCCGTCAGATCACGAAGTGAACGCTCCTACCAATACACTATCACTGGCCCATCTGACAAAAACAAAGAAACCGAACTAAAACAAAACAAACAACCGTATGAATCTGACAGCGATGCTGCAAACTCGGTTTGTTGCATTTTGCATAATACATCTAGTTAATGTATCTGTTCCACACCAAAGCTCATTTAGGAAATGATAATACGATATTATAAAACGAATAGAGAGAAGTTCGTTAGGCTTATCACGTCCAGAAAACCTCCCCTTCCAAACTTCATCCGTTCTGCTTCCTTCTATAAGATTCTGGTTGACTTTTGTAGATGTGTGGGTGAGCTGAAGTGATATGCTATATTGTATATTCTGAAATTGCATTCAATGTCGGGCAGCCGTCGCTAGTTGATAATAACCATTCAGCACATTACAGGGTGTATTCCACACAGGCAGAAGTGTGTATATAACAATAGCCCAAATCATGATGTGCACTTTTAGAAGCAAAAAAGGTGCTGTATGCAGGTTTGAAGATTTTTCTGTGTAAACTACATTACAAGGTTGACACTGACACATTGCATTGGCACAGGGGTGTATATAGTCATAACTAGGCTTTTTAAAGTAAAAGTTGCTATAAGCAAGTTTGAAGCTTTCCCTGTGTAAATGAAAAAAACAAAATATGGATCAATAAATATGCCTATGCATTTCTTGTATATTTTCAATTAAAAGTGACAGAAGTTTGAAAATTACAATTTTAGCGGCCGTAGTGGACTGGTGCAACGTTCGTCATTGCAACGCCCCTACGACCCCGGAGGGGAATACGGGAGCAGACGATGATGATGATGATGATGATGATGATGATGATGATGATGATGATGATGGTGATGATGATGATGATGATGATGATGATGATGTTGATGATTATGAGTGGATAGTTACCATTGTACATAAAATTAAGTAACCTGAGGAAATTTAGGTTCTAAACGTAATGAACTTTTGATTTTGTGATCTGCCTATTAACATTAAAAACAAATACTTGAAACAAATGTTTATCACATATAATCCTTATGTTCCACCACGTAAATGGAACACTCACTCTAAACGGGTCATCCTTCAGAACGTAAGTGAACTACTGTGTTTCTTAACCTGGACACAGTCCAAGACACCAGAGCAGAGAGTGATGGAAGCAGACAGGGTCTCTTTGTATGGCAGGTACGTACATCATTCACACACCTCACACACTCACTACTCCTGGCGCCAAGTTCTCTTTTGTGTAAAGGTAAAGGTGTCCCATAACCTACAAGGTCGTAGGGGAGCGAGGCGTCAGAGACCTCAACTTCTCCAGGGTCCAGCATATTGAGGGCGGCGCCCATCTCCTCTCCCTCGCTGCTTTACCTTCCCTGACCCTAAAGAGAGCAGGTACCCATTAACAGCTGGGTGAACTGGGGGACTGTGCTGAAGCCAAGGCGCGCAAACGGTCACCCATCCAACTGGTAACCACGCTCGACGCTGCTTAACACTGGCTGGGGGAAAGCGAGTGCTCCGACCACTGAGCTTATCTGTGTACTTTCTTTTTTATTCCTGTTCCATGAGGCCTGCCAGCACCCGTGTGTGTGTGAGTGAGTGATGTAGAGTGGAGGTGGCAGGTTAGTCAGGGTGTGTAGTGTGATCGTACCTTATTTTGGTGTCCTGTGTGTGTGTGTGTGTGTGTGTGTGTGTATGTGTGTGTGTGTGTGTTGTGTGTGTGCGCGCGCGTGCGCGTGTGTGTGTGTTGAGTATTTTGGAATGTATGCATGTATGTATGTATGTGTGGATGGATGTGTGTATGTTTGTATGTATGTATGTATGTATGTATG
>CM054134.1:115884052-115901552 GCA_028751875.1 Rapana venosa
GTCACGGCTTTAAGGTTTTCTTCAAGGGTGTCCTTGAAGCGCTTGTAGGGTCTTCCAAGTTTTCGGAGGCCTTCCTTCAGCTGGCTATACAATAGCATCCTTGGGATCCTGCTGTCTGTCATTCGGACAACGTGTCCTGTCCAGCGTAGCTGGTACTTGCTCAGTAGGCTTTCGATGCTGGGCAGGCTGCTCTTCTCTAGGACCTGGAGGTTGGAGACCCTGTCTTGCCACTTTATTCCGAGGATCTTTCGTAGGCATCTCTGGTGAAACTGTTCAAGCTGTTGAGTGTTGACAACATTTACAGAAGTAGAAACAATCAGACTGATTTCTGGACAACAGAGCGCACAAAGGCAGTAGAACGTACTAGCAGTCACTTTTTTAAGAGAGGCGTGACAGTCTTTGCCAATGACAAAAGTGTATTTTTAATCAAAATATTTCTGCATTTTTAGAAATACATGACAGAATATTATTGGTTTAAGGATTTTTTTGTTTCATGAAGAAAGTCAAAACTTGCTTCTCTTCTCGTTTTGACAATTTTTATTGGACATTTTTTGTGCATGTCTCTCTGTTTCTGTCTTAAGTGCGCTTACCCAAAACCAAGACATGTGGAATTCATAAATCCGACCTCACGAGAAAACACCCACCAGCCACCCCCACCCCCCACCCCCTACACACACACACACTATAAGCCTAATACCCACACACGAACTGATACACTCTACGGTCCAGCCAGTCTCGGTGATTCAGGCAACTAAAACCAAACTGAAGACAAACAACACCCACAGAACTGATGTAGAGGAATTAAAAGCTAGACTGCAGATGGTCTTCTGTTGCCATACCTAGCTCAGACGCTTGATCCCACCAGAGAGCTTAGAACCAGCGAATAGGCGGGGGTGGTGTAAGCCCAGTGTGAGCGCAGAAAAGATGATCAAAGACAACACAGAAAGGAACTAGAGAGAGGCTATACAAGGGAATGGCCTGGCCTGCATGCGCTCAGACACACAGGCGACTTATTGACCATGTCTCCTGACCGATATTGCATGTTGTGTGATCTGTGATCCATTGTCCACCCCCTCATCCTTCCCCCTTTGGATCTTCTTTCCGTGGACTTCATTTCAGCCTGTCTACTTTCCCAGTGTCTGTCTGTCTGTCTCTATCTAACCTTGACTCTCTTCCTTGTATTCCCCCCACGCCCCCACCACGCGAAGCTCTACGCTGAAGCTAAGACTCCAGCCTCTGCTTCTTCGTGGAACGCTCAGACAGCAACTACTGTGTCCGTTATACTTATGAGCGAAAATGCGTCAGGTTACCGTTAAGCGCCTGACAAGTCAGGCCCAGCGCATCCACATTCGGCATAAGAAAGAATTGGTATATTTTAAGCCTTTCTCTGTCTGTCTGTCTGTCTATCTGTCTGTCTGTCTGTCTCTGTCTCTGTCTCTCTCTCTCTCTCGCTCTCTCTCTCCTCCGTCTTCTTTGTCTTTTTTCCTACCCCCCCCTCCCCCTTCCTTTGTTCTCTCTATCTCTTCGTGTCTCAGTTTCTGCCTCTCTCTGCGTCTCTGTTTGTCTGTCTGTCCGTCTGTCTCTGTCTGTTTCTGTCTGTCTCTCTGTCTATCTGTCTGTCTCTCTCTCTGTCTCTGCCTGTCTGTCTGTCTGTCTGTCTGTCTGTCTGTCTGTCTCTCTCTCTCTCTCTCTCTCTCTCTCTCTCTCTCTCTCTCTCTCTCTCTCTCTCTCTCTCTCTCTCTCTCTCTCTCTCCCTCCCTCTCTCGATCGCTGTCACTGAACGCGTTCATAAACACAGCCGACAAGGATGGCATGCAATCCCACTGATGAAGTCCATTCATCCTCGCAGCATCACAGTAACTATCGGCCCTCACAATCGCCATCGCACCGGACAGCCATACCATGACAGTAACATCCACTATCAACGAAGGCCCTCACCAAAAATCATACTCCCCGGTAAAAAAAAAGTTTGGTCTTACACAACCTTTTCATCCTGCGTGTACTGTAACACAGGATCTGTCAGTACCCCGTGGGGATACCGGGAACTTGTCAGCATAAATAGTATCTCCACCTTCTGGAAATTCTGTGCTAGGAATTCCCTCTTTTCTCTCTTCTTCTCTTTTGTTTCTGCCTTGTAGTTCCTTTTTCTTCTTGTCGCCTCCTTCTTGTCTACTTTCTGCCCTCTTGGTCCAATTTCCCCTGCCTTTTTTTCTTTTCTTCCAGAAAGACTAATAGAATAACACTTTCTCTCCCATGCTGAAGTCGGATGCGCTGGGCTGGGCCTGATTTGTCAGGTGCGTAACGGCAGCGCAAGGCGTTTCAGACGCTCCTGTGACAGACAACAGTAGTTGCTGCCTGAGCGTTGGATGAAGAAGAAGAAGAAGAAGAGAAGAAAAGAGAGAAGAAAAGAAGAAGAAGACAGAACAAGAAACAAGAAGAAGAAGAAGAAGATGATGAAGAAGAAGAAGAAGAAGAAGAAGAAGAAGAAGAAGAAGAAGAAGAAGAAGAAGAAGAAGAAGAAGAAGAAGAAGAAGATGAAGAAAAGAAGAAGAAGAAGAAGAAGAAGAAGAAGAAGAAGAAGAAGAAGAAGAAGAAGAAGAATTGCGAAGCAGAAGGAAGCAGAAGAAGCAGAAGAAGAAGAAGAAGAAGAAGAAGAAGAAGAAGAAGATGAAGAAGAAGAAGAAGAAGAAGAATTGCGAAGCAGAAGAAGCAGAAGAAGAAGAAAAGAAGAAGAAGAAGAAGAAGAAGAAGAAGAAGAAGAAGAAGAAGAAGAAGAAGAAGAAGAAGAAGATACACGATCTCTCAGAACATTGCGCTCGCAATCTGACGACCAGGGTTCGATTCCCGTTCAAGGGGATATTTTCCCCTGGAGTTAACATCAGTGCAGACTCCACTCTCCCCAAAGTCTTTCGGATGAGACTATAAACCGAGGCCTCGAGTGCGAACGCACGCAGAACATCGTGCGCACACGTTAAATCCTGTTCTGCTGTTCGTAAGAGTAGGCCATCGTGTGCCGGTGGGAACGGATGACAAAATTTTGAAAACCGCATACACACGGGGACTGGAAGTGCAAAAGCACATAAGTGCTTATTCCATTATCCTCGATATAAAAGAATAATTAAATAAATAAATAAAAATCAGAGATTCGAAATAAATAAATAAAAATCAGAGATTCCCAGGTGGGAAGAGTGAGTCAGAGAGCCTATCTAGTCAGTGTGACCGCCAGACTGTTCAGCTGGAAAACACGCAACAACAACAACAACAACAACAACAACAGCAGCAGCAACAACAACGACGACGACAACGACGACATAACTGACCACAGACATAAAACTTCTCATCCAGTGTGTACAGTGATAATTATACGATCGCTTTGCACGATTCCCATGCGAGATGAGTGAGTCAGAGTGCATAATTATTAAGTCTGAGTGACCTCCAGGGTGTTAAACTGAACGCGCAACAACAACAACAACAACAACAACACCAGCAACAACAACACCAAAACCACACACCACACCCTCACCACCATCGCCAACAATAACACAAAACACCACCACACACCACACGCCAACAAAAACACAAACACAAACACGAACACCAACAACACCACCACCAACAAAAACAACAACAACAACAACCTAACCGATATAAGACTGTTTCCAGCCAGGGGTGAAATAGACTTGGGGGGTTGTCTTGTTGTCTGTGCCCTGGTCAGTCTATGTGGTCTTTGGCTGCTAGCTGCAAAAGACAGCGGTCACCCCCAATATCCGCCACCGCTCTATCTGCTCATCTTCACTCCACTGCAGACAGTTCTGGACATTCATCTCTCTGTCTGTTGTCATCTCTCTCTCTCTCTCTCTCTCTCTCTCTCTCTCTCTCTCTCTCTCTCTCTCTCTCTCTCTCTCTCTCTCTCTCTCTCTCTCGGTTGTTTCTGTACCTGTTCTGCTTTCTTTCTTACTTGTTACTACTTTTTTTCTTTTTCTTTTTTCTTTCTCTCTCTCCTCGGTGATTTTTGTGGGGATTTTTGTGTAGATATTTTTTTCCCGTAAGCTGTGTAAGTGTATTGCTATGGGCTTTATTTTATTTTATTATCATATATATCCTTAAGGGCGGGGACTGGATGTAAAAAAGCACATGGGTGCTTATTCATTATCCTCGAAATAAAAGAATTTGTAATTGTTCTCTCTCCTCTGTGTCTCTCTCTCTCTCTGTCCTCTCTCTCTCTCTTTTTCTGTGTGTGTGTGTGTGTGTGTGTGAGTGTGTGTGTGCATGTGTTTGAAGGGGTGAGACAATGTCACTCTTTCCCTCACCTTCTATTCCACCCCTTAACCCCACCCATCCACCCACTTCTCTCTCTGTCTCTGTCTGTCTGTCCGTCTGTCTCTGTCTCTCTCTGTGTCGATGTCTGTTTCTATATAATTATCTCTATCCCTCTGTCTCTGTCTCTCTGCATTTCTACCTTTCTGTCTGTCTGTCTGTCTCTCTCTCTCTCGATGTCTGTTTCTATATAATTATCCCTATCCCTCTGTCTCTGTCTCTGTATTTCTACCTGTCTGTCTTTCTGTCTGTAAGTCTGTCTGTCTGTCTGTCTGTCTTTCTGTCTCTCCTCTCTCTCTCTCTCTCTCTCTCTCTCTCTCTCTCTCTCTCTCTCTCTCTCTCTCTCTCTCTTTGTCCAAGTCAGCTCTGTATTCATGCTTTTGGAACATGCATATTCTAGAGTACAGTTTTTTGGGGTATATGCCGAAATGTATATGCCAAGGTCTTATTAAGATTGCGAGAAGTTACATTTCATTTTCTTCATCTTTTCTATTTAATATATCCTTTGAATTGTATTGTAGCAAAATGCTGAAGTACAATAAATCGTTTCAGAGTTCAGAGTTCTCTCTCTCTCTCTCTATCTCTCTCTCTCTCTCTCTCTCTCTCTCTCTCTCTCTCTCTCTCTCTCTGTCTCTCTCTGTCTGTCTGTCTCTCTCTCTCTCTCTTCTCTCTCTCTCTCTCTCTCTCTCTCTCTCTCTCTCTCTCTCTCTCTCTGTCCATTTTCTACAGGATTAGTGAGTACCCTGTCAGTTTTCTTTTTCACTCCTCTCTGACCCTTTTCTTCAACTTTGTCATGAATAAAGGCCCCCAACTTCTCTTCGCCATGGCGGCATTTGCATACATGTTCACACAGCTTCACCTTTTATTGTATTTTGTTTTATTTTAATTTATGTTATTTCATTTTATTTTATTTTATTTTATTTTGTTGTATTTTATATTATTTTATCTTATCTTATTGTTTTTGCTGTTGCATTTGTTTGCCATTTTTTGTGTCATTTTTTGGTTTGACACAAGTGACTGGATTGGCTAAGTTCAAACTTGATTCAGCTTTGGTTTGGCTTTGCTTGGTTTTGGCTTGGTTTGAGTCAGCTGCGTTTGGTTTGATTTTGGCTGAATATTTGTTGAATTTCCAAATAGTTTTTTTTGTATTTGCAAACAGAAAATTTCAGTTAGGTTACCAGTAAAGGATCACACATCTGATTTATTGCAAGTTTTGTGCAAGATATAGAGCTATATAAATTCCATGTATTATTGCTATTATTATTATCATCATTATCATTATTATTATTGTAGATACCCCACGTTTTAGTCTTGCTGTTTACAATTTTTGTAGTTTGTTTGTTTGCTTGTTTCAGTTTTTTGTGTATTTCTCTTGTTTGTTTGTGAGGATTCTTTTCTGCTTTTGTTTGCTATTTTTCGCGGCTCAAGTTTGGTTTGGAGTGATTTTTCTTTACTTGCATCGCTTCTTAGGTTTAGTTAGCCTGAGCTCTCTGCAACAACTGGAGGGGAATCACTCTTTTGTCTGTGCCGAGCAAGATACTGGCCAAGGTCATCATCAGAAGAATATCAGACGCTGTGGATGATGTACTGAGGAAGGAACAAGCAGGGTTCAGGAAGCAACGAGGAAGTATAGACCAGGTATTCACGCTCAGAAACATCATCGAACAGTGCCCAGAGTGGCAAAGACAACTATATGTGAATTTTGTGGACTTCGAAAAGGCATTTGACAGCATACACAGAGACAGCCTTTGGAGTATCCTTCGACACTATGGCATCCCACCGAAACTGGTACACCTTATAAAGAGCTTCTACGACAACTTCAGATGCTCTGTGGGCCATAGCAACACTGTCTTCGAAGTCAAGACTGGAGTGAGACAAGGATGTGCGATGTCGGCAGTTCTCTTCAATCTGGCCATTGATTGGGTGATGAGGAAGACGACAGAAGACACCCCAAGAGGGATTCGTTGGAGCCTGTTCTCAACACTAGACGACCTTGACTTTGCGGATGACCTGGCGCTGCTGTCACACACACACCAACATATCCAGGAGAAGACCAGCAGGCTCCAAACATTCGGACAGCAAGTGGGGCTTCGTATTAGCACCAAGAAAACAGAGACAATGTCGCTCAATGTGAACACATCAGCCCCTGTGAAAGTGAATGGAACTAACCTGCGCCAGACAGACAAGTTCACATACCTTGGCAGCATCATCAAACCAGAGGGCGGCACAAAAGAAGACATCCACAACAGACTGGGCAAGGCCAGGAGTGTGTTTAGGGAGATGAACAATATCTGGAGATCAACTCAGTACAGCACCAACACCAAGTTGAAGCTATACCAGAGCTGTGTTGTATCTACGCTCCTGTACGGTTCTGAGTGCTGGAGGATGACGGAAGCGGATCTTACAAAACTTCGATCCTTTCACACCATATGCCTCCGAAGAATTCTCCGGATCTTTTGGCCAGAGAAGATCTCCAATGAACACCTACTACGGAGATGCAGGCAGGAAGACATGGGAACCATCATCACCAGACGACGGTGGAAGTGGATTGGGCACATCCTCCGAGGAGACCCACAGTCAATCACAAGAACAGCATTGCACTGGACCCCAGAAGGAAGGAGAAAGAAAGGAAGACCAAAAGCAACGTGGAGGAGGACTGTAGAAAGTGAGATGAAGGCCATTCAGCACTCTTGGGATCAGTGACTAGATTAGCTCAGGATAGGCAGGAGTGGAAGCGCTTTGGTGCTCCCTACACACCACTGGGCGTAATGGTTGATGATGATGATGAGCTGTCTTTACTGGTGTATTAGACTAAGCGTAGTCCTTGTATCGAGTATAGATATACTCAACCGTTAGTCTAAGGAAATAATCATTGTGTATTACCACACACACACACACACACACACACACACACACACACACACACACACACACACACACACACACACACACACAACCGTGGATAGACTTTAGAGTGAACAATACACACACATGCACACACATACACATACAGTGTGGACAGAATTTAAATTGAACACAAGAACAACAACAACAGCACAGCAACAACAACTTCTACTACTACACTACAAACCTACTACACTCAACAAACACTACTCTCACAACACACACAACTCCCCCACACCACCTCAACCATCCCCCCCCCCCCCCCCCACCACACACACACTACACACACACCCCCCCCCCTCACACACCCCACACATACATACACACCCACACACACTCGCAGCACAAACACATAATAGGCTTTATTCCCGCACATGTGGCATGCAGGGGTCTATCCATAGACGTCTAGCTGGGCTCATGGCTTAATCCTCACCTTCATGTAATGAGGATGCATTCACGTGGGGAGGGAGACAGGCAGCCTGTTGTTTGTTGTTGACACTGTCACGGGTGACTGCACGTGCTCCATGCACAGTTGCTTACCTCCCCTAGCGTTTGGCTTTATCTTTATTAATTAAAAGACGGATAATTTTTTTTTTTCTGTGGATGTCTGTCTATCTGTCTTTCGTGTGCCTCTTTCTTATTTTGTGTCTGTCTGGTTGTTTTTTCTCCCCTTTAACACTGTCACAGATGGTTGCACGTTCTCAAAGGACCATTGCTAGCCTCTATTAGCCTTTTTCATTATATCTGTATTAATTAAAGGATTTGTCTGTCTATGAGTGCCTATCTTCTTGTGCCTCTCTCTTATTGGGCACCTGTCTGATTTTTTATTATTTTTTTATTGGCGGGAGAGGGGTGGGTTACTTTAAAGAAAAATTTGGAAGGTGTTCTCGCACAGGTATCTATGCACTATTAATTCTTGAAAACGGACTGGAATAAGAAATCATTTTGTAGGTACGATTTGGGTTTTTTCGGGGGGGGGGGGGGGGGCGGGGTGTTTTTTTTTTCTTTTCATGATTACTCCAAAGTCCAATTGATTTAAAAAGTAATTCAGTGGGCTTGTTCAACGATGTTGATTGACATTTTACCTCTTAAGCCATTTAATTATTACAGCAAACTAAACCTAAATAATTTTGTGGCGTGATGAACTCTATATCTTCAGTTATGAGACAGTTTGGGAAAAACCTATAATTTTTTTTTTTAATCCACCTTTTTTTTTAAAAATCGCACGCACACATGCACGCAGGCACGCCCTAACACAACACACACAGACACACAGACAGGCAGACACACACACATACACACACATACACATACACACACACACACGCACACACACACATACATGCAAACACACACACATTCACACCATCGCTCACATGAAGACAAAAAATCTAAGAGGGCCTAAACAACTACAATTAACATATGTCAATAGATCAATACATAATTAGAACCCAAATAAAGTAGTAGAAAATAAAGCACATGAATAATTATTGTAAACGAATGAATTGGCAGTAGATAAACAGACATCATATGTTTAATTTCTGCAAGGCAATAACAAGACTAGGCATAATTAATAATTATGTGGATAGATAACTACAGATTGCAGTATTAAGCGATCATCGAAAATAACGGTACATCATAATTACAATATACAAGAATTTTCAATCAAATGGTTGAATAGAAAATGATACGCGGAAAACCTGTTTTTCACATTATCTTTGCTAGTACTGATAGTCAAGTTGTATTTTTGTTGTTTTCTATGTTCACTTAGCTTTTATCTGTCTGCTTGAGCTGTTGCAGACATGGAAAAAAAAAAGGGGTGGCGCAGCGCTTGTGGCGATGCGCTCTCCCGCTCTCCCCGGGGAGAGCAGCCCGAATTTCACGGAGAGAATCTGCCGTGACTTAAAGTGGTATGAAATGAAATCTGAGCGCTTTGATTTGTTGCTTTACAAGATTCAGCGCTATATAAATTCCATACATTATTATTATTATTATTATTATTATTATTATTATTGAGCTATGAACAATTTCTACTTATACTTACACCCTGATGCAGAGAGAGAGAGAGAGAGAGAGAGAGAGAGAGAGAGAGAGAGAGAGAGAGAGAGAGAGAGAGAGAGAGAGAGAGAGAGAGAGAGAGAGAGAGAGAGAGAGAGAGAGAGAGAGAGAGAGAAGAGAGAGAGAGAGAGAGAGAGACAGACAGACAGACAGACGACAGACAGACAGACAGACAGAGAGAGAGAGAGAGAGAGAGAGAGAGAGAGGAGAGAGAGAGAGAGAGAGAGAGAGAGAGAGAGAGAGAGAGAGAGAGAGAGAGAGAGAGAGAGGAGAACTCAACTCAAACTCAAACTCAAAAGATTTCTTCACAAACAAGTGAAAAGGCCACTGGCCCACACATGAAGGGGGTAGCGAACTGCTCTGTATTTTAGTGAGGAAGATAAGGAAAATCACCAAAAAATCAAAATATTATTGTATAACGAAAAAACACAACAAAAATCAGTTACGCATACATGACTAAAGAAACCAAGATATATCTTATTCTGAAGGCTTTACGCAAATATAAAGAAAGGTTGCACACAATCTCGGGGTGACTAGACGCCATGAGTAAACAGAATCTAAATAAATTAGGCTGTCTACTATATTTTACAGGAATGTAATTTAACATCTCAACACAAAATGAACTTCATCTTCCACTGCTTGCTTACATAATGAGCATAGCAACCTGAGGTCATCAACATCATGTTCTATATATCTAAATGTATGAGTATTTATGTCTGATACACCAAGTCTAAACTTAGACATAATTCTTTTCAAATGTATGTCCATATCAAGCTTTAGATAAGGTTTGACATAGGGTGTTGAACTATACATTTCTATACATGAAATTGTGTTATCTTTCACTGCTTTGAATATGACCACTCCACTGCTGCTAACGACAGTCAATCAATCTTTGCCTGAAAACGTTGATAAACTCTCTACAATTTCCGTCACCTTGATTGAGCCAAACAAATCCAAATCCAAGTTTCACATAAACAGGTACGTATTTTGTGAAGCCAAGGTGTTTTTTTCCACATTGACATCTCGATCATAAAGCATCTTGTAAGACTCAAAAGATAACATGCACTCATCCATATGCAGAATCTTAATCCAATATCTAGTGCATCTTACAACAGCATTAATAGAGACAGGATATCTACTAGTTTCATGAGACAGACAGAAAGACAGAGAGAGAGAGAGAGAGAGAGAGAGAGAGAGAGAGGGGAGAGAAGAGAGAGAGAGAGAGGAGAGAGAGAGAGGAGAGAGAGAGAGAGAGAGAGAGAGAGAGAGAGAGAGAGAGAGAGAGAGAAGGAAATGTAATTGACTTTTCTTTAGTGTTAACATTTTCCAGGGGCAATACAGCTGCTTGCTACACACACACACACACACACACACACACACACACACACACACACACACACAAGGGCGATATGACATTTGTTCCCGAACAATCATTGACGCAGACGTCTGTACTGTGTTGTGTGAAGAAATATGCTTGCTTGCATCTTTTGCGCTAAAAGCAAAATTGAAAAAAACAAAACCCAACAACTCCAGGAATGCAACTATGATGGAGAAAAATCCGACTTTGCGCAACACAACGGACGCGAAATCTTTTTGGTGATATTCATTTATAACCTGTGTTCTGAAATGTGTGGGAGGAAAATTATTATCAATATCTATTGTATTGTATACCACTGTAAGTAACGGCAGATTTTTCTACGTGGATTTCAGGCTGCTTTCTCTGAAGAGACATCGTCGCCACAAGAGCAACGCCACCATCACTATTTGGGTTTTTTCTTTTCATGTCTGCATGTATTTTGGTTTCCTATCAGAGTGACTTTTTTCTACAGAATTTTGCCAGGGACAACTCTTGTTGCCAGGGGTTCTTTTACGAGCGCTAAATGAGTACTGCACACTGGGACACGGATTATTTCGTCATCCGAAAGACTAGCGCCCAGCCAGACCACCACTCACTGTCTCGTAGATTTGGGAGAGGTTTCGGGCCCAAACGGGGATCGAACCACCACTCACTTGAAACCCTGACTTTTCGCTTTCTAGGCAGGTGCATTACCTCTAGACCACCCATCTAATGGCGTTTTTTGTTGATTTTTTGTTTTGTACTTTTTGTGTGTGTGTCTTTGTTGTTGTTGTTGTTTTTTGGGGTGGGTGGGATTATAATTTGTTCAAGAAATAAAATAAGGCAGAAACAAAGTTCCACACAACGAAGCCAATGGACTGTCTTTGATGTAAAGTGACAAAAAAATCCAACATCCTTTCCGCCGTAGGTGCAGGCATGTCATCTTTGACGTCACACCCTCTTCGTGTGCATTCACTATTGTAACCGTTTGATTCCTGATCGTTTCTTCCCGTGTCTGTGTCGATCTTCATCGCAGAAAGGGCAACGTTGTATTGGGGGGAAATTTCGTGTAGGACAAAACACATTTCCTAGCACGAAGGATTGCGTGTTTCATTTTTATGTGCCTGGATTGAAACTATCACGAAGAAGAAGAAGAAGAAGAATTGCGAAGAAGAAGAAGAATTGCGAAGAAGAAGAAGAAGAAGAAGAAGAAGAAGAAGAAGAAGAAGAAGAAGAAGAAAAGGAAGAAGAAGAAGAAGAAGAAGAAGAAGAAGAAGAAGAAGAAGAAGAAGGAGGAGGAGGAGGAGAAGAAGAAGAAGAAGAAGGAGAAGGACGAGGAGGAGAAGAATACAAAGTACTAAGGCTTACATAACCATGTTATTATGCTTGAGAATGTGTATGTGGGAAATGAGTTCCTCCATGGTGAGCTCTTAACATTAAAAAAAAAAGAAGAAAACTTGCATAAAGACAATATCCTCAGAAGTTGGGGGGGGGGGGGGGGGGGGGGGGCATGCATTTGCGACCTACTCGAAAAGAAGTCACACACACACACACACACACACACACACCTCTCATCTACTGTATAACTTTAGTCTCCCAGTGATTCCCAAGGAGCGAAGAGTGAGACAAGACTAGACAGCATTATCCTGGCTAATACAACAACAGTCAGCGAGTTGAATTTGGGGGGAACGCGCACCAACGCCAACAACAACAGTTTGTCCTTTCTTTCCCCTGGTCTGACTGTCAGTCTTTGATTTTGTTTTGTTTATTGTCTATTCACTACATGGTGAAATATTTTAGTCAGTCTTTGAGTTCGTATCTGTCTGCCCATCATTGTATGGCCGTCTGTCTGTTGGTTTGTGTGTGTGTCTCTTTATCTTACCCTCCCCCCCCCCCCCCCACTCACACACACACACACAAACACATACGAAGAACGAGAGCGAGAGAGAGAGAGAGAGAGAGAGAGAGAGAGAGAGAGAGAGAGAGAGAGAGAGAGAGAGGAGAGAGAGAGAGAGAGAGAGAGAGAGAGAAAGAAAGACAGAGAGGGAGAGAGACTGAGAAAGACAGACAGAGACAGAGACAGACAGAGTCAGCAAGAGACAGAGACAGACAGAGACAAACAAACAGTCAGAAAGAGACAGAGAGACAGAGACAGAGAGGCAGACAGGTAAACAGACAGACAGACAGATGCAGACAGAGACATACACTTGTACAATGGCAGAGGGATAGAAAGACAGACATAACGATTGCTTGAGTGATTGATAATCTTTATTCTCAAACATTACAAATGAGAAAGAGAGACACACAGACAGACACACAGACAGACACACAGACAACACACAGACAGACACACAGACAGACGCACAGACAAACGGATATACAGACAGACAGATAGAGACATAGACAGACAGACATCAGACAGACAAGCAGTAGACACCCAAAATAAAACCAAACCGAGCTGTACTTAGTGACAAGAAACACAGGATATACAAACTTTTCTTGTTCGCCTTCTACTTTCCTTAAAATCCCAACACGACAGTTGTACTTGAAATGCAAAAGAAGTCAGTCAGTTAATCAATGCAGTCTCTACCCATACCACGTTATCCAAAACTTTCATACAAAGCACCGCTGAACATTGTCTCCCTCTCTCTCTCTCCCTCTCTCTGTCTCTCCTCGTCTCTCTTCTCTCTCTCTTCTCCCTCTCTCTCTCTCTCTCTCTTTCTCTCTCACTCCTTCTCTCTTCCCTCTCCCTTTCTCTCCCCCCTCTCTCCCCGCCCCCCCCCCCTCTCTTCTCTCTCCCTCTCCTCTCTCTCCCCCCTCTCTATCCCTCTCTCTCGCTCCCTCTCTCCCTCCCTCTCTCTCCCTCTCCCTCTCTCCATCTCTCTCTCCACCTCCACCTCTCTCTCTCCCTCCCCCTCTCTCTCCCTCCCCTCTCTCTCTCCCTCTCTCTCTCCCTCTTCCATCTCTCTCTCCATCTCCCCCACCCCCTCTCTCCCTCTCTCACTCGCTCTCGCTCTCTCTCCCTCCTCACCCCCCCCCCCCTCTCTCTCTCTCTCTCTCTCTTTGCATTACAGCGCGTATCACAAGTGAAGCCAACAATGATACCCAAAGGGACGGCAAGTCTGCGGAGTAGTATACCATGATTTGAATACAGAACTAGTAAGCAGCCTCTAGCGAAGACTCCGAAAGAGCAGACACTGGAGAGAAACATACACACGCGCACGCGCGCACGCGCGCACAACCACCCACACACATGCTGGAGAAAAGACACATACACACACTTACACACACACACACACACACACTTACACACACACACACACACACACACTGAAGAGAAAACACACTCACACATACACATACACACAAACACACACACACACACACATACACACGCGCGCGAGAGAGAGAGATAGAGAGAAAGTGTGTATTATTTTATTGGTTTTCCTCTTTTTTATCGGTACACTTTATTAGTAAAGGTTGTAATAATGTAGAATTACAGTATTATCATTAATAAATTTGTTCTTAGATAGATGGCTTGACGAAAAAAAAAAAGCAAATGCATTGCTTATTCAAAGTTTGTTACTGTTACTGGTCCCGTAACCCGAAGTACGATCAAAGTACGATCTGGAAATAAAAATTTGACTTGACTTGTCGCACGCGCACAGACACACACATGCACACGCATGATATAAAAAAAGCAATTGCACTACTTATTTCAATGTACCATTAGAAAAGAAAGTTTGACTTTGACTTTGACTTTGACTTTCTCACACACACACACACACTCCATCCACCTCCTCCACACCCACACCCACCACCCACACACACACAATAAGATTAGGATACTTCTCTAGTGCTCATTTTATTCCTGAACAACACACACACACAAAATTGAAAAGATTTCGAGACAAAAATCTCAGAGGCCAAACTCAATAGACCTTCCCCGACCTGTGAGCGGTCGCTTGTCGGTGACCTAATCAATCATCTTTGGAGTGACAGTCCCACTCCTGCTGTCTAGACTTCGTCTGCAGGGACCCGAGAACAGAGCACAGTGGATTGTACAGAGAGGGAGGGTGTTCTTTGACTAACTTCATCCTACTAAGCAGTAGTAGCGGCAATGGTGGTGGCGATGGTGGTGGTGGTGTCGGTGGCAACAAAAGATGGGAGGTTCTTTCTCAATAGGGTTAGACGGAGGAGGGTAGTGAAAAGTGAAGAGATTTAACATTTACAGCACGCTCACATTCAGACTGACTATGTGTCTGTCTCTGTGTCTGTGTGTCTGTGTCTCTCTGTCTCTCTCTCCCCCGTCTGTTTGTCTGACTGTGTCTCGCTATGTGTCTGTCTCTCTCTCTGTGTCCTTCGGTCTGTGTCCCTCGGTTTGCAATTTGTGTGTGTGTGTGTGTGTGTGTGTGTGTGTGTTCGCTATCCCTCGCTCTTTTCTTCTCCCTCCCTTCCCACACACCCATTCCCTGTATTCCATCATTTTCCACTGTACAGTTTCTGTAAGCTCCAGCTTAATATTCCAATGACTTTATATACTTTAAAAAAAACCCTGTCAACCAGTATGAAAAGCACACACAAAAACTTGACAGAAGTAACAACGTCAAAAGACACACCCACGCGTTTAAATATTCTCAGAACCAGTTCAGTATAGTAGCGCTCTCCACATTCTTTGCATATCTGGTATAAAAACGCCAGCAACTGTAATCTTACTGTTCATGAAATTTGTGTGTGTGTGTGGAGGGGGGGGGGTGTCTTTTTTGTATTTTGTTTAGAGATCTGAGGTTTACAAAATGGTGAGACTTTAAGTATGCGACCTATTGTACTGTTCCTGCATTTGGCTTCTATGTCTGTCAAGTCAAGTCAAGTCAAGTCAAGTCAAAAACACTTTAATCATCCCATGAAGGGCAATTACAATACTGACAGGCAGATTGATACACATCAAATATATCAAAGACACAAAAGCTATATTTCATATTGGTTTTCAAATAAAATGTCACGAACACACACACACACACCACACACACGCGAGCATGCGCACACACACGCAAACGCCCGCACGCACACACATCAATTGTGAACACAATTTTAAACCCATTGACTAGAAGACATAAAAACTTATTTTTACGCACGCATATACGCATCACGTACACACGCACGTACGTGCGTGTGCGAACACGCCCACGCACACCCACACCATACACCAATATATGAATTCAATGTTTTAAGACAGTTGACTAGAACACAGACTTATTTCACACACAGACGCACCCACCCGCACACACACACACACAATTATGTATTGACTACACTCGTAACAATAACAATCAGGCAGATAATTCAGAGAAATGTAAAAACTAGGTAGTCAACATCATTGTGAATTCAGAATTCGAATGCTTACTGGCACAAAAGAATTTCTTTTTCTGTTAGTTTTGCTGATGGGACACTGAAAACGGCGTTCCGAAGGCAACATTTGAAATTCTGGAAACAAAGCATGGGAAGGATCAGCCAAAATGGCTGTGGCTTTGCGTACAAGCTGCTGATTGCAGAACGACATGAGATCTCTTTGTTCTTTTCCAATTATTTTTGAGCAGATTCTTACAATTCTCTGCAGGCCATTCTTGTTTTTAACACTAAGGTTATTGTACCAACAAATGAAAGCAAAACTTAGAACACTCTCTATTAAGACTTGTAAAACAAGGAAAGGATCTTTTTGTCTACAAAAAATGAGTTCAGTTTCCTCAGAAAATACAGACGTTGTTGTCCCTTTTTGACAATAGCGTCAGTGTTAACGTCCCAGTTTAACTTGTGGTCAAAAACAGTTCCCAGATACTTATAGTTCAAAACGTTTTCAACCTCTTGATTATGGATAATAATATTCTTAGGAGTATGCCCTGATCTTCTGAAGTCGATAGGCAGGTCTTTAGTTTTAGAAACATTTAGCTCCAGATAGGCCTCGTCACACCAGTGTACGAACTCGGTGAGGGCTGGACCGTGGTCTAAGACTGATCCGGATAAGAGGGATAACAGAGCACTATCGTCTGCGAACTTTACCAGAAAGGAATTTCCATAGTTGCTTCTGCAATCATCTGTGTATAGAATGTACAGAAGTGGTGAGAGGACGCAACCCTGCGGAGAACCAGTGCAGGTAAATCTAACCGAAGAAGATATTTTGTTGGCCAAAACACGCTGTGGTCTGTTGGTTAAAAATTCAATCAGCCAACGAACAAGTTGATTGTCTACGTCAAATTTTGAAATTATTTTGTTAACCAGAACGTGAGGCTGCATTGTATTGAAAGCTGAACTAAAGTCAGCGAACAATATTCTGGCATGAGAGTCAGGTGTTTCCAAGTGGCTATACAACTTGTTCAAAATGAATAGTTTGGCATCTTCGACACCCCTTCGAGACCTGTATGCAAATTGCAGTGGGTCAAGGTCTGATAACGGTTCGGCTCATAGAGGATAACATGCACTGTTGTCGTGTAAAGTGTATCTATATCCCAATCATTGATACAGAAAGCGCGTTTTGGGCCTATATTTTTACTCTAACGACATTTCAGAAGAAAAAGAAAGAATCGTTAGAGGGCATAACTCACATACGTGAGAGAGAGAGAGAGAGAGAGAGGAGAGAGAGAGAGAGAGAGAGAGAGAGAGAGAGAGAGAGAGAGAGGGAGGGAGGGAGGGAGAGAGAAACACACAGGCACACAGACACACACACAGACAAAGACAGACACAGACACACAGTTAGACACAGATACAGAACATTTTTGTCTAGCACGAAGCGAACTTTTCGAAACTGCATAACAAAAACCACACACACTACTCTTTACCTCTAACCCAACTCTCTCTCTCTGTCTCTCTGTCTCTGTCTCTGTCTCTCTC
>CM054134.1:115904052-115936552 GCA_028751875.1 Rapana venosa
CAACTAAAAACAGGACACCCCCCCCCCCCTCCACACACACACCCACCTCCCCCTCCTAGGATATCAACAGTTCCAGGGAACACAGTGTCCAACTTGGACTAACATCACAACACTGCCCAAACACACTCCTAACCTCATTACTGGATACCTGTAAAAGGTACAAAGGTAAAGGTGTCCCATAACCTACAAGGTCTTAGGGAAGCGAGGTGTCAGAGACCTCAACTTCTCTAGAGGCCAGCATATTGAGGGCGGCGCCCACCTCCTCTTCCCTCGCTGCTTTACCTTCCCTGACCCTAGAAAGAGGGCAGGTACCCATTTACAGCTGGGGGAACTGTAATGAAGCCAAGGCGCGCAAACGGTCACCCTACCAACTGGCAACCACGCTCGACGCTGCTTAACTTGGCTGGGGGAAAGCGAGTGCTCCGACCACTGAGCTATCCCGTCCCCATGGATACCTCTTAAGTACCTGTAAGTACCTGTCCCCACGGATACCTGCAAGTACCTGTAAGTACCTGTCCCCATGGATACCTGTAAGTAAGAAAAATATACGCAGGCAGAAAAAACACAGTGTGGGGAGCCAGTCTCATGATACTCAGTGTTCAAAGTTCAGTACCTTTGCCCAGAAGAGCTCAGAGACCCTACAGCTTAGGGGACGCGTTCATCTGTGAGCAGTAGTGGCTGGCTGGGACTCACATCCATAGGACCAAATCTGATTTCTCTTGTCTAGACATCGTCATGCCGTCTGTAGCCAGGACCACAGCTGAGAGAGAATGGAATGTTCCCCTAGATAACTTCTTCACCTTGGTCAGTGACGATCTCTCTCTCTATATATTATATATATATATATTATATATATATATAGATATTATATATATAATATATATATATATATATATATATATATTATATATATATATATATATATATATATATATATTATATATTATATATATATATAAGTCACGGCAGATTTCTCTGCATGAAATTCGGGCTGCTCTCCCCGGGGAGAGCGCGTCGCCACAATAATAATAATAATAATAATAATAATAATAATAATAATAATAATAATAATAATAATAAATGGAATTTATATAGCGCTGTATCTTGCACAGACAAATCAATGCGCTTGCACTCAACTCATTCTTACACAGTCATGCAACCAATAGCAAGAGCAGCGTCACCCATTATTTTTTTTCCTTTTTCCTGTATGCAATTGTAATTATTTCCCTATCAGAGTGCGGGGGTTTTCTACAGAATTTCACCAAGGACAACTCTCTGGTTACCTTGGTTTCTTTTATGTGTGCTAAATAATTATGTGGAAGTGATGGAGAGACTGTGGAACGGAATGGAGAGACTAGTGGAACATAATGGAAAGACTAGTGGAACATAATGGAGAAACTAGTGGAACATAATGGAGAGACTAGTGGAACATAATGGAGAGACTAGTGGAACATAATGGAGAGACTAGTGGAACATAATGGAGAGACTAGTGGAACATAATGGAGAGACTAGTGGCACATAATGGAGAGACTAGTGGAACATAATGGAGAGACTAGTGGCACATAATGGAGAGACTAGTGGAACATAAATGAGAGACTAGTGAAACATAATGGAGAGACTAGTGGAACATAATGGAGAGACTAGTGGAACATAATGGAGAGACTAGAGGAACATAATGGAGAGACTAGTGGAACATAATGGAGAGACTAGTGGAACATAATGCAGAGACTAGTGGAACATAATGCAGAGACTAGCGCTAGTGGAAGATTACGTAGAGACTATTGCTTTGGCCAGCTTCAAGGTAAATCGCTGTAAAAGAAAATGCTCATCTTCTTTACATTTCAGAGAACTGAGAAAGATACCAAGGGCACGATTTTGTTTGATTTTCAGCTTTGATTTTTTTCTTCTTCTCATTTTCTGTCCTCCCCCTTCTAGTCCGCTGTTTGTCTGTATCTCAGTGTGTACTCATCAGTCTGTCTTCATTTCTGTATATCTGGATCCGACAACATCAGAGAAATCATGCGACGCTTAGAGTTAACATTTTCAATGCCTCCGCTCTTTACGAGCCTATTGACCAAAACAAAGGGACGAGCTGACTTAGGAATAGAAGACAGACGAGGCCTGGCAGGGCTAAGAAGACCAACTGGCTTCTGTTGCAAAGTCAGTCCTGTTGTTGCAAAGTCAGCCCTGTTGTTGCAAAGTCAACCCTGTTGTTGCAAAGTCAGCCCTGTCGTTGCAAAGTCAGTCAGCCCTGTTGTTGCAAAGTCAGTCAGCCCTGTTGTTGCAAAGTCAGCCCTGTTGTTGCAAAGTCAGCCCTGCTGTTGCAAAGTCAGTCCTGTTGTTGCAAAGTCAGTCAGCCCTGTTGTTGCAAAGTCAGTCAGCCCTGTTGTTGCAAAGTCAGTCCTGTTGTTGCAAAGTCAGCCCTGCTGTTGCAAAGTCAGCCCTGTTGTTGCAAAGTCAGCCCTGTTGTTGCAAAGTCAGTCAGCCCTGTTGTTTCAAAGTCAGCCCTGTTGTTGCAAAGTCAACCCTGTTGTTGCAAAGTCAGCCCTGTCGTTGCAAAGTCAGTCAGCCCTGTTGTTGCAAAGTCAGTCAGCCCTGTTGTTGCAAAGTCAGTCAGCCCTGTTGTTGCAAAGTCAGCCCTGTTGTTGCAAAGTCAGCCCTGTTGTTGCAAAGTCAGCCCTGTTGTTGCAAAGTCAGCCCTGTTGTTGCAAAGTCAGCCCTGTTGTTGCAAAGTCAGCCCTGTTGTTGCAAAATCAGTCAGTCCTGTTGTTGCAAAGTCAGTCAGTCCTGTTGTTGCAAAGTCAGTCAGCCCTGTTGTTGCAAAGTCAGCCCTGTTGTTGCAAAGTCGGCCCTGTTGTTGCAAAGTCAGTCAGCCCTGTTGTTGCAAAGTCGGCCCTGTTGTTGCAAAGTCGGCCCTGTTGTTGCAAAGTCAGTCAGTCCTGTTGTTGCAAAGTCGGCCCTGTTGTTGCAAAGTCAGCCCTGTTGTTGCAAAGTCGGCCCTGTTGTTGCAAAGTCAGCCCTGTTGTTGCAAAGTCAGCCCTGTTGTTGCAAAGTCAGTCAGTCCTGTTGTTGCAAAGTCAGCCCTGTTGTTGCAAAGTCAGTCCTGTTGTTGCAAAGTCAGCCCTGCTGTTGCAAAGTCAGCCCTGTTGTTGCAAAGTCAGTCCTGTTGTTGCAAAGTCAGTCCTGTTGTTACAAAGTCAGTCCTGTTGTTGCAAAGTCAGCCCTGTTTCCTCTTGTCT
The DNA here is from genome assembly GCA_028751875.1 of Rapana venosa. Classification (NCBI taxonomy): domain Eukaryota; kingdom Metazoa; phylum Mollusca; class Gastropoda; order Neogastropoda; family Muricidae; genus Rapana; species Rapana venosa. Next base: position 115,907,292 of record CM054134.1, read on the forward strand.
AGACACAGTCATCAGGGAGCAGGGCCACAGCTGAAAATGGAATGTTTTCGTAGCGGACTTCCTTCCTTCTTGTCTGTCAGAGACTAGAACTTGGTATGAATATAGCGCTGGGACAGAGAGTGGGGGCTGAACTAGTTGACTGAGGAAACTCTTTTTTCCTTCTTTGTCGACCGTTCACACAACGACTAGTTTTGCCTGTCATAATTATGAGCGAGAATGCGTTGTGCTGTGAGTACAGCACATACATGCACGCTCGCACGCACATACATGCCCACACATTTACAAAACTGCATACACACGGGGACTAGATGAAAAAAGCAATTCCACTGTCCTCGAAATAAAAGAATAAAATAAAAGAATAGAATACAAGAATAGCACACGCACACATCAAGTAGTGTTGTCTAAATTATCTGAGATTGTGTCTTCTCTGTATCTGCACAATCATGATCTTGTTTGCTGACAATTATTTCTCTGATCATGCAAACAAAAGACAAAGAGAGAAAGACCGAATTTTATCTATAGAGAGTACAAGGGTAAGTAGAACATCTACTTTATTTTTCCTTTTTCACGTCCAGCCCTCTGGAAAAGGCAAATAAATAAGCAAATGTAATGAACTGGCAGCTGCATGGCATGAAAAAGAAACTTTAAACAAAATACTTCATTCCATTCCATGCAGACATAACATAATCTCACACACCGTAGACAAAACTGCCAACAGTGAAAACTATAACATAGGGGGCAGAATAATCTGGTGGGTAGAGCATTGCAGTGGCTTTCTTTCGAATGAGACTGTAAATCGAAGCCCTGTGTGCGAAAGCACGTAAACAGCAATATCAATATATATACTATGTACACACCCACCCACATATAATATATATATATATATAGATATATATATATATAATATGTATTATATATATCACTAAACACACACACACATACACAATACAAAAGTGCATAAGAATGAAAACGAAGAAGATATTGCGAGAGAAAGAAGAAAGACTAACGAAAGAAACAGACAAAACCTAGTTTGCAGAAATGTGGAAAACAGTAACAAACAACAAACAAAAACCAAACGAAAACAAAACAAAAAACAAACAACACTCCCCCCTCAACCCCCCCCCCCCTCCCGCCATCCCCCAACCAACAAAAAAATAAAAGCCAAGAAAAAAAAACCTTGCTAAATCAAAGCAGGGCATAGCAAAACAAAACAAACACAAAAAAAGAACAAAGCCCCCAAAAGTCACCAGACAACTAAACTAGGACTCACTAATATTAACCCCCCACACCACACGTGGAACGTTCAGTGTTCACCAAAGTGAACGTGGCAGAACTAACCTAGATCATTATCTTCACTGGAACCTCAAAGAGGCCCAGTGTCTGATGCCTTCTTTTATTCTTTTTTCTTAAACTCCCAGACTGGCTGGCAGGACTGGAAACACAGAAGGCAGACACACACACATAGACCAACACATAGACACACAAAAACACACACACGCACACACACATACACACACATACACACACAAACACACCACACGCACACGCACATACACACATACACACACACACACACACGCGCACACACACACATACACACACATACACACACACACACACACACACACACACACACACACACACACACACACACACACACACACACACACACACACACAACACAATCTAACTGTCATTTCAATCATCTGAAACTTTCGCTAAAACCGTAGTCAACACTCAGGTGGTCCCGTAGAGACAGTGTGTGTGGGAAAGTAGAAATTGGTTTTGTTATACTATACTATCTGGTCTGGTTTTGGGTTTTTTTTTCTCTTGTCCTCATCTCTTTTTTTTGTTTTGTTTCTTTTTCCTTTGCTAACTGTTCGAGATTATTATTATTATTTTTTATTTTATTTATTCTTTTATATCGAGGATAATGGAATAAGCACTTCTGTGCTTTTTTACATCCAGTCCCCGTGTGTATGCGGTTTTTGTAAATTCTGTCATCTGTTCCCACCGGCACACAGTGGCCTGCTCTTGCGAAAAGCGGAACAGGATTTAAGTGGATTCGAGAGTGATATTCTTTGAGGTTTTCTTTTTTTTCTTTTCTCCTCGTCCTCATCTCTTTGTTGTTTTTTTCTTTTTTGTCCCTTGCTAAGTGTTAGAGAGTGATATTTTTTGAGGTTTTCTTTTTGTTGTTGTTTTCTCCTCGTCCTAATCTCTAGTTTTTGTTTTTTTCTTTTTCTTTGCTGATTGTTAGAGAGTGATATTCTTTGAGGGTTTTTTGTGTTGTTTTCTCCTCGTCCTAACCTCTTTGTTGTTTTGTTTCTTTTTTGTTCCTTGCTAAGTGTTAGAAAGTGATATTCTTTGAGGGTTTTTTTTCTGGGGGGGGGGGGTTCTTCTGAGAAAGTTATTTTCTTTTTCTTCTTTTTTTCTTGTTTCTTGAATTTTGTTGGTGTTTTTCTTGTTCATTCTTGTTCTTGCTGTTAAAAGGGTTGGTGTACTGACTGTTTGATAGTCAGCTTGCTTAGACATAATATTGTTTTTTTCTGTAAGAAACAGTTTTGATGTAATATTGTGAACATTGTAAAGGTGACGTCTTTAAACTAAAGATACACTTCGGGATACATTGTTGCGTACAAAAGAAAAGACAACATTGCAGACAGAAAAGTATCGTGTATATCCTATCCTATCTTTTCTTCTCTTCCTGTTCCTGTCTGTCTGTCTCTTTCGTAAGCGCGCGTACATGCACACTCACCCACCCACACACACACACATACCCCCCCCCCACCCACACCCACCCACACACACACACACACACACACACACACACGGCGCACGCGCACGCACGCACGCACACACACACACACACAGAGAAAGAGACAGACAGACTCAGGCGCCAGCAGAGAGATAAAAAGACAGACACAAGCAGAAGGCAATATATTGCGCTGAAAGAAAAAAGAAAAAGGAACCCACTGCCATAATACATTCCTTAATCATTCAATACCCCTTACGATGCTACAATCCTCCACAATCATGATTTTTCTCAGAAGAACAAAACAAACTAAAAACAGTATCGATGTGACACATTGTGACACAGACGTGCAGAGAGACGAATTGACATGACACATGCTGACTGACACACACGGTGACATTACTTTTGAGACGAAGCTGCTTTGCAGTCAGTAACACCAGAAAAGCAGTCTACTAGGTAGGTACAGAGAGAGAGCTTAAGAGATGGTAGGTAGGGCAAAGCATAAGAGCAGACAAAATCGAAGACACAACCATGCAGGATTGGATGCAAGGATACTTACTGGAGAAAGAAGGATGACTCACACTGTGAACAACTTTGTGAGTTTTGTTTTTTGTCTTTTGTTGTTGTTTTTTGTTCAAACATGCAGGTTCATTATTGAATTACAGGAAGAAAGAAAAAAACATCTATTCCAGGACCGGTATTTGACTGATGAGGAATGTGGAGAATTGCGGTATTTGAGTGTTTGTGTGTGTGTGTGTGTGTGTGTGTGTGTGGAGAGAGAGAGAGAGAGAGAGAGAGAGAGAGAGAGTGAGTGAGAGGGGGGAGACAGAGAGACAGACAGAGAGACAGGCAGAGAGACAGAGACAGACTGAGAAAGAGACAGAAAGACAGAGATACAGACTGAGAGACAGAGAGACAGAGGCAGAAACAGAGATACAGGCGGACAGAGACAGACACAGACACAGATACAGATAGACAAAGAGACATAGACCCACTCAGACAGACAGACACACACACACACACACAAATTAATGTATTGGTAAAGGTTGTAATAATGCAGTATTTCAGTATAATCATTAAGAAATTTGTTCTTAGATAGATGGCTTGATGAAAAAAAAGCAAATGCATTGCTTATTCAATGTACCATCTGGAAATAAAAATTTGACTTGACTTGACTTGAATTGACTTCACACACACACACACACGCACGCGCGCGCGCACACACACACACACACACACACACACACACACACACACACACACACACACACACACACACACAGAGAAAGAAACGGAACTGAGGAAGGGGAAAGCATAGAGGGGTAACACTAACGCTGCTTCAGGCTGTAGTTTTCAAACAATTCCATTAGCGTAATCTCCACTTCATCCCCCCCCCCCCCCCTCCTTCCCTCACATCCACCACCCTCCAACTCGTTCCCCAGCCCACCTTTCCTCCCTCTTCCTCTTCTCCCCCATGAGCAGCCAGAGAGAGAGAGGAGAGAGAGAGAGAGAGAGAGAGAGAGAGAGAGAGAGAGAGAGAGAGAGAGAGAGAGAGAGAGAGAGAGAGAGAGGGAGAGGGAGAAAGAGACAGACAGAGACATAGAGAAAGACAGACAGACAGAGACATAGAAACAGATAGACACAGACATAGAGAGAAAGACAGAGAGAAACACACATACACACACACACACACACACACACACACACACACACAGATAGATGGGAGAGAGAGAGAGGGGAGAGTCAGAGAGAGAGAGAGAGAGAGAGAGAGAGAGAGAGAGAGAGAGAGGAGAGAGAGAGAGAGAGGAGAGAGAGAGAGAAGAGAGAGAGAGAGAGAGAGAGAGAGAGAGAGAGACAGACAGACAGACAGACAGACAGACAGACAGACAGACAAACAGAAACAGAGACAGAGAGACAGAGAGAGAGAGAGTCAGAGACAGACAGAGAGAGTTTGTGTTAGTGTTAGCATCAATCAACACAGGTAAGCACAGAGACTCAGTCAGTGTTGCTAGTGTTCACTAAGCCCTACACACCATCAGCTTCCAAAACAGCAGCAAGGGAGCGAACTGCTGTAAGCCTACGGGGGCCCCCACTCAAGGTGTTTGCTTTGATTCAAGACCTAGTTTAGCTTAAGCTTCAGGTGAGAACAATAATATAAGTAGTAGTAGTAGTAGTAGTAGTAGTAGTAGTAGTAGGACTACCTGCTTCAGTCGTTACGTCCTTCCATCTGCGCTTTGGCGGTAGTCTTGGCCAGGCTAGGCTTAGGTCTACCTAGTTACATTATGCAGTGTGGTTGTTATAAAGAGTGTGTGTGTTTGGTGGGGGGGGGGGGGGGGGAGCTTTTTATTCTTTTGGATTTTTTCTGATTTGTTGTTGTAGGGTGGGGGGTTTTTTTGAGAGAGAGAGAGGGGAGGAGGGGAGAGACGGGAAAAAGAGAGGGGAGGGAGACACAGAGAGAGTGGGTGAGGAAGAGAGAGGGAAGAGCGAGAGAGGAGACACACAGACAGAGAGAGAGACAGAGAGACAAAGAGACAGAAAGACAGAGAGACAGACAGAGAAAGACACACAGAATAAATAAAAGAATAAATTAATTTTATTGCTGTTAAGCTACACAAGCCAAACAGAGAGAGAGAGAGAAAGCGAGAGAGAGAGAGAGAGAGAGAGAGAGAGAGAGAGAGAGAGAGAGAGAGAGAGAGAGACAGACAGACAGACAGACAGACAGACAGAGACAGAGGCAGAGGCAGAAATAGACAGAGAGAGACAGACACAGAGACACAGAGATAGAGAGAGACAGAGAAAGACAGAATCAAAGAGAGAGAGAGAGCCAGAGAGTCAAGGAGACAGATAGACAGAGGCAGACAGACATATACACCGACAGACTGACAGACTGACAAGCAGACAGATCACTCAACCGTTCATTTCAGTCAGAATACAAGAGAACATGCAGAGCTCAAGAGGCCATTCACACAAATGGATATTCTCTATTCTCTTGTCACTGACCAAGATCAAGACCAAGACCTGCAATCAAGGACTGGTGTATGACAAGCCACAGGGAGAAAAAATAAGTAGACTGGATGCTAACAACAACCAAAAAAACCACCCTGATTATATAGAGAAGATAATCACAGGTAAGCACAGAGAGCATGAACACAGGTAAACATGAACATAGGTAAGCATAGAGAGCATGAACACAGGTAAACATAAACACAGGTAAGCATAGAGAGTATAAACATACGTAGGCATAGAGAGCATTAACAGAGGTAAACTTAGAGAGTATGAAGACAGGTAAACATGAACACAGGTAAGCATAGAGGGCATGAACACAGGTAAGTATAGAGAAGATGAACACAGGTAAGCATAGAAAGCATGAACACAGGTAAGCATAGAAAGCACGAACAAAGGTAAGCATAGAGAGCATGAATAAAGGTAAGCATAGAGAGCAAGAACACATGTGAGCATAGAGAGCATAAACACAGGTAAGTATAGAAAGCATGAACACAGGTAAGGGTAGAGAGGATGAACACAGGTAAGGATAGAGAGGATGAACACACAGCATGAACATAGGTAAGTATAGAGAGCATGAATACAGGCAAGGATAGAGAGCATGAACACAGATAAGCATAGAGAGCATGAATACAGGTAAGCATGAACACAGATAAGCATAGAGAGCATGAATACAAGTAAACATGAACACAGGTAAGCATAGAGAGCATGAACACAGGTAAGCATGAACACAGGTAAGCATAGAAAGCATGAAAACAGGTAAGCATGAACATACGTAAGCATAGAGAGCATGAACACAGGTAAGCATGAACACAGGTAAGCATGAACACAGGTAAACATGAACACAGGTAAGCATAGAGAGCATGGACACAGGTAAGCATGAACACAGGTAAGCATAGAGAGCATGGACACAGGTAAGCATGAACACAGATAAGCATAGAGAGCATGAACACAGGTAAACATGAACACATGTAAGCATAGAGAGCATGAAAACAGGTAAGCATGAACATACGTAAGCATAGAGAGCATGAACACAGGTAAGCATAGAGAGCATGAACACAGGTAAGCATGAACACAGGTAAACATGAACACAGGTAAGCATAGAGAGCATGAACACAGGTAAGCATAGAGAGCATGAACACAGGTAAGCATGAACACAGGTAATCATAGAGAGCATGAACACAGGTAAGCATGAACATAGGTAAGCATAGAGAGCATGAACATAGGTAAACAAAGAGAGCATAAACACAGGTAAGCACAGAGAGCATGAACACAGGTAAGCATAGAGAGCATGAACACAGGTAAGAATAGAGAGCATGAACATAGGTAAGCATAGAGAGCATGAACGCAGGTAAGCATAGAGAGCATGAACACAGGTAAGCATAGAGAGCATGAACATAGGTAAGCATAGAGAGCATGAACGCAGGTAAGCATGAACACAGGTAAGCATAGAGAGCATGAACACAGGTAAGAATAGAGAGCATGAACATAGGTAAGCATAGAGAGCATGAACACAGGTAAGAATAGAGAGCATGAACATAGGTAAGCATAGAGAGCATGAACACAGGTAAGCATAGAGAGCATGAACGCAGGTAAGCATAGAGATCATGAACACAGGTAAGAATAGAGTGCATGAACACAGGTAGGCATAGATAACATGAACACATGTAAGCATATTAAGGATGAACACATGTAAGCATAGAGAGCATGAACACAGACAGCATGAACACAGAGAAGCAGAGAGAGGACGAAGAAGATGAATACAGGTACACAACGAGTATTGTGCCAAAAATCTATGGATATGCAACATCAAAAAACATTCTAAAACAAGAATCTGACTGTGGATACAAGTTCGTTCTAAACGTTCGTTTTTTGTTGTTTTTTTGTTTTTGTTTTGTTTAGCCCGCAAACCCATCGTTTTCTTGCTTCTTCCTCTCTTCTCCACACACACCTTCTTTTACATGTAAAAGGTAAAGGCGTCCCATAACCTATAAGGTCGTAGGGGAGCGAGGCGTCAGAGGCCTCAGCTTCTCTAGGGGTCAGCATATTGAGGGCGGCGCCCATCTCCTCTCCCTCGCTGCTTTACCTCCCCTGACCCTAAAGAGGGCAGGTAACCCATTTACAACTGGGTGAACTGGGGGAACTGTACTGAAACGAAGGCGCGCAAACGGTCACCCATCCAAGTGGTAACCACGCTCGACGCTGCTTAAGTTGGCTGGGGGAAAGCGAGTGCTCCGACCACTGAGCTATAATGTCCCCCGTCGTGTACTTAAGTGAGATGGAATTCACAATTATCCCCGAAGTCGGAATGCGGCTACCTTCATGATGGGAAAAAACCCAGTCTTTTATATATATCTCACCCACTGGTGAACCTCGGAGCTTTAGCTAGAGAATGGTAAAAAGAAAAAATCACATTCGACACCTAGTCATTATTATACACTAGCAAGTAGCATAAACTACTAGTAGATATACCACATATATTACACCTTTACTTTCACCTCACCACCACCCCCTTCCCCCCTCCCCCTGTATCCACACAGAACAGCAACAGCACAAACATGCACTAGCGCACCTCTTCATCATACACACACACGCGCATATGCACATGCGCGCACGTGCGCGAGCGCACACAGACACAAAGACACAAACACACGTACATACTTACATACATACATACATAATACATACATACACACATACACACACATACATACACACATACATACACACATACATACATACATACATACCCACATACATACACACACATACATACATTCATACATACATACATACATATATACATACACACACACACACACACACACACAAGGAATATCCCCCCCAAAAAAAAAAAAAAAAAAAAAAGTGTGACAATGAGAGAAACAAAACTCCCTCTCTCTCCTCCCGTCTTCCTACCCCCTCCTCCCTAACCCTCCCACCCCCCTAACCTTACCTCCGTCCCCCCACCCCCCCCCCCCCCCCCCCCCCCCCATCCCTAAAATGAAAATGCCACACCAAACCTACCACACACAAAAAACCTACCGTTGCTGAAATGGCATAGCGCGATGCTGTTTCATGGCTTTTGCTGCAGGCAAGAGAATTTTTGGCAGTTTCAGTTTCAGCTGTGAAGGAAGACGACCGACTGAGTGCAGAAACATATGCGCAAAAACGCATGCATTTCTCTGTCTCTCTGTCTCTCCCTCTCCATCTCTCTCTCTCTCTCTCTCTCTCTCTCGCTCTCTCTCTCTCTCTCTCTCTCTCTCTCTCTCGCTCTCTCTCTCTCTCTCTCTCTCTCTCTCTCTCTCTCTCTCTCTCTCTCTCTCTCTCTCTCTCTCTCTCTCTCTCTCTAAGACGCTGCAGTTGCTAAGCCACAAGAGGCGAAGTTAAACAATGTTGGTCAAAATAAAGATGAAGTACTTAAGAATGCGGACAGACATTCTTTAAACGTAAATAACGAGGCATTCGCGAAGAACTTGTCACGTAAAGTTGTTATTAAGTGTTGTCTTGATGTTTGTGGGTTGGATGTTTAGAAATCCCTCTTCATATGTTCATGTTGTTATTTTCTTTGAATCTGTGATGTTGAGTGTTACAAATCCCTCTTCGTGTTCATATCGTCATTTTTTTGTGATGTGTGTGTTTCTTCATTTCTGTAAATCTCTCGTCGCATCTTCTACTGCAGTGATCCCCCCCCCCCCCCCCCCCTCCCACTTTCCCCTTTTAAAAAAACAAACAATTTCTTGCTTAATTTTCTCTTATTGTCTGTTTCGTTTTCATTTCTGCCTTGTTACTTGCTTGTCCTTATCATCTTCATTCTAATCTATTCTCTACATAACGGTCGCATTGCTTTTTCTATTATTGTTATCGTCACAATACTTCTTTACATCGTGGCAGTTGCTGCCGTACAGCATCGTTGTTCAATATCCTTACACCATCCCCACTCTACTCTTTACATTATCGTCATCAGACTTGTTCTGTATATCACTGACAGTTTCCTTTTTCATCACCATCTTAACTTTTAGATAGACTGTTGTTTGACATTCACTTATTCTTCATCCACGTTGTTGTCATTTTTCAAAGTATTTTCTATCTCGTTGTCATTTTCATTGTATTTCTCTATATTGTCGTACACTGTATTTTTCTATAACGTCGTCATTTATATTGTATTTTTCTATATCGTCGTCATTAATTTTACGCTGTACTTTTCTATATCGTTGCCCTTTTCACTATATGCTTCTATTTCGCTGTATTGTCTGCAAGAAAAAACGCTGTCTTTTTCTGTTCATAATACTCATACTTTTTTTTCTTCAGCACATGAGTTACCTTTCTCTTTCTATTTACATACTTGTCATCTTGTTTTCCTTGTTTACATAAAATGTTATCCCCTTTTTTTTAACATAGCAGTCATCATCCGTTCCATAAAAAGTAATTTTTGTCGCCTTTATATATGAATCATTTACCTAGTATTCTTTACATAGTGATTTTCTGTCCTTCTTTAAAGAAAGTCATCTTCCTTCATTATTTACATGATAGTCATCCTTGTTTTATTCTATATATAATGATAATCCACCTTTTCTTCTGCGCATGACAATCATCCTCTTCCGCTTTGCTACATAATAATTACATATTATTCATTGGTCACTTACTTGTCCTTCTATATACAACAGTCATAGTTCTTTACTTGTTTTTAAATCTAGCATCCACTCTTGTTTCCTTTCTCGAGCACAATTATCATCTTCCTTTCTTGTGCATGATAATCATGTATACATAAGTCATCCACTTTTCCTTCTAATAATATAAAAGTCATCCTTCTGTTACTTGTTTTAATCTAGCAACCACCCTTTATTCCTTTTCTACCTGATATTTATCCTCCTGTACTGTTGTGCACGATAATCACCTTGCTTTCCTTTGTGAATAATAACCACCCTTCTTTTCTTCTGAGTATTATAATGCTCGACCTTTCCTTCTGTACATAATTATCCTCACCCTTCTTTCTGCGCATATTAATCCTCATCTTTTCCTTATGTGCATAACAATCCTCCTCCTTCCTTCTTTACATAACAGTCATCCTCCGTTCCTTATGTGCATAATAATCACCATCCTTTACGTCTGTGCATAATCATCATCCCCCTTCCTTCTCAACTAACTCTCTCACCATCTATACATTCTCTTCTCTCATCTCTCTCTCTCTCTCTTCTGCTTTTCTCTCTCTTTTCTCTCTCTCTCTCTCTCTCTCTCTCTTCTCAATGTTTGGCTCCAGTTTGCTTATTTCATGTACTTGTCATCCCTGACAGACACTTTCCTTTTTTAACGTCTCGTCACTCTCTTATCTGCCATGTCATGTCATCCCTTCCTTCTTCTGTCTTTCCTTCCTTCCTTACTGCCATGTCCATGTCATTCTCTCTGCTTTCTTCAATCACACCTTCCATCTCTCCTTTTTGTTCTTGTTGTTGTTGGTCTCAGACTCTGTCTGTCTGTCTGTGTGTCTGTCTTGTTCTCTGTATGTGTCTGTATGTCTGTCTGTGTGTCTCTGTCCGTCTGTCTGTCTGTCTGTCTCTCTCTCTCTCTGTCTCTGTTTTCTCTCTGTCTCTGTCGTTCTCTCTCTCTCTCTCTCTTTCTTTCTCTCTCCGCTCTCTTTCTCTTTCTTTCTCTTTCTCTCTCTCTTTCTTTCTCTCTTTCTTTCTCTCTTTCTTTCTCTCTCTCTCTCTCTCTCTCTCTCTCTCTCTCTCTCTCTCTCTCTCTCTCTCTCTCTCTCGCTCTCTTTCTCTGTCTCATCTCTCTCTCTTTCATTTATCATTATGATTATTGCTATTTTATTGTGTGTTTTTTTTTCCCTAGTGCTATGTAAAGTAATGAGTGAGGAGTTTATACACTACTCTCTATCTGTGTCTGTGTCTGTGTCTGTGTCTCTGTCTGTCTGTCTGTCTGTCTGTCTGTCTGTCTGTCTGTCTGTCTCTCTCTCTCTCTCTCTCTCTCTCTCTCTCTCTCTCTCTCTCTCTCCCTCTCTGTCTCTCTAGCACGCACCCACGCTTTCGAGATATATATATATTTTTTCTTTCTGTTTACAACTTCTTCTCCACTTCCCCATACCGGAAAATCCGGAAAATGGAAGCCCTGCTGCTGTCAATTGTATGACTCTCTACTTACAGCCAATCCATTTTTTTTTTGTGTGTGCTTCACTTCCGGATGGTCTGCTGCACTCTTGGTTTGTCTGTCTCCTGTTCAGTAACATCCCCCCTCTCCCTTCCCCCCTCTCCCTCCCCTCCCTCCCCCCCCCCCCCCCCCCCCCCCCCGTGGGGGGAGATGCCAGGGGCCTGTCAGTTTAAGTGACACTCCCACATTTTTGGAAATTCTGTGCGAAAAATTTCTTCTTTTCTATCACTCTTTTTTTTTGTTTCTGCCTTATTCCTTTTCTTCCTGTCACCACCTCCTTCTTGTCTTTGTTTTCCTTATTGGTGGTCCATTCTCCTGCTTTTTTTTTTCTCCAAGAAAGACTCAAAAAGATGATAATTCTTTCTTATGCCGAGGACGAATGTGCTGGGCCTGACTTGTCAGGCGCTTAATGGCAGCGCGATGCATTTTCACTCATTTAACAGAAAACAGTAGCTGCTGTCTGAGCGTTCGACGACAACGAAGAAGAAGAAATATTCAGTAATACATACTGCTCATTTTTAAAGAACTGAAAATAGCTGGTTTGTAATGTATATTGTTAATGACGAAAATGATACTTCATTCCCTTCCAGTATATACAAACACATGCAGAAGATCAACTATTTTGTGAGCAGTCTGTGGAAACTGCATTTAAAAATCCAAAATTACCCTTTGCCTTTGTTAAATTTGCCTTTGCCTTTGCACTATGTTTGTAAATATCTGTTTGTTTAAACTATTGATCATTTGTCATTGATTGCATGACTGTGTAAGATTAGGTTGAATGCATGCGCTTTGATTTGTCTTTTCAAGATTTAGCGCTATATAAGTTCCATGTATTATTATTATTATTATTATTATTATTATTATTATTATTATTATTATTATTATTATTATTATTATTAAATGTCTATTGCACAGCCCATTAGAGTATTTATGTAGTTACATTATAGTTGCTTCATGTTAACAATTTGTTGACTTTAATTTTTTACTCATGTTTAAGATCCCACCCCCCTTTTTTTAATTGCATGAAAATACCAACACACGTATTACCTAATCAGTCTTTTTATCTGTCCATTCCCTTCTAGTTCTCTATTTTAACTTCCACTACATTTTCCACATCCCTCGTCTAATATCACTAAGAGTGAACAGACGTTAAATTGAAGACAACAACAACAACAAACAACACATATTCGCACGTTCAAGATCCGGTAATTCATGTCAGTGGTCGGTGGGTAACAGGAACACGAACATACCTAGCATGCATCCTGTGCAATGAAATGAGCTGCTCTGAAGTGGGAATGTGTCGGCTGAGGCCAGCGGGCAGACCTCCTGCTGTGTTATAGGTACAGAGAAGACCAGGTACTATGCACCCTACCTGCCAAGGGAATGCAGACAGAGAGAGCGAGAGAACGAGAGAGAGAGAGAGAGAGAGAGAGAGGAGAGAGAGAGAGAGAGAGAGAGAGAGAGAGAGAGAGAGGTGAAGAGAGAGAGAGAGCGAGCGCGAGAGAGAGAGTGAGAGAGCGAGAGAGAGAGAGACAGAGAGAGAGCGAGAGAGAGAGACAGACAGACATAGACGGAGAGAGACAGAGACACAGACACAGACAGAAAGAGACAGAGAGTCGGACAAAGAAATAGACAGACATGAAGGTGTGCAGGCACGGAGAGAGAAAGACAGACAGACAGACATACAGACAGACGACAGACAGCAGACAGGCAGACAGGCAGACAGGCAGACACAGAGAGAGAGAGAGAGAGAGAGAGAGAGAGAGAGAGAGAGAGAGAGAGAGAGAGAGAGAGGAGAGAGAGAGAGAGAGAGGAGAGAGAGAGAGACAGACACACACACAGAGACACAGACAGACACACAGATTGCAGCAGCAGAAAACCCATAGCCATCAATACTTCACGCTCCTTAATAATCATCATAGCACCCAAGACCACACGTTTAAACGACCTACATCATGTCGCGTCTCCTAGGTTTTAGTTCATTGCGACAAACTTTAGAAAATAATAATAACAATATTTTTAAAGACATGGAGCAGATGGAATTATTCGACACTGTTTTGGTCAAGAGTCTGACATTTTACAAGTTATGAAGCCAGTCCCTTCTCTCCGACTTCGCTCTGTCTAATTACCAGTCCATAACCTGATTAGCCAGCTTGTGACGTAGCCATACCGATACAGTTTGCTGGCCACGTAACACGATCCAACGGCTTGGCTAGCACCACCTTAGTTGTTTAGGAACAGACACGGACGGGGAGACATAGAAAAGACAGTGGACCGATAACTGTGCCGAATTGACACATAAGCCGTTTGCAGAGGCCTAATTTGGGGGCGCATATTAAACGTAAGTGGAAGAATCTGGTTAGAAACTATTCAGTGCTGTGACACAGCGAGTCTCCATAGAGGTAGGATGATTTAAGAAGAAGCGAGAAGGATGAAGGAAGAAGAAGAAGAAGAAGAAGAAGAAGAATTGTGAAGAAGAATTGTGAAGAAGAAGAGAAGAAGGGTATACTGCAAATAACAACATTCTTGTTGGTCTTTCATGAAATTTCAAAAAAATTTGTGTTCAATCTGTATGACATAAGTATTTTGCCCAAACCTAAGAAGTGAAAACTACAAACAACAAAAGTGATCTAAAACAAAACTTAAATGAGAAAGAAGAATTCAAAGTAAGCATTTCCTCCGTAGAATCGGAATGGGTATGAGAGAGAGAGAGAGCATCTACATTTTGTTCACCGGTACATAAAACCTAACCTGACGATAATAAACAATGTGCTCAGTACAAATCCCATGATGTGAGGCTCTTGTCAAATACAATCCTACCTAAATGTGATGATGACATATTATACACATTCACCCATACAAAACATTATGTTCATACTTCACCAGGAGAAAGACAACAGCTAACACTCACCAGTACATATGTGAAGTCCACACCATGGTTGAAGTTTCAAAAGTCACACCAATACAGTGAAGGTTGATAAAAGCACGAAAAATGAATAACACTAATAATAATACTAATTTAAAAAAAATAGAAAACAGTAGACACGGGCGGTGGCAAGAACGAAACAGTCACCTACATGTCTAAACAGGCAGGCACAGAAGCCAGAAGCCAGAAAACTGCTGGTCTCTGAATCAGTACACAAGTAAAGGAGTCTGAAAATAGATAACGACAGAAAAAAAATGCTCCTAGTTAGAACCATAGGAAGGGGGACACACAGAGAGACTGGGCATACACACCAAGTAATGAATGGACTCGACAACTGGCAATGGTGGTTCACATTCCTAGCAAGAGGCAGAGAAGAAGATGATGGTGATCGGTACTCCTTCTTCTTCCTCCTAGTAGTCTGGAAGGATGGCTGGGAGTGTGCACGTTACAGAAACTTTTCCACAAACACCACTACCTTACAAACCCCCCACTCCTCCTCCTCCTCCTCCTCCTCCTCCTCCTCAGCCCCAATCACCGCTGATGACAGGAGGACCTGCCCAGACTCTTAGAAGATAGCGTGGCGGCACGAGCTGGCCGCTCCCCTCCTGTCTCTGCAGTCCCGGCTTTCCATTACCTTCTCCTCTCTGTCTTCCGTTCTCTTCTGGCGGGGAGGGTGCTGTCATCCCCGTGACTACTGCCTCCGGAACTGTCTCTTTCTTCCCCCCTCCCCCACCCCCTCTCATCCTCTCCCCAGCCCCATGTCATTTTCCGGTCACTGGCTGCTAATGCCTTCTGTGTCAACCCTCTGCCAGCCTCTCGTGATAAAGCATCCCTATTTTTGGTGGCAACAAAATGAACCGGCCTTCCGTACACTGTTCGTATAAGAAAGAGGCCAGGCTAGCCACTGAACGATAGTCTACAGGACTGACTTGTTTGTTCTCGGGAGCTGCAATACTGTAAGAATAATGCTGCTGTTGTGCCGTTGTTGGGGGTTTGGGGGAGAAAAATCGATACAGACACTTCAATTGATGAATGGAAAAGCCGCTAGTTATTATTTTCACCAAACCATGACAACACCGACGGTTCTCCTTTCATATTATACAGTGTAGGTGGTGTTTATTTTCAACCAGAGCAGCGCTAGCAGCTGATGACGATAATTTACCACTCGCTGATGTCATGTCCAGTGATCATCTGCGTGTTCTGAAGTGATTTCGAACAGTGAGACAATAAAAACAACCTGATAATTGAATTTGTGTTGTAGTTGGGTTTTGTTGTCCTTTGATTTGTTCTTGTTGTTTTGTTGCTTGAGTTTGTTTTTGTTATCTTCTTCTTGTTGTTCTTGCTCTTGTTGTTGTTGTTGTTCTTCTTCTTCTTCTTCTGCTTCTTCTTCTTCTGCTGCTGCTTCTTCTTCTTCTTCTTCTTTGCATTCTTCTTCTTGTTCTTCTTCTTCTTCTTCTTCTTCTTCTTTTCTTCTTCTTCTTCTTCTTCTTCTTCTTCTTCTTCTTCTTCTTCTTCTTCTTCTTCTTCTTCTTCTTCTTTGCATTCTTCTTCTTTGCATTCTTCTTTGTATTCTTCTTCTTTGCATTCTTCTTCTTTGCATTCTTCTTCTTTGCATTCTTCTTCTTCTTCTTTGCATTCTTCTTCTTCTTCTTTGCATTCTCTTTCTTCTTTGCATTCTTCTTTTTTGAATTCTTCTTCTTTGCATTCTTCTTTTTCTTGGCATTGTTTTTCTTTGCATTCTTCTTTCTTTCTCTCTCTTTTTTTCCCTTTCTATCTCTCTTTCTTTCTTTCTTTCTTTCTTTCTTCTTGTTTAGAAAAAAAAGGCCTGTGAACGGGAAATTCATCACTTGTCACATATCACTGATATTGATAATAAGCATCATTTTTGCTGTATTTGCTGTTGTTGATGATGTGGCTCTTGCATAGAAAAAGCGGAATTCAGCAAAAGCGAGAGACTAACACAATGGACGATTCTGGAATTGGTTAGAGAGGATTTCAGAGAAGGCATCAATAATGAAGGCTACCTGAATTATTCCAGCATTTACGGTAAAGAGTACTCTGCACAGGCTCTTGAAGCAGACAACACAGGCATTACGGGGTTTCCCCATGGCTTTCATTCCATTATTTTCTACTGTTCTTCTTCTTCTTCGTCTTCTTCTTCTTCGTCTTCTCTTCGTCATCTTCTTCTTCTTCTTCTTCTTCTTCTTCTTCGTCGTCGTAGTCGTCTTCTTCTTCTTCTTCTTCTTCTTCTTCTTCTTCTTCTTCTTCTTCTTCTTCTGCTTCTTTGCATTCTTCTTCTTTGCATTCTTTGCATTCTTCTTCGTCTTCTTCTTCTTCTTTTTTCTTCTTCTTCTTCTTCTTCTTCTTCTTCTTCTTCTTCTTTCTTCTTCTTCTTCTTCTTTTTCTTCTTCTTCTTCTTCTCTTCGTCTTCTTCTTCGTCTTCTTCTTCTTGTTCTTCTTCTTGTTCTTCTTGTTCTTCTTCTTCTTCGTCTTCTCTTCGTCATCTTCTTCTTCTTCTTCTTCTTCGTCTTCTTCTTCTTCTGCTTCTTCTTCTTCTTCTTCTTCTTCTTCTTCTTCTTCTTCTTCTTCTTCTTCTTCTTCTTCTTCGTCTTCTTCTTCGTCGTCGTGGTCTTCTTCTTCTTCTTCTTTTTCTTCTTCGTCTTCTTCTTCTTCTTCTTCTTCTTCTTCTTCTTCTGCTTCTTTGCATTCTTCTTCTTTGCATTCTTTGTATTCTTCTTCGTCTTCTTCTTCTTCTTCGACTTCTTCTTCTTCTTCTTCTTTTGTTCTTCTTGTTCTTCTTCTTCTTCTTCTTCTTCTTCTCTTCTTCCTTCCCCTGCCATCACACGCTCCTTTCTTGTCTTCCTGTTTGTTTGTTTGGTTGACTGTCTGTGCTGTTCTGTCTTTCTTTGTGGCGTGTCTGTAGTTGTCTGTCTGTCACTCTGTCTCTCTATCTTCCTGTCTGTTTGGTTGTTTGACTGCCTGTGCTATCCGTGCCTGTCCGTGTCTGTCTTTTTGTCTGTCTTTTTGTCTGTCTGTCTGTCATTCTGTCAGTCTGTCTGCTTGTCTGTTTCTCTCTGTCTCTCGTCTACAGTCGCTCCTCTCTGTCTTCCTGTTTGTCAGTTTGGTTGTTTGACTGTCTGTGTTGTTCTATCTGTCTGTCTGTCTCTCTGCCTGTCCGAGTCTGTCTTTTTGTCTGCCTGTCTGTCTGTCTGTATGTCACTCTGTCTCTCTCCATCTCTGTCTGCTTGTCTCTTTCTCCTTATCTCCCGCCAACATACGGTCCTCTGTCTCCCTGTGTTTTGTCTGTCTGTTTGCCACTCTCTTTCTCTTTCCATCTCTCTCTGATTGTCTGTTTCTCTCTGTGTCTCTGTCTCTCTGTGTCTCTCTGTGCGTATCTTTCCCTCTTTCTCTCTCTCTTTCTTACATGACATGAAAGAGCACAGTGTGATACAATATATTTTTTTTTGCATACAGCATTGTGTTAACATTGCATTAACCTAGCGCTGACATGTTGTATTTGATGGGTACACTTTTCTGGCGTGGTGAATGTTTTGAGAATGCAATAACTTGTGAGTATAGTAACTACTATGAAAATGCAAAAAAAGCCCACCTAATGAGCATTAATGATTTCAGCTGTTATGATTTATGATGTGCTTGATGTTTGTATTTTGTAAGTGAGAAGGTGTTAACATATCAGGTATAAATCTATCAATAACTTTGTTCACAGGTCTATTTTCTTTTTGTGGTATCCTGGGAAGCAGTTAAGGTGAACTGATTTTTTTAGCTGTGTTTTGTTTTGATTTTTGGCCTACAACAGTCTTTATTTAGTCATAATGCTGGAATATTCTTATGCAAGAGTATACAGTTTTGAGTGCACTCCAGGGTATTATGCCAAAGTCTTACCAAACTTTTGTGAAGTTTTTCATCTTCAACTTTTCATCTTCGCTATTTTGGCCCTCAATGTGTATTGTGGCCAAAGGCCGATGTACATTAAACCATTTCAGAGTTCAGAGTTCTCTCTCTTTCTCTCTTCGGCCTCACACACACACACACACACACACACACACACACACACACACACACACACACACACACACACACACACACACACACACACACACACACACACACACACACATGCACACACACACAGATGACAGAATTCACAAATCCGCATACACACGAGGACTAGATGTAAAAAAGCACGTAAGTGCTTATTCCATTATCCTCAATATAAAAGAATAAAATAAATTTTAAAAAATAAAACACACACACACAGCAATGCATTGTGCTTATTGTTCATTGTTGTTTCTCTCTCTCTACCCCTCCCTCCCTCCCTCCCTCCATCCCTCTCTCTCTCTCTCTCCCCCCTCTCTCCCTCCCTCCCTCTCTCTCTGCTTTGTCAGCCTTTACTTCTGTGATTAAAGGGAGGGCAGGGAATCTAGTTAATGGAAACCTTGTGCTTATCTACAAAGCCCTAATTCAGTCAATCCTGCTGTACGGAAGTGAAACCTGGACATTGACTGCTGAAACAGCAAAGCGAATCCAGTCATTCGAAACAAAATGCCATAGAAAACTACTGGGCATATCTTGGAGAGAACGAAAGACCAATGAATTTGTCAAGAGTCAAATAACACAGCTGGCAGGTCCACAGGAACCCCTTCTCACCATCGTCAAGAAGAAAAAGCTGACATGGTTCGGCCACGTCACCGCCACAACACTCTGCCCAAAACAGTACTGCAGGGAACACTCGAAGGTGGCAGAAGGAGGGGAAGACAGAACAAGTCATGGATGGACAACATCAGAGAATGGACCAGGATGAATGACTCGGCACTACTGCGCAGAGCCGAGGACCGAGATGGATGGAGGAGGCTTACCACGGCATCGTCTTTCATGTCTCCCCCACGACCGCCAAGGTCACGGGTCTGATGATGATGATGATGTGCTTATCCATTTATCTGTCAATAAAGTTATGATAGCACCTCCTCTTTCTCTCCCTCCATCTGACTCTCTCTCTCTGTGTCTCTCTCTCTGTCTTTCTGTCTTTCTGCCTGTATATATGTCTGTCTTTCTGTCTCTATCTGTTTGCCTGTCTCTCAGTTTGTCTGTATATCTACATATCTGTCTTCTCTGTCATTGTGTGTATGAATCTCTCTCTCTCTTCACTCTCTTGACTCTGCCTTCTGTCTGTCTAGCCGTCCGTCTTTGTGTGTCTGTTCCCCTGTCTGTTTGTCTGTCTGTCTATCCTCTGTTTCTCTCTCTGTCTGTTTCTCTTTATGTCTCTCAGTCTGTCTGTACTCTGTATTGTCTGTCACTGTTTTAATCCGTCTCTCTCTGACTCTTCCTTTCTCTCTGTCTGCTGTCCAGTCTTTCTGTCTATCTCTCTCTCTTGTTTCTCTCTCGCATTCGCATTCGCATTATCCTCTCTCTCTCTCTCTCTCTCTTCATCTCTCTCTCTCTCTCTCTCTCTTCTCTCTCTCTCTCTCTTCTCTTTCTCTCTCTCTATGTTTGTCTTGTCTATCTGTATATCGTCTCTCTCTGTCTGTCTGTCTGTCTGTCTGTCTGTCTGTCTCTCTGTCTGTCTGTCTGTCTGTCTGTCTGTCTCTCTCTCTCTCTCTCTCTCTCTCTCTCTCTCTCTCTCTCCCCATCACTCTTCCTCACTCTCCCTCACTGTCCCCACTCATCATCTTCACCTCACCCCTCTCTCTCTCTCTCTCGCTCTCTCTCTCCTCTCTCTCTCTCTCTCTCTCTCTCTCTCTCTCTCTCTCTCTCTCCTGACCGTCCCAAAAGAACCATCTCCTGGCTGTGCTGAACTGGCAGCAGCAGCAGCAGCAGCAGCAGCAACGGCAGCAGCATTAGGCAGAAACTCAGTTTGTGAAGGCAAAGAGCTTTCCCTGCTCCATCTCGTTAGTCCCTCACCTCCGTTGATTGACTTCCTCACCTCACCTCACCTCACCTCACCTCACCTCACCTCATCTCACGTTCTTTTCCTTCTTTTTTGCTCTTCGTCACCTTCTTCCCGCTTTGTTTCCACACACAGGACACCGTTGTTAAAGGTCAGGGCGCTTTGTTTTGTAAATCACGTTACGAAACCAACAGTCTGAGACAGGTGGGGTTTTTGTGTTTTGGTTTTGGGGTTTTTGTTGTTGGGTTTTTTTGGTTTTTGTTTTGTTTTTGTTGTTGTTTTGGTTTATTCATTCATTCATTCATTTATTCTTTTATTTCGAGGGTAATGGAATAAGCATCCATGTGCTTTTTCTTCATCCAGTCCCCGTGTGTATGCAGTTTTATACATTTTGTCAACCGTTCCCAACGGCACACAATGGCTTTCTCTTCCGAAAAGCGGAACGGGTTTTAACGTGTGCGCAAGATGTTCTGCGTGCGTTCGCACACGGGACATCGGTTTATAGTCTCATCCGAAGGACTTTTGGGGAGAGTCGAGTCAGCACTGATGTTAACTCCTGAGGAAAAACCTTCTTGAACGAGACTCGAACCCAGGTCAGTAGATCACGAATACATCACTCTAACCACCAGGATATCCCGTGGATTGTGTGTGTGGTGGGGGGTGGGGGTGGAGGGGGGTAGAGTGGGGGTTGTGGGTTGTAACTGTAAACTGCTTGAGGTTAGACACTGATGTAAATCTTCTGAAATCACGTTGTGTTATCATTGAATAACCAGCACATGCACGTGCGCTTCTTGTTCTACTTGACGTTCCTCTACTGTATGGTGTTCCTCAAGGGTTTGTGCTTCTATATTGAATAGCTCACAAAAAAATCTGTTCCAGACCTCTTAAATCAGTTATCATGCTCCCCCGTGGGGATGCCAGGGGCCGGTCAGAAGAAATATAATCCCCACTTTCTGGAAAATATGTGTACGGAATTCCTCTTTTCTACCCCTCTCTTTGTTTCTGCCTTGTTCCTCTTCTTCCTGTCACCTCCTTTTTATCAATTTTCTTTTTTGTCCATTCCACTGCCTTTTTTCTCCCGACAGACTTAAAAGATACAATTCTCTCCCACATTGAAGTCGGATGCATTTGGGCCTGACTTGTCAGGCACTTAACCGCAGTAGTGCAATGCATTTTTGCTTATATGATAGACAACACAAGTTGTTGTCTGAGCATTCGAAAAAGAAAAGAATCAGTTATCACGTGTTTGCAGATGTTTGTCAGACAGAATCAGGAACTCCTGAACACAACGCTGCTCATGCAGAAAGAATATTGCAAAAATACTGCCAGGAAATGAGTAAACTGGTGTATTGCAACAAACTGAAATCTATAATTAATGATAAAAGAAACAACTCAAATTCTACTTTACGGACCATCACAAAGAGATAGTCTCGTCCCACTCAGTCTATGCTAATTCCAGATGCAAGAATCTAGTTATCTTCGTCTTTAAGATTCCCTGGCATTATCATGGATTCTGATCCCTTTTTCAAACAGCATGCCTTTGCTGCTGTAAACTGTATTTTTTCTACGCAAAATGTGTTACTACTTAACCTGCAAAGTGGCAAATATGACTGCAATATGGCTTAAATAAAATTGCAAAGGCTGATGATTGCAATTGTCTCCTTCTTAGCCTTCTTCAGGTACAAAGTTTCTTCCAGCTGAACAAAATGCAATTACCCAGACTGTTACAACATCGCCAAAGTCTGATCACATTTTCTCCCGTACTGAAGCCATTACATTAGCTTCCCGTCTGTGAATGAATTAGACGCAAAGTACTAGTGTCATTAGCATTCCCTGCAGCTAAAGAAAACCTTTCTCCTTACCTCTCTGACCTTGTTCCGTGTATAAGGTTTTTGAGTAAATGCATGTTTAAACATTACAGAATGTGAACACGTTAAAATCATTACTCTGGGTTAGAAGCGCAGACCAGCTACAGCCGGTTACACGGATAATGCTATCATACCCAGCATGCTATATTTTCTGATATGACGAAGGATGGGCTTCGCCATTTTCAGCTCACATAATTATGACACACAGTTCGATAGTTTCTGCGCGTTGTCTCAGGTATTCTTTAAGGAGTCAGATCAGTAATTCGATACACAGATGAAGAAACGGACAGCTGGTTATGGCCGTAAGTATAAAGTTGCCGACACAGGATGCTAGGCCTATACACAGACCTGCCTCTTGCTGCCATGGTCAGCGATGTTGCTGATGATTTCTTATACTAAAAACCTGTCTACACCTTGAAGATTGAGGTACTGACATATATTATTCAAATATTTTGATGTAATCTGTAGGCTGTACAACTGTCAAGTTTGTTATTGGCAGCAGACAAATCCCTCCTCTCTGTGTGTGTGAGTGTGTGTGTGATACAAGGAAATTAATGATTCATAAAAGTAAAAATTGTGATTAGCATACGGAAAAAAAAAGATAACTGTAACACACTGCTGTTTAAACATAAATTCATCAGGATAGGTTTGTGTTGGGTCACATTTTGTCTATGACATAATAGAAGACCTTTACGCAATAACTTATGACGTCTGTGTACTACGTTTTAACTGTGTCCCTATTACCATTGCACAGTTGGAGGTTAGTATGCAGTCAGTTTTTGTTGAAGAAAGCAAAAAATTCCCCCAAAATTTTGGGTTGTAAACAACAAGCTTGTAGTAGTATGTTTTTGTAGTGTGTGTGTGTGTGTGTGTGTGTGTGTGTTGTGTGTGTGTGTGTAATATACATACATGCATACATACATACACACATGTGTGTGCGGCTTTGTGGATTTTGTCATCCGTTTGCACCCGTGTACGGTTGCCTACTCTTCCGAAAGGTGGAACGGGTTTTGGCATGTGCGCGGGATGTTCTGCGTGCGCTCCCACACGGGACCTCGGTTTATAGTCTCTTCGGAAGGATGTGTGTATGCATATGCGTGTATATGTGTGCATGCGTGCGTGTATGCGTGCGCGCGCAAGTGTATGTGTTTAGTGTGCTTATTGTGTGTGTGTGTGTGTGTGAACCTTTACTAAATGACCATAATTGTCTCATGTAAAGTTCCTCCCTCCCTCCCTCTCTCTCTCTCTCTCTCTAACATGGTCTCAGTATGATGTTTAATTTTAAAATGTCATAACAAAGCTTCACAATCACGTTTAATTGAGATTAACGTCATTCCACACGTCATTATAATACACCCCACCCCCACCCCCTGAGGAAGGCGAAAGCCGAAATATTGGGGAACATAAATATATATGCTGCTTGTTATGCTTTCATTCTGTGCGGTGTATATAATATATATATATATATATATATATATATATATATATATATATATATATATATATATATATAGTTCACTCTGGCCACCACCAGACGGTGAGTAAACAAGACCGCATCTAAAAATAGGTTGCCATTATCAATCAATCAGTCAGTCAGTCAGGCAGTCAGTCAGTCAGTCAGTCAGATTTCAGCATCCTACCCATGTATGTGCCCACCTTCATTAGCTAGCTAGCCAGCGGAAGCCGCCTAGCCTGCACAGCATCTATATTTGTTCTTCATTAGGCAGACAGTGGGAAAACACAGACCTTCTGTGCTGAAAACTATCAGGTACACCTTGAACAGGGTTTTCTTTCTTCTTTTCTGATGTTGTTGTCGTCGTCGTTGTTTTTGCTGTTGTTGTTGTTGTTGTTGTTGTTGTTGCTGCTGCTGTTGTTACTGTTGTTGTTTTTGCTGTTGTTGTTGTTGATGTTGTTGTTGCGTGTGTCCTTAATATATCTGAAGGGGTTTATTTGTTAACCGTTCCGTGTCATTTTTTTCGTTTGTTTGTTTGTTCTGTCTGACTGTCTCTGTCTGGCTGTCTCTGACTCTGTCTCTGTGCCTGTCTGTCTCTGTATCTGTCTGTCTTTGTCTGTCTGTGTCTCTGTCTTTTCTTTCTCTCTCTCGTTGTTTTTGTTGGGGTTTTTTTGTTTTTTTGTTTTATTTTTCTAAGGACTGGCACAACGAAACCTCTGGCCTATCCAATATCCCTCAATAAAATATTCTTGTTCGCTCTCTCTCTCTCTCTCTCTCTCTCTCTCTCTCTCTCTCTCTCTCTCTCTCTCTCTTGTCTCGCTCTCTGTCTCTGTCTCTGTCTCTTCCTGTCTGTCTATCTGTTTCTATCTCTCTCCGTCTCCCTCTGTCTCTCTGTCTCTGTATATCTCTCTCGCACTCTCCCTCTCTCTCTCTCTCTTCTCTCTCTCTCTCTCTCTCTCTCTCTCTCCTCTTCTCTCTCTCTCTCTCTATGTAGGGCAGTAACAAGCTGACATGGACGTAACGTGCGCCACTGCAGGAGACAGTATTCAGTTTTGCAAGTTCAGCACATGTAGACATATATACATCTGCTACATTCTGTCTGTCTGTCTGTCAGTCTGACTGTCTGCCGACCAAAAGGGAACTTTTCAATGCCAGTGTAGGTCTCTGCATATTTTTAGAACTGTCAGACAGCGCCTTTCATCTGTTCCCTGATCTGCTTCGGTTTCAGACAGAGTCCCTTGCCAACTTTCTCTGCGCTCACTGAAACTTGTGACGCAAAGCTAAGGGCTTCGCTACCCAAATCTATAGAAAAGCAGCTTAGCTTCTGCAATACTCGTCAGAAGATCGACCCAGCATAGAAGTAGATATACGCTTACTGTGTTTTTTTTCCCTAAGATCTTGGTCGATAATAATTAACGAAAGACTCATTCTGGTCTTCGTGCTATAATACTTCTGTAGAAGATCGGCAAATGATAAAGTATGGGGTTATTGGTTTTTTTAAGATCTTGGTCAATAGTTAAGGAAAGACCCATTCTGAAATGAAACCTGCTTTGATAAGATTTGGTCCACGTTAAGATGTACCATTGGATTTAACACTGAAGTAAAGGCTATCTAGGTTAATGCTCTATTAACGCAATCGCTTTAGTTTGTTGGCTTCAGTTCAGAAATATTTACTTTTAATGTAACCTTTTTTTTTCGTTTGACCCCTCCCCCCGAAAAACAACAACAAACAAACAAACAAATAAACAGCTCATTCACATCAATTGAAAATTTAAGCTCCTTCGGATAATCAATAACTCAACTAGAAATTTGTGGACACACATTTATTCATGTTTGCTGAATAAGGTGAAAAGTATTATTATCTAAAAGTTGTACACGGTAACTAGCAAGGAAAGGTGCTCTTGTGATAATCTACAAAAAGACATCAGTTAATTTTTTTTCTACAACAACTAACACAACGAAGGCAAAGTAAATCTCGTTTCAACAGTTTAAGTACTCAATAATTACACAATAATGTATAGTTTAACTACCCAATAATAACACGGTAATGTATTCAGATCAGGTATTTTAGTCCATGCAAAAACCCGCAACATCACTCTCAGTCAGTGACTAGTCCACTAGAGCACAGTCATAGTGAAAAGATATGGGGGCCGGACTAAGTTTCCTTTAGAAAGAAAATAAAAAAAAGTATTCCAGAGTCACGTTGCTCCACTAACACAGTGGTCCACCAATTCCTGAGGCGGTAAGCTATCCTTCACAACAGAAGGTCAGAGAGACAGTGCAGACGAACGGAGGCACAGTGTTATACAACTGCAGCAGGGAGCAGAACATCCATCACACCAGACACGGACTCTTAGGTGCCTGACATGCCTGCAACTCACTTCAAGAGACTTTCCACCCTCACTCTTCCTTACTTTACCCTCCTCTCCCCCTTTTTCTAAGCGCTATCTGGCACTGTGACAGGAACGACAGCTCATGAAGCGTCTTCAGGGCGTGTGCCATCAATAAGCCCTGCCACTTTCAACACCCTCATTAAGAGTCACTTTTCCTCCGCTCCCTTCCTCACTACCCTACCAGTGGGGTATCTCCCATACCTACCTACATTTTTCTCGGCTGTAGGTATCGATAGTTCAATCTGTGTTCACTTTTACTACATACCGTTTTGCGCTGTGATTTCATATCTTTTTTATATGTTGTTACGTTGAATAGGTCTGTCTATGGGATCTACAGAGGAATGCATACAAACAAGAATCAGTGCTATGATTTCTATACGTACACTTTCTTTTTACTAAAAAAAAAAAAAAAAAAAAAAAAAAGCAAACGCAAGGAAACAAGTGTTCACAATGCATACAAGGTCTCTCTCAAGTCACTTCAGGGTCAAACAAAATGAAGAATACAATAACATGGACTAGCAACAGTTAGGGACCAAGTGAAAAGGAATGCAGGGCTAGGTCGCTGGGGGGAGGGGGGAGGGGGAAAGACTGCCTTCCTACCAACGGTACCTTTCCCCCCATAAGTCAGTCCTGAGGGAAGGGGCGATGTCTCAATTTAATCTGCGGAGCGCCCGTCCTTGCAATCATGCCAGCCACGGGAGCCATTTTGAGCCACCTAGGGGAGACTACTCTCACAATCTTCCGCTAGGCACGGGGTAAGTCTTAGACAAACGGGAAGACTGAGGAAAGTGCAAGCAGGGAGAGAAACCAAAGGGGGAGTGAATAGAGACTAATGACATGGGGAGTTAACTGGCGCGATGACTGCCTCTGTCTTCTTCTTCTTTCTGCCTTGATGTCCCCTCCCCCCCTCCCCCCTCCTCTCCCCTCCACTCCCCCTCTGTCCAAAGTCTCCAGCCAAGGTACACAGTTGCATTGCCGCTGTCTGAAGACATGGCGTCCTTTTGTGCTGTGCTGTGCTTGCTGTGCTGTGCTGTGCCGTGTTGTGCTGTGCTGTGCCGTGCTGTGCTGTGTTGTGCTGTGCAGTGCTGTGCTGTACTGTGCTGTGCTGTGCTGTGCTGTGCCGTGCTGTGTTGTGCTGTGCTGTGCTGTGCCGTGTTGTGCTGTGCTGTGCTGTGCTGTGCTGTGCCGTGCTGTGCCGTGCTGTGCTGTGCAGTGCTGTGCTGTGTTGTGCTGTGCTGTGTTGTGATGTGTTGTGCTGTGTTGTGCTGTGTTGTGCTGTACCGTGCCGTGCTGTGCTGTGCTGTGCCGTGTTGTGCTGTGCTGTGATGTACTGTGCTGTGCTGTGCTGTACTGAGCTGTGCTGTGCTGTGCTGTACTGAGCTGTGCTGTGCTGTGCTGTGCAGTGCTGTACTGAGCTGTGCTGTGCTGTGCTGTGCTGTGCTGTGCTGTGCCGTGCTGTGCTGTGCTGTGCTGTCTTTGGTTCTTAACCATGGGATTGCAGTGCCCTTGAATTGAAAACGTGTGTGCAATGTAGATAGGAGTTAAGGATTGAAAAAGAAAAAGAGAAGAAACAGGAGGGGAGAAAGAAAAAAAAGAAAGAAGGGGAAAAGAGAGAATGAAAGAAAGAAAGGAAGGAAGGAATAAAGGAAGAAAGAAAGGAGCCAAGAGAGGAAGAACAAAAGAAAGAATGAAAGAAATAAAGAAAAAAGAAAGAAAGAGAAAGAAACAAAGAAAGAAAGGAAGAAAGAAAGAAAGGAAGAAAGAAAAGAAAGACAGAATGACAGAAAACAGAGAGAGAATAGAAAGACAAAGACAGGGACCGAGGCATGATTTATAGACAGAGAAACAAAAAGAGACAGAGATAAACAAAGAAAGAAAGACAGACAGAAAGAATGAGTTAACAGGGCGCTAGCAATTTGCAAGCTTTCTGTTTCAAAGCGCAACGGTTACAGTATAACACAAACGATTAAAAAAAATCATTATCACCTGGCTTAAAAAAACCCAACTATCTTCAACACATTTTCCGACAATTTTGTCACACGATTCCAAGTTACTTGTATATAGTGACTATGTTCGGAGCTAGCAGCCTATATGAATTGCAAACCCAACCAACTTAAACACCTTTTTTTCAATTTTTTTTTAATAGTATAAACGTAATATATTTTCAGTACAGCTATCATGGTTAACTTGAAGTGATTTGATGTGACTTCTACACAAAACTTGCCTCGCTTTCTCCCTAATTTATTTATTTACTTAAGTTATCTTCAATCGAGAATAATAAAGAAGCTCTCGTGGGTTGGTTGTGTGTGTGTGTGTGTGTGTGTGTGTGTGTGTGTGTGTGTGTGTGTGTGTGTGTGTGTGTGTGTGTGTGTGTCCAGTCTACGTGTGCATGAGGTTTTATACACAAACAGACAGAGGCACACACGCACGCACGCACACACACACACACACACTAAACACACAGACACAGACACACACACACACACACACACACACACACACAAACACAAACACTACACACACATACACACAAACAAGCAACAAAGAAAGAAAGGAAGTTGAAGTTTTTGTGTGTATGTGTGTGTGAGGGGGGAGGGGAGAGGGCAGCAGGTGGTGTGTCTATTTTGAATTTTGTTTTGTCTTCTTTGTTTGTTTTGGTTTGGTTTTTCCTTGTTGCTTGTTTGTTTGTATTACGATGGATATATTTTCAAGATTTTTGAATTATGTGAATTGTATGGTTTAATATTGTTCAGAGTTTTTTGTTTTGTTTTTAATTCCATGTATGCATATCTTATTGTCTTTTCTTGT
>CM054134.1:115941552-115951552 GCA_028751875.1 Rapana venosa
CAAGCCACGAGAGCCTTTCTGACGCTTGATACAATGTGGGGAATTTGTGAGGATGAAGCCAAGCACAGGCCAGTGATAATGAGTGCACTGCACGAAGTAATCCTGTCGCTCCATCGACGGTTTTTTGGGTTTTTTTGCCATGGGGATTTTCCAAGCACTCTTGTGTACAGCCTGTATAGTACAGGCTGCGGAGAAGAAGTCTTGAGAACCTGTGGCTTTTAAACTCACACTGAATGATGACTGTCAGAAACTGTACTCTGAGATTGAGGACTTTGCCTGGGATCTCTGACAAACTGTTGTTTTAAAACTCGCATTGAATTTCTATCAGAAACTGTACTCTTGACATTGGGCGGGATAGCCTAGTGGTTAGAACATCGCGCTTGCAATCTGACGACCCGGGTTCGAATCTTGTTCAAGAGGCTCTGGAGTAAACATCAGTGCCGACTCCACTCCACTAAAAGTCCTTCAGATGAGACTATAAACCGAGGTCCCGTGTGCAAACGCTTGCGGAGCATCTTGCGCACACGTTAAAACCCGTTCCGCTTTTCGGAAGTGTAAGGTATTGCGTTCCAGTGGGAACAGATAACGTTTACAAAGCTGCATACACACAGGGACTGGATGCTAAAAAAAAAAAAAAAGCACACGCGTGCTTATTCCATTATTCTCGAAATAAAAGGATGGAATTAATAAATAAATAAATTAAAAATGAAAAAGTTGAATTACTGTCTGAAATTATGTACTGAGATTAAGGACCTTACTAAAAGACCTCTGAGAAACTGTTGCCTTCAAGTCGCATTGAGTGACTATCCAAAACTATATTCTGAAGTTAAAGACTTGCTAAGGAACCCTCAGCAGCTGTTGTCTTAAAACTCACATTGGATGACTATCAAAAACTATATTCAGGTGTTAAAGACTTTGTTAAAGAAGTCTGACCAACTGTTGTCTTAAACTCGCATTAAATGACTATCAGAAACTGTGCTCTGAGATCAATGACCTTGCTTGTACTTCGTATTTTGTAGGTGTGTGTGTGTGTGTGTGTGTGTGTGTGTGTGTGTGTCGCGTGTGTGTGTGAGTATGGTGTGTGGTTTGTGAGTACTTATGTATGTGTGTGTGTGTGTGTGTGTGTGTGTGTGTGGTGTGTGTGTGTGTGTGTGCGAGTGTGTTCCTGCTGCCGGCGTATGTATGTGAGGATGGGAGACAGGATCCTGGGTGGGAGAGTAGAGTGGAAGATGAGAGCCCGATAATCCCAGATAGCTGCATTCTCTGCCACTGATCTGGACACAGCGTCAAAGGAAGTAGAACATTGCCACTGTGGCGAAGTGGCCGAGAGAGCGGACTTATATATCAAGCCTGTTGCACAAAGCCCTACTCAATGAGAACCACTTCTCTCTTCTTCAACAACCAGCAGACAGAAGGAAGAAACAACCAAACACCCAGCTATCTCAATACAACTTCTTCCCTCTCTTGACCGCTCTGACATCAAGCCACGAGAGCCTTTCTGACGCTTGATACAATGTGGGGAATTTGTGAGGATGACGCCAAGTACAGGTCAGTGATAATGAGTGCACTGCACGAAGTAATCCTTTCGCTCCATCGACGGTTTTGGGGTTTTTTTTGCCATGGGGATTTTCCAAGCACTCATGTGTACAGCCTGTATAGTACAGGCTGCGGAGGAGAACTCTTGAGAACCTGTGGCTTTTAAACTCACACTGAATGATGACTGTCAGAAACTGTACTCTGAGATTGAGGACTTTGCCTGGGATCTCTGACAAACTGTTGTTTTAAAACTCGCATTGAATTTCTATCAGAACCTGTACTCTTGACATTGAGCGGGATAGCCTAGTGGTTAGAACATCGCGCTCGCAATCTGACGACCCGGGTTCGAATCTTGTTCAAGAGGCTCTGAGGTAAACATCAATGCCGACTCCACTCCACTAAAAGTCCTTCAGATGAGACTATTAACCGAGGTCCAGTGTGCGAATGCAATCAGAACATCTTGCGCACACGTTAAAACCCATTCCACTTTTCGGAAGAGTTATTGTGTGCCGGTGGGAACGGATGACAACGTTTACAAAACTGCACACGCACAGGGACTGATGTAAAAATTTAAAAAAAGCGCACGCATGCTTATTCCATTATCCTCGAAATAAAAGGAGAGAATAAATAAAATAAATGAATTAATTAAACATGAAAAAAGTGAATAACTGTCTGAAACTATGTACTGAGATTGAGGACCTTACTAAAGAACTCTGAGAAACTGTTGCCTTCAAGTCGCATTGAGTGACTATGCAAAACTATATTCTGAGGTTAAAGACTTGCTAAGGAACCCTCAGCAACTGTTGCCTTAAAACTCACATTGAATGACAATCAAAAACTATATTCTGGTGTTAAAGACTTTGTTAACAAACACTGACCCACTGTTGTCTTAAACTCGCATTAAATGACATCAGAAACTGTGCTCTGAGATCAAGGACCTTGCTTGTACTTCGTATTTTGTAGGTGTGGTGTGTGTGTGTGTGGTGTGTGTGTGTGAGTGTGTGTGTGTGTGTGTGTGTTTGTGTGTACCTATGTATGTGTGTGTACCTGTGTGTGTGTGTGTGTGTCTGTGTGTGTGTGCGAGCGTGCGAGTGTGAGTGTGTGTGTCTGCATGCCTGCGTATGTATGTGAGGATGGGAGACAGGATCCTGGGAGGGAGAGTAGAGTGGAAGATGAGAGCCAGATAATACCAGATAGCTGCATTCTCTGCCACTGATCCGGACACAGCGCCAAAGGAAGTAGAACATTGCCACTGTGGCGAAGTGGCGGAGAGAGCGGACTTTATATGAAGCCTGTTGCACAAAGCCCTACTCAGTGAGAACCACTTCTCTCTTCTTCAACAACCAGCAGACAGAAGAAGAAAAAAAACAACAACACCCAGCTATCCCCATACAACTTCTTCCCTCTCTTGACCGCTCTGACATCAAGCCACGAGAGCCTTTCTGACGCTTGATACAATGTGGGGAATTTGTGAGGATGAAGCCAAGTACAGGCCAGTGATAATGAGTGCACTGCACGAAGTAATCCTTTCGCTCCATCGACGGTTTTTTGTTTTTTTTACCATGGGGATTTTCCAAGCACTCTTGTGTACAGCCTGTATAGTACAGGCTGAGAAGGAGAACTCTTGAGAACCTGTGGGCTTTAAACTCACATTGAATGATGACTGTCAGAAACTGTACTCTGAGATTGAGGACTTTGCCTGGGATCTCTGACAAACTGTTGTTCTAAATTCGCATTGAATTTCTATCAGAACCTGTACTCTTGACATTGAGCGGGATAGCCCAGTGGTTAGAACATCGCGCTCGCAATCTGACGACCCAGGTTCGAATCTTGTTCAAGAAGCTCTGAGGTAAACATCAGTGCCGACTCCACTCCACTAAAAGTCCTTCAGATGAGACTATTAACCGATGTCCCGTGTGCAAACGCACGCGGAGCATCTTGCGCACACGTTAAAACCCTTTCCGCTTTTCGGAAGTGTAAGGTATTGCGTTCCGGTGGGAACAGATAACGTTTACAAAGCTGCATACGCACAGGAACTGGATGTAAAAAAAGGCACACCCGTGCTTATTCCATTATCCTCGAAATAAAAGGATGGAATAAATAAAATAAATAAATTAAAAATGAAAAAGGTGAATTACTGTCTGAAACTATGTACTGAGATTAAGGACCTTACTAAAAGACCTCTGAGAAACTGTTGCCTTCAAGTCGCATTGAGTGACTATGCAAAACTATATTCTGAGGTTAAAGACTTGCTAAGGAACCCTCAGCAACTGTTGCCTTAAAACTCACATTGGATGACAATCAAAAACTATATTCTCGTGTTAAGGACTTTGTTAAAGAAGTTTGACCAACTGTTGTCTTAAACTTGTATGAAATGACTATCAGAAACTGTGCTCTGAGATCAAGGACCTTGCTTGCACTTCGTATTTTGTGTGTGTGTGTAAGTAAGTCTTCAATTTTAACGTCTTTCCACTTAAAATGATACCAGACGATCCTTAAATAGGAGACTGAATATGTGAGAATAGAGAAAGAGAGAGAGAGAGAGAGATCTACTCTTTGTGTGAGTGTGCCTGGGCGTCCCTACATGCATGCGCGCTGAGTTGTTTGTGTGTGTGTGTGTGTGTGTGTGGTGTGTGTGTGTGTGTGCTGGGGTGGTGTGTGTGTTGTGTGTTGTGAGTATGTGTGTGTGTGTTTGTGTGTACCTATGTATGTGTTTCTACTGTGTGATGTGTGTGTGTGGTGTGTGTGTGTTGTGTTTTGTGTGTACCTATGTGTATGTGTGTACCTGTATGTGTGCGCGCGAGTGCGTGCGTGCCTGTGTACGTGCGCGCGAGTGTGTGTGCCTGCATGCCTGCGTATGTATGTGAGGATGAGAGACAGGATCCTGGGAGGGAGAATAGAGTGGAAGATGAGAGCCAGATAATACCAGATAGCTGCATTCTCTGCCACTGATCCGGACACAGCGCCAAAGGAAGTAGAACATTGCCACTGTGGCGAAGTGGCGGAGAGAGCGGACTTATATATCAAGCCTGTTGCACAAAGCCCTACTCAGTGAGAACCACTTCTCTCTTCTTCAACAACCAGCAGACAGAAGAAAGAAACAACCAAACACCCAGCTATATCCCCATACAACTTCTTCCCTCTCTTGACCGCTCTGACATCAAGCCACGAGAGCCTTTCTGACGCTTGATACAATGTGGGGAATTTGTGAGGATGACGCCAAGTACAGGCCAGTGATAATGAGTGCACTGCACGAAGTAATCCTTTCGCTCCATCGACGGTTTTTTGTGTTTTTTCTACCATGGAGATTTTCCAAGCACTCATGTGTACAGCCTGTATAGTACAGGCTGCGGAGAAGAAGTCTTGAGAACCTGTGGCTTTTAAACTCACATTGAATGATGACTGTCAGAAACTGTACTCTGAGATTGAGGACTTTGCCTGAGATCTCTGACAAACTGTTGTTTTAAACTCGCATTGGATTTCTATTAGAAACTGTACTCTTGACATTGAGCGGGATAGCCCAGTGGTTAGAACATCGCGCTCACAATCTGACGACCAGGGTTTGAATCTTGTTCAAGAGGCTTTGGGGTAAACATCAGTGCCGACTCCACTCCACTAAAAGTCCTACAGATGAGACTTTTAACCAAGGTCCCTTGTGCGAACGCACGCAGAACATCTTGCGGACACGTTGAAACCCGTTCCGGTTTTTGGAAGAGTAGGCCATTGTGTACCGGTGGGAACGGATGGCAAAATTTACAAAACTGCACACGCACAGGGACTCGATGTAAATTAAATAAAGCACACGCGTGCTTATTCCATTATCCTCGAATTAAAAGGATAGACTAAATAAAATAAATAAATTAAAAATGAAAAAGGTGAATTACTGTCTTAAACTATGTAGTGAGATTGGGGACCTTGCTAAAGAACTCTGAGAAACTGTTGCCTTCAAGTCGCATTGAATGACTATCCAAAACTATATTCTGGTGTTCAAGACTTTCTAAGAAACCCTCAGGAACTGTTGCCTTACAACTCACATTGAAGTACTATCAAAAACTATATTCTGGTGTCAAAGACTTTGTTAAAGAACTCTCAGCAACTGTTGCCTTACAACTCACATTGACGTACTATCAAAACTATATTCTGGTGTCAAAGACTTGCTAAAGAATTCTCAGTAACTGTTGCCTTAAAAAAACTCACATTGCGTGACTATCAAAAAACTATATTCTGGTGTTCAAGACTTTGTTAAAGAAGTCTGACCAATTGTTGTCTTAAACTTGCATGAAATGACTATCAGAAACTGTGCTCTGAGATCAAGGACCTTTATTTATTTAAAAAAAAAATTCTTTATACCACTTTAAGTCACCGCAGATTTTTCTGCGTGAAATTCGGGTTACTCTTCCCGGGGAAAGCGCGTCGCCACAAGAGCAGCGCCACCCATTTTTTTTCTTTTTCCTGTCTGCAACTGTATTTGTTTCCCTATCAGAGTGGCTTTTTGCTACATAATTTTGTCAGGGACAACTCTCTTGTTGCCGTGGGTTCTTTTACGTGCGCTAAATAATTATGTGTAACGCACGGGACCTCGGTTTATCGTCTCATCCGAAAGACTAGCGCCCAGACCACCACTCATGGTCTAATGGATGGGGGAAAAGTTTCGGGTCCAAACGGGATTCGAACCACCGCACACTTCCGACCCGAACTTTTCGCTTTCAAGACAGGCGCGTTACCTCTAGACCAGCGATCCGGATCATGCTTGTACTTCGTATTGTGTGTGTGTGTGTGTGTGTGTGTGTGTGTGTGTGTGTTGTGTGTGTGTGTGTGTGTGTGTGTGTGTGTGTGTGTATAGTGTGTGTGTCTGTGTGTGTGTGTGTGAGTGTGTGTGAGGTGTGAGGTGTGTGTAGTGTGTGTGAGGTGCGTTTGCTTTTATGTATGTGTGTGTAGTATGTGTGCGTGTGCGAGGTGTGTAAGGTGTGTGCGTGTGGGTTTGTCATGTCTGTGCATGCACGCACGCACGCACGTGCGTTATGCATACACGCGCACGAATGTGAGTGTGTGTGTGTGGTTGTGTGTATGGGCATACACTCATGCACACGTGTTTACACGTACGAGTGCCTGTGACACGCGCATGTGGTATAAAAAAGAAAAAGAAAAGAACGATTGTGTAAGAGGCAAACATAAATAAGATCACCACCGAAAAACAGTCCTAGGGGAGAGAAAAAAACACACCCCACCATCCCAAAAAACTCACATATTTGTTTTGCAGCAATTCACCAACCAGTCTCCTACTGCTGCTTCTTGCTATGCATCACTTGTTATCCTCATCTGTGCAGCTACCGTCCGCCTCCCCCCTCCCCCCCCCCACCCACTCTTACCCCCCCCCCACCCCCCCACCCCCCCCCCCCAATCTTTCGGCACGCTGCATACAGTATGCAGTTCAGTAATCTGACATACCTGGTAACTGCTGCGCATGACTGCCCTTACACCTGTGCTCTGTATGTGTGTGTGTGATGGGGGGGGGGGGGTGGGGGGGGGGGGGGGGGGGAGAGAGGGAGGTAGTGTGTAGTGTGTGGGGGGTGGGGGTGTGAGGTGGCTAGTGTTCCTGTGTGTGTAGTGTGTGTAGTGTGTTGTCTGTGGGTAGTGTGTGTAGTGCGTAGCGTGTGTAGTGTGTGTAGTGTGTGTGTGTGTGTGTACGGGGGGGGGGGGGGGGGTGTGTGTGTGTAGTGTAGTGTTTGTAGTGTTTGTAGTGTGTAGTTTTTGTGTGTGTGTGCGCACGCGCGCGAGCGCGTGTGTGTGTGTGTGTGTGTGTGTGTGTTGTGTGTGTGTATGTGTGTTTATGTGTGTGTATGTGTGTGTTGTGTGTGTATGTGTTTGTTGTGTGTATGTGTGTTGTGTGTGTGTATGTGTGTGTGTATGTGTGTGTATGTGTGTTTTGTGTGTGGTGTTTGTATATATATGTGTGTGTGTGTGTGTGTGCGCGCGCGCGTATGTGTGTGTGTGTGTGCGTGTGTGTGTAGCTTAGTCAGCTGGAATGCCAGAAGGCTGATACAGAAGCTACACACCGTGCTACCTTACCTAGCTATCTAGCTACCCGGTCTTGCAGTAGAGTTCTTATAGGACAAGGAAGACAATGGATAAAGAGGCAGACAGACAGGCAAGCATAATGCCATGTACAATGGAACACTAAACCTGTTAAGCAAACTCTCTATATATTATGAGGAAATCTCACTCACGCAACACAAATGACTCAATAGACTGTATCCAAAGAAAATACGCAATTTGAGCAGAACATCTTGCGCACACGTTAAAACCCGTTCCGCTTTTCGAAAGAGTAGGCCGGTGGGAGAGGATGACAAAATTTACAAAACTGCATACACCCGGGGATTGGATGTAAAAAGAGCACACGAGTGCTTATTCCATCATCCTCGTTTCTTGCACTTGTTGTAGATAAAAAGTTATAGAAATTTAAAATATTTAGTTTCGACAGCCATATTGGTCTGTTTCTATGGCAACAGCGCACAAAACTCTGTAATTTATGGAGTTTTAGGCTTAACAAGTGATGCCTTTTCCACATGGGTACAACTTCTAACGTGAGCTTGTAAACAATGGATAAGTTGTGTGACCTCATGTCCCACTTTCTGGTACACACTTGGCGTATCTCTAGTCACGTGTTAACGTTCTGTGTTAGTTCCTCGTAGGCCTATCTTAATAATAACAACAGCAACAACAAGAACGATAATGATGATGATGATGATGATGATCATCATCATCATCATCATTTAATGATGACGATAATAATAAATCGAATTTTTTATATAGGGCTATATCTTGCAACAACAACAAATCAAAGCGCTTGCATTCAATCTTCTCTTTCACATGCAAATAGTTACAATAAATAGTTTTTACAAATTAAAATGTACACACACACACACTTGCGCGCGCGGGCGCTAACGCACAAGTGCGCGCGCGCGCTTGCACGCACACGCACGCAAACACACACACACACACACACACACACACACACTGACTCACTCATATTAAGGTTGTACACACTGACAGAGTGATGGGGATTTCTGCTGTTGAGGGCAGGGAGGGACAGATATGAAATGAAACTAGACGAGAGAATCTTAGGTTTCTCTCACACAGGGAGAAAGACACTCCTGAAACTAAGAATTTCGCAACTGCTCTGTTTTGCTCATTGGGAAAAAATATATACATATAAAGAAGAAGAGTGAGACGTTTATAAACAATCAGTATTTGACCGTAATGGACTCTGAGCCGTTCCTCCTCAAGGTGCAGCAACTAAACAACAATCTCCAGTCTGCAGAAGAGGCTCTTTGCTGCCACCTTACCTCGTAAGCATCCTGCTTCTCTTCTGTTATCTGCCAGGATCTCTTCCTCGCTCCTCCCTGCCAGACTTCAGGAGCTATATAGTATTATATTCACGAACACAGGGAGGCGCTTCATTCAGTCCAGTCTGGTGGAATATGCAGTCAAGATTGCGCAGGGAAAGTGAGGAACTATCCCCAAAGAGAAAGATGATCTGGATATCTCCCGTGATTCATCATGAAAGGATGCGTTGTTAGAAATGGAGAGATTTGTGACAGTTTTTGAAAGTATATTATTTGAAGGCGCGCGCCGTTATCTTTGCCACCTTCTGTCTGTCTGTCTGTCTGTCTGTCTGTCTGTCTGTCTGTCTCTATCTGTATGTATCTCTGTCTGTTTGTCTGTCTGTCTCTCTGTATCTGTCTCTGTCTCTCTCACTCCCTCTCTCTCTCTGTCTCTCTGTCTGTGTGCACGCCTCTGAAAAAAAGGTCCCCTACTCAATAAAGTGATAAACATAGCGACTGTTGAAGTAAAGAAAGAGGAGAATACACACATATAAATATACAAATACGCGATTGTGCGCACGCACGCACACACACACACCACACACACACACACACAGCCATACACACGCATACACACACTCACACACACACACTCTCTCTCTCTCTCTCTCTCTCTCTCTCTCCTCTCTCTCTCTCTCTCTCTCTCTCTCTCTCTCTCTCTCTCTCTCTCTCTGTATTGTGGCCCAAGGCCGATACATGTATATAGTGTTCAGTGCGCTCACTGTCTCTGTCTTATTCTATTACCCTCATAAAATAAAATTTCGTTATCGTTATCGTTGTCTCTGTCTGTCTGTCTGTCTGTCTGTCTGCCTCCCCCCCCCCCCCCCCACCCTCTCTCTCTCTCCTCTCCCCCAGTCTCTCTGTCTGTGCTTTTCCGAACATATCCTGATTACAGATCTGACCTACAATCTTACAAGCTGTAAGGAATGCAGCCAGATTCTTGCGCAATCCAATTTCGTATTAAATAACTGTAATCGATTTTCTTCACACGTGCTCACAAAACAGATATCCACGTATGCACGCAGCGCTGATAATGAGTTGCGAATTTAAGATCTTTGTCCTACATCTTATCTCGATGG
>CM054134.1:115961552-115969052 GCA_028751875.1 Rapana venosa
GGGAAAAGGGGATGGGGGTAGTAAGGGGAAGGGGGTGGGGGTGGGGGGTAGGGGGGGTAGGAAAAGACAAGAGGTTCAAGAGCAAGTTTGAAGGTAACTTTCCTAGAGGTTATGCATGACAGGTCGTGATGCAGATGGTGAAAGAAAGGATAGGGTATAATTATTATTTTACAAAAGAAAAATGAGTCGTGTTAGGGAGAAGACTAACTGTGATTGCGGATAGTGTTTGATTGTGTTGAGTTGGTTAACCAACTAAAGGGATAGACTTGGGGGAAAAAAGTGATTGAATTGAACTTGGCATTTTGTATTACTTGGATCAAATTTTAGTATAACAGACCCCCACCCCAAAAAACCAAAAAAAAACCAAAAAAATCCCCAAAACAACAACAACAGCAACAACAATAAAAAACCCAACCAACAACCCAAACAATCAAACAAACAAAAAATAAACCACACAAAATAACATCATCATCATCATCATCATCATTCATCATCATCATCATCATCATCATCATCATCATCATCATCATCAACAACAACAACACAACAACAAAAACAAAATCAAATAGGAAAGCAAAACTAAAACCAGAAAAAAGGAGTTCCTAAGAGATACACTGTCCTATCACAAACTCTGGCAAGAACTGTTCCAAGAACTGTTGCAATATAAGACACACTGCTGTAATCATTGTCAGTGTGTGTATGTGTGTGTGTGTGTGTGTGTGTGTGTGTGTGTGTGTGTGTGTGTGTGTGTGTGTGTGTGTGTGTGTGTGTGTGTGTGTGTGTGTGTGTATGTGTGTGTATGTTGTTGTCTTCGATTTTACGTCTGTTCACTCTCAGTGATATTAGACGAGAAAGAAAAAATATATATACAAGGGGTGTATGAGAATTGAGGTGGTGGTTGAGGCCCTACTGAAAAATGCAAGGGGGGAAAAGTAGTCTAATCATGAAAAGAAACCGTGCAAAGCAAAGATACAATTTAAAAAACCACCAAAAAGCACACACACACACACACAAACCCCCAAAAACATGAAAAGTGATTAACGTTAATGAAACTATAACAAATGTCCTATAGGACTATGCCAGAGACCTTTTGCAATATCAAATGCCAAATTCAAATTATTGAATATGCTTCTAAGGGAGTTTTCAGAAAATTGAGGTAAAAAAGCTTTTGTATTCTTACATTCAAATATTATATGAGTATTAAAAATATTGTCACCACATAGACATTTACTATTTCTACTGAATTTGGTTACGAATGCATTAAGTTTTATTCTATAAAACAAACTATTCACTCTTCTTGCTGTGGAGATATTTGAGCGAGCCTTAGAATGGCTCACGACTCTTGCTTTATCAGTTTTGATGACAGATCTGTTTAGAAATCTCTCTTTTAGGTGATACGTTTCTGTGACCTTTTTCCATGATGTTTGTTCTAATAAGTGGTAGCCCTCTTGTAATGATAAAGGCACGTGCAATGTTGCTGATTCCCGTGTGTGTATGTGTGTGTGTGTGTGTGTGTGTGAGTGTGTGTGTGTGTGTGTGTGTGTGTGTGTGTGTGTGTGTGTGTGTGTGTGTGTGTGTAATCCTAGATTCACTGCACTGGCAGAGCTATAATTGAGAGTTTACAATCTTTCTGTTCACACACACACAGAGGTACAGACAGAACAGAATAACAGACAGACAGACAGACAAAGACAGATAGAAACATAGAAAGTTAGGATAGAGGAAATATCCCATATATATGTGTGCTATCCACGCCTACCATCTACAACTTAACCACATTTATTTTAAAGGAAATGCGGCGCTGCAGGAGTAAAACTTCGATCCGTTGCTATCACCTAATTGCATTTGGAGGGAAAGAAACAAGAACGCTATAATGGCTTATTGTGCACGTGTGTGCGTACGTCCGTGCGTGTGCTATCATGGCTTCGGTCTACACGTCAGAGCACTCAAGAAAAATGTCTTTCACAGATATTTATAGACCTGTGGCAGTGTACGTATGCATCAAAGTATGTCATCACAATAAGACTTCAAGGGGGAATGAATGGATGGGGGTCTCATTGAAGATGTTTTGATGTTAGTAATGATTTTACCTACTTCAGTAGACCAAAATTAAGACCCTCACCTAGTTGAAAATTCAGCATCCCAATTTGGCAGATATTCACACTGTTATTAATTACTAAAAGCCTAATAGTGCATTGACGTTTGTGCAACACCCCCATACTGAAGCGTATACAATACTGTAGACAAATCGACACATCAAATGAAAATCAGCCAATTAAGAGTATATTATGGAAGTAGCTTTGGACTTATTCTTTAACTTCTGGAGAAGTCGTTTGAAGAACTTCACTGATTATTTTGTTAACAAGAAATAGATTGTGGGCAAGTTGAAGACACTACTGGAGTCTTTTCCTTTCCAGGTACATTGTAAACGAAACAAAAAAACCCATCCCAATACCAACCAACCCCTATATTTTCAGTGATAATGATAATGATATCAGGAGAGACCTCACAGAGAGATATCTAGTGGAACATAGCACATATCAATGGTACCCCCCTCCCTTCCCTCCCCCCCCCTCCCGATAAAAAATTAAAGTGAGGTAGCTGTGTTCTGTGGCAAAAACGTCATAGCACTCATAAATAATGTCTTTCTCAGAATTTTTTTAAAATTTATTTATGTATTTATTATTTATTCTTTTATTTCGTGGATAATAGAATAAGCACCCATGTGGTTTTTTACAACTAGTCCCCGTGTGTATGTAGTTTTGTAAATGTTGTCATCCGTTTCCACCACCTGCACACAATGGCTTACTCTTCCGAAAAGCGGAACGGGTTTTATCGTGTGCGCAAGATATTCTGCGAGCGTTTGCACACGGGACCTCGGTTTATAGTCTCATCCCGAGGACTGACATCACTAGAGAAGTCACACAGATATATCTAGTGGAACATAGCATAGGATATTTGTTCCAGAAACAACTGTTCAGTGAGGTAGCTGTGTTCTGTAGCAAACACGCCACAGCACTCATAAATAACGCCGCCTTTCACAGACATATACAGACTTGTTGCAGTGTATGCATGCATCAATGCAAAGTGTATCATCACAAGAAGACTTCAAGACTTTCAGGTTCTGTCCCCCTCACAGAGCCAGAAACCCAAAACCTGAGACAAGACTTAATCTGATTCCAAACATCCGAATTTAACCACAGACGTGACATCATCTTTACAATACGAACTCAGAATCCCGGGTGTGGGTGAATGGAGGTACCACTATAGTGCCTTTCATGTGGCGATGCCGGGGGGCCTGTCAGTATAAATAACACTCCCACATTCTGGTAATTCTGTGCTAGAAATTTCCTCTTTTCTTTCACTCTCTTTGTTTCTGCCTTCTTCCTTTTTCTTTCTGTCACCTCCTTCATGTCTATTTTTTGCCTTCTTGGTCCATTCTCCTGCCTTTTTTCCCCCCAGAAAGACTTAACAGATAACAATTATCTTTTATGCCGAAGTCAGATGCGCTGAGGGCCTGGCTTGTCAGGCTCTTAACGGCAGCGTGACGCATTTTCGCTCATATGACAGACAACAATAGTTGTTGTCTGAGCTTTCGACGACGACGACGAAGGAGAAGAAGAAGGTTAGCGCCTTGGAAGCAGCAAGACAGGTACGTCATAAAAGATGGAACAACAGTTCCAAAACAAACAAACACAAAGAAAACGTTGCAAGATTCCACTGGACTAAAAAGAAAAAAAAAAAAGCCTTGACAAAAAGTCAGTAAACTTAAACTGACAAAATTACACAGTCAATGAACTGAATGGAACAAATGTCATAAAATTGTCAATACAGATAGATGGCACATATGTGTGTGTGTGTGTGTGTGTGTGTGTGTGTGTGTGTGTGTGTGTGTGTGTGTGTGTTGGGGGGGGGGGGGGGAACGTCACTAAAAAGTGTAATCAACTAAAGATGAACCACGTCATGAAAAGTCACTGGACCGTGATGGGAAAAAACGGCCATCAAGCGTCAGTAAACTAAACGTAAAATATGTCGTGAAAAATCACTACACAAAAATTGAAAAAGAAACATCATAAAACACTGATAAACAAATAAATGGGAAAAAGTGTCAGAAAAAAAATCAATGAACTAAAAGGGAAAAGCGTCATCCAAAGTCAATGAAAAGAAAAACATAACAAACCAATAAAATAAAAGAAAAAACGTCCTAACAAACCAATAAAATAAAAGGAAAAACGTCCTAACAAACCAATGAAATAAAAGGAAAAACGTCCTAACAAACCAATGAAATAAAAGAAAAAACGTCCTAACAAACCAATGAAATAAAAGGAAAAACGTCCTAACAAACCAATGAAATAAAAGAAAAAACGTCCTAACAAACCAATGAAATAAAAGAAAAAACGTCCTAACAAACCAATGAAATAAAAGAAAAAACGTCCTAACAAACCAATGAAATAAAAGGAAAAAAGTCAATTAACTGGAAGGAAAACATCAATGAACTAAAACTGATAAAAATTAATAAAATGCAACAATGAACAAGCAAAATAAACACGACAAAGAAGTCAATATAAACTAAAAGCGAAACACAT
This sequence comes from Rapana venosa, assembly GCA_028751875.1. Classification (NCBI taxonomy): domain Eukaryota; kingdom Metazoa; phylum Mollusca; class Gastropoda; order Neogastropoda; family Muricidae; genus Rapana; species Rapana venosa. Next base: position 115,966,139 of record CM054134.1, read on the forward strand.
TCATTGGGTAAAAAACAAAAACCAAACAAGTTACAGAAAGGCATTGACCTAAAAGTAAAAAAGGCCATAGAATGTCAATGCATAATACGTCATGAAAAAAGAAAAAAGTCATAAAACAGAAATATGATAAAAAGAATGAAACGTGTCAAAAGTTGACTCATAAACTAACTTCAAAAGAAAGAGATTACCGGAAATATAGTTGGCCTTGACCATACAATTCATTGGATAAGGATCAGCAATATTCGGTGCAGTACAGACACTGAGACAGGTAAGCAAGGAAAGTTTAATTTGTAATCATGAGAAAGGACACTGGTGTGATCTGGTCATGTAATCAATACTTCAAAGTGTAGATAGGAATTTTATCTGAGTCTGGTTGCGTTTTCAAGACATGCAGTCTGAATTTGAAAATCAGATTCTTAAAGTAACGCACAAAACACCTTTTGTTCTGTGCTCATTTTGAATAAACCGTTCACAACATCACGACCCCCTGCCCCCCCCCCCCCCCCCCACACACACACACACCACACCCCCACCCAACTCACACTACCTTCCTTACCCCATCCCGACCAAAACTAGTACACTGGTACTGTCATGGTCTTAGCCATCCAGTAAACTATTCACAAACTTTTCTACTTACTTCCTAAGTTTTCTGTACAGTTATCTTTTAAACTTGATTTCTGTACAGTTAACTTTTAAAGTTCATTTTCTGTACTATGTGTATAGTTCATACCAGAAAACTTCGCATTAAATTTTGGCCATGAGCAGTTTACGACTGACTTTTCTGTCAAAATGTGAAACTCGCTATGTAGACAGACATGTACACACTACAGAGATGTTAACTTCTTCTACGAGGTAAAAGTAAAGAATAAGTGTGTGCGTGCGTGCGTGCGTCCGTGTGTCCGTGTGTGTGTGTGCGTCCGTGTGTGTGTATGTGTGTGTGCGTCCGCGTGTGTGTGTGTGTGTGTGGATAACAGAAACACCAATCTGATCTAATCATATTGTTTATAGCCCCATTGACCACAAACGCCATATCAGGACTGTTACATAGATAACTCAAGATTGAATGTCGCAAACTCTCTTCATATTTCAAATGCTGTGTTTGCTTAATGACTTTGTTCTTCCTTACAAAAGGGCGTCCTTGTGAAAAAGCCACATCTACTAAGCTAGAAAATAATTATTACATTGTTACAGGGAAATATTTTCTTTTGCCTCTGTTAAAAACAGAGGGGGAGGGGGGCGGTCCTTTTGTGAGTGGGGACGGGGGGGGGGGGGATGGGGGGGGGGATCACTAGGGGTGTGATTAATCGTATTTTGTTTTTGTTTGTTTTTGTCATTTTTTCCAGGTTTTCTTTTTTTCGCTAGTTGGGTTTGTTTGTGTGTTGTATCATACACTGTTTGCCTTTTGCGTATCTTTCGATGGTAAGTTGCACACAAGTTAGTGTTTGTGTGAGATAGAAACACGAAATCCGCTGCACAGCTGGTATCTGTTTTGCACACCTGACAAATCTTTACACTTCAAGCTGCAGAATCATACATATAGTCCATCCTTTCGGAGCAGATAGGAAAAAAAAATGATGTTACACTTCCCATTCCATCCTTTCGTAAGCAGATAGACAAAAGTAATGTTACACTTCCCATTCCATCCTTTCGTAAGCAGACAGAAAAAAGGGATGTTGCACTTCCTGGTACTCTACTGTTTTTGTTTTGGCTTCATGAGCGATCTGTTTATGTGCTGGTTTGTGTGCTTCGCAGAACGCTCAGACATCAACTACTGTTGTTTGGCATATGAGCAGAACTGCGATATGCTGCCTTGAAGTGCCTGATAAGTTTGACTTTTAAATGTTCTCAGAATATCTACTGAGAGGAAAACGCCAAACGCAACACTCATTTCAACACAATACCACACACAACGAAAGAGAACATCTGCCACGATACAGCACTATACAACAATAAGAAAAGTAACATAACAACGTCTTATTATAGTTACTATCGATGACCCTGGACACACATTTTGGAATCATAACAGACCTGGACTCCAACTCACAGGAGTAAGGCCAAACGAGACGACTGAACCAGCAACCCAAAATGTCAACAAAATGGTTCAAGATTACATGACGTTAAGACCAAACGAACTGACTTAGAACCTGCAGCGCAAAACTAGTGTCAACAAAACGGTTCAATAATACATATTGTTAGACAACAGTAGGACCATACGAACTGCCAAAGCAGCAACCCAAAATATCAATAAAACGGTTCAACAATACATATTGTTAGACAACAGTAGGACCAAACGAACTGACAAAAGCAGCAACCCAAAATGTCAACAAAATGGTTCAAGAATTCATAACGTTAGACAACAGTAGGACCAGACGAACTGACAAAAGCAGCAGCCCAAAATGTCAACAAAATGGTTCAACAATACATAACCTCAGACAAGTAAGACCAAACGAACTGACAAACCTACAGCCCCCCAAAACTGAATGTCAACAAAATGGATCAAGACTTAGACAACAGCCAAACAGGGTGACCTTGTTCAAAGGACAAAGCATGCAAGCGGCTGGGCAGAAAACCTCTCAAGCGTTCACGTTCACAGACAACCGACTACTCACTGTAAGGGATTGAAGTCGATGCCCGTGTCGTGGGCAGAAGGGGTGGAGGACTGGGAAGTCAGGTGGATGGTGTGCTCCAGACGCTCGCCCACCTCGGAACCCCTGCGGATGCTGGCCCGTCTTCCCTGTGAAGTCGCTCCCGGCCCTGCCAGATCCCCAAAGAAGCGAACCATGGGCGGCATGGTGCTAGGCTGAGCTCAGCGGAGGAAGTGAACAGGGGCTTTCGCTTTGAGGGGAGATGGGGGAGAGGGAGAGGAGGGGGCAGGAGGGGGGGGGAGAGAGGGGAGAGAATTTCTTGCACCTGC
>CM054134.1:115974052-115976552 GCA_028751875.1 Rapana venosa
ATCCATGTTGTGCCAATACTACCTCTGCTATCCACGTTGTGCCAATACTATCTCTACTATCCATGTTGTGCCAATACTACCTCTGCTATCCACGTTGTACCAATATTGCCTCTGCTATCCATGTTGTGCCAATACTACCTCTGCTATCCACGTTGTGCCTATACTATCTCTACTATCCATGTTGTGCCAATACTACCTCTGCTATCCACGTTGTGCCAATACTACCTCTGCTATCCACGGGTGTGCCAATACTACCTCTGCTATCCATGTTGTGCCAATACTACCTCTGCTATCCACGTTGTGCCAATACTATCTCTACTATCCATGCTGTACCAATACTACCTCTGCTATCCATGTTGTGCCAATACTACCTCTGCTATCCATGTTGTGCCAATACTACCTCTGCTATCCATGTTGTGCCAATACTACCTCTGCTATCCACGTTGTGCCAATACCACCTCTACTATCCACGTTGTGCCAATACTACCTCTGCTATCCACGTTGTTCCAATTCACCTCCTAACTAAACTAGCTTACTGGGATCCATCGACAGCAACACCTCAAGAGAAAGAGAGAGAGGGAGAGAGAAATAAATAGATTCAGAGAGAGAGAGAGACAGACAGACAGACCCAGAGAGATAGACAGATACACAGAAACAGACATACAGAAACAGAGAGACAGAGACAGACAGACATAAACAGACACACACACTCACAAAGAGACAGACAGACATACAGAGACAGACAGACAGAGACAGACATACAGAGACAGACAGACACAGAGAGACAGACATATAGAGACAGACATACAGAAAGACAGAGGACGAAAGAGAGAAGAGGATTGCTGGCATTGTTGGCACAGATCGCGGTGTGCATGATGCCGCCATCAACAGACAGGTGAGGAGAAAAAACCATGAAGAGCAGTTATCATCCCTATCTTTTTACCACACAGCCCCGCAGTTCAACCCAATGTAGCTCACCTCCACACTTTCCCATGTGTGTGTGTGTGTGTGTGTGTGTGTGTGTGTGTGTGTGCATGCACTCAAACACACAAGCACAAGCACAATCACACACACACACGCACGCACGCACGCGCGCACACACACACACGTACACACACACACACACACACACACACACACACACACACGCATACACACACATTGGAGGACAAAATCATCATTTAAAAAAATGTACCTGTGATTAATGATGACTGTTTGTTGATTCCAATCTTCTTCATTTGCGTAATGAATATCCCCCCCCCAAAAAAAAAAAAAAAAAAAAAAGAAGGAAGAAAGTATTCACCTTGATTCTTTTTTCAAGGAGGAAATAGTGGTATTTGCTTACGCCCATGTGTGTGTATGTGTGTGCGCGCGCGCGCCGTCTGTGTGTGTGTGGGTGTGTATGTGTGTGTGTTTATGCTGAAGGGGGAGTAGGGTACATGGACTAGAGAAAAGGGAGAATCAAGAGAAGTATAAACTTTGTTATAACTATACACTTGCATAACCGCGCTTTCTATTACTTCGAAATTCTGCTTGACACTTTGAACAAAAAATGATAGAAGTACAACACTGTAACTACTGTATGCATCCCTCCGCAGAGAAGACACTTTAGAGCCAATGAAACTTGTCAAGCTTGGTGTTTACAATCAGCACTTCGGGCAAGCGAAGTGCAAACAAATGAACCCACTAAGCATCCAAGAGTCATGACAGAGAAATCCCTTTTCCAGCTGAAACCTTTATATGTGGATCGGTGGTCTAGAGGTAACGCGCCTGCCTAGAAAGCAAAAAAGCCCGGGTCGGAAGTGTGTGGTGGTTCGATCCCCATTTGGGCCAGAACCCCCACCCCCACCCCATCCCCACCCCCCGCATCTTTTAGACCATGAGTGGAGGTCTCTGTGCTAGTCTTTCGGATGAGACGAGAAACTGAGGTCCCGTGTGTTACACATAATTATTTAGCTTACGTAACAGAACCCACAGCAACAAGAGAGTTGTTCCTGATAGGGAAACAAATACAGTTGGAGACTGGAGAAAAAAAATGGGTGGCGCTGCTCTTGTGGCGACGCGATCTCCCTGGAGAGAGCAGCCCGAATTTCAGGTAGAAAAAAAATCTGCCGTGGCTTAAAGTGATATCAATCAATCAATCAGTCAATCAATCAATCAATCAATCAATCAATCAATTCACGACAGAATATGGCGCAGAAAGAGCTCTAGCAGTGTGTTCTGAAACAAACGAAGCAACTAAAGATCTCCAAGCCTAGAATTAAAAAAAAAACAACCCTCCATATCTGAAACTTGATGCGCAAAACAAATGATGGGGCCTATGGAGCAGAAAGACAGAGAGCAGTGTGGTGAGGGGAGGCAGTGAGGATAGCAGCAGAGCTCCGCTGATGACGGCACTGTCTGTCTGCAAGACGTGTGCCTTTACTGCCAACATCAGCCACGCCTGTTGTGCCAACCCACCACCATCTTGTGCCAGTCAACCTCCATGTTGTGCCAGTCC
>CM054134.1:115981552-115989052 GCA_028751875.1 Rapana venosa
GAAGAAGAAGAAGAAGAAGAAGAAGAGAGGAGGAGGAGGAGGGGAGAGGAGGAGGAGGAGAAGAAGAGGAGATGAAGGAGAAGAAGAAGAAGAAGAAGAAGAAGAAGAAAGAGAGGAGAGAGAGGAAGAAGACGAGAAAAGAAATAGGAAGCAAGAAAATAGCAAGAAGAATGCAAGAAGAATGCTAAGATTAGAAGAGGAGAACGAGAAGAAGAAGAAGAATAGTGGAAGAGTAGAAAACTATAGGCAAGAAGCGAGTTGCAAAATTTGCAAGAGATTAGCGAAAGAATGGAGAAGAATTGCGATGAAGAATAAGAAGAGACTCGAAGAAGAAGATGAAAGAAGAATAAGAAGAAGAAGAAGAAGAAGAAGAAGAAGAAGAAAAGAAGAAGAAGAATTGCGAAGAAGAAGAATTGCGAAGAAGAAGAATTGCGAAGAAGAAGAATTGCGAAGAAGAAGAAGAAGAAGAAGAAGAAGAAGAAGAAAAGAAGAAGAATTGCGAAGAAGAAGAATGCAAAAGAAGAATGCATAGAAGAATAATGCAAAAAAGAAGAAGAAGACGAAGGATGCATAGAAAGAAGAATGCAAAGAAGAATGCAAAAAAGAAGAAAACAGCAAAAGAACATTTAGGACAAGAAAATCACGAAGTGAGGAACATAAAGATCTCTAAATTCAGAAACGGAGACACAGACACAGACAATAGAATCTAGTGGTTAAGACCGTTCAACATCAACCTCATAGGCCCATGAAGTCGAAGGTTCAAATCTCTGCAGTGTCTAGCGAATTCAGGGTGGAGAATTTTTACGATCTCTCAGGTCAACTTCAAGTGCAGACCTTCCAAGTGCCTTAATTCCCTTCGTGTATAATTAATTATATTACGCACGCAGCAGATCAGACAAATATGCAGGTTAAACATCCCGCGATTCATGTCATTCTTTTGTCTCTTTTGGCCTCATGTAACTGGAATTAGACAGCGGGAGGCCGTAGGTGAGTAGAGGTGTCCTTTCAAAATGACTATGAATAATAATAATAATAATAATAATAATAATAATAATAATAATAATAATAATAATAATAATAATAATAATAATAATAATAATAATAATAATAATAATAATAATAATAATAATAAATGGAACTTACATAGCGCTAAATCTTGCAAAGACAAATCAAAGCGCATAATCAGGAAGGTGTTGTCGAAAGAAGGTGAAGATATTTAGAATCAGGCAATGGAAGAGAGCTAATTCTGGACTGCAGCCTAGACAAAAATACAGCATTGTCGATAGTTATTTTTTCGGGAATGAGGGTGGGGAGTTGTGGGCTTACCTTGCAGAGAGAGAGACAGGACAGAAATGGTGAAAACTGTAGAAATACAGTAAACTGATAATCAAGAAGGCACAACACAAACAAGAAAACCACGACGCAACAGCACCTACAACAACAAAAAACCAAAAGAAAAGAGAAAGAAAAAAAAACAAGGATGGGTAGGATGACAGAAAAAAACAAAAGAAAGAAAATACGACAGTGAGGCATATAGAATGATAGCCATTTTAAACAGAAAAGAAAGAAACAGAGAAAGAGGAAATGAGGGAAAGAAAGGAAAAAGGGAAGAAACAAAGAAAGAAAGAAAGACAGAACGAGAGGGAAAAAGAAAGAACGAAATAAAGAAAGAACGAGAGAAACTGAGAGAGAGAGAGAGAAAGGACGAAAGAAAACAATAACGAAAGAAAGAAAGGAAAAGAAAAGAAAGATAGAAAGACAGAAAGAAAGAAAGACAGACAGACAGAAAGAAAGACAGAACTAAAGACAGACAGACAGAAAGAAAAAAAGACAGACAGACAGAAAGAAAGACAGACAGACAGAAAGAAAGAAAGAAAAGGAAAGAGAAAAGAAAAGACAAGAAAGCAAAAAACAACACCCCAAAACTACAAAAGAAAGAAAAGCAACAGAAAACAAATCACACAAAAGAAATGACATCAAAATAAAACAGAAGAAAAGTTTTAGAAAAGAAAGGACAAACAAACAAACAAAAAACACCCCCCAAAAAAACAACAACACCTTCCCTCCCCCCCCCCCTTCCCCAAAAAAGAAACAAAGAAACAGACACAGAAAGACAGAAAGTGCGATAGAAAGAAGGCGAAAAGGAAAAAAAAAGGCCGTAAATGTCAACTCGGGTTAAACCATCGCCATGGTGCAATAAAGCAGACAGGTAGAGGTCGGGGTTTTAGTGGGAGGGGGGTGGTGGGGTGGAGAGAGAGAGAGGGAGAGAGAGAGAGGGGGGGAGAGAGAGAGAGAGAGGGAGAGAGAGAGAGAGATAGAGAGAGAAGGAGAAAGAGGAGAGGGAGAGAGAGAGGGAGAGAGAGAGAGAGGGAGAGAGAGAGGGAGAGAGGGGAGAGAGAGAAAGAGAGAGAGAGAGAGGGAGGGAGAGCGAGAGAGGGAGAGAGAGGAGGGATGGAGAAAGAGGGAGAAAAGAGAGAGAAAGAGAGAGAGAGGGAGGGAGGAGGGAAAGAGAGAGAGAGAGAGGGAGGGAGAGAGAGAGAAGAGGAAGAGAGAGAGAAAGAGAGAGAGAGAGGAGGAGGGAAAGAGAGAGATAAAGAGAGAGAGAGAGAGGGTGGGGGGAGGAATGAGAGGGTGAGAGAGAGGGAGAGAGAGAAAGAGAGAAAAGGGGAAGAGAGAGAAAGAGAAAGAAAGAGAGAGAGAGAGAAAGAAAGAGGGAGAGAGAAGAGAGAGAGAGAAAGAGAGAGAGAGAGAGAGAGAGAGAAGAGAGAAGGAGAAGAGAGAGAAAGAGAAAAAAGGAGAAAGAGAGAGAAAGAGAGAGAAAGAGAGAGAGAGAAAGAAGAGAGAGAGAGGAGAAAGAGAGAGGGAAGAGGAAAAGAGAGAAGGGGAGAGAGAGAAGGAGAGAGAGAAGATGAGGAGAGAGAAGGAGAGAGGAGAAAGAGAGAAGAGAGAAGAGAGAGAGAGGAGAGAGAGAGAGAGAGAGAAGGGAAAGAGAGGAGGGGGGGGAGAGAGAGAGGGGAGAGGGGGAGAGGATGAGAAGAGAAGATAAGGAGAGAGAGAGAGGGAGAGAGAGAGAGGGGGGGGGGGGGGGGGCACAAAATTGGCTTCTTGCCGACTGACTGAGCCTAGGCCCCTTCTTTCCTCTCTTCCTCTCTTCGTCTCCTACCCCACAACACGCCTACCCCCACCCTGTCTTCATAAATATCTTACCTGTCCGCCCCCTCTCCACTTCCCTCCCCCAACCTTTCTTTAGCAGGTAACAACAACAAAGAAGGAGAGAGAGAGAGAGAGAGAGAGAGAGAGAGAGAGAGAGAGAGAGAGAGAGAGAGAGGGGATGGTGATGGTGATTACCATCATCATCATCATCATCATCATCTTTACTTTTTTTTATTATTATTATTATTATTATTATTATAATTATATTATCACATTCACCATTATTATCCCCTCCTCCTCCTCCTCCTCCTCCTCCATCATCTCATCATCATCATCATATCCCTCATCATCATTCCGATATTACATTAAGACAACTAAACAGACGGGGACACACCCACACACACCCCACCAACACACACACACACCCACACACCATTCAGCAAATGCGTGTGTATGTGTGTGTGTGAGACGGGTTAGGGAGAGAGGGAGATAGAGACAGAGACAGAGAGACAGAGACAAAGAGAGAGAGAGACAAAAGAGACAAGACAAGAGAGAGAGAGAGAGAGAGAGAGAGAGGAGAGAGAGAGAGAGAGAGAGAGGGAAGAGAGAGAGAGAGATTGAGAGAGAAGAGGAGAGAGAGAGAGAGGGGAGAGACTCACACACAACGAACGAATATGTGTTTGCGTACGTGCGTACGTGCGTGCGTGTGTATGTGAGAGTTCGTGCCTGCGCGCACGCGTGTATTGGGTGTGTTGTTGTTGTGTGTGTGTGTGTGTGTGTGCGCGCGGGCGTGCGTGTATCCGCGCGCGCTCACGTGCGTGTGTATGCATGCGTGCGCGCTCGTGCTTCGTCAGTTAGACGTTTGGTAAAATAAAAGGTGGATAGATAGATAGATACGTATAGATAGAGAGCAGTGTGGTGTGGTGTGGCTTCTTGATACCGCAGACCCCTCTAGGCCTAGCGCAATGTGGAAACAGAAGCGCTTGATGCAGTTACCATAGCGACTCTCTCCCTGCTGTGTGCCGCTGAGAGATAGGCTAGCTAGCCTACCGCAGCTTTGTTTGACTGTGAAAGCTATTTTTGGGGGTGGGGGGGGTGGGAGGGGGGGTGGCTAGGTAGCAAAGTTCAGAGAGAGAGGGGGGGGGAGAGAAGAGAGAGAGAGAGGGGGGGTGAGAGAGAGGGTGGGGAGAGAGAAAGAGAGGGGGAGAGGGAGAGAGAGAGGGGGAGGAGAGAGGGGGGGGAAAGAGAGAGAAGAGGGGGAGGAGAGATGGGGGAAAAGAGAGAGATGGGGGGAAGAGAGAGGAGGGGAAAGAGGGGGGGGGAGGAAGAGAGATGGGGGAGGGAGAGAGAGAGGGGGGAAGAGAGAGAGGGGGGAGAGAGGGGGAGAGAGAGGGAGAGAGAGAGAGGGGGGAGAGAAGAGAGAGAGAGAGAGAGAGAGAGGAAGAGTGGAGAGAGAGAGGAGGAGAGAGAGAGAAGAGGAGAGGGGGAGAGAGAGAGAGGGGGGGAAGAGAGGGGGAGAGAGTGAGGAGAAGACAGACAGAGACAGACGAAGACAGAAGAGAAGATACAGACAAGGCAGGCAGGAGGCAGGCAGGCAGGCGGCAGAAAGACAGTTAGAGAGAATGAATGAAAAGTCTTTATTTTTCAGGCTACAGATAAGCATCACATATTGTTTTCATCCGGCCCTGCCTGATTAGGGACTATATGAAGAGACAGAGCGAGGAGAGGAGAGGAGAGAGAGAGAGAAGTGAGAGAGAGAGAAGAGAGAGACTTACAACTGTTCAGTCAGACAGACAAAAGACATACAGACAACAGACAGATAGACGACACACATTTGCTGATTGGTGTTGTGAGAGAAACAGAGACAGAGACAAGACAGAGTCAGAGAGAGAGGATACACTCACATTCGCTGACGGTATGAGTGTGTGTGAGAGAGACAGAGACAGACAGACAGCAGACAGACAGACAGACAGAGAGAGACAGAGAGAGGCACAGAGACAGACAGACAGAGACAGAGGGCAGACCCCCCTATAAACAGACTGTGTTTTCGAGGCTTCTCTCTGTGTTTTTAGATGGGTGTTGGGTTTTTGCAACTTTTTTTTCCATATCATCGAAATGGTCTGGTTTCATAATTAAATGTTTCAGCTTTTTTTTTCCAGGAGGGAGTGATGTTGAACTTGGCATTTGTACAGCTTTTACACTTCTTTGAGTGTGTGTGTGTGTGTGTGTGTTGTGGTGTGTGTTGTGTGTGTGTGTGTGTGTGTGTGTGTGTGTGTGTGTGTGTGTGTGTGTGTGTGTGTGTTGCTGTCTGTCTCTGTTTGACTGCTGTCTGCCTCTCTGTCTGCCTGTCTGTTGGTTTGTATGTCTGTTTTTTCTGTCTGCCTGTCTATCACACACACACAAACACACACACACACACACACACACTCATACACCATCTCTCTCTCTCTCTCTCTCTCTGTTCCCAATACGATACTGTTGCTGTTGTTGTTGTTGTTGTTGTTGTTGCTGTTGTTTCTCCTCCTCCCCTCTTCATTCTCCTCCTCCTCCTCTCTCCTGCTCCTCATCCTCCTTCTTCTCCTCCTTCTCCTCATCCTCTTTCTCCTCCTCATCCTCCTTCTCCTCCTCTTCCTCCACCTCCTCCTCCTTCTCCCCCTCTTCCTCCACCTCCGTCCTCCTCCTTCTCAACCTCCTTCTCCTCCTCCTTCTCAACCTCCTTCTCCTCCTCTTCCTCCACCTCCTCCTCCTTCTCCTCCTCTTCCTCCACCTCCTCCTTCTCCTCCTCCTTCTCAACCTCCTTCTCCTCCTCCTTCTCAACCTCCTTCTCCTCCTCCTTCTCAACCTCCTTCTTCTCCTCCTTCTCAACCTCCTTCTCCTCCTCCTTCTCAACCTCCTTCTCCTCCTCTTCCTCCACCTCCTCCTCCCTCTCCCCCTCTTCCTCCACCTCCCTCCTTCTTTTTCTTCTCCCCCCTGAAATGCACCCTACTTCGCACTAGACTGTTAATGTAAATCGGATGTACGTGTCAAGTGTAATTTCGGCACAATTTGCAGACTCGTAGCTCTCATTAATATTTTAATTCCTAAAGTGGTTTGTAGTATAAAGCAAATAAAGCAGTTCTTAAAGGCTACAGTTAAACCCTTTCTTGTCAATCCTTCTCTTTGCTGTTATTTCGAGTATAATTGAATAAGCTCTAATGTGCTTTTTTACCTCCAGTTCCCGTGTGCATACGGTTTTGTAGATATCATCCGTTCCCGCCAGGACACAATGGCCTCTTCCGAAAAGACCGGACGGGAACGGGATAGCCTAGTGGTTAGAACATTGCGTTCGCAATCTGACGACCAGGGTTCGATTCCCGTTCAAGGGGATATTAATTTTTCCCCTGGAGTTAACATCAGTGCAGACTCTACTCTCCCCAAAAGTCCTTCGGAACTGAGGCCCCGTGTGCGAACCTACGCAGAACATCTTGCGCACACGTTAAATCCTGTTCCGCTTTTCGTAAGAGTAGGCCATTGTGTGTGCCGGTGGGAACAGATGACAGAATTTACAAAACCGCATACACACGGGGACTGGATGTAAAAAAGCACATGAGTGCTCATTCCATTATCCTCGATATGAAAGTGTTTGTTGTTTTTTTAAAGCGGAACAGGTTTTAACGTGTGTGCAAGATGTTCTGCGAGATGTTCTGCCTGCTTTCGCGCACGGGACCTCGGTTTATAGTTGCATCCACACTGGACACAACAGGCTAAATCACCACATGTCCCCAAATTTGAAACTCTTCCTTCATTTGGTAATGTTTCAACCAATATGAAATATAGCTTTTTGTGTCTTTGAGATTTTTGATGCGTATCAATCTGCCTGTCAGTATTGTAATTGCCCTTCATGGGATGATTAAAGTGTTTTTGACTTGACTTGACTTGACTTGACTTGACTTCTTCCCTGTGTGCCTGTGGTAAAGAAAACCAGACTGGCGAGCACATCCTTCAGAGGTACACGCTATACAGCGACCTGAGGAAGATGGTGTGGCTGATGGAGATAACCCTGCAAAACTAAGCTGTACGGCCCACGAGAGGAGCTGGAAAAGGAAAAGGTAAAGGAGTCCCATAACCTATAAGGTCGTAGGGGAGCGAGGCGTCAGAGACCTCACTTCTCTAGGGGCCAGCATATTGAGGGCGGCGCCCATCTCCTCTCCCTCGCTGCTTTACCTTCCCTGACCCTAAAGAGGGCAGGTACCCATTTACAGCTGGGTGAACTGGGGGAACTGTACTGAAGCCAAGGCGCGCAAACGGTCACCCATCCAACTGGTAACCACGCTCGACGCTGCTTAACTTGGCTGGGGGAAAGCGAGT
>CM054134.1:115994052-116004052 GCA_028751875.1 Rapana venosa
AGACTTAAAAGGTAACCATTCTCTGCTACGCTGAAGTCGGATATGCTGGACCTGACTTGTCAGACGCTTAGCCTAACGGCAGCGCAAAGTATTTCTGCTCAAATGACAGACAACATCCATTTTTGGACACACATACACACACGCACGTTTACACTATTAATATTGAGCTGCGAACGTCTGCCAGCCATAATACAAAAGTATTGGAAATCCAGAAAATTTACCACAATCAAGAAAAGGAAGCTCAGATGGTATGGACATGTGACAAGATCAGATGGGATCTCCAAGACCATACTGCACGGAACAGTGCAGGGGAAGAGAAGGCGAGGCAGGCCGAAGAAGAAATGGGCAGACAACATCACTGAATGGACCGGGAAGAGCTTCTCCACAACCCAGGCATTTGCCCACAACCGCCGCAAATGGAGCCAACTGGCGCAACGTTCGTCACTGCAGTGCCCCCTACGACCCGGGAGGGGGCTATGGGAGCAGATGAGATGAGAGAACAGTTAAGATTTCATTTTCTGTCCCCACCCCCATCCCATCCCCTCCTGGCGTAAGGAAGACTACAAACAACCTTACAAAGATAGAAAACAAAGCCTAAAGCTAACCACTCGAGTATTGCACTTCGTGATTTGAACAGCAAGTTGTCAAGGTCAAGAACACTTGTTGTTGAAAGCCTAGATAGACCCTCTATTAATTTTGTTTATCGGCAATGTATTTTTTTTCTGATTACAATCACAACTCAATCGTCTCATTTCTACGCTGTCTGTCAGCCTCATTGCCTATTCTTTTTTTCTCTCTAAAATTTGTCTTTATGTTATGTACAAAACCTTTCCTAATTGATATGCGAACACGCCACAGAATATGTTTTATGGTGTTCTTTTTGTTCTTTTGTTTTGGTTGCTGTTGTTGGCTTTTTGGGGGTTGCAATTCCAGGGAGATCATTTTGCTGTCTGTCTCTCTCGCATCTTCAACATAGAAAAAGACCTGACATGTTTTTTCTATCTGTACATAGTTGGATTTTTTAAGCAGAACAATTTCCCTGATGGCTAAGAATCTCTGACTGTTCTTTTAACAAAATGTTTATTTTCTTACCTAAAGAAAAGACAACAAAACTGAAGAACATGATCTTTTTACTTTGAAGAAACTTAACGGCTACAAGAAGAAAGTTCCAAGACATGAAGGAAGCCAGGTGTGGAGGGGAAAGTTCAAAGCTCAAAGCTCGTGCAGTCTGTTGGAGGTCTGAGGGTGTATGGACAGTGATGATAGTGGTCTGTGGTGACGTCTGTTACAACACGTCCATTGCCAGTTTACCTTAAGGAGAAGATAGCAAGTAGACAGTAGTGTAGGTCTGTGTGTGCGTGTGTGTGTGTGTGTGTGTGTGTGTGTGTGTGTGTTGTGTGTTTGTGTGTGTGTGTGTGTGTGTTTGTGTGTGTGTGTGTGTGTGTGTGTTTGTGTGTTTGTGTGTGTGTGTGTGTGTGTTTGTGTGTGTGTATGTGTGTGTGTGTGTGTGTGGTGTGTGTGTGTGCGTGCGTGCGTGCGCGGGTGCGCGCGCGTTTTCTCTTTTTTTTCTTCTTGCCTTTCTCCCTGTTATCTTTGTTTTCCGTTTTTCCCTTCTTTCTTTCTTTCTTCATTTTTGTTTGCTCTATTTTCCTTTTGATAATTTCTCTCTCTCCCTCTCTCTCTCTCTCTCTCTCTCCCCCCCCCCCTCTCCTCTCTCTCTCTCTCTCTCTCTCTCTCTCTCTCTCTCTCTCTTTCTCCTGCATTAATTTATTTCTTTCTTTTTCTTTTCTTTGTTGATATACAGCTGAGAAAAATTGTTCCATGGTATCAAGCTTGTTTACCACTACAATAATTCGAACATGTTCGCCTCCTATTTTCAGATTGTAAGCTGCCAATTGCAAAAGGAAAGAACATTCTTGTTGAAAAAAGTGCGTGTTTTTTGTGTGTTGTGTGTGTGTGTGTGTGGTGTGTGTGTGTGTGTGTGTGTGTGTGTGTGTGTGTGTGTGTGTGTGTGTGGGGTGTGTGTGTGTGTGTGTGTGTGTCTGTCTGTCTCTCTTCTCTCTCTGTGTCTCTTTGTCTCTCTGTCTGTCTGTCTGTCTGTCTCTCTCTCTTCACTATGAATATAATCAAGGGCACCCATACCCACATTTCTCTTTGCAGTACTGCTGACAGTCTAATAGATGCAGCGATCAGGGAAAAAACACACAACACCCCTCCCCCCAAAAAAACCTCCAACCGTCCAACCAACCAATCAACCAACCTTCGGATGAGACTATAAACCGAGGCCCCGTGTTCGAACGCATGCAGAACATCTTGCGCACACGGTAAATCCTGTTCCGATTTTCGGAAGAGAAGGCCGTTGTGTGCCGGTGGAAACAGATGACAAAACTTTACAAAAACTGCATACACACGGGGACTTGATGCAAAAAAACCACATGAGTGCTTATTCCATTATCCTAGATATAAAATAATAAATAAATAAAATAAATAAATAAAACCTAACAAACAAACCGATAGTTCAGTGCTAAAAAACCCCATACGAATGAGTGACTCCCCCACCCCCCACCCCCCTTATTCTAAATAATGCGCGTGGTTTCTTAAGACATACCCAGAGGCAAAACTGAATGTATCCACCCTGTTTGTTTTAGCTCTTATCTACAATTAGCGATCACACAATCTAACAGTTTCTCCACAGAATTTGCTGTTAAAACGTGTTAAAACTTTAATAGCAACACACAGCAAAATACACCACGCTCAGACGTCAGCAGAAGAAAGAGCAAGAGCGTACGTCCCTTTCTGGAACTGAAACCTCCGAACCTTGCTGTGGTGTTTGTAATTCGCAGCATCCGACAAACCCCCATCACTGTGAGGGGGGTGATAAAGGCTGACACTTCACAGCAGGTTCAGTCGTAATCACGGCCATGTTGCCATGTTGCTCTGGGGTTCTCCTTACCATGTGCATCGGTGGCCTAGAGGTAAGGCACGCACCTGCCTAGAAAACTGTAAAAAGTCCGGGTTCGAAGTGAGTGGTGGTTCGATCCCCGTTTGTGCCCGAAACTCCACCCCCACCCCTCCTCCCATCCACTGAGACTGTGTGTGGTGGTCTGAGAGTCAGTCTTTCAGATGAGGCGATAAACCGAGGTTCTGTGTGTAGCATATCTTTACTGCATTTTAATTGAATAACCCACAGCAACAAAAAGAGTTGTCCCTGGTAAAATTCTGTAGAAACAAAATCCGCAATAAAAAGGTGAAACAACTATACACGCAGATAGAAAAAGAAATTCTGGGTGGCGCTGCTCTTGTGGCGACGCGTTCTACCCTGAGATGGTAGCCTGAGTTTCAGGCAGAGATTTCTGCTGTGACTTAAAGTGGTGTTCAATACAATAGAGCACTGCTGCTAACGGCTGTTCACTTCTTCCCTTGTCCCCCCCCCCCCCCCCCCCCCCCCCCCCACAACGTTCCCTTCTCTTTGTCTTTTTTTCTTAATTTGAAATAATATGTTGTCAGGTAAAATCAGGGTATTTCTATTGTATCTTTTACTCTGTTGTTTTGCATTTGGGCATATTCTCAACATCTCTACAAATACATTTGCACAAAACATGTGAATACAAGACCTTTTGCTGACTTCAAAACTGCGAGTGTGTTCCTCAATTTAAAAGAGTGTCGTACCCACAAAGAAAAGGGAATTGCGCGTGTGCGCGCACACACACACACGCACACATATGCAGGGAGAACATTTGCAAACTATGCCTAAGTTAGGAGTAGAACGGTTATATGCCATGTTTCCATGTCTGGCAACTATGATCAAAAAACCCCTCTGATGACATTCCGGCTGACCAACTATACCTTGAGTCTGGCACTTAGGGAATCATGAAGTCCGGCCCTTTGTGGATTATGGAGCCTGGCCCTTTGTGGATTAAGGAGCCTGGCCCTTTGTGGATTAAGGAGCCTGGCCATTTGTGGATTATGGAGTCTGGCCATTTGTGGATTATGGAGTCTGGCCATTTGTGGATTGTGAAGCCTGGCCCTTTGTGGATTGTGAAGTCTGGTCGTTTGTGGATTATGGAGTTTGGCCCCTTGTGGATTATGGAGTCTGGCCCCTTGTGGATTATGGAGTCTGGCCCCTTGTGGATTATGGAGTCTGGCCCCTTGTGGATTATGGAGTCTGGCCCCTTGTGGATTATGGAGTATGGCGCTTTACGGATTAGGGAGTCTGGCATTTTGTGGACTGTGAAGTCTGCATTTTGTGGATTATAGAGTCTGGCCCTTTGTGGATTATGGAGTCTGTCCCTTTGTGGATTATGGAGTCTGGATCTTTGTGGATTATGGAGTCTGGATCTTTGTGGATTAAGGAGTATGGCCCTTTGTGGATTATGGAGTCTGGCCATTTGTGGATTATGGAGTGTGACCCTTTGTGGATTATGGAGTCTGGCCCTTTGTGGATTAAGGAGTATGGCCCTTTGTGGATTATGGAGTCTGGCCCTTAGTGGATTATGGAGCCTGAAACTTTGTGGATTAGGAAGTCTGAAACTTTGTGAATTATGAAGTCTGAAACTTTGTGGATTGCAGAGACTAACTCTCTGCGGATTATGGCGTCTGGCACCTCGTCAACTTCAGAACTCTCTGGAGTAAAAAAAAAAAAAAAAAGAAAAGAAAGAGACTGCAGCAGCTTTTGATGCATGTAGTTGCAAGTTTATGTTAGAGCTTAATATCAGTCAGCCGTCCATCGTTGTCTGAATGGTTTCCATCACACATTTCCCACAGGAAAGACACCGAAGAGGAAGGCAATGTACAAGTATATGATAATACAGGCAGAGAGGTAGCCACTGAGACGTGAGTATATATGAGTGCGCGTGCACCTATCGTATTCATGTTACATTGTTTACAAAGATGGTTTTTAGTGGGGGGGGTTTGCGTTCAATTCCATTGACTCGTCCAGTTGCCTTTGGCAATGAGTAATTGATACACTTGAATCTAAATAATGAAATAAAATTGTTGCATGGCAAACTGACTAATGCACTTATTCCTTGTGAAGTGCTGTGTGTGGGTTTTTTTTGTAATTGCGGTATGATAATTATGCACGTGTTACTTCCTTGTAACTCTTCTGCCCATGACATTACAACATCATCCTTTAATGCCTTTCACACACACATACACACACATACAACACACACACACGCACACACACACGCACACACACACACACACATAAACACACCACACACACATACAAGGAGACTCTGTCTCTCTCCCTGTCTCTCTCTGTCTGTCTTTGTCTCTCCTCTCCTCTCTCTTCTCTCTCCTCTCATCTCTCCTGTCTCTCTCTCTCTCTGTCTGTCTTTGTCTCTGTATGTCTGTCTGTCTATCTGTCTTTGTCTCTCTCTCTCTCTCTCTCTCTCTCTCTCTCTCTCTCTCTGTGTCTCTGTCTGTCTTTGTCTCTGTATGTATGTCTGTCTGTGTGTCTGTCTGTCTCTCTCTCTCTCTCTCTGTCTCTCTCCCTCTCTCTCACCGGCAAATAATTCCCAGCAGGCGGCATGAGCAGAGTATTCCCCCAAAACTCATCAAGATGAAAACAAGATTTGATTCCATCAGCCAGAAGCCTGGTCCCTGCCCAGCAAGGAAGGAGCACACAGCATTATCCCGTACAGGGTGTGTCTAGACACATCAAACCTTCATCACATGCAGCATGCGGGAACCTCACACACAGGCACTGGGGAGAGAGAGAGGGAGAGAGAGGGAGAGAGGGTGAGAGGGAGGGAGAGAGAGAGGGAGAGAGAGAGGGAGAGAGAGAAAGGGAGAGAGAGGGGAGGGAGAGAGAGAGAGGGAGAGAGAGGGAGGAGAGAGGGAGGAGAGAGAGGGGGGAGGGAGGGAGAGAGAGGGGGGGGAGAGAGGGAGAGAGAGAGGGGAGAGGGAGGGAGATGGGGTGAGAGAGGGAGAGAGTAAGATAGAGAGAGGGGGGAGAGAGAAGGGGGGGGGGAGAGACAGAGGGAGAGGAGAGAGGGGGAGAGAGATAGAGAGAAAAGAGAAGAGGGAGAGAGAGGGGGAGAGGAGAGAGGGAGATAGAGAAAGGGAGAGCGAGAGAGGGGAAAGAGAGAAAGAGAGAGAAGAGAAAGAAAGAGAGAGATAGAGACAGAGAGAGAGCGAGAGGAGAGAGAAAGAGAGAGAGAGAGAGGAGAGAGAGGAGGAGGAGAGAGAGGAGAGAGAGAAGAGAGAGAGAGAAAGAGACAGAGAGAGACAGAGAGAGAGCGAGAGAGAAGAAAGATGAGAGAGAGAGAGAGAGGAGAGACAGAGACAGGGAGAGATACAGAGAGAGATACAGAGAGAGAGACAGAATACAGAGAGAGACAGAGACAGAGAGAAAGCGAGAGAGAGAAAGAGAGAGAGAGAGAGAGAGAGATGACTTTTAATGTGAAAACAGAGAGGCGGGATGCAAAGACCTGCCTGCTGTATCCCCCAGCATCTAACGAGCCCCATCCTGTCAGAGGTTGATTGGGGACGACACCTCACAGCAGGCTCCCTATCAACATGGCCCTAGTCTGCTTTAAAAAAAACCCCACCCCGATGCTGGTATACTAGTGGTTAGAACATCGCGCTCGCAATCTGACGACCCGGGTTCGAATCCCGTTCCAGGGGGATATTTTCCCCTGGAATTAACATCAGCGCAGACTCCACTCTCCTCAAAAAGTCCTTCGGATGAGACTATAAACGGAGGCCCCGTGTGCGAACGCGCGCAGAACATCTTGCGCCCACGTTAAATCCTGTTCCGCTTTTCGTAAGGGTAGGCCAATATGTGCCGGTGGGAACAGATGACAGAATTGACAAAACCGCATACACACGAGGACTGGACGTAAAAAAAGCACACACGTGCTTATTCCATTATCCTCGATATAAAAGAATTAAATAAATAAATGAATAAATAAAAATAAAATCACAAGGCTGTGTATGGTTTATCTTTTATTCTGATGTCCTCTGCACTGACACTATCATGTCTTTAATTGTGTTTTCTCTATGGAAGCACTGTATAGTGACTCACAGCGTCAGAAAACTTATTCAACAACATTTTCTACATCTTCGTCTTTGTTCTGCCTGATACAGATGTTAGAGTTTTTGTCTTTTCTTGTGTTTCATCTGTTTTGAGGGGGGCGGGATAGCTCAGTGGTCAGAGCACTCGCTTTCCCCAAGCTAAGGTTAAGCAGGGTCGAGCGTGGTTACCACTTGGACGGGTAACCGTTTGCGCGCTTTAGCTTCAGTATAGTCCCCGAGTTCACCCAGCTGCAAATGGGTACCTGCTTCTTTAGGGTCAGGAAAGGTAAAGCAGCGAGGGAGAGGAGATGGGCGCCGCTCTCAATATGCTGGCCCCCTAGAGAAGTTGAGGTCTCTGATACCTCACTCCCCTACGACTACATAGGGTATGGGACACCTTCACCCTTACATCATTTTTGTGTGGGGATCACTTAGATCATGCCTTACAGACACCGAGAGATGGTCTTCAGAAGTTAGAGAAAGTTAGAGTTTCAAATAATTATTATACAGAAAGAAAGACAGACACGTGGAGCACAAAGTTCACAGATCTGACCATCTTTCGGTACGTCCTCACAAACAAACCAACAACTGAACTTCAAAGAAAACAAACACACAGGAAATTCACACCACCAGCAAACCGAGATTTCTCCGCACACGTACACATTCCCAGGTCACTGGCCTGATTCCTGTAAACACACTCTCTCTGCGAGTATTTACTTAGGAAGCGAGGTGTGGAGCGTAAGACTGAAAAAGAAAAAAAAACACAAAACGATTGAAGACACAGTACAGAGAACAGGAGGAACTCCAAAGGATAGGAAGAGAGGGCTGGTATAGGTCTGGTATGATCTTGCTCATCTGTTTATCAGGGTTCTTTGATGAGGTTCCACATCTCTGTCTCTCTCTGTCTCACTCCTCCTCTCTCTCTCTCTGTATATATATATATATATATATATATATATATATATATATATATATATATATATATATATATATATATATATATATCTCTTCTCTCTCTCTCTCTCTACTCTTCTATACTCTTTCCCTCCCTCCCTCCCCTCTCCCTTTCTCTCTCTTTCTCCCTCTCTCTCTCTCCATCTCTCTCTCTGTGCTCTGTTTTGTTTTCTTGTATTATTTGTTCTTGGTTCTTTTCTCTCTGTTTTTGTGTGTGTATGGTGATATCAGGGTTAATGACCAGAAGCTGGAAATAGTTCAAAGCTTCAAGTACCTGGGAGCCATTGTATCAGACCAGGAATCCAAGCCAGAAGTAGTATGCAGGACTGCACAGACAATAGCAGCTTTGTCAAAACTAAACACCATCTGGAGAGATAAAAATATCTCACTTATCTCCAAGATCAGACTAATGCGCTCCCTTGTCATATCCATATTTCTGTATGCCTGTGAATCATGGACCCTGACTGCAGATTTGGAGAGAAGAGTACTGGCGGTGGAGATGAGATGCTTTCGGAGACTCCTTGGCATCTCCTACAAAGACCACATAAGCAACGAAAACGTGCATAACAGAATCCAGCAAACCATTGGACCCTATGAGAACCTTCTAACGATCGTGAAAAAGCGTAAACTTAAATGGTATGGGCATGTCACAAGATCCAAAGGACTTGCAAAGACAGTTTTACAAGGCACTGTCCAAGGAGGAAGAAGAAGAGGCAGACCAAGGAAGAGCTGGGAGGATAACATCAGCGAATGGACAGGCCTAGAACTCAACAAAACCCTGAGAAAGGCAGAACAGAGAGAGGAATGGAGGGAACTGGTTGTTGAGTCTTTGAGGGTGCCCCCACGGTTGTCAGACTACGGGACAGATAGATAGATAGATAGATGGTGATTTTTGTGTTTTTTAATTGTGTGTGGATATTTTGTCCCCGTTTACTGTGTGAGTGTATTGGTATTAGCTTTATTTTATTTTACTATCGTATATATCCCTAAAGGTGGGGACTGGATGTAAAAAAAAAAGCACATAGGTGCTTATTCATTATCCTCGAAATGAAAGAATTTGCTATTGTCATTGTCATTGTCATTCTCTCTCTCTCTCTCTCTTTCTCTCTTATAAGTAATAGGTTTTTACTAAGATGTATCCCTACGGGCGGGGACTGGATGTAAAAAAGCACATGAGTGCTTACTTATTATCCTCGAAATAAAAGAATTGGTCAAAAAGAAGTTGTCATTGTCTCTCTCTCTCTTTCTTTCATTGCATTGGCTTTAATGAGATCAAGTAGCGGCAACAGGTGGACATTAAGTGCTTGTTTATCCAAGTTCTATTTTAGTTTTAGCAAAAAAAGATAATAAACAACGCACCTGACTCTTTCAGTCAATTATTTACCCACAGGTAACTGTATCTCTTCCTGCTTCTCACCCCCACCACCAAATACAGACACGAACACACGAACACACACATTCACACAAACACTCAGACACACACACACACACACACTCACTCACTCACTCACTCACACACACACGCTCACACACACGCACACACACACACACGCTCACACACACGCACACACACACACACACACAAACACACACACTCACTCACACACACTCACACACATCACACACACACCACCCCACACCACCACCCCACACACACTCACACACTCACACACACACACACACTCACACACACACGCACAAACTCCACACACACACTCACACACACATCACACTCACACACACACGCACAAACTACACACACACACTCACACACACATCACACTCACACACACACACACTCACACACACTCAATCAACACACACACACTCACACACACACATGCACGCACAACACTCACACACACACACACAACACATCACTCACACACACACACACACACACACTCATACACACACACACACACTCACACACACACACAAACACACAAACACACTCACACACACGCACACACACACACTATCTCACATACACACACATACTCACTCAAACACACACACGCAC
>CM054134.1:116009052-116024052 GCA_028751875.1 Rapana venosa
ATGATTATAGATAAAGGGAGAGAGAGAGAGAGAGAGAGAGAGAGAGAGAGAGAGAGAGAGAGAGAGAGAGAGAGAGAGAGAGAGAGAGAGAGAGAGAGAGAGAGAGAGAGAGAGGGCTCGAAATGGCAAATCTATGCAATGTGACATCTCTAGGTAAACAGGTGTGCATGTCATGTCAGAATACTAAACTTACCTGCACGAGAGAGATAGAGACAGAGAGAGACAGAGAGAGAGAGAGAGACATAGAGAGAGACACAGAGAGACAGAGGCAGACAAAGACAGACACAGAGACAGACAAAGAGAGACAAAGACAAAGACAGACAGAGACACAGAGAGACCTCGAGAGAGGGAGATCGACAGGGAGAGAGAAAGAGACATGTAGAGAGAGATGGGGAGATAGAGATCGACAGGGAGAGATACAGAGACATGTAAAGAGAGAGAGGGAGAGAGAGATCGACAGGGAGAGATACAGAGACATGTAGAGAGAGAGAAGGAGAGAGAGGGAGAAAGACAGAGACACAGACACACAGAGAGAAACACACACACCAAACACACAGACAGACAGACAGACAGACAGACAGACAGACGGATAAACAAAGATCAGAGAACAAAACCAGAAAAACAAGGGAAAAAGAAAAGGGGGGAAAAGGGGGGAAACAAAACAACAGGCAGATCCCATCACTCAGTTTGTATTGCTGACAAAGCCAGAGACTGAAACCAACCCCCCCACCCCCCCCCCCCCCCCCCCCCCCCCCCGAACCCCCCCCCCTCCTCCCCAACCCCCCACCCACCCACCCACCCACACAACCTCATCCAGATGGACTGACAAAACATCTTAGCTGCCTCACTCAAGATTGTCCAAACACACTCTACCCCACTCGCTTGTTGTCGGCGTTAAACCTGGCTTTGTTTTTCTCCTCCCCATGGACGTTTGGTGGCCAGATGTTTTGACCACTTAAGTGCAGTGCGTATGTTAATGCCCCCGGCCCTGCAGATGATCTTTTGGGCCAGTCCTACCTAGCCTTCACATTCTGGGAATAATCAGTTTGTTTTGAATGAAGAGGGGGGGGGGGGAACAAATGTCTTGGGTGGAGGATTACAAGTGTTGTGGTGGGAATGAAGATGAAAATAATGTGTTCTCTTTAAAGCAAAGAATGTTTTAAGAAATATAATTATGTCCTTTGAAGCTGGAATACTACTGTCGATATCGTGAAGTGCTTGAAACACGCTGAAGAAGAAGGAGGAGAAGAAAAAGAAGAAGAATGCAAAGAAGAAGAAAAAGAAGAATGCAAAGAAGAGTGCAAAGAAGAGTGCAAAGAAGAAGAATGCAAAGAAAAATGCAAAGAAGAAAAAGGAGAATGCAAAGAAGAAGAATGCAAAGAAGAAAAAGAATGCAAAGAAGAAGAAGAAGAAAAATGCTTAAGAAGAAGAATGCAAAGAAGAAGAAGAATGCAAAGGGAAAAAAATGCAAAGAAAAAGCAGAAGCAGAAGAAGAAGAAGCAGAAGAAGAAGAAGATTACAGTAATTTTCAGAAACTAAGAACCAACTTCTTCCCCTATTTCAGTCTTTGTTTCAGATACATACAAACTTGTTTTTAATAAGGTGTAAAACAACAAACAGCAGCAGCAATGGCATGACTGAAGACCATATGGAGAGACAGAAACATCCCTCTCGGAACCAAGGTAAAGTTACTAAACGCGCTAGTCACCTCAATCATGCTTTACGCATGTGAGGCATGGACACTGACACTACAAAGGAGGATCCAAGCAGTAGAAATGAGATGCCTCAGAAGGCTCCTTGGCATCTCATACAAGGACCATGTCACCAACAATGAAGTCCGCAGAAAGATCACTCAACAAGTGTGGGACTATGAAGACCTACTGACCACGGCGAAAAAGAGGAAACTCAGATGGTATGGGCACGTAACACGCTCAGAAGGACTTGCAAAGACCATCCTGCAAGGAACAGTCCAGGGGAAGAGAAGACGGGGCAGACAAAGGAGAAAGTGGGCCGACGACATCCGTGATTGGACAGGGAAGGACTTCAGTGTCACCCAGGCACTCGCCCACGACCGCGCTAAGTGGAGCCAGCTGGTCCACCGTTCGTCCACCATGCAGCGCCCCTACGACCCTGGCGGGTTACGGGACCAGTGAACAGTGAAAACAACAAAGCTTGCCGCATATTTAGACATTCCAAAACATCTTTTTAGAGTGCCGTACACAAGCGTAATCTGTTTGATGGAAAAAAAACAACTATTTTATTCTTTATAAGTATTGTAAACGGTATTCGACTTGTTTGAGTGATTTTCTAGTCCGTTCTCACCCATATCCTCTGTTCAAGAATGAAAATGTCCAAAAACTTAGCAGCGAAGCTTTCAAATGTTTTGGCGATATAGATTTTTAGGAAGCAAAACCCTCTGCAGTTGCGCCAGTTTCAAAGTTTTTCGTCAATACCTCAAGTTCATCTTTTAAAAAATATTTTTCAAGGCCATTAAAGTCCGTTTGCTAAAAAGACTCCAGGCCTGGTTGACACGCACGTGCACGAGAAGTATGTGTGTGTGTGTGTGTGTGCGCGCGCGCACGCGCATGTAAGTGCGTGCTACCAGCTCCGTAATTTTTTTTGGTCATACAGCGAGGGCAGACGCATGACACAATGAGTAACAGTATACACACTCTCACACCCACACAGACACGCTTACACACACGTCAGACACAATCACACACACAGCACACACACACACAACACACACGCACCACACACTCACACGTCAGACACACAATCACACACACAGCACACACACACACACACACTCACACGTCAGATACACAATCACACACACAGCACACACACACACCACACACACACACACACACACACACACACACAAGCCAGCCAAAGGAAACTCAAATGCCAAAGGTTTAAGGTCAGTGTGACTTGGCGTGTACAGCTTTATTGAACACACCATCTCTGGGGTAATGTGTCGACAGAGGGCCATGTGTAAGAACACGCACGGGCGCGCACGCACACACACACAGACACACACACACACACACGCACACACACATACACACAGAGGAACGGATGACAAAATTTACAAAACTGCATACACAAGGGGACTGGATGTCAAATAATCCACAAGAGTGCTTTTTCCACTATCCTCCTAACAAAAGAACACAATACAAGAGTAAATAATTCGATCAATCAGACAAAATTTACAAAAATGCATACAAACGGGGACTTGATGTAAAAATGAAAGCACAGGAGTGCTTATTCTACTATCCTCCTAACATAGGAACAAATGCAAGAGTCAATGCCTCGATCAATCAATCAATCAATCACTCAATCAATCAATACACACACACACACACACATGAGCAAAGGAAACTGAAATGCCCAAGGTTTAAGGTCAGTATGACTTGGCGTGTACAGCTCTATTGGACACCCTGTCGTGGGGGAATGTGTGGACAGAGGGCCATGTGTAAGAGCACACAAACAGACAAACACACAGACACATACACACACATACACGCACGCACGCGCGCGCGTATGCACGCACACACAGACAGACACAGAGAGAGAGACACACACTCACTCACTCACTTACTATACTCACTCATTTATACATACATTCTCTCTCTCTCTTGCACACAACACACACACACACACACACACACACACACACACACAACACACACACACACACAAACACTGATATCTTCCCACCCACCCAACCACTAACCCACCCATCCACACACACACACACACACAGAGCACATACACTCCCACCTACGCCTCCTCGGTCCCCCCCCCCCCCCCCCCCCCCGCACCCCTCCTCCTCCCACGCACACACACAGTGAACAGTGGACAGAGGACTGAGGCGCAAAGTAAGGGGGCATGTTGATGAACAAAGGCTGCTGAGGCAAGCAGTGTGGACAAGAGAACAACGTCACTGCTGATGGACATTCCCTTGACACGAAGATTTCACCACAACTGCAACTGTTTCTCTGTTGTCCCCCCCCCCCCCCCCCCCCCCTCTCTCTCTCTCTCTCTCCTCTCTCATCTCTCTCTCTCTCCTCTGTCTCTCTCTCTCTCTCTGCTGACTGTCTATTTGTATGTCTGTCTGTCTTTTTTGTCTATCTGTCTATAATGTCAGCCTATTAAAAATAAAAATAAATTAATGTCTTCCTATCTGTGTATAATGTTTGTCTATTTGTCTTCCTATCTATGATGTTTGTCCATTTGTCTTCCAGTCTGTCTATAGTGTTTGTCTATTTGACTTCCTACCTGTCTATAATGTTTGTCTATGTGTCTTCCTACCTGTCTATAATGTTTGTCTGTCTATTTGTCTTCCTATCTGTCTATTTTGTTTGTCTATTTGTCTTCCTATCTGTCTATAATGTTTGTCTAGATGTCTTTCTATCTGTCTATATGCTTGTCTATTTGTCTTCCTACCTGTCTATAATGTTTGTCTATTTGTCTTCCTATCTGTCTATAATGTTTGTCTAGGTGTCTTTCTATCTGTCTATAATGCTTGTCTATTTGTCCTCCTGTCTGTCTATAATGTCTGCCTATTGTCTTCCTATCTGTCTATATGTTTCTCTAGGTGTCTTTCTATCTGTCTAAAATGTTTGTCTGTCTGTCCTCCTCTCTATAGTGTTCGTCTATTTGTCTTCCTATCTGTCTACAACTTGTGTCTATTTGTCTTCCTACCTGTCTATAATGTTTGTCTATTTGTCTTCCTACCTGTCTATAATGTTTGTCTATTTGTCTTCCTATCTGTCTATAATGTTTGTCTAGGTGTCTTTCTATCTGTCTATAATGTGTGTCTGTCTACTTGTCTGCCTGTCTGTCTAAAATGTGTCTGTCCATTTGTCTGCCTGTATGTCTGCCTCTTTTCTGCTTGCCTATAATGTATACCTGTCTCTGTTTATGGACCCTCTGTCTGTCTGTCTGTCTGTCTGCCTGTCTGTCTGTCTCACTCACTCACTCTCTCTCTGTGTCTCTCTCTGTCTCTATGTATCTGTATCTGTCCCCCCCCCCCCTCCTCTCACTCTCTCTCACGGTTGCTCGCCCGATCGATCAAACGCACTCACTCACATCTACCCGCCCACCTAACCACCCACCCACCCACCCACCATCCACAAGCACACACACACACACACACACACACACACACACACACACCACGCACACACACACACACGCACACCACAACACACAACACATATACAACACACACACACACACGCACGCACCCCCCTCAACCCCCCCCCCCCCCCCCCCACACACACACACACAGAGTGCACAAAGGACAGAGTTGTTAATGTAAGGGAGGATGCTAATGAACACAGGCTGAAGACACAACCAGTGTGGATGTCGACGACGACGACAACAACAACAACAACACCAACACCACCACCACCACCACCAACATCAACAACATCAACAACAACAACACCGCTGATGGAGACTCCCTTCACACGAAGATTTCACAACTACCACTTTATTTCTCCTTGACTGAAGGTATCTGTTTTGTCTTTCTGTATGCTTGTGTGTGTGTGTGTGTGTGTGTGTGTGTGTGTGTGTGTGTGTGTGTGTGCGTGCGTGCGTGCGTGTGTGTGTGTGTGTGTGTGTGTGTGTGCGTGCGTGCGTGCGTGTGTGTGTGTGTGTGTGCGTGTGTGTGTGTGTGTACGCGCGCGCGTGTGTGTGTGTGTGTGCGTGTGTGTGTGTACGTGCATGTGTGTGTGTGCGTGCGTGTGTGTATGTGTGTGTGTGTGAGAGAGAGAGAGAGAGAGAGAGAGAGAGAGAGAGAGAGAGAGAGAGAGAGAGAGAGAGAGAGAGAGAGAGAGAGAGAGAGAGAGAGAGAGAGAGAGAGAGAGAGAGAGAGTGAGAGAGAGGGAATAAGAGCCGAAGTTTCGGTGCAAAGGGAACAACTGCCTAAAGACAATAAGAGCAGGTGATGGATTATTTCCCTTCTACTAATAGCTCTCTCTCTCTCTCTCTCTCTCTCTCTCTCTCACACACACACACACACACACACACACACACACACACACACACACACACACACACACACACACACCTCCCACTATCCTCGATATAAAGAATTTAAAAAAATAAAAATAAAAATAAATACACACACACAACTGCGTGAGCGCAAGAATAGGCCTCTTGACCTATATGAGCGTGAACATACATAGTATTACAAACGCGTAAAAAAGAACACACACACAACACAACACACACACAACACACACACACACACACACACACCACACACACACACACACACACAAAAACACAACACACACACTCCCCTCTCCACCCCCTCCACCTCCTCCTACCCCATCCCCCATTCCCCCCTCACACACACACATACAGACGACATACATAACACACAACATACACTGGGCTACTCACATCTTGGCAGCTGGCGATGGTTGGCTGGTCTGCGGTACAGACTCAAGCCACTACTGACACTGGACAGTGCTAAGTACTCCACACAGATGCGCCTCTCTGAACATGATTATCCACTGGTCCCTGGGTCTCTTCCACCGTCCGTCTGTTCATCGTGGGCTGTCCTGGGTCAGTGCGTTCCTTTAAGTGTCTCCTGAAACATCCATCAATCCCAAGTCGTCGTCATAATCATGTCTGGGAGATTGAACGATTGATTAGGGGATCTGTTTACTGGTTTATCCAGCTATCTATCCAGCCACACCCATCTATAAACAAATCTCAATCTGTCCTGAGTAAATGAACCAAGCAAGCAACTAACTAAAACCAAGCAACCAACAGGTGGACAAGACTTCGAACAGTCCTAGGTTCAATTCCACCCCAACACACAACACACACACACACACACACACACACACACACACACACACACACACACACACACACACACACACACACACACACACACACACACACACACACACTCTCTCTCTCTCTCTCTCTCTCGCTCTCGCTCTCGCTCTCTCTCTCTCTTATTCATTATCCTCGAAATAAAAGAATTTTTGTCATTGTCATTGTCATTTCTCTCTCTCTCTCTCTCTCTCTCTCTCTCTCTCTCCTCTCTCTCTCTCTCTCTCTCTCTCTCTCTCTCTCTCTCTCTCTCTCTCTCTTTCTCTTATATATCCCTAAGGGCGGGGATTGATTGTAAAAAAGCATATGGGCGCTTATTCATTATCCTCGAAATAAAATAATTTGTCATTGCTGTCATTGTCAACCAACCAACAAATCAAAAACCAAGATAACAACCAGCCAACCAATCATCCAGCCAACCAGCTAACCAACCATCCAACCAACCAACTGACCAACCTCCCAACCAATCAACTAGCCAACTAACCAACCAACCACCCAAACAAGAAATCAGCAAACCAACAAACCAGCAAACCAACCAAGTAATCCATGAAACGATCAATAAATCAGTCTAATGCTCAGGACCAACCAGGTGATTGGTAATTCTATTTATTGATGTCTATGGAATTTTCATAAGCAGGTTATCCAGTGGAGGCGCCTGAAGTTTAAAACATCAATAATTATTTGAAGAATTATACAATCAAACAAGCAACAAACACATCAGCTCTAAAAAAAAAAGTGTTTGAGGAAGAAGGTAACTAGCTTTACAAGCAAGTATTCAATTACAGAATGACAACGTGTCAACAACTCGCACACGCATCGACACCAGACATATCTGTGTAAAGTCTAAACCGTTATGTGAAGGATAATTATGTCAACAGAGCTAATACCTCTTCATTTCCCCCGTTGGGATTCAGAGGGGCCTGTCCCTATAAATAGCATCCCCACCTTCTGGAAATTCTGTGCTAGGCATTCCCGTTTGTTTATTCCTCTCTTTGTGTCTGCCTTGTTCCTTTTCCCCCCTGTCACCTCCTTCTTGGCTATGTCCTGCCTTGTGTGTCCATTTTCCTGCGTTGGTTTTTTTGTGTCTAGAAAGACTTAGAAGATAACAATTCTCTCCCACACCAAAGTTGAGTCAGATGAATCGGGGCCTGACTTGCAGTGCAATGCATTTTTCGCTCATTATGAGAGACAGCAGCAGTAGTTGCTGTCTGAGCATTCAACGGAGTAGAATACACCTTCATTAAATTGCATGTCACTGCGTACCTAAAATACCCTTGCCAACTTTCATCAAAACAAATCTGTTTGGCTCATTGTGACAACTTTCTGCAAGACTCTATAGTCTTGAGGTGTCTTTTTTTTTTTTTTAAATGAATCAATTTTTCTGGCACAAATCAAAGGGACACAGCGAAATTATTATCATAAATCCAACTATATGTTTAGCATGTTTTCCGTGACATTTATTTATTGTTTTGTTTTGAGTTGAAATGAAGGGGATTCTTTTTTTCTCAAAATGATAATTAACGTTAAAATTGTTTGTGAGGAACACTGATTCTGTTTGCCTCCTGAGCCTCTTAGTCAATAGAAATACAGATCTGCAACATCATCAACAACAACAAAAACCCACAGGCAAAAGCTGGGTCAAGTCCTGTACTGCCTCATTACTTTATTCCCCACTACGTTTTCACTCCTGACCATATCTCTAACACTCCACTCAAACTTTTTTTCCCTATTACAACCCGCTCCCCTGTCCTTTTTCCCTATCAGTATTCCCCATCACTGGTCCATCGTTATCAATCCTCCTGTCCTACCTGTATCCCCATCCTTGTTCCATCCTGCAAACCTGCAAAGCTAGCGAAAAAATCGTTTGCAGCTATGAGCATGGCAATGAAATGAATGACAGCGGAAAGACGTAAAACAAACACACATACTTTTTGAGCGCGCGAGCTCATCGTATTTAACTACTCTTTAGCCTCCTGGTTTTTTTGTTTTTGGTAGTTTTTTCCCCCCATTACAGCAGAAAAAGAAATTCTGATTGAAATGTATGCAACATAGCTTTGCTTTATTTTTTTATTTTGGGTTTTGCTTTGGGTTTTTGTTTGCTTTTGTTTGTTTGTTTTGCACCGCAGTGACACTAGTCTATCATTGCTCCGTAATTCAAAGTCTTCATCCGACAATGCCGATATCCCAGAGTCGTTTGTTTTCTTGTTTTGTTTTTCGGCTCTTTGTTCTTTGTGGGTGGTGTAGGTGTATGTATGTGTGTGTGTGTGCGCACGCGCGCGCGCATGTGTATGTAGGGGGGAGGGTTGTTGCTAAAACTTACACGAGAGATTTGCCCACTTGTCTGGCATTTCCAGGGAAGTGTATTAGCCACTGGAATATTCCCTATGTGCTTTGTTGATGTGGCATCAGCCACTTGCAGAAGCTTCATCATCTGCACAACCTAAGGCGTTTGGTAAAGCAACAATCCGAGCGTGCTGGCTATGACTTGTGTCATTTATCGACCTCCTAACGTCTATCATCCACAACTGGCCTGCTCTGAGATTCAGAGAGAGAGAGAGAGAGAGAGAGGGGGGGGGGAGAGAGAGAGAGAGAGAGAGAGAGAGAGAGGGGGGGGGGAGAGAGAGAGAGAGAGAGAGAGAGAGAGAGAGAGAGAGAGAGAGAGAGAGAGAGAGAGAGAGAGAGAGAGAGATAACTCTGAACTCTGAACTCTGAACTCTGATCTCTGAAATGATTTAATGTACATTGGCCTTGGACCACAATACATTTGTTGGGCTTGGGATGGAACAATGGGTTCATTCATCTCATTGGCAAAGCAAATGCACAAACAAATAATGATTTATGAATGATTAGAGAAGAAAAACACCAACATATACATAGCCAAATAATGCAAAGAGAGAGAGAGAGAGAGAGGAGAGAGAGAGAGAGAGAGAGAGAGAGAGAGAGAGAGAGACAGACAGACAGACAGACAGACAGACAGACAGAGAGACAGAGACAGAGACAGACAGACAGACAGACACAAATACACACACAGACACACAAACATAAAAACACACAGGCACACAAACAGACAGACACACAGACAGACACACAGAGACAAAGAGAATTTTTTTTTAAATGAAGGGGTGAGTAAATGACAAAGGAATATACAACGGTCCTTGGTATTGGAACGACAACAAATTACATTCTAAGCATAACGTAGTCTTCAAGTCTTTTAACAAATTAACGTTTTAGATCTGACATAATAATATATCAAAACATATTACTTATACTACTCACTGTTACGGCAATCCCTGAGGGACTGACTATCAGTACACACTGGCTGAGAAGTGTGCCTGTTGTATGGTTGCCTGTTTTAAAATGTAGTCATAATTATTCAGGCTTATGATGCTTTTATTTCTGAATGGGGGGAGAGCAACAGCTTGATATGCTAAGAGCTTCCACACGAATAAAGATAATGTCAACAGTTCAAAACGTAAAACCATTCTAATGCAGATCTTGGCACTTTGATTTAAACTATAAACTGACAAAGCCTTAAACTTTCCCTATGTCCGTAATATTTTTGTTATCAAGTTTGTGGCTTTTAAGATTAGAAGTCTGCAGAAGTTGTACAAACATTATGACACAAAATTACCACAAAAAGTGGGAGGAAATTGTCAACAACAAAAAATACCTGTAGGTCTGGTATCGAAAATACGTATTCTATAACTTAGAGAGCGAGCTAGACAGTTTTGAAAATAAGGGACAGTTAAGAAAAACAATGTTTGAAAATAAGATGCCAAAATAAGACACAGTTTTGAATAAAAGATACAATTTTCAAAATAAGAGACTGGCGACCCCTTCCTTCCCATTTTGTATTCACTTATTTTGTATACGTTCTACTTCTACACATGTTCGGGAGAGAGAAAACAATATGACAGTTACCTTGTAGCTGAGAGAACGGTGGGTTTTTTTTTAATGAATGTCTGTGGAAGATGTCCAAAATGGCAGGATGATGTACAGCACGTGACGCTTTGTCCATCAGTGGATAATGACTGCTTTGGGATGCATGCCTATCCTCCTACTGACAGGCTGGGTATAGCTTAGTGGTTAGAGTGTTGTGTTCGGCATCTGACAGGAACTGAAGGCGCGAGTTCGAATCTTTGGTAAAATGTCGTTTCGAAGGGGCTTGCTTCCCTTGACTTCGTTTTGTTACTGACCTCATTCCCCGAATATCACTAAGAGTGAACAGACGTTAAATTGAATCGACTTCATTCCCCTTGACTCAAGCCAAAAAGCAAAAGTGAAAGAAAAATGTTTCATTTACGAATGCATATAAAACATAAAGGATATTATTGAAACGCTGTTATTCTTTAAATAGGTATATTGATTATTGTCTTTGTTTGTAACGAGTGCTTAACATAATCATCAGCACAAAGTCCTCTGAAGTCGGAAAACGGCTACCTATACAACGGGGTACTGGAAAACAATCTGTACGTCAGATTCTCCCTGTTTCAGACGGTTAATATCAGGACACGTAAATACGAAAAATAAATGGGTCATCCTCAGAGCGATAACCTGAGGACTGATGACAAATTCGATAGCAACAGTAGTATTTTCATTCCTCCTTCTCCTACTTAGACGAAACTGCGAAAGGACGACTCTCGGTTGAGCACTCGCAGAGCATCAGACAGACATGATAAAAACAATGCCATCAGTCCTTTTCGTCGAACATTATGTCAGGTATGACATAGGCCCAGAGTTGCTTGGTTTGAAACCTGTTGGGTCTGATTGGCTATATAAGAGCACAACAATTAACATCACTATTATGAGTAACGTATGTGGCATAGTCGTTAAAGGACAAATATTCAAAATAAAAAATCTTAGATACAAAATATTTCTGAAGTAGAACAACATTGTTAACAAATACGAGTTTTGAGCTCATCCACGTTCCGAATTGGCAATGTATCATTAATACACTTGAATCTGGATAATAAGATAAGACTGTCCTACACCAAGTCAGTAATATATCTACTTCTATTTAAATCCAGGCTTTTCCTTGCAAGTCTCTTATGAAAATGATACCAACTTTCTGGACTGTAAAAGGAATTATATATTTGTTCTGTCTCTTCCCTTTGTTTCTTTTCTCCCTGTCACCTTTTTTTTGTCTAGTCTCTGCTTTCTAGGTTCTTTTCTTCCTGCCACTCTTTTTCAGAAAAACTTAAAGGATAATACTCTCACATGCCGAAGTTGGCTGTTCTGGGCCAAACTTGTTAGGTGCTGAACTTTTTCCCTATGGTAACCCGCTATTGGGCAACCAACCATCTATAACCCCCTTCCCTAGGTATCACCCGCTACTGGGTTACCCTAATGCATACTACAGTGCGCGTGTGCTAGGAAAGACAGGTACTTTACCTTGACGTAGGGATAGTGTTAATGGCAGTGCAAAGCATTTTTGCTCATAGAACAGACAACAATAACTGCTGTCTGAGTGTCTGAAGAAGAAGAAACCATGGCATGGATAATACGAACATGCACACTGCTATCACACACCAATCCCTTCTGTCTGGAGATAGACGGGCTCCGCCATATTCACCCACACCCACACGACGGTGATAAACAAATATGATGCAATGTCTTAGCCTGTAAGGACTTTCAAGAGAAGAAATAGATCATCGGGTGGCTACCGATAAAACTTTGCCTCTTCTTCTCTGCGCGTTGAACATTGTAAACATTTGCAGAAATAACCTATGTCAGAAGCAATGATGCATAACTTTTACAATTCCATCAAATGATTGTTTAAGTTGGTAAAAGTCTTAATTAAAAATACATTTAAAAATCTTAAACTCATAAGCTTAAATTATTTCTTGAGACTTTAGTGCAACATTTGGAATACAAAATATATTTCTTTTGAAAAAATGACAACAGCAATATCTCAGAATAACACCAGCCACTAGGGTGCAGTGGTTAGCGCCTTGGGTTACGTACAAGAAGGTCGCGGGTTCGAATCCCATAAGAGTCATAGGGATTTTAGAGGACTCTGGCCTGCTCCGACCCAGAGTGAGTTTGCTATGGGCTCATTGGAAAACTGCGACCACAGTTGGGCGTCATCCATGTTACAGATGCGAATTTGAGAGTGTTGCTCAAATTATCTGGTCAACATTACAGGTGTCTGTATCTCTCGGGCCCGGTTGACGCCGGGATATATCATGACAGGAACCATAGAGTACAGTCCTGTCACGTAGTCTCCAAGCAGATGCACTTCCATAACAGCATTGTGTCATCATTCTCATCGTCATTGATCATCATATCATAAAAGAAAATTGTCTCTGATTCCGTGTTTCACAGAAGACGAGGCAGCAAACAAAGTCCCAGAGTAAACAAACACACACAAAAATAAACAGCGAAAACAAATTCAAAACAAATCCACAAAACTGATCACCAAACTACGACGTAAAAGTTTGTAGTACGCATTATACAGGTACTCAAGACGCATAAAAATAATCTATGAAAATATTTCAAAACAATAGTAATAAAGGACAGCTGATTTCCCAGCATCGACGCGTTATGTATTATAAACCAAGTCATAACATGGTTACCCATATAGGTAGTGGTCATTCTATTGCCTGTTTTAAGTCACTCAGTGGATATCGAAACAAACCACTATTGTCCTGCTTCGAACACAAACACATAACACGTACACATCCTAAAATAAAGATACCATATTACAGAAAATGTAACGCGTCAATATAATTATCCCCATCTTCATATAATGGTTACAGTCTTGATACCAGTTCTTTAGTCTCTCCTCAAGCCATAATCATATATCCTTAGCTACAAAACTTCTATATATTATATTATGTTACCCAAACAATACGCCTCAGAGTACAAAACAACCAATCGCCTTCCCCAAAAACCGGCTGCACGGGAAACCACTTGCTCCACACTGCGCAAGCAAGTTCTCCTGGACGGAGTTTTCTCCCTGCATCCCGCTATCTATCATATAACCCCCCCTTAGACCCCAGTTTCCTCCCTTCCCCCCTATGACGTCAGCACAAGGTGTCACCACCGGCCCTGCATTTCACCTGTTGCTGCGCCGTGGAAGTAAAGGAAGGAAGGTAAGAAAGAAGGAAGAAAAGAAAAGAAGGAGGAGGAATGAAGGAACTTTGATTCCCTGTGCCCTGTGACCGTCTGCACAGATTGGCATCACATGCTTGCCTGCTGGCTAAACAAGACGCAGACGATGGGAGGAATGAGGGTTTATTGCTGATAACGTCTTCTCTTACCGCTTGGCAATCCTCTCGTCTCCAATAGAAAGCAAAAAAAGAAAGTAAAAAGCGAAAAAAGATGGAAGCTCTCTGAGACGCTGTGGCTACACTCCATCTTTAGCTTCCGGATCATGTAGTATCTTTGTTTTCTGTTTGCTCGTTGTTGTCTTTTTCGTTCCTCGGCTAGAGCTCTGATGCTCGCCAATGGTGAGATTTTTGCGTGTGCGACTAGTCCCCTCCCCCTCCACTCCTCTTTGCGATTTAGGTAGCCGCATTCCGACCTCGGGGATGGTGTTTAAACACGACACCTGTGTGCATGCGTTTTTATGATTTTCCCATCCGTTTCTACTGACACGAAATGGCTTACTCTTCCGAAAGGCGAAACCGGTTGTAACGTGTGCGCAAGATGTTGTGTGTGTGTTTGCACACGGGGCGTCGGTGTATAGCCTCATCCGAAAGACTTTGACTTTCAGCTCGATTTTCTTGTCAAACGGGGAAGAAAGGGCAAGGTCGGGAATCGAACCCAGAACATCACGGTTTACTTGTTAGGCAGGTGAACACCCTAATCGCCCTGCCACCTTCCTTCTTGTATCTTTTAGAAAAGTACCTCTCAGAAAAAAATCTGCTGATTTTCATGGTTTATTTTCAATTATGAAAAGAATTATCCGTTTACTTGCTATTTTGGGGATTGAGGACATAGAGCAATACCAGGTAGTTACGAGAAAGTTGGGAATCATCATCAAAGGAGGATTGCTTGTGTTCCTGCAGTGTTGACCCAGTGCATGCATATTGCGGTTAAGAACCTGACAGACAACTGACTGAGGCAGTGCAGTGTTTGCTGAAAAAATGAAAAAATGTTTCGAACCTTAAAATCTTGTGCAAAATCAAAGGA
>CM054134.1:116029052-116041552 GCA_028751875.1 Rapana venosa
CACTACATCATCATCATCATCATCATCATCATCATCATCATCATCATCATCATCATCATCACAAGCTCTCATGAGTCAACCTATTCTGCTGGTTCTATGACTGTCACACAATATTTTTAGAAAATAGCCTGCTGGTGTGATTAATTTAAACTCTGAAAAATAAACTTAAACGCAAAGCTAATTTTGCTGCTGTTCTATGGTTAACGAAATAACAGATCACGACATAATGGTAATTTAACAAGTTACCATTAAAAAAAACTGTGCAACCAAACTTCGTGAAAGCAAAACCAATTTAAGAAGGAAGGCAATGGTTGTTCTTTTTTTCAGATTGTGTCCTTTTTCCAGTCAAAATCGTTAACTTAGAATAGTACAGAAAATGAATAAATAAATACATGTTACAGCTTAGCAATTGAATAAAGGACTCTAATGCACAAAATCGTACAAATCCATCGGCGATTTTTTTTCTGGAAAAGAATGCTACTACCAACAAAATATTAAAAACAACAACCCACAAACAATTGATTTGTTCTCTCTTTTGCAGATCTTTAGGTGTTTATTTGAAGCTGACCAAGAATGTGCACAGGTGTGCTTGAGCAACAAAAAAAGCTATGTCATTTTTGAAAACAAACATGGGCTGTAAATGATATGTTCTTTTCAAATCCAGGCAAATTTTAACGCATGGAAACAATTATTGACAATTTATTAGGAACGTAGAAACTTTCCATCAATGCTGACTGCTGTATGTTTTCCTTTGGAATTATGGGCTAGTTTGGTGGGGTTTTTTCATAAATCCTAAGCAAACTTGATAGATTATTTTCGTCTTGCTCTCTTTAAGTCTAACAATGTTAACAGTGTTCTACTTCCATTATACTGCCATTGTATAAAGTGAATGGGATATAAACCAGGAACTGTCACACACACACACTCACTCACTCGCACACACATATATACACACCTATATACACACACACACACACGCGCGCGCGCGCACGCACACACACACACACAAAATCCTGTTCCGCTTTTCGTACATACACTGTGTGCCGGTGGGAACAGATGACAGAATTCACAAATCCGCATACACACGGGGACTGGGTGTAAAAAAGCACATAAGTGCTTATTTCATTATCCTCGATATAAAAGAATAAAATAATAATATAAAAAATAACACACGCGTGCGCGCGCGCGCCTGGTGGTTAAAGTGATGCGCATTATGCTCGTGATCTGCTGACCTGTGTTCGAATCTCTTTCAAGAGGATTTTTCCTCGTAGCTAACATCAAAGCCGACTCCACTCCCCCCAAAGGCCTTCTTATGAGACTATAAACCGAGGTCCCGTGCGTGAATGCACGCAGAACATATTGCGCACACGTTAAAACCCATTCCGCTTTGCAGAAGAGTAGGCCATTGTGTGCCCGTGGGGACGGATGACAAAATTTACAAAACAGCATTCACGCGGGGAGTGGATGTAAAGTAGCACATGAGTGCTTATTCAATCGAAATAAAAGAAGAAAAGAATGAATGAATGAATGTATGAATAATAAATAAATAAGTAAATAAAGAAAACATTGTAAGTTCACCGTACCTGAACAAAGAAAAGATACGCTTATGAATAGAAACATTTTAGAAAAAGGAGTGCGTACTTAATGCAATATCAGTTTCGAAAAGTAAATAAACATTAACATTCAGATAAACCATAGTGAAATAAACACGTGAAGAAAGATATAAACACATTTCCAAATAAGTAGCCAGCTAGCTAACTATCCACCTATAATCATAACAAAGAGAATGACTGAACACATCTACATCGATATAATATATGAACAAATGAACTAATACATGGATCAAAGCAAGCAAGTTAAGATAAATAATTTAATGCGAACGCATGCAGAACATCTTGCGCACACGCTAAATCCTGTTCCGCTTTTCGAAAGAGTAGACCATTGTGTGCCGATGGGAACAGATGACAAAATTTACAAAACCGCATACACACGGGGACTGGATGTAAAAAAGCACATGAGTGCTTATTCCATTATCCTCGATATAAAAAAAGTCATCATCTGAGCGCTTTGATTTGTTGCTTTACAAGATTCAGCGCTATGTAAATTCCATACATTCTTGTTCTTGTTCTTCTTCTTCTTCTTCTTCTTCTTCTTCTTCTTCTTCTTCTTCTTCTTCTTCTTCTTCTTCTTCTTCTTCTTAAGTACATACGACGCACACTGTAGCCGAGTGGTCCAGACCGTTGGACCTCAATCCCCCATGCCCATGAAGTCCTGAGTTCGAATCTCCGCGGTATCTGATGAAATTAAGATAGGGATTTTGACGATCTTTTACATCAACTTCAAGTAAGACCTGCTAGTGCCTCAATCCCCCTCGTGTATATTGCACATGGAGAAGATCGAATAAGCACTTTAAAGATCCCATAAGTCAGCGTATGATGGGCTACAGACACACGAACATACCTAGCACATATAACCGAAGTCGGAATGCGGCTACCTTCATGGTGTGGGGTCAAAACGGTCGCATACGCAAAATCTCACCATTGGTGAACCTCAGAGCTCTAGCCAAGGAACCAAAGAAAAACCCAAAGGAAACCACCCATACACAAGCACAAAACAAACCAAAAAACCCTCAAAGGCGACCAACAAACCCTCAGATAAATTAAAATAAATACACAACCATAATATAAACCTATATTCCCACCAAACAATCAAGAACTTAGAAGAAAAATACAAACAAAATCAAACCAAGTGGAATTCAAAATATAACAAAACAAAACGTGAAGGGGACAAAAAATCAAAGCTGTATCAAGTCACCAACCTCACATATATACGTGGACAATCACGGGAGTCGACAGTGTACACTAAACGTAGTGGTGTCAGCGTGCACGTGTGATAGATACTAGCACACGTGTGTGTGTGAGTGTGTGTAAGTGTGTGTGGGGTTGGGCAGGGGGTGGGGGGAGGGGGTGGGGGTGGGGGGGAATGACACGGGGAAAATAGACAGGTGAAACGGATGCTTACTCTTTTAACATCCACATATGTTACCAATGGACGATAACTGCTAAACATCTTTTTAATTGCACGGCATGTTACACTGACTGTCATATGACGGGATTTGGGATGTCTGTCTGTCTTTCTGTCTGTCTGTCTGTCTGTCTGTTTCTCTCTCTCTCTCTCTCTCTCTCTCCTCTCTCTCTCTCTCTCTCTCTCTCCTCTCTCTCTCTCTCTCTCTCTCTCTCTCTACGTTATCGATTTTCCTATTTTTTACTGGTTTAATTCAATGATAAAGAATGCAATAATGCAGTATTTCAGTATAATCATTAAGAAATTTGGTCTTAGATAGATGGCTTGATGAAAAAAAGCAAATGCATTGCTTATTCAATGTACCATCTGGAAATAAAATTTTGACGTTGACTTTGACTCCCTCTCTCTCTCTTTCTTTCTCCTCTCTCTCCCCCCTCTCCCCCCCTCTCTTACTTTTTGGACAGAGGACTGGATGAAAAACAGCCACCATTGTGCTTATTCTTTTCCCTCAATAAACACTGTTCATTCATTCATTCATTCATTCATTCATTCATTCTCTCATTCATTCATTCATTTATTCATTCATTCATTCTCTCTCTCTCTCTCTCTCTCTCTCTCTCTCTCTCTCTCTCTCTCTCTCTCTCTCTCTCTCTCGTTCCATTGATCGGAAATCTAAGAGTTTATTGCTGCTATTTAGACAAAGATTGATTGATTGATTGACTGTCATTGGTAACGATGGAACGATCATATTCAAACGTATCAACAATATAATTATAAGCTTACATAACGTCAAACCTTATCTAAAGCTTGAAATGGACATGCATTTTAAAAGAATAATGACTAAGTTCAGACTAGGTGTTTCAGATATAAAAATTAATGTTCGTAAACTTAGATACAGAATACATAGGAGATCGATACAACATGTTCTTTATAATGTAATGAAGCAACAGAAGATGACGTGCGTTCTGTTTTTAGTTGTCCAGCCTTTAATGATATTAGGCAACAACAATATATTCAAACAAAACATGCCAACAAGCCAGGAAGCACAAAACCTACAAAATAATTAGAAATATAGCTATACACCTGTGTAAAGCATTTAAGATACGAGATAATAAAGTTGTGTTAAGGTCGTCAAGATTTTTTGTTTTATTTTTTCTGTGGATTTGTTGCCATTTTTTGGGTACAGTTGTACTTCACTGTGTATTCATATCTACTCCATGTATTGGCCAATGGACTCTTTTTTTACGAATACATTATTTCAGAGTTTCAGAGTTCTCCCTCTCTTCTCTCTCTCTCTCCTCTCTCTCTCTCTCTCTCTCTCTCTCTCTCTCTCTCTCTCTCTCTCTCTCTCTCTCCCCTCTCTCTCTCGTAATAATTAATCATCGTGGGGGTTTTGGTGGGCTTTTTTACTGGGACGGTATAAGCCAAACACTGCATGAAAAAGTATGACACCTACCTGTTAGCCTTAAAAATAAAAATTCATCATCATCATCAAAACCATCAACACAACCACCGCCGTCATCATCGTCGTCGTCGTCGTCGTCGTCATCATCATCATCATCATCATCATCATCATCATCATCATCATCATCATCATCATCATCACCACCACCACCACCACCACCACCACCACCACCACCTCTCTCTGTGTGTCTCTCTGTGTGTCTATCTCTGCCTGTCTGTCTGTCTGTCTGTATCTCTGTGCACCCGCCAAAACAACAGACTTTCAACACCAAATTAACAGCAAATAAACAAAGTGTAAAACAACCATCATAACCTTTATGAACAGCAGAACATCAGCTTCAATTCTGCGTACATGAACCTTTAGCAGAAAGAACTGAAATCTCCTTTTTTTTCAATAATTTATTGTCATGCATTGTACTGTTTATGCGAGTCCAGTCAAGTCAAAGTCAAAATCATCCCATGAGTCAAAATTATCCCATGAAGGGCATTTACAATAGTGAAAGGCACATTGATACAAATCATAATCTCAAAAAGACAGAAAAAAGCTGCATTTCATACTGGTTTAAACATGACAAAGTGAACCAACAACATTGTAACAACACATTTTTTGGTTTATTATTGCATATATACTTTGTGAAGTGTTCAATAGCATAT
Organism: Rapana venosa; assembly: GCA_028751875.1. Taxonomy (NCBI): domain Eukaryota; kingdom Metazoa; phylum Mollusca; class Gastropoda; order Neogastropoda; family Muricidae; genus Rapana; species Rapana venosa. The sequence goes on from CM054134.1 coordinate 116,034,195, forward strand.
GACCATTTAAATATGCATGCAAGACAAACTTACAACAATGCAGTCGGTGTGTGATGTACTAAATATAAACTCCGTTTTATGTCAATTTCACAATAATATTCTAAGCAACGAATCGATGTTCGCTATTTCATTAATTTTGACATAACAAAATCAAAGCTACTGTTGTCCTATAACTTATGTATACGTTTACATAATAAATGGAACACACCATTTCACAGAGAGAGAGAGAGAGAGAGAGAGAGAGAGAGAGAGAGAGAGAGAGAGAGAGAGAGAGAGAGAGACACAGACAGACAGACAGACAGACACACACACACACAAACAAACACACAGACAGACATACACACAGTGACAAACCGACAGACAGATAGACAGACAAGCAGCCAGATGTTGCCGGAAGGTAATGGAATGGCTGGTTTTCCAGAGCGAAAGCAGTCACGCGTGCTCCGTTAATTGCTTTTGGCCACCCCTGGAAATGGACACGTTAGGTCCACAGTCCACTGGGCGGAAGAGTTTTGAACTCAAATCGATTTCAACGTTGTCCATTTGAAAAAAGAAAACCGGTATGTAGATGTCACTGGGCAGGTAAAGTACAGCAGATGACTGACGACCCTCCTCAAACGTATGGCTGGGCAGGATCAGGGGCGAAACAGATCCTCACTCACTCACTCACTCAGTCCCATGTCCCAAAGGACGTAGGGGGGACATGAGAGAAGACGCAACAGAGATCTTTTTCCATGCTTCACGATCCTGTGTGTTGTAGGGGTTGGGCGGTCCAGTCTTTGATGTTGTCAACCCATGATTTCTTTTGGCGGCCTCTTCTTCTCTTGCCTTCGACTGTTCCTTGCGAGATGGTTTTTGCTAAGGTGTTGTGTCTTGTGGTGTGACCAAACCACATCAGTTTTCTCCTCTTTATGGTGGAGAGCATAGGTTCTTGGGGGGACCACACGCTTTTTGATTTCTTTTTTCACATAGTTGTTGGTCTTGTGTTCTGTGTATGATATTTTGATGAGTCTTCTGTGGCACTTGTTCGCAAATGCTTGGATTCTCCTCTCTAGTTCTGCTGACAGAGTCCATGATTCACAGCCTAAAGGGATCGTTTACTACGGTAAAGCCACATCAAAACCAGATCCTGGGTTGGGGCTCCAAATAAGCTGTAGCTTGATGCCTCTCCTCCTCTGCTGTAGCTTGATGCCTCTTCTTCTCAGCTGTAGCTTGATGCCTCTTCTTCTCAGCTGTAGCTTGATGACTCTCCTCCTCAGCTGTAGCTTGATGCCTCTTCTTCTCAGCTGTAGCTTGATGCCTCTTCTCCTCAGCTGTAGCTTGATGCCTCTTCTTCTCAGCTGTAGCTTGATGCCTCTTCTCCTCAGCTGTAGCTTGATGCCTCTTCTTCTCAGCTGTAGCTTGATGCCTCTTCTCCTCAGCTGTAGCTTGATGCCTCTTCTTCTCAGCTGTAGCTTGATGCCTCTTCTTCTCAGCTGTAGCTTGATGCCTCTTCTTCTCAGCTGTAGCTTGATGCCTCTTCTTCTCAGCTGTAGCTTGATGCCTCTTCTTCTCAGCTGTAGCTTGATGCCTCTTCTTCTCAGCTGTAGCTTGATGCCTCTTCTTCTCAGCTGTAGCTTGATGCCTCTCCTCCTCTGCTGTAGCTTGATGCCTCTTCTTCTCAGCTGTATTGATAGTTGCTTATGTTTCGTGTGTAGTGAATAAACCATGTTGAAACCAACCAGGTCGGGGAATCAAGACCATTGTGTGGCGGTGGGAACTGATGACAGAATTTACCAAACCGCATACACACAGGGACTAGATGTAAAAAAGCAATAAGTGCTTAGTCCATAATCCTCGATATAAAAGAATTTTTTTTAAAAGAAGGAAATTCAACTGAGATACACAGTGATCTATTCCGCTTGGCTGGTTAGTATCTTCCAGCCAATCAGCACACAGAATAAAGCTTGCGTCCATCTTTAGCAACTTTTTAAACTGTTGACTTGCAATATTATGCAAAGTAGATTAACAAAGAAAACACACACCCAAAAATATCAAAAGTCAGAACAAGAATACGCCAAAATTACGAAGAAGAAATCTCTGCAGGCAAAGAACGGCTGCATATATGGCATGACACTTTAAAGAAAAACACAGCTATATATTGTGTTGATGATTCCCAGATCTCCTGAGTTATAATGCATTTTCTGGGTGACCCCAAGAATGTTAAGCTCCGGGAACGCTTGACAACAGCAACAACACGATTAGAAAATGATTGGCAAAAACTGAATAAATGTGGGAAAAAAATGTTAAAAATAAACATAGGAAAAGAAACTAAGGCAAAAGACATTAAAAACAATAAGGAAAGAGCAGAGAAAAAATAAAAAATACACAAGCATATAGACACATACACACAGACAGGCAGACAGCAATACATACAGACAAACATACAGGTAGACAGTGAGTTAGACAGATAGACAGAGGCTGATGATGAGAGCGAAGTGTCAAAAAGAAAGAAACAAAGAAGTAGATGGGAAAAAGGAGAGGGTGGGAGGTACAATAATAAGAAGAACGTAGGAACACAAAGAATCGAGTGTAAATAAGAGACAGACAGACAGACAGAGACATAAACAGACAGACAGAGAAAGACATAGACAGACTGAGACAGATACAGACAGACAGACAGATAGACAGAGAGAGACAGAGAGACAGAGAGACGCTGAGACAGAGAAAGAGAGAGAGAAAGAGAGAGAGAGAGAGAGAGAGAGAGAGAGAGAGAGAGAGAGGAGAGAGAGAGAGAGAGAGAGAGAGAGAGAGAGAGAGAGAGAACACTGAAAGTAATTTATTGCCATTAACAATACAGTCTTTTTGGCAAGGAGCACAGTATGAACACAATTTAAACAATATGCTTTGGGGTGTTTTTTTGCAACAAGGAAATAATGAAAACCTAAAGAGGAAGGAATCTCCAATAACTACATTCAACCGAATTCATTAATTGTTATCATACATTAATTGTTATCACAAGCTTGCACACACACACACACACACACACACACACACACACACACACACACACACACACACACACACACACACACACACACGCACACAGCGTCATGTTCCCCGCTTTGATTTAAAGAGAGAGAGAGAGAGAGAGAGAGAGAGAGAGAGAGAGAGAGAGAGAGAGAAGAGAGAGAGAGAGAGAGAGAGAGGAGAGAGAGAGAGAGAGAGAGAGAAGAGAGAGAGAGAGAGAGAGAGAGAGAGAGAGAAGAGAGACGCTTTGACGCTTTGACAATTTAAAAGAGAGAGAGAGAGAGAGAGAGAGAGAGAGAGAGAGAGAGAGAGAGAGAGAGAGAGAGAGAGAGAGAGAGAACAGACAGACAGACAGACAGACAGAGAAAGACAGACAGACAGACAGACAGACAGGGACAAAAAGGAAGACAGAGAGACACACACAAAATGGAAAAGGCAGACGGGGGACAAAAAGACAGACAGACAGACAGACACACAGAGACAGACGATAGTTTACAACAGAGTGTGGGTGGCCTTCATCACAATAGTCTACACCAGGCTGGTGAGATAGGATACGACCTGTCATCAAAGGCGTGTTATGAAGCACCGGGCCGCACGTGCTAAGGGAAACTACTCCTGACAGATGCTGCAAACACCGAGAGCATCGGCCGTAATGTAAGCAGCAGCCAGAAGAACAGGAGTCAACACTTTCATCAATCCATTTGATTTCTTCTTCTTTCTTTCTTTCTTTCTTTCTTCTTTTATTTCGAGAATAACGGAATAAGCACTCATGTGCTTTAAAAAAATATTACATCCACTCCCCCTGTGTATGCAGTTTTGTCAATTTTGTCATCCGTTCCCACCAGCACACAATGGCCTACTCTTCCCCAAAGTAGAACGGGTTTTAACGTGTGCGCAAGATGTTCTGCGTGCGTTCTCACACGGGGGCCTCGGTTTATAGTCTCATCTGAATGACTTGTGGGGAGAGTGGAGTCGGCACTGATGTTAACTCCAGAAGAAAAATCCTCTTGAACGAGATTCAAACCCAGATCAGTAGATCACGAATACATCATTCTAACCACCAGGCTATCCCGTCCCCAGAGGTAGAATAGTCTAGTGGTTAGAGCGTTGTACTCGTCATCTGACGGTGACTGAAGGCATGGGTTCAAGTCTTCACTGAGGGTCCATTTAGAGTAGACTTTTCCTGTTTTTCTTCGTCGAACGCTCAGACAGCAACCCCCCTCTTGTTTCATCTCATTTCTGTCCCTGACCATAACCAACCCCCCCCCCCCCCCCCCCCCCCCCCCTATCACCCTGCCCGAGTGTACAACCTTTGTGTGTGTGAGTGGTGTGTGTGTGTGTGTGTGTGTGTGTGTGTGTGTGTGTGTGTGGGTGGGTGGCGCGCGCGCGCGCGCGCGCGCGTGTGTGTTTACATTTGATGTGGGCGTGTGTGTGTTTACATTTGAATTTGTAAAAATCTATTAATTGTAACTGGCTGCATGTGGAAAGACTAGGATGAATGAAAGCGCTTTGATTTGTTTTTTGCAAGATATAGCGCTGTATAAATTCCATGTATTCTTCTTCTTATTAGTAGTAGTAGTTGTAGTAGTAGTAGTAGTAGTAGTATTAGTATAATTAGTATTATCATGATTAACTATTGTTGTCTGTGTGTAAGCGAGGATGCGTTGCACTGCAGTTAAGTGCCGGACAAGACCGGCCCAAGCACATCCGACTTCGGCGTGGGAGAGAAGTGTTATCTTTTAAATCTTTCTGGGGAAAAAAGGCAGGAGAATGGACCACGAGGGCAAACAATAGACAAGAAAGAGGGGGCAGGAAAAACAGGAACAAGGCTGAAACAACGAGAAGGATGGAAAAGAGGGAATTCCTCAGAATTTCCAGAAGGTGGGGATTCATTTTAATACTGACAGGGCCCCCGGCATCCCCAAGGGGAGTCCTAGGGGTTAACAATGTTACTGTCTCCACTCTCTCCAAAGTACTTGAGATGACAGTATTATGCTGAAGTCATGTGCGCAAACACAGGCAGACATAATTCTGTTGACCCTAGACCCCATCGATCCACCTTTCGTAGATGAGTAGGCCCGCTATGGCCGGCGAGAGGGATGACAGGAGACTTCTCAGCATGCAGCATGCATCCTGCTACCTGACAGACCTATGCTCTGCCAGGTTCGCGATCTTCTTTTTTGTCGAACGCGATCTGACCACCCGGGTTCGAGCCACCACCGAGACAGCTGTTCAAGGGGATTTTCCCATCAAGTTATTTTTTTTCTCGGCTTTATTATTTTTTTTAAGCCACGACCAAGAGGGGATTTTCTCATGGGGTTAAAATCAACAACCACCGAGACATTCCATTCAAGGGGATTTTCCCCCCTGGAGTTAATAATTGTTATCAGCAACCACCTCCACATCGGTTTAAGGGTATTCCCCTCATGGAGTTAATGATTATTATCAGCACAACCACCTCCACATCGGCTTAAGGGGATTTTCCCCCTGGAGTTAATAATTATTATCAGCCACCACCTCCAGTTCGGTTTAAGGGGATTCCCCACTCCCACCCCCCCCCCTCCCCCCCCCCCCTCGGGTTAAATTAGTGCCAACTCTACTCCCCCGAAAAGTTCTTCGCATGAAAATATAAACGGAGGTCCCGTGTACACAGAGCATCTTGTGCACACGTTAAAATCTGTTTCACTGTCGGATGAGCAGACCAAAGTGTGCCGGAGGGATAGGATCACAAAATTTACAAAAATTGCATGTGCTCGGGAACTGGGTGTAAAAACAAAAGCACACGAGAGTTTACGCATCATTCTCAAAAAAAAAAAGAATGAAATATTGACAAGAAAGAAAGAATGTCACAGACACAGACACAGACAGAGAGACAGACAGAGAGACAGACACACACACACACACACACACACACACACACACACACACACACACACACACACACACACACACACACACACACACACACACACACACACACACACACTATAAACCGAGGCCCCGTGTGCGAACGCACGCAGAGCATCTTGTGCACACGTTAAATCCTGTTCCGCTTTTCGAAAGAGTAGGCCATTGTGTGCAGGTGGGAACAGATGACAAAATTTACAAAACGGCATACACACGGGGACTGGATGTAAAAAGCATATGAGTGCTTATTCCATTATCCTCGATATAAAAGAATAAATAAATAGATAAATGAATAAACACACACACACACACACACACACACACACACACACACACACAGACACACACACACACACACATCTGTGCGAAAGAGTACACCATTGTGTGCCGGTGGGAACAGATGACAAAATTTACAAAACGGCATACACACGGGGACTGGATGTAAAAAAGCACATGTGTGCTTATTCCATTATCCACGATATTAAAGAATAAATAAATAAATAAATAAATAAATAAATAAATAAACAAACATAAAGGTAGGGTACCTCTCCTCCCTTAATACACTTCTAATCTAACAAAGCCCAGCAACGTTACCATGTGCTGGGAAAACCCCATGCAGTTGATGAAAAACAATTTACCAAAATTAATGACTAGCAGCTTAAAATGATGATAAAACAGTACAGACGTTGTGTTTGTCTTTATAAGAAAGGTGTGTGTGTGTGTGTGTGTGTGTGTGTGTGTGTGTGTGTTTGTGCGTGTGTGTGTGTGGTGCGTGCGTGCATGCGTGGGTTGTGGTGTGTGTGTTTTTGGTTGTGGTGTGTGTGGTGTGTTGTGTTGGTTGTGTGTGTGGTTTTGTGTGGTGTTTGTGTGGGGTTTTGTGTTGTTTTTAATTTTTTCTTTAAAACTTTTATTTTTTTATGTCGAGATAAGGGAATAAACATTCATGGTTTTTTTACATCTTGCCCCCAATGGTATCGTTTTGAAAATTTTGTCATCCTTCCCCCCGGGCCCATTGGCCTCCCTCTTCCGAAAGGGGAGCAGGTTTTAACGTTGCGCCACATTTCTCTGCGTTCGCACACGGAACCTAGGTTTTTTAGTTTCAGGGGAAAGGGTTTTTTTTGGGGGAGTGGAGTCCCTGATGTTAAACTCCGGGAAAACAAAATCCCCTTAAGGGGATTCAAACCCCGGGGTCAGCATAAAAGGCACATGTAAAGGGCTCTAATAAACCAGTCTATTCTGCCCCGGGACGTGTGTTTGTGTGTAGTGGTGGGTGTGTGTTGTGTGTGTGTGTGTGAGTGAGGTGTTGTGTGGTGTGTGTGTGTGATGTGTGTGTCTTGTGGGTATTTTGTGTGTGTGCGCGCGGGGGCGGCGCGCCTCACTTGGCCCGTGTTTTGAAGAAACACAGATAACTAATTCTCGAAACACGAATGGAGCAACGAGAA
>CM054134.1:116049052-116059052 GCA_028751875.1 Rapana venosa
TAGGAGATAAGTGTTATATGTATTTTAAGTCTTTCTGGAAGAAAAAAAGGTAGGAGAATGGACTAAGATTTAATAAAATCAACAAAGAAAAAGGTAACAGGAAGAAAAATGAACAAGACAGAAACAAAGGAGAGGGCTAGAAAAGAGGGAATTTCTGGCACAGAATATCCAGAAGGCAGGAATGTTATTTACTCTAACGGGTCCACGGCGTCCACACGAGGAAGTTTCTTCATTTGAAAGAAAAGACGACGTTAACAATAAAAATAGAAAAAAAACACCACAGATTTATATGGTACACTTTGATTTATTTCATTGCTTTTTTGTTGTTGCTATATATTACAACCATATTTCATGATGCATAACAATGTACAGGATTATAATATTGAATAAAAGTGGTTTTAGAACACAAAAGTTTGATTTATTGCTAATTGTGTCGAGAAAACGATTATAATAATAGCAAAATAGAGTTGGACATGGAGTGTATAGATTCTTTTTTGGGGGGAAGGGGGGTATTTTTGTTTTTGTTTGTTGATTTTTTTGTTTGTTTGTAGTGTTTTGGTTTTTTTTTTTTGGGGGGGGGTAGGTGTGGGGGTGGGGGTATTGTTTCTAGGCTAGAGCTCTATGGTGCACCAATTGTAAAAAAAAATAAAAATGTACGCCACTGTTTTGCCCACCAAGAATGTACCTGCATTCCGACTACGGGGACGATGTCTAAACCAGTCACCAGCGTACATCTGGTTGGGGGGCAAATTTATCCCCCCTCTTCCCCCCCTCCCCCCCTTCACGTTCCTTCCAGCGCACAATGGTCTACTCTTCTAACAAGCAAGGAACGAATTTTAACGTGTGCGCAAGATGTTCTGCGTGCGTCCTTACGCAGGACCTCGGTTTATCATCTCATCTGACGGATTTCCCGGGGAATGGAGTCGGTACTGATATACTCCCTATTGCCCTTGGAAAAAATCCGTAGAAGAAAAGCCACTCTGATAGGGAAAGAAATACAGCTGTAGATAGAAATAAAGCACCAAAAAATAAAAAATAAAAATGGGTGGCGCTGTTCTTGTGGCGACGTGCTCTTCCCGAAGACAGCAAACCGAATTTCACGGTGAGGAACCTGCCGCGACTTAATTAAAATGGTATAAAATAAAATAAAATGAAATAAAATACATAAAATGAAATAAAATAAGATAAAGGTGAGCAGCTCGAATTTCAAGCAGACAAATCTCCCCTGACTTACAGTGGTATAAAATGAAATTTAAAAAAAAAAAAAAAATAGAATAAATAACTCAAGGGAAACATCCTCTTAAACGAGTTGTCACGGTGGTGGATCACAAAGCCGGGCAGTCAGATGACGAGTGTAACATTAATTTAATTTATTTATTTATACCCCTTTAAGTCAGGAGATTTCTCTACGTGAAATTCGGGCTGCTCTCCCCGGGGAGAGCACGTCGCCACAAGAGCAGCGCCACCCTTTTTTTTCTTTTTTTTTGGTCTGCAACTGTATTTGTTTCCCTATCAGAGTGGCCTTTTTTCTAAGAATTTTCCCAGGGACAACTCTCTTGTTGCCGTGGGTTCTTTTACGTGCGCTGAATAATTTTGTGTAACACACGGGTCCTCGGTTTATCGTCTCATCCGAAAGACTGGCGCGCAGACCACCACTCATGGTCTAATGGAGGGGGGAAAAGTTTCGGGCCCAAACGGGATTCGAACCATCGCACACTTCTGACCCGGACTTTTCGCTTTCTAGACAGGTGCATTACCTCTAGACCACCGATCCGCATTTATAATGGAGATTTTTTTTCTGGAGGGAAATGTTTTAATGCATGCTCAAGCCCTGCTCAACACGCTTGTATCAACAGAAGGTGCCTACAGGCAGACTTTGTGCCTTAAAGTGAAGTCGTGATGAATCTTTCTTCAGAGTAATTTACACAACCGCGAGCACACGGGGACTGGATGTAAAAAACCCCGAACAGGAGTGCTTCTTCCATTATCCTCAAAATAAAAAAGAATCAAACACATAAAATTAAAACAAAACGAATACACACAATCGCGCGCGTGCGCACGCACGCACACACACACACACACACACACACACCACACACACACACACACACACACACACACACACACACACACACACACACTTCCCAAAAAGTCCTTCGGATGAGACTATAAACCGAGGCCCCGTGTGCGAATTCACGCTGAACATTTTGCGCACACGTTAAATCCTGTTTCGCTTTGCATAAGAGTAGGCCATTGTGTGCTGGTGGGAACAGATGACAAATTTTACAAAACCGCATGCACACGTGGACTGGATGTAAAAAAGAAAATTCCACACCCACATAAGTGCTTATTCCATTATCCTCGATATAAAAGAATAAAATAAAAAAATGAAAGAATAAAATAAATAAATAGAAACACCCCCCCCCCCCCACCACCACCCCCACCATACTACACCCTTCCCCCAAACGCCATCCCCCTCGCTCACCCTCACCCTCACCCCCCCGACACACACGCAACCCTCCTCCTCCCCCTCCCCCCACACACCACCACCACACACAGATGTCTAATGCATACCAAGCATACCATGTTTTTTGGGGGTTATTTTTAAAACAACGTGGTTTTTTTCTGCCGATACACTGATCAGCCCACATCGGCACTTGCAGATGAAAGGAAAGGTCATGCAGTTTGTCTTTCATTCTGCAACATCTCCAGCAGGTGGTGCTTGTTTGTCCTTGTCTGTCTGTCTGTCTGTCTGTCTGTTTGTTTGTGCCTCTTGTCTGTTTGTCTGTCAAACCCGTCTGTGGTATCTTGTGACTTAGGCATGTGTAACCTTGACAGGTCAAGTTGACCGTACGTTTGTAAAGAAAACAACCTGCTCGAGTGCGCACGTACGTAACGTAAGCACGCGAGCGCATACACACACGCAAGTACACACACACACACACACACGCGCGCGCGCGCACGCGCGCACACATACATTGGTGGATCGGTGGTCTAGAGGTAACGCGCCTGTCTAGAAAGCGAAAAGCGAAAGCGAAAAGTCCGGGTCTGAAGTGTGCGGCGGTTCGTACCCCGTTTGGACCGGAAATTTTTCCCCCATCCATTAGACCATGAGTGGTGGTCTGGGCGCTAGTCTTTCGGATGAGACGATAAACCGAGGTCCCGTGTGTTACACGTAATTATTTAGCGCACGTAAAAAAAACCCACGGCAACAAGAGAGTTGTCCCTGGCAAAATTCTTAGAAAAAAGCCACTCTGATAGGGAAACAAATGCAGCTGCAGAAAAAAAAAAAAAAAAAAAAAAGGGTGAAAGGGTGGCGCAGCGCTTAGTGGCGACGCGTTCTCCCGCTCTCCCCGGGGAGAGCAGCCCGAATTTCAACTTAAAGTGGTATGAAATAAAATCTGAGCGCTTTGATTTGTTGCTTTACAAGATTCAGCGCTATATAAATTCCATACATTATTATTATTATTATTATTATTATTATACACACAAACGCACACAGTAATGGAAAAAAAAAGCATTTCTTTGATGAGAGGACGATCAAACCATCTTTATTTGTTCATAATCTGTTTATAAGTGTATATAAGAAAGAGAGAAAGAAAGAACGAAAGAAAGAAAGGAAGAAACTGACAGACAGACGGACATACATACATACATACATACATACAGACAGACAGAGATAGGCGAGAGATAGGAAGAGACCCGAAACACAGAAAGAAGAGAGAGACAGAGACACAGAGAGAGACAGGACAGACAGACAGATACAGACACAGACAGACACAGTCAGAGATATGCATACAGACATTACACAGAGACAGACAGATAGATAGACAGACAGACCCGAAAGACGAGGCAAAGACCCCCCAAACAAAATACAAGGAGAAAAGAGGAGCGAGAGAGCGAGAGAGAGAGAGAGGGGAGAGGAGAGTGAGAGAGAGGAGAGAGGAGAGAGAGAGAGAGAAGAGGATGAGAGAGAGAGAGAGGAGAGAGAGATGAAGGAGGAGACGAGGAGAGAGAGAAAAGAGAGAGAGAGAGAGGGTCCCATTCTCTCTGACCGAATGCACACCATCCCCTCAGAATTTCCCCAAACCAGAGTGGCATGTCCATAATGATCATGTAGCTCTCTCTCTCTCTCTCTCTCCTCTCTCCTCTCTCTCCCCCACTCTCTCCCTCCCCTCTCTCTCTCTCTGTCTCTCTCTGTCTCTCTCTGCTCCCCCTCTCCTCTTTCCCCCTCTCTCTCTCTGTCTGTCTCTCTTTTTCTCTCTCTTACATCCTCTCTCCCTCTCTGTCTCTCTCTGTCTGTCTGTCCTCCCCTCCCTCTTTCTCTTTCTGTCTCTCTCTCTCTTTCTCTCCCTCTGTCTGTTCCTCTCTCCTCTTTCTCTCTCCTGTCTCTGTCTCTCTCTTTCTCTCTGGTCCTCTCTGTCTCTCTCTGTCTCCCCCATCTCTCTCCCTCTCTGTCTGTCTGTCTCTTTTTCTCTCTCTCACTCCCTCTCTCCCTCTCTGTCTCTCTCTGTCTGTCTGTCTCTCTCCCTCTCACTCCCTCTCTCCCTCTCTGTCTCTTTCTCTCTCTCTGTCTCTGTCTCTCTCTGTTGGGATCTCTGCTCCGTGTTCCCACCCTTTCCCTATTCCCTGTTGGTAATATTTCTGCTATAACCCGTCAGCATGACGATGATTTACCATCTGTTTCATCGTGAGGTACTTTTCTGCCTGCCTGCCTGCCTGCCTGCCTGCCTGCCTGCCTGCCTGCCTGCCTGCCTGCCTGCCTACCTGCCTGCCTGCCTGCCTGCCTGCCTGCCTGCCTGCCTGCCTGTCTGTTTTTCTGTGTTTTTTTCCTTGGATTATTTCCTTGTTTTTTTCGTTTTCTTCTTTCTTTCATTCTTTCTTTCTTTCTTTTATTCATTCTTTCTGTTTGTCCGTTTTCTTTCTTTCCTTTTTTTTCTCGGTTTTTGTGTGTGTGTTTTTTTTTTTTTCTTTTCTTTCTTTCGTTCTTTTTCTTCTTTCTTTAATTCTTTCTTTCGTTCTTTTTCTTCTTCTTCTTTAATTCTTTCTTCTTTCGTTCTTTTCTCTTTTCTTTCTTTCTTTTTTCTTTGTGTTTCTTTCTTTCTTATTTCTTTCTGTCTTTCTTTTGTTCCTTTTTTTCTTTCTTTCTGTATTTTTTCTGTATCCTTTTTTCCTTTCTTTCCTGTCTTTTTTTTCTCATTCTTCCTTTCTTTCTGTCTTTCTTTATTCATTTTCTTCTTATTGTCTTTCTCTCTTTCTTCCTTCCTTCCTTCCTTTTCTGTCCCTCTTTCTTCCTTCTTTTATTTCTTTCCTTTCTGCCTAAACTTGTTTCTTTGTTTGTTGTTGTTTTCGTTTTCGTTTCTTTCTTCGTTTGATCTGTCACTCTCAGGTGTTCTTTACTGCTCCACCACTTGCAGGAACCAGAAATAAACCCCGGCACTGCCGGTGTGTGAGTGCACGCACCCATACACACAGACACACAGACACACACACACGCAAACACACACACATAGACACAGACACACACAGACGCACACACACACACAGCACCACACACACACGCACACACACACAACACAGACACACCACACACAGACACAGACACACACAGACGCACACACAGACACACGCGACACACACAGACGCACACACACAACACGCGCACACACACAGACACACACACACACACACACACGCACACACACACACGCGCGCGCACACACACACACGCATACACACACACCAGGGAACAGATGACAGAATTGACAAAACCGCATACATACGGGGACTGCATGTAAAAAAGGCACATAAGTGCTTATTTTATTACCCTCGATTTAAAAGAATTAAAAAAAAATAAATGACACACACAGACAGAGTACTTAAAGGTTCAAAAGCCAGCATATTGTGTTTGTGAAGATTAAAAAAAATCAAAATAATAAGGTATTATTCTAGCCTTGTTGTTGATGATTAAACTGCCCAGCACAGTATCTATATCATGCTATAAGGACAGCAAGAACAACAACAAAACCAACAGCAAGGACAATAATAATAATAATAATAATAATAATAATGATAATATAATAAAATAATAATAATAATAATAATAATAATAATAATAATAATAATAATAATAATAATGATGATAATGATGATAATAATAAAAAGAAGAAGAAGAAGAAGAAGAACAACAACAACAACAATGATAATGATGATAATGATGATGATGATGATCACCATCATCATCATCGTCATCATCATCATCATCATCATCATATGAATGATAATGATGACAATGATAATAATTATTACAAACAGGATAATGAACAATAACATCCCACATAACAACCCCGTTAAACCCCCCCCCCAAAAAAAAAAACAAAAAACAACAACCCCAAAAAACCCCACCCCACAGAAAACAAAACCAAAACCCGACAACAGCAACAAAACAAAAACAAAACCACCACACAAACAATAATTATACCAACAAATGACCCAACCCCTCCCCTCTTTCCTCCTGCATTTGGTTCAAAATAAAAAAACACAATCAAGCAACAACAAAAACCAGCGACACTCCTTTAAACCATGTTGACCAAACCCAAAGATTAAAAAAGAGAAAACAAACAAATAACCTCCCAACCCTATATTATGACTCAACTCAATTTTCAATATGAAGTATTGAGCTAGAGAGAGAAATTCTTCCCCTCTGCAAAAAACAAAACAACCAAAAAACCCATCATGACAATGACACACACATGGTTCTTCACTCTGCTGAGGCTGGCACTGGAGCCAACACTAACACGCAGAGCAATGAAGGAAGGAAGGAGGGAAAGAAGGAAGGAAGGAAGGACCAGCCTCACCTGCCACTCTGGTGTATTCCCCGAGAGATGGGGGAAATAAACACAGCGCTGTCAGTGACCAGGGTTATAGGGGGTATGTTAGGGGGCGGGGAGGGGGTAAGAGAGTTCGTGTACACCGTTACTAATAATAACTCGCTTGCATTCGTGTGCTGTTGTCACGTGGTGTGAAGAAGGGCCACACTCCAATGTTACTATCTAGGTCTAGTGCTCATAGTTTCTTGAGTAAAAGGGAAAGGGAAAGGTGTCCCATAACCTATGTGGTCGTAGGGGAGTGAAGTATCAGAGACCTCAGTTTCTCTAGGGGACAGCATAGTGAGGGTGGCGCCCATCTCCTTTCCCTCGCTGCTTTACCTTCCCTGACCCCAAAGAGGGCAGATACCCATTACATTTTACAGCTGGGTGAACTGGGGGAACTGTACTGAAGCCAAGGCGTGCAAACGGTCACCCATCCAAGTGGTAACCACGCTCGGTGCTGCTTAACCTTAGCTGGGGGGAAAGAGAGGGCTCTGACCTTGAGTGCTCTTACAAAAATTATGTCACTATTTTATTATTCAAATGGTTGTTTCAGAAATGACAACATGTAGTGTGTAACTGGCTTTTGGAGTAAAAAAGAAAAAGAGAGCTATGTGAGGCAGTTATGAGAAAGATCACCATCTAAAGCTTTATCACGTTCTATGATGATGCAGAGTTTGTGTGTATATAATTATAGGAATGGTTCGGAGGCTAGTTCTTGATGGCATAATGAGGAAGCAGAACATTAGCATTCCCCCCAGTGCGGATGCCGGGGGCCTGCCAGTATACCTAGTATCCCCCCCCCCCCCCCTACCCCTTTCAGAAATTCTGTGTTGAAATTCCCTCTTTTTTGCCCCTCTCTTTATTTCTGCCTCGTTCCTTTTCTTCATGTCACCTCCTTGTCTGTGCTCTGCCATCTTGGTCCATTCTACTCCATTTTTTTTCCCAGAAAGACTTAAAAGATAACAACTCTCTCTCTCTCACGTCGAAGTCGGATGCCTTGGGCCTGACATGTCAGGCGCTTAACGTCAGTACAACGCATGATTATAACAGACAAAACTAGTTGCTGTCTGAGCGATCGATGACGACGAATAAGAAGAAGATTAACTAGAAATTTTTAAAACATCATTTCGCTGACATATGCAGAGAAAGAATTTTCTTTTATTGACGATTATTTTCATATTTTTACGAAGCCTTGTTCCGCATTGTACATTGCCAGAGGATATATAGAAAAATGGATAGAATTTTAGAAAGATTTTCATATACACATTTTGCCTGTTATCAAGAAAATAACTATACGTGCTCAAACAGCTAGGTTCAGATATTAATATTGTGTATCATATTTCTGTAAAAGTCCACAGCTTAATTAGATAGCTGAAACTCACCACAGAGAAATGCAAAGGTGGATCTTGCCTTGACAAAAACTTAGTCACATCCTTGATGACATGTTAGCAATACTAATGGTGCTGGGTTCAGTTTTAGTTTTGAACTTTTGATTGTTTGATATTGTTTTATCTTCAGCCTACATTGATATGTCTCTCTCTCTCTCTCTCTCTCTCTCTCTCTCTCTCTCTCTCTCTCTCTCTCTTTCTCTCTATGTGTCTCTGTCTCTCATCTGTCTGTCTCTCTCTTTCTCTCTCTCAGTCTGTCTGCCTGCCTGCCTGTCTGTCTGTCTCTCCCTCTCCCCCTCCCTCTCTCCCTCCCTCCTTCACTCCCTCGCTCCCCCTCCCTCCCCATCACTCTCTCTTCACCCCCCATTCTTATCTGCTTGTCTGTCTGTCTTTCTCCCCTTCCTTTTCTCATTTCCTTCTCTTTAAATTTGTCACTCGGCCTCTCTGTCTCTTTCTTATCGATCGTCATAGTAGTATATTGCTTAAAACCACGGACCTTGTTTGTACAAGGAAAGGAAGCAGTAAAACGAATAGAAAAAAGAAAAGAGATAACTATGGCACAAATAGACAGAAGCCACATCATTTTATTGGCTTTTACCTGTCCAGCCATCTGCGCGATTGTTTTGTTGTTTCAGATTTGTCCTGTGTGTCAGTTTTCACTGTGTCACAGCTGCACGTTATCCATCTGCCATGACACAGACGACTGCAGTCCACGTGTCCTCATGACAGCTGCGATTATTGGTCTGCTTTAGGCCTGCTTGTTGTTACACCGCGCGCGCGCAAGCTGATTTCACACACGCGCACAGACACGCAATCACGCGTACATACAATCACAGACAGACAAGGACGAGCACACACGCACGCACGCACACACATGTACAAATACGAAGGTAATATTTCAGTAATGACGAATGCCTAGTATTTTCTAACGTTTTATTCCTGTAGCTTTTTTATTATCTAAAGTATAAACGTGAAAAAATGGATGAAACAGTAAGTGAAGTAATTTGTGTGTCCTGACGTTCTATGATTTTCTTTTTTTAATTCTTAAAACATTTTTTATTTAAATGTGTGTGTGGACGTGAGCGCGCACGCGCTCAGGTGTGCATGAGTATGTGTGTGCGTGTATATGTATATGTGGTAATTTGTATTTTCAATGTATTTCCTTATCGATTTTTTTTCTTTTTTTTTTTTTTTTTTTTTTTTTTTTTTTTTTTTTTTTACTGGTTTAATTTAATGGTAAAGGATGCAATAATGTAGTGTCTTAGTATAATCATTACGAAATTTGTTCTTAGATAGATGGCTTGATGAAAAAAAGCAAATGCATTGCTTATTCAATGTACCATCTGGAAATAAAATTTTGACTTGACTTGACTTGACTTGAAAGCACAACCCATACACATACACACACGCGCGCTAGAGCTCAACACACACTCACGCACGCACGCAACAGGCATGCGCGCGCACATATGCACATACACACGCGCGTGCGTGCATGCACTTGCATGTACTTGAAAGCACACACACACACGTACACACACACACACTCTATACTTTACTTTTTGCTTTTATGATTTTTAAACAATTTTTCTTAGAACTTTGACAACAACTATTACATAGAAATAGTCAGTGCTAACTGTATTCGATGTCAATCGCCCAAATTCTTTAAACGATTCTGGCACTTACTTGTTTAGAATGTAATTTCATGTCTATATATTGATGTTCGCCGTTTGTGCCTTTCCT
>CM054134.1:116071552-116074052 GCA_028751875.1 Rapana venosa
CCGCCCTCAATATGCTGGCCCTAGAGAAGTGAGGTCTCTGACGCCTCGCTCCCCTACAACCTTATAGGTTATGAGACTCCTTTACCTTTACCTTTTACCTTTATCTCTGTCATTCCCTTTGTCTTAGTCTATCTGTATGCATGCTTGTCTGTCTGTCTTCCTGTCTGTATGTATGTCTGTCTGTCTGCCTCTCTCTCTCTCTCACTCTCTCTCTCTCTGGGGGACGGGATAGCCTAGTGGTTAAAACATTGCACTCGCTATCTGACGACCCGGGTTCGATTCCCGTTCAAGGGAGATATTTTCCCCTGGAGTTAATATCAGTGCCGACTCCACTCTCCCCAAACGTCCTTCGGATGAGACTATAAACCGAGGTCCCGAGTGCGAACGCACGCAGAACATCTTGCGCACACGTTAAATCATGTTCCGCTGTTCGTAACAGTAGGCCATTGTGTGCCGGTGGGAACAGATGACAGAATTTACAAAACCACATACACACGAGGACTGGATGTAAAAAAACAATAAGTGCTTATTCCATTATCCTCGATATAAAAGAATAATAATAATAATAATAATAAATGGAACTTATATAGCGCTATATCTTGCAAAGACAAACCAAAGCGCATGCATTCAACCCAATCTTACACAGTCATGCAATCAATGATAAATAATCAAAAGTTTAAACAAACAGATATTTACAAACATGGTGCGATGCAGACAAAATCTATGAAATAAAATTTCGATAGTCAAATGTTTTCAAAAGCACACATACACTCGCACAGGCCGTATACTTTAGCAGGGTGATAGAACATGGGTTAGATATGAAACAGGAAGGGGAAGTCTTAGGTTTGAAATAAATATGTTTTGAGGCTGGATTTAAAAGTGTCATAACTAGGTTTCTGGCGAAGAGAGAGAGGAAGGTTGTTCCAGATGGATGGACCAGAAATAGAGAATGAGCGGAGGCCAACAGTGGATTGGTTGAATCTAGGTATACGTAGGCACAAGGTATCTGCAGTAGATCGGAGGAACGTGAAGGAGTGTACAGGTTAAGACATTCACATAGGTAGGAGGGTGCAGTTTTGTGGAGACATTTGTAACAGAGGGTACTGATTTTATAATCTACTCTCTGTGGCACAGGCAGCCAGTGGAGAGATCGCAAGAGAGGGGTAATGTGCTCAGATTTTTTCTTTCTGAGAACTAGTCGAGCTGCCGAGTTTTGTATACGTTGAAGGGAGTGGATAGATGTTGCTGGCAGACCAGCTAAAAGAGAATTGCAATAGTCCAGACGTGAGAGAATGAGAGAAGTGACAAGTTTGGCTGTTGCATCAGTGGACAGGTACTTTCGAATTGCACTAATACGCCGTAATTGATAGTAGCACGACTGACAGGTCTGGGTGATGAATTTTTTCATAGAGAGTGTGTTGTCGATAACGACACCTAGATACTTCACGGAAGTGGATAGAGGGACTGATGTATTGCCAAGTTCTATTGAAGTTGTTGTAATGGAAGAGAGTTTGTGTTTGGTCCCTACAAAATATAAATATAAATAAAGCAATAAATAAAATCTCTCTCTCTCTCTCTCTCTCCTCTCTCTCTCTCTCCTCTCTCTCTCTCTCTCTCTCTCTCTCCTCTCTCTCTCTCCTCTCTCTCTCCCTCCCTCCAAGTAATATGCAATTGCGCAACAATACAACAGTGACACATTCACTTCTGTAGCCTATTTAACGAAATGGATAGGCCTATCACCTTATGGTCTACCGTATATGAGTATGAAGATAAATGAAGGCAATAACTATCAGATACCTCCGATTCTCCAGTTTACAAGGAAATTACCGAACAAGAAATTCTAGCTAGCGTTAGCCATGTGAATTCTGAAAGCAGTGCAGATCCCGATTTTCAAGGTATTTATATCAACAATAGGTTGTACATAGGTGGGTGTTGTTGTTTTTCTCAAAAGAATGGTCAAAATCAGAAATAGTGCCTGTTTGTCAGTAAGAAAGGAGAAGAAAACCAATCAGATTCTTCCTCTTCTGCTAAATAAAAGTTTGTCGTCGAAGGCTCAGACAACAACTATTGGTATGTGTGTGTGTGTGTGTGTGTGTGTGTGTGTGCGCGTGTGTGTGTGTGTGTGCTTGCGTGCGTGCGTGTGTGTGGTGTGCGAGGTTATGATTTTTTGATACTATAAATGCTGATTAAAAGAGTAAGCACACTCGAGCCTTTCAGCTATAAATTTCTTTGTAATTTGAAACAATGCCCTCTCCCCCCCCCCCCCCCCCCCCCCCGTCCTTTTTGTTGTCTACATGACTTTGGGGCTAAAAAATAGACAATTCTCTCTCTCTCTCTCTCTCTCTCTCTCTCTCTCTCTCTCTCTTTACACTACATCTGATATCGAACCCATCAATCAACTCCTCATGATTGACCTTTTATTAATGAAAACATGGTAACCTAGAGTTAAGGGAAAGAGCCACCCTAAACCAAACCAAAAAAAAAAAGAAAGATGCTATCT
>CM054134.1:116076552-116081552 GCA_028751875.1 Rapana venosa
CGCTTCTCTCAGCGTTGCGCTCGGCTAAGGGTCAACAGGACGGTACGCTATAGCCGAGTGGTTAAGACCGTTCGATTTCAATCCCCATGCAGTCCATGAAGTCGCGGGTTCGAATCTCCGTGGCGTCTGGTGAATTAAGGGTTAGGGATTTTTATTTTATTTTTTACGATCTCCCAGGTCAACTTTAAGTGCAGACCTGTCAAAGCCTTAATCTCTTTTCGTGTATATACAAATGCAGAAGCTCAAATCCGCACGTTTAAGTTCCCGGTCATCAATGTCAGCGTTCGGTGCTCTACAGAAACACGAACATACCCAGCATACATCCCCGAAGTCGGAATGCGGCTACCCTCTTGGTGGGCAAAGGCACGGTCGCATGCGCAAAATCTCATCATTGATATACTTCGGTAGTCGATAAACGAAAAATTTAAAAAAGAGAGGAACTGCCCACTGACTCACTGCATAAAACACCCTGTGAAGTGTCCTCCCCCCCCCCCCCCCCCTTTCCCTTGCCCTCCCGTACGGCGCCCCAGGTAAGTATTCAGAAGTAACTTCTGTCTTGTACGGCGCCCCAGGTAAGTATTCAGAAGTAACTTCTGTCTTGATGTACACATGTCGTTGTTTGTTTTCTTCTGCGTTAAACCCTCAGACAGCAACTATTGTCTGTACTTACAGATGTCGTTTGTTTGTTTTCTTCTGCTTTAAACGCTCAGACAGCAACTATTGTCTGTACTTACAGATGTCGTTTGTTTGTTTTCTTCTGCTTTAAACGCTCAGACAGCAACTATTGTCTGTACTTACACATGTCGTTTGTTTGTTTTCTTCTGCTTTAAACGCTCAGACAGCAACTATTGTCTGTACTTGTATAATTGTATTTCATAGATTTGGTCTGCAGCGTACCATGTTTTGTAATATCTGTTTGTTTAAACTATTGATTATTTGTCATTGGTTGTATGACTGTGCAAGATTAGGTTGAATGCATTGCGCTTTGATTTGTCTTTACAAGATATAGCGCTATATAAGTTCCATTTTATTATTATTATTATTATTATTATTATTATTATTACTTATGGGTGACAATGCGTGACGCTGCCGTTAAATAGACACCCAACTTCGGCATGAAAGAGAAATTTTTTTTTTTTAATTTCTCTAAGAAAGGCAGGATATTGAACCAAGAAGACATAAGATAAACAAGAAGATGGTGACAAGAACAAAGAAAAGGAAACAAGATATTTATTTTTTATTCTTTTATATCGAGGATAATGAAATAAGCACTCATGTGTTTTTTTTTACATCCAGTCCCCGTGTGTATGTGGTTTTGTACATTTTGTCATCTGTAGCCTACACTTCCGAAAAGCGGAACAGGATTTAACGTGTGCGCAAGATGTTCTGCATGTGTTCGAACAGACAGAAATGACGAGAGGGGTAGAAAAGAGGGAATTCCTGGCACATAATTTCCAGAAGGCGGGGATGCTCCTTATATTTACAGCAGCCAAACCCCCCCCCCCCCCCCCCCTCCCCCGCCCAACGCCCCCAACCCCCACGGCAGCCCCAAAGAAGAAGATGTCGTTTGATCTGACTATTTTATCCTGCAAAGTCTGAAGACATTTTTTTTCTATGAACTGCTATCCAAACTGTAGCATATCATTAATACAGTAGCATGGTATTCCGGGGACTTTTTGTGTGATTTAAGTAGTTTTCCTGTCTCCCGGTAACATTAAGGGTGTTTTCCATCGCATGTCTTCTTAATACTGGCAAGAATGGGGTGTGGCCACACGCGCGTACAGACACACAGACACACACACACACACACACACACACACCAACACACCCGCACACCCAAACAACTCCCTGATCCTTTAGCATAAGTTATTTCGATTTCATCATTCATTTATACACATCTAGTAATGTTTTCTCCCATCCTTCTTCTTTTTAAAAAATTTTTCTGCCTCCAATTAATTCTATTTCCAGTTCGAATCCCAGGGAACACAGAACTGAACTGGTTTCCACTGGCTTTGGTACCTGTACAACACAGGCAAACCACTTGCAATGCATATCTCTTTCTCTCTCTCTGTCCTCCCTCTCTTCCTCTCTCTCTCTCTCTCTCTCTCTCTCTCTCTCTCTCTCTCTCTCTCTCTCTCTCTTCTCTCTCTCTCTCTCTCTCTCTCTCTCTCTCTCTCTCTCTCTCTCTCCCCTCTCTCTCTCTCTCTCCCCCCTCTCTATACCTCCCTCAATCTCTCTTTTTTTTCTCTCTCTCTCCCTCCCTCTGTCTCTTTCTCTCTCACTCTCTCTCTCTCTCTCTCTCTCGCTCTTTCCTCCTCCCTCCCCTCTCTCTCTTTCTCTCTCTCAGTCTCTCTCTCTTCCCCCCCTCTCTCTCCCCTCCTCTATCTCTCTCTCCTCTCTCTCTTTCTCTCTTCCTCCCCCTCTCTCTTCCTCCTTCTCTCTCTGTCATTCTCTCTCCCCTCCCCCCCCTCTCTCTCCTTCTCTCTCCTCCTCCTTCTCTCTCTGTCTTTCTCTCTCTCCCTCCATCTCTCTCTTTCTTCCACCTTACCTCTCTCTTTCTCTCTCTCCACTTCTCTCTCTCTCCCCCTCCCTCGCTCTCTGTCTCTCTCTCATTCTCTCTCTCTCTCTTCCTCCACCCTCTCTCTTTCTCTCCCCCCTCCCCTCTCTCTCTTTCTCTCTCTCCCTCCTCCTATCTTTCTCTTTCTCTCTCTCCCTCCTCTCTCTCTTTTCTCACTCTCTCTCTCCTCCACCCCACCCCGATCTCTCTGTGATAATACCAACATTATTTTATGTTTGTTGTATTGTTTTGTTTGCAATTTCGTTTATCAAAAATATCTACCCCCTTGTATACATGCCGGTGGCTTTACAATGAAAATCCTGAGTTCTCTCCCTTCTCTCTGTCTGTCTGTCTGTCTGTCTGTCTGTCTCTCTCTCTCTGTGTCTCTCTCTCTCTCTTGCTTATGCCTAGGAGTCCGTCCCAGATCGAAGAGATCGATAACAGATTATTTCCTGAAGGAAATGACTGCAAGTAGAACAAGCGGGGGAAGACGGACGTAACAATGGCGCCCTTATTGTGGAGGAAAGCAGCAGCAAAGACCCAAATCTGGAAAAAGGTGCAGTAGTAATAGTAGTAGCAGTAGCATCGCGTGGATAATAATTGTTAGGCTGCAAGTGGCATCTAGAGATGGATGGAGAATAGTTATCCTTTTAACAGACACAGAGGAAGACAGACAGACAGACAATCAAACAGACAGACAGACCGAAACAGACTCAGAAACAGAGATCCAGAAAGACACAGAGAGAGACAGAAGGGCTAGACAGAGACAGACAGAGACTCGCACACTAAACGTTTTGGTCAAGTCTTGAACGTACATTAAATCTCTTTAAAAAATGAGTTAACATAATCTATGACCTGAACCGGTTTCAACGTTTTCGCATTTCTTCCTTCACCTAGCCTGTAGTCTAGTAGACCAGTGGAGCACCACTGAAAACGTTGCAACCAACTTCCTCCACTTCTCGTGGTCCTCTGCTTTCCGTTGTATGTCGTTTCACTAAAACCAGGTCCACCCTCTGATGGTGTCTTCCCATCGTTTTCTCTGTCTGCCTCTTCGTCTCCTCTCCTTGTACTGTTCCCTGTAGGACAGTGTTTGGCCAACAGTTTAACCCACCTCCAATATTCTGACCTTCTCTCGCACCGAACACTACTTGTTCGCGTGAATTTTGTCCTTCCTACGGGTAACGCTGATGAAGGTGAAATGACGTCATGGTTTTCATGATGATGAAGGGGAAATGACGTCATAGCTTTGGCGCTGTAAACGACGTCATTAGGTAACCAGACTGGTTGGTCTGTTATCACTACATGGTCTTTTGGGCCGCTCTGTCTTGTAGTTGTCTGATAACAGTTTGGCACAGGGTGCTAGAGCTCTGATAAAGTTAAAGAAGCCGTTGGTGGGAAGGGGGGGGGGGGAGGGGGTAGTAGGTAGGGGGCCCATGGGCACCACAAGCCCTGGCACTTCTCAGAGAAGGGGGATGCTGACTTTGAGTTTTGGTCAGGTCGTTTCTATTTAGGAGGGTGTTTTGGTTAATTGATGAAGGGCAGAGTATATGTATGCTTTTGTTTGTTTGTTTGTGTATTTTCCATAAAGGTTGGTGTTGTATCTTTGCTTAAAAGCGTTCCCTTTTCCATATTACAGCCTAGATTGGTTGCTGCCGCCATCAACATCATCATCATCATCATCATCATCATCATCATCATCATCGTCGCCGTCGTCGTCGTCATCACCATCATCATCATCATCGTCACCATCATCATCATCAACATTATCATCATCATCATCGTCGTCGTCGTCGTCGTCGTCACCATCGTCGTCATCATCGCCATCGTCATCATCGCCATCGTCATCATCGTCATGACTACCACCATGACTAGTGCAGCCATCACCATTACATCTGCATCATCATCATCATCATCATTATCATAATCATCACCATCACCATCATCATCATCATCATCATCATCGTCGTCGTCGTCGTCTTCGCCGGCATCATCATGACTACCACCACTGCTAGTGCTGCCATCACAACTACATCTCCATCATCATCACCATCTTCATCCCCAACTTTTTTTCTAGGTGTCTCCCTCCTTCTTCTTCTCCTCCTTTGTGGCCCCAACTTAACTCGTGATCAAGAATGTCATCCACACACAAGTCCCTTGAAATCACTAGTACAAAGAAAAGAGAGAAAAAACCCTGTATTTTGAACCCATGGTTTTGGGTTTCTTTAATCATTCCACGGCTAGAGCTCCCATGTTATAATAATAATAATAATATATGGAATTAATATAGCGCTGAATCTTGTAAAACAAACAAATCGAAGCGCTTAAATGTTCACCAATTGGGAAAGTTTGCATAACGTGTGACCAACGATTTTTTTTTTGAAAAATGTGGTCTTTTACCTGTGTTACTCTTCAGATTCACCTTCACCTATCCTGTAGTCCTGGG
>CM054134.1:116086552-116099052 GCA_028751875.1 Rapana venosa
ACGGCCAACGATGGACTGGTTGAATCTAGGTATTCTTAAGCACAAGGTATCTGCAGCAGAATTCTGCTGCTTTAATCAAACACATGTGGCTGAAACTTGATACCTAGACGGGGAAATTTGTAACCATGTCAGCTTAGCGTGGATTAGGAAAAACATGAACATACCCAGCACACATGCCCGAAGTCGGAATGCAGGTACCTTCATGGTGGGCAAAACACGGTCGTATACTTTAACTCTCACCATTGGTGAACCAAGGAGCTCTAGAGGAGGACCCCCCCCCCCCCCCCACCCAATAACCATAGGATGAAAACTTCATCACCTCACACACCCATACACATACACGCACACACACAAACACACACACATACACATAGACACACACACACACACATTTTTTATTTAAATGTGTGTGTGGACGTGAGCCCGCACGCGCGCAGGTGTGCATGAGTATGTGTGTGCGTGTATATGTATATGTGGTAATTTGTATTTTTTAAATGTATTTCCTTATCGATTTTCCTTTTTTTACTGGTTTAATTTAATGGTAAACGATGCAATAATGTAGTGTCTTAGTATAACCATTACGAAATTTGTTCTTAGATAGATGGCTTGATGAAAAAAAAAGCAAATGCATTGCTTATTCAATGTACCATCTGGAAATAAAATTTTGACTTGACTTGAATTGACTTGACTTGACTTGACTTGACACACAAACACACTCATACACATACACACACATACACTAGTAAGCCATTGTGTGCCGGTGGAAAAAGGTGACAAACTTTACAAAACTGCATACACTCGGGGACTAGATGCAAGAAAAGCACATGCGTGCTTATTCCATTGCCCTCGAAATTAAAGAAGAAAAAAGAGATTTAAAATATATAAACATACACACACATACACACACATACACACACGCACACACACCCGCACGCATACACGTACACAGACACGCCAAAATCTCATATACACAAGCCCTCACACTGAAGTGTATATCCAAACCTCTTTCAATGAAAGACACACCTATAATTAAAACAAATACTTCCACTTAATCCTAGACAAGTTTGACTTTAAATTCTTTACCTCACACAGACTTCATGAACCGAATCAAGAGTATCGAAGTTCTATGCAAACAATAGCAACCACACAACTTTCGCAACAACAACAACAAAAAATAATCTGTCTGATGATGCACTGATAACATTGCCATTTTCAGGACTTTACCCTTCCGGCGCAGAATTCTTACGCAAACTTCTGACATGCCGAGGAAAACGTCCGATAAAGAGAACAACGCCTGTATGTGTGTGTCTCTCTGCTTTTCAAGTCTGTGTCTGTTTCCGAAAGATGAAGAAGAATATCTAAGCTAAGCTGCGCTGAGAGACATACATACAGACAGACAGAGACAGACAGACAGACAGACAGAGAGACAGACAGAGAGAGGCAGAGGGAGACAGAGACACAGAGAGGGACAGAGAGAGACACAGAGGGATAGAGACAGACATACAGAGACAGAGAGACAGAGAGAGACAGAGAGACAGAGATAGATAAAAGAGAGAGAGAGACACAGAGAGACCCAGAGAGATAGAGACAGACAGAGACAGACAGACAGACAGACAGGCCGAGAGAGAGAGAGACAGAGGCAGAGACAGAGAGAGGCAAATAGAGACAGAGAGACAGAGACAGAGAGACAGAGATAGAGACAGACAGAGACAGAGCGAGACAGAGCAAGACAGAGACAGACAGACAGACAGGCACAGAGAGAGAGAGAGAAAAGAGAGAGAGAGAGAGAGAGAGAGAGAGAGGAGAGAGAGGAGAGGAGAGAGAGAGAGAGAGAGAGAGGAGAGAGAGAGAGAGAGAGAGAGAGAGAGAGAGAGAGAGAGAGAGAATGAAACAAATGGGTTTATCTGGGCTTTATTTCTTGCACAAACGAAGGCTTGTTTGTGAAGGATTTGCTATCAGAACGACAGTGCGAAGAGGTACAAGGGAGTAGCTTTTGAAGAAATGTCACATCGTTCTTTCTCTCTGTCTCTGTATCTGTCTTTCTCACTGTCTGTCTGTCTATCTCTCTGTCTCTCTCTCTGTCTGTCTGTCTCTCACTCTCTACGTCAGTTCCTCTGTCCACCTATTCATATGCTTATCTGTCTGTCTGTCTGTCTGTCTCTCTGTCTGTCTGTCTGTCACTCTCTATGTCAGTTCCTCTGTCCGCCTATTCATATGCTTATCTGTCTGTATGTATGTCTGTCTGTCTGTCTGTCTGTCTGTCTGTCTCTCTCTCTCTCTCTCTCTCTCTCTCTCTCTCTCTCTCTCTTTCTCTCCGTCGGTTGTTTTGTCCATCTATTCATATGATTATCTGTCTGTCTGTCTGTCTGTGTGTCATCTTGTCTCTGTCTCTTTGTGTCTGTCTAGCTCTCTCTGTTTTACTTTCTATTGATTTGTTTCGGTTTTTGAGATTGCCTGTCTTTGTGTCTCTGTGTGCGAGATTGAAAGAACTTGAGAGTCACAGAGAGAAAGCGAGGCAGGTGAACAGAGAGAGAGAGAGAGGAGAGAGAGAGAGAGAGAGAGAGAGAGAGAGAGAGAGAGAGAGAGAGAGAGAGAGAGAGAGAGAAACAGACAGACAGGTTGACAGGTAGACAGGTAGACAGACAGACAGGTAGACAGAACTCGAACTCGAACTCGAGCTCGAATATTTTCGAACTCGAATATTTTAATGAGGGTAAATGGATAAGCCAGAGGCTTCTTTAAACAAGGCCCTCATGGGGAAACATTTAAAATAAGCATGAATAAATCAATTAATTAATAAACAAGATAATTTCTAATAACAATGAAATAGGCCTATTTCACTCAAACTTCCATTCAATAATTGAAAAATCAAGAAATCGAAAAATCAAATGAATAAACAAAACCAATTAAACAAGAAAAAAACTCCCCTACCCAAACAACAATCCCCCCCCCCCAGACAGACAGACAGACAGGTAGACAGACAGGTAGACAGACAGGTAAACAGACAGACAAACAGACAGAAAGGTAGACAGACAGGTAGACAGACAGACAGACAGGTAGACAGACAGACAGACAGGTAGACAGGTAGACAGACAGACAGGTAGACAGGTAGACAGACAGTCTGACATACAGGCAGACAGCGACAGACAATCAGACAGATTGAAACAGACAAACAGACAGACAACGAGATACATAGATACTGACAGAGAGTAAAAGACATGAAGTCCTAATGTTGTGACACCTCAGCTCAGGGAAGGCATCCTGGTTTCATCAGCTGGCACCACTGTCCTGATACCATCAGCTGCAGCACCGAAGACTCAGGGAGTGTGCAGAAAGAGAAGAGACCTAGCCAGCCCAAACAAACGACACTCAGCCACTCTGCCTTTCTTTGGAGGCTTCAACTTCATAAACTAATTCTGTGTGTTTTGTAGAGATGACAGGTCAGATTTAGCACAAAGAAGAAGCACAAACATTGTTTTGTTTATTATCTGCAGTCTTAGCCCCATTGTCAAAACGAGTTGGGTGTGTTTTTTTCTTTCCAAGATTCTCACAACAGTCTGTATAGACTTGGATGTGGAAATGATTTTTCAGCCTGCTGTGTTTGGTAGAAAAATGTGTAGTGCTTGTTTTTGTGGAAGAGTGTTTACTTCCGATTATGCTTCAGAACTTTTTTGTCTTTCAAATTATAATACGAACCAATGTAAAATATCTATACAATCATGTACACTTAGGTTAATTGATCTATTCTTGTATTGTTCACACATGTATTTTCGTTGGATTTGGTATTTCTAGTTATAAAAGTTTGTTCCTGTTTTAACATTTTACACTAGCACAATAATTCTAGTCCTTGATGTTTCCCCATCAACTAGATATCTCTGTTGCCTCTAATCAAACAAGTGTGTACCATCGCAGCTATCATACGATTCCCATTCTCAAACAAAATCAGGAATAAGATTTTTTGGGGGAAATAAGGTATATATCGAATACCATCTACCACTCCGACACATAAGATTCTAAACGAACTCCAGAAACAACTTGCAGGCTCCATCCAGAGCTGCAGCCACCAGGAATCTGCTTCTGAGGGAAGCTATCAATGTAGATAAGGCAGGCGTTCAAACGGTCTGGTGCCGGAAAACCGTTTAGCCACATTCTTGGATGTCTGACCATGTAAGTCCATGAACACTGCCGTGTGGCCAGGGTGACAGATTTATGAACTCCCTCTGGGTATATACTATCACTATGATGATGCTTGTTGCGCACCTGTTTTTCTATTTATTAAACATGTTTGAATCGAAAATTATAATCATGACGGTCGCTATAGCCGAGTGGTTAAGACTGTTTTACTTCAATCTGGTGGGTTCATGATGTAATCGGTTCAAATCACGATGGCGGCTTCTAGTAAGTTAGGAGTGGTCATTTTTTACGATCTCCCAATTCAATTTCAAGTGCAGACTTGCCAGTGCCTTAATTTTCTTGTGTATTATATGCACACGCAAGAGATCAAATATGCGCGTCAAAGATAGAGTAATTCATATTAGCGTTTGGTGGGTTACGGAAACGAGAACGTACCTAGCATGCAATCTGTTCAATGAACTGATCTGCTCTAAAGTCGGAATGTGTCTGCTAAGGCCAGTGGGCAGACCTCCTGTGAAGATACAAACACGAAGAAGACTGGGCACCGTGCACTCGTCCCGGTATGCTGCTGCTGCTACTACTACTACTACTACTACTACTACTACTACTACTACTACTACTACTACTACTACTACTACTACTACTACTACTACTACTACTACTACTACTACTACCACTACTGCTGCTGCTTCTGCTGCTACTACTACTACTACTACTACTACTACTACTACTACTACTACTACTGCTGCTGCTGCTGCAGCTGCTGCTGCTGCTGCTGCTGCTGCTGCTGCTACTACTACTTCTACTACTATATGGAATTTATATGGCGCTGAATCTTGTAAAACAAACATATCGAAGCGCTTGCACTCAAATCATTTACACGCATGCAACTTTCCTCAAATAACATAGGATATTTCAAATTTATGAACACACACACACACACTCACTCACCCCTCCCCCCCCCCCCCCCCACACACACACACACACTTATGTAAGAGAGAAAGAGAGAGAGAGAGAGAGAGAGAGAGAGAGAGAGAGAGAGAGAGAGAGAGAGAGAGAGAGAGAGAGACAGACAGACAGACAGACAGACAGACAGACAGACAGGCAGAGAGAGAGAGAGAGAGAGGATGAATCTTTTGAATGAATGACTTTTTTTTTTAATTGAGGAAAAGGAATAAGCAGCATAGAGACCGACAGAGACAGAGAGACAGAGACAGACAGTCAGAGAGACAGATAGATGGGTAGACATACATACACACATACATACATACATACATACAGACAGACAGACAGACAGACAGACAGACAGTCAGAGAGACAGATAGATGGGTAGACATACATACACACATACATACATACATACATACATTCATACATACATACATACAGACAGACAGACAGACAGACAGACAGACAGACAGACAGACGGACAAAAAAGGGCAGGGAGGATGAAGTCATTTTTGTTGTGACATCTCAGTGAAGGCATCGTGGTTTCATCAGTTGGCACTGTCCTGATACCATCAGCTGCAGTGCGCGTGTGTGTGCGTGTGTGTGTATGTGTGTGTGCGCGTGTGTGTGTGTGTGAAGGAGGAAGAAGAGCACAGACAAACAAACGATGTGTCATTCTGCATTATGTCTTCTGACATGTGAACGCCATCACTCCATCGTTTCAGAGCCAACAATTTTTAGAGCACACACAAACCCTAGCATTCTTTTTTTTTTTTAATTGTATTTCCATCTGCAGGGAGTTTGTCTATCTTCAACGTTATGCAGCTGTCTCAAAGTGGTTATAGGATTGTGCAGAAGTCTGTAAAGTTTTAGATCTGCACATTTTTGTCGATGCCAAGTCTGATTCATTTCTCCTTCGTCGTTGAACACTCAAGTAATCATTGTTGTCTTTAGCGTGAGCGAAACTGCGTCACGTTGCTGTTAAGCGCCTGACAAGTCAGGCCCAGCGCATCCGTCTTCGGCATAAGATAATTGTTATCTTTTAAGTCCTCGTAGAAGAAAAAAAAAGCAGGAGAATGGACCCCAAAAAGACCGAAAATATACAAGAAGGAGGTGACAGGAAGAAAAAGAACAAGATTGTAACAAAGAGAGTGAAAGAAAATAGGAAATTTCTAGCACAGAATTTGCAGAGGTTGGGGATGAGATTTATACTGACAGGCCCCCAGCATCCCCACGGGGAGCATGATACATTTGATGACAGGTACGTAAAGCTGCTTTGAGCAAAGATGGTGCTAGACTTTAAATAATTACACTGTATTTTTGTGAACCTCGGCTAGAGCTCCGAGGTGCACCAATGGTGAGATTTTGCGTTTATGGCCGGTTTTTCCCACCATGAAGATAGCTGCAATCGGACTTCATCGATATAACACAAATGATACATCGGAAATTCTGGATGTTATATATTACTTTCCAAAATCTGACAGCCATTCATATCATAGAACCATAATTATTGTGCAGTTGATATTTGTTTCTGCCAATCTTTCTGGTTTGTAACAATCTAGCCATCCCAGTGGATATAATCCCTGAAGGTGTGACTCTCTTAACACAGTACCAGGTATATTGCTTCAGATCTACTTTGAAAACACAGAGAAGATATTCAAAGAGACTAGTCTTCAACACCATTTCTTCGCATTACTGGTTGTCTGGATATGTACATCATTAGATAGCCAAACAGAGGTCTTTACGCACACCGTGATGTATACGACAGCAGTACGCACTAGAGCATTCATGATATAGCTCAAAACACGATGTATAGACTAAGTTTCCCACAGAAACTTCAGGAGCCATGCTAAAAGGTGTTTCCATAACCTATGTGGTCGTTGTGAGGTGGAGTGGAGGGGTGGGCGTGATATCAGAGACCTCAGCTTCTCCAGGGGCCAGCTTAATGAAGGCGGCGCACCATCTCCTCTCCCTCGCTGCTTTACCTTCCCTGACCCTAAAGAGGGTAGGTACCCATTTGCAGCTGGGTGAACTAGGAGACTGTTTTGAAGCCAAGGCGTACAAAGGGCCACCCATCCAAGTGGTAACCACACTCAGATTTGCTTAATCTTCGCTTGGGATAAGCAACTGCTCTGACTACTGAATCTGCCAAAAGATAGAATTGAAAGTCGGGCGTGTGCAGTCTACTTAACAAATCATTGGAACGCAATCAGAAGTGAAAAGCATCTGCATTAACCAGAACTTCAAGTCGGTCCACACACACACACACACCACACACACACACACACACACACACACACACACACACACACACACACACACACACACACACCACACACACACACACACACACACACACACACACACACACAAACACACACATACATCTTAACATCAGTATATTTTTCCAGATCCAAGGCTTGAACACACTTTTTGCGTAATCTCTCCAAGCTAGAAGAAAACTTGAGATAAAGGAAACAATGCCAGTGCTTGTGTGTGTGCTCTGAAAGCTTTCTGCTATGACATAGATCAGAGTGATTCAATGATGATGTGCACAGTTTTCAAAGAAAATGCAAATGATGACTTGTCGTTTGTTTTGATTGGCGCTTGTTCCTTCTGCACACACACACACACACACACACACACACACACACACACACACACACACACACACACACACACACACACACACACACACAACACACACACACACACACACACACATACAGAGTCTGTGCTGAAGCTGATGATATCAGGACAGTGCCAACTGATGAATCCATGACGGTTGGAGTGAGATGTCACAAAAGAGAGGATTTCATCTCTAGTGTCTCTCTGACGCTGTCTCTGCCTGTCTGTCTGCCTAGCTGTCCTTCTTTCTGTCTTATGTCTCTCTGTCTGCTTGTCGGTCTGACTGTTTGTCTGTCTGCATGTCTGCATGTCTCCCTCTCCCTCTCTGTCTAACTCTCTACCTAATTCTCTCTCTCTCTAACTATCCATTCATCCATCCATCCATCCATCCATCCATCCATCTATCTATCTATCTATCTATCTATCTATCTATCTATCTATCTATCTATCTATCTATCTATCTATCTATCTATCTATCTATCTACCTATCTACCTATCTATCTATCGGTCTGTCGGTCTGTCGGTTGGTCTATCTATCGATCTATTTATCTATCGATCTATCTCTCTATCTATCTATCTACCTATCTCTCGATCTATCTATCTATCTATCTATCTATCTATCTATCTATCTATCTATCTATCTATCTATCTATCTATCTATCTATCTATCTATCATCTATCCTTCCATCCATCCTTTCCATCCATCCATCATCTATCTATCTATCTATCTATCTATCTATCTATCTATCTATCTATCTATTATCTATCTATCTATCTATCGTCTGTCGTCTGTCGTCTATTGGTCTGTCTATCTATCGATCTATCGTCTATTCTATTTATCTTCCATCTTCTGTCTGTCCTGTCCTGTCTTCTATCTATCTATCTTGTTTGTCTTTTTTCTCTTTCTGTCTGTCTGTCTGACTCTTTCTCTCTCTCTCTCTATCTCTCGCTCCGTCTCTCCCTTTTTTCCTAATGATTCTGCTTTCTGTCTCTCAGCAGTTCTCTTACTTGTTCACGGTAGCAAATTCAGGCCCAGATGAAAGCAAGTTGGAGAGAGATTGATTGATAATCTTTATTCCTAGGGGTAACAGATAAGTATTGACATACTTTTATTTTCATACAGCCCTTACCTTGAGAAGGCATTATCATTGATAATCACAACTAAATATTTCAAGCAAAAATAACGTTATTTTGATATGAAGGAGACAGAGAGACAGACAGACAGATAGACAGAGACAGAGAGAGACAGAGGCAGACGGAGGTAGAGACAGAGACAGAGGACAGTGTGACATTCCAGTACAGGTAACTCCATCACGTATCTTACCTTCTTGTCCTGGTATTAACCTCCCTTTTCAAAAACAGACAGGATTTGTGCAAGAAATAAATCACAGATAAACCAAAATCTTTTTCATTATTTGTGTATGTGTGTGTGTGTGTATGTGTGTGTGTGTGTGTGTGTGTGTGTGCGTGTGTGTGTGTATGTGTGTGTGTATGTGTGTGTATGTATGTGTTTGTTGTGTGTGTGTTTGTTTGTGTGTGTATGTTTCTAGCTTACTTTTCCCTGATCACCCAGAAACAGACAGCGGATTGAGAGCAGAGACAGACACCAGTAGTGTTCTTCCTATCGGACGTTTTCCTCGGCATGTCAGCCTGCTGTGTAAGAATGCTGTCCAGAATGGCATTGGGCTGGGACAGCGCAGCTTCCACAGTGCATCATTGGACGAGGCTTCGTGAAAGGTGAATGGCGCCATTGTAGGCAGAGAATTCTAAACTTCTGATCAAGAGTTTAAAGTCAGTCTCAAAAGGGCGATTGGCTAAATTACATGCACCTGGATGTCTACATACCGTTTGTTATTATATCTTAATCATAAAGGTTTTGTTTTTTTTATCAAAAGATAAAGAGTATATGCCATTATTGTTTTGCTGCTGTTTGTATGTCTTTATTGTTTTGACTGTGTGTGGGCGCGCGCGCGCGCGTGTTTGTGTGTGTGTGTGTGTGTGTGTGTGCGCGCGCATTCGCATGTGCGTGTGTTTACACATGGGTGCCACCACCTCAGCTTCTCTACAGGCCAGCATATTGATGGGGGCACCCATCTCTTCTCGCTCGCTGCTTTACCTTCCATGTCCCTAAAGAGGGCAGCTACCCTTTTACAACTGGGTGAACTGGGAGACTATACTGAAGCAAAGGCATGCATGCGGTCATCTATCCACTTTGTAACCATGCTCATTGCTGGTTAACCTTAACTTGGGAAAAGTCATTGTTCTGACCACTGAGCTATCCCCTCCCTTGCTATGCTAACCTTGTGTAAATTGGTCTGGTATTCTACTCATTCAACTCCATTCTCTAGTGTTCGTGTAACAGACCACTCAGTCTGACGTCGGTGTTTTCTTTAGGTCATTTCTGGGAGCCACTCACTCTGAGACACTTAACTCATTTCCAACTGGTTTGTGTACATGTCACACAGGTACTTTCTATTCTGCACAGAATTCCCATCGATCGATCACCTATCAATCAATATGAGCAAACGTTTACAACATCACTCCACCCCAAAAGTCACCCAGTAGGTCCATGAGTGGGTCATTAACAACGATAGCGATGAATCTGAGAGTTCAGACAAATACAATTGTAACATTACCGATAAGAGTGACAGTGAAATTGACGAGGACAGGCAGATCTATCTTCCAATCAGCTGAGTGAGGCCGGCAGGGCAAAGTACAGTCACACCCATAACTGTCCGAAGATACTGCGTGGGAAGCAGAGGATTTTAGTCATTGTTGGTTGCATGTGTAGGAGCGGATTGAATGCAAGCGCTCTGATTTGTATTTGCAAGATATAGCGCTATATAAATTCCATTTATGATGATGATGATGATGATGATGACGATGATGATGATGATTATCATTATATTATTATTAGTATTATTATTTTACCCCCACACCTTGGAGATCTACAGGTTAGTTCTTACAATTATTGCAATCCATAGATAAATATGTAGTCAGGCTAAGTAGTGAAGGCAGAGAGTGACAAGAGGAGATGAAGATTTGGTTACTGAATCAGTCGTTTTGTAACGAAAACTGCACACGTGTGACGCCATGTTGTGGAAGCATGGTCTTTTGTTTTTGTCTTTGCTTTTTGGACAAGAAACACATTTCCATATATGCTTAAAATCTTACACGGACAGATTTTTGTTATGTTATATAAATCTACATTCTTTGCTTGGTTTCTTACAGTTTTGTTTTCTGATAACAAAACATTGTACATTTTTGTTTTAACTTAAAAAAAAATTATTTACTTCAAATACATAAACAACCAAAAGTTATTTTGGACTCATTAGCAATAAAATAAAAAGACTCATTCATAGTTCATTTTCTTGACTTAAGCGTTGTGAAATCGGAAGCAATCCATCAAAAAGTGCAAAAGTTCGCTCTTGTTTTCTCAACATGTTTGTGTTTTCATGAACACCTGGCTGCACAGGTGGGTAAGGGGAGATAACTTGAGCCACATGGGCAAGAGGAGATAACTCAAGTCACAAACAATCAGGTAGAAAGAGTTTGCAGGGTGAACTTTCAAACAGAAGTTTTGTTTCAAGCGTCAATATGTTAACACAGTATTGTGTTGGGCATGTCATCAAAAGGAGTGTGGACATTGCATGTAGGACAATATGATTTTTGGGATGTCTTGGAAATAAGAAGAGATGAAGAAGCAGGATTCTTTAATGTTCTTTGTTTGTGTCTTTGTCTGCTTAGTTTTATCCTTTCTTTCTTTCCTTGTTTTCATTGTGCGATAGAGGATGCACACTGCCATCAATAGTCTAGCTGAAACAAAGATCTGAATAAATGTATCTAGTTTACACACACGCGCGCACGCCCGTGAATACACACGCATGCCTACATGCTTGAATGCATGCTCACACACACACGCACACACGCAGGTAAAACAATAAAGATATACCTTCTTAAACTATATTTTTCGATTTTAAAAAACCCAGCCTATTTCCGAACAGAATAGCGCCATTATTCATACATCCAGGTGCGTTTAATTTTGCTAATCGCTCCCTTTATACGCAGACTTTCAACTCTCGATTAGAAGTTTAGAATTCTCTTCCGACAATGGCGCTATTCACCTTTCACGAAGCCTCGTCCAATGATGCACTGTGGAAGCTGCGCTGTCACAGCCCAATGCCATTCTGGACAGCATTCTTACACAGCAGGCTGACATGCCGAGGAAAACTCCCGATAGGAAAAACAATACTGGTGTCTGTCTCTGCTCTCAATCCGCTGTCTGTTTCTGAAAGATCAGGGGAAGGTACGCTAGGAACACACACACACACACACACACACACACACAAACACACACACACACAAACACACACACACACATACACCACACACACACACACCACACACACACACATACACACACACACACAAGTAATGAAAAAGATTTGGGCTTATCTGTGATTTATTTCTTGCACAAATCCAGTCTGTTTTGAAAGAAGGGGGTTAATATCAGGACAAGAGGGTAAGATACGCGATGGAGTTACCTGTACTGGTATGTCACATCGTCCTCTGTCTCTGTCTGCCTCTGTCTCTCTTTCTGTATCTGTCTGTCTCTCTTTGTCTATCTCTCCAATATTTTTCTTATTGGGCCTGTTTTTGTAACTGTCAACATGAGAGAAAATTGCAGATACAGACGGAAGAACCAGCAGCGGGGAGAGAGAGAGAGAGAGAGAGAGAGAGAGAGAGAGAGAGAGAGAGAGAGAGAGAGAGAGAGAGAGAGAGAGAGAGAG
>CM054134.1:116101552-116104052 GCA_028751875.1 Rapana venosa
TTGAGTGCACAGAGCCAGAAATACTCTCCCGAGGGAATACCGGGGTTTCGTCAGTATAAAAATCATCCCCACCTTCTGGAAATGTCTGTCCTAGAAATTCCTTTTTTTTTTTTTTATCCCTCTCTTTGTTTCTGCCTTGTCTCTTTTCTCCCTGTCACCTCCTTCTTGTCTATGTTGTGCCTTCTTAGTCTATTCTTCCGTCTTTTTTTCCAGAAAGATTTAACAGATAATTCTAACCCATGCCAAAGCCAGATGCGCTGGACCTGACTTGTCAGGCGCTTAATTAGCAGTGCCACCCATTTTCGTTCATATGGCAGACAACAACGTGTTGTTGTCTGTGTGTTCGAGGAAGAAGAAGAAAGGATTTTAGTCTGATGTGCGCAGATTCTTTTGACAGTCACTTGTCATGGGCAGCAGTAGCGTAGTGGATAATCGACTGACTTCTAATTCCATGGTCGTAAGTGATCTTGTTTGGATTCAAACTTCAGTGTGTTTGAGGATAAAGTCTGGAATTTGTAACATCTCCCATGTCACCGTATGGGCATACCTGCCACTGCCTCCATTTTTTTCTTTATGGCTATTTTTGTATTATATTAAGCGTTTACGTTAGAAACAATCAGTTATTGAAGTTTACGTTAAAAACAATCAGTTGTTGAAGTTTACGTTAAAAACAATCAGTTATTGAGGTAAAAAGTTGTTGGATGGTGGAACACGAAATTGCAGAAAATGCTTCAAAGACATTGTCAAAGAACTGAAATGAGTTATAATACTGGTGCGTTTCTGTAGAACGTTAATGCGTTTAGCCTTAAAAAAATGGTTTTCTAATTGCTTAACCTATAAGGCGAGATCCCATGTGTGAATGAATACAGAACGTGTTGCACACACATTCAGACTCCATTCCCTTCGTGGTGGCAGAAACGGTGGCATGCGCATTTTCACCAATGGTGAACCATGGAACAAAGACAAAAAAAGAAAACCCAACCCTCCATCCACTTCCCGTAAAACTGTAGGCAAACGATGACAAGTAAAATGGATGACATGCACATACCTAGACGCATTCTGCTACCTGAAGATCGATGGGCTCCGCCAGGATTTAATTGCCCGTGACACTGTCTAAAAAAATACAGTGCATACAGTGCCCCAGAGTATTTCTCCGAAAATTCAGAGAAAAGTCACGCCAAATCAAGTCAAGTCAAGTGAAGACACATTGTTTTGTGATTTGGTTTCTAGAAAAAGAGAGCTGATAATAACAGGATGGCTTATTGAGATCGAGTTCACTTTCGGCAGTCTGTCAGATGGATGGTGTATTCTGGTCCACGATAATAAGTATATCCTAATTAGACTGTTGGAATATTTTCTTGATTAGTAAGAGGCGTTTCTAAAAGATATTAGAATCAAGAGAAGAAAAATAATATAGTAGTATAGGTATTTGTCTTTTGGACTGTCTAGTTGTGTGTGAGTGTGCGATTGTGTGTGGGCGACTCTGTGTGTGTGTGTGTGTGTGTGTGTTGTGTGTGTGTGTGTCTGTGTGAGTGTATGTGAGTGTACCTATCTGTCTTTACTTCTCACTCACTCACTGACTCACTCATTCACTCTGTTTCTTCATCTGGCAACTAAAGCTGCATAAGCGTAAACTCTTACTGGAAAAACGATCATTTCAATTGGATTCGACTTGACTTGTCTGTCTGTCTGTCTGCCTGCCTGACTATCTTTATCAGTCTTTCAATCTGTGTCTGTCAATCCGTTTCTCCGTCTATCTATGTCTCTCTCTCTCTCTCTCTCTCTCTCTCTCTCTCCTCCTCTCTGTGTTTTTTCTGTGTTTTTTGTTGTTGTCCCGCCTCTGTTTCTTTCTACTCATCTCTTTTCTCTGTGTTTCTATGTTTTCCCCTTTCCTTCGTCTTTTCTTCTCTTTCTGTCTCCTTCTTTTAGGGGGACGGGATAGCCTGGTGGTTAGAACATTGCGCTCGCAATCTGACGACCCGAGTTCGATTCCCGTTGAAGGGGATATTTTCTCCTGGAGTTAATTAACATCAGTGCAGACTCCACTCTCCCCAAAAGTCCTTCAAATGAGACTATAAACCGAGGCCCCGTGTGCGAACGCACACAGAACATCTTGCACACACGTTAAATCCGTTCCGCTTTTCGTACGAGTAGGCCATTGTGTGCCGGTGGGAACAGATGACATAATTTACAAAACCGCATACATACGGGGACTAGATGTAAAAAAGAAAATAAGTGCTTATTCCATTATCCTCGATATAAAAGAGAAAATAGAAAAAAAAGTCACTGTGTTTCTCTGTCTTTTTGTCTTTTCTTATTCTGATTGTCTTTCTGTCTGTCTTTCTGCCTGTCTCTCTGTCTCTCTCTGTCTTTGCCTGTCTCTCTGTCTACCCGTTTGTCTGTCTGCGCCCCCCCATCTCTCTCTCTCCTCCTTCTCCCCCCCCCCCATCTCTCTCTCCCCTCCCACTATCTCTCTCTCTCTCCCTCTCTCTCTCTTCCT
>CM054134.1:116109052-116121552 GCA_028751875.1 Rapana venosa
TAGACTTTCTTGTTGCGCGTTCTTGGTAGCGTTTTTAGATGTAAAAAAATCGCGATAGAGAAAAAAGAGTATACAGAAATACGATTATTGCTTCATTTTTATATCATGCTGAACAGATTTTTCAAAGTGAATCAGTATCATCGTATCTTTCAAGAATTCTTTTCTAGGTGAGAATCTATTTTGGTTTGGTTTGTTGTTTTTGTTCATCGTCTATAGCTCAGGGGACGGGATAGCTCAGTGGTCAGAGCACTCGCTTTCCCCCAACCAAGTTAAGCAGCGTCGAGCGTGGTTACCAGTTGGATGGGTGACCGTTTTGCGCGCCTTGGCTTCAGTACAGTTCCCCCAGTTTACCCAGCTGTAAATGGCTACCTGCCCTCTTTAGGGTCAGGGAAGGTAAAGCAGCGAGGGAGAGGAGATGGGCGCCGCCCTCAATATGCTGGCCCTAGAGAAGTGAGGTCTCTGACGCCTCGCTCCCCTACGACCTTATAGGTTATGGGACTCCTTTACCTCCTTTTCCTTTACCTATAGCTCAGAGGTTTACTAATGGTGAGATTTTGCTTATTTGACTATCAACATAAAGGTAGCCGCATTCATACTTCTTGGACGGTGTCTAAACACGACACCAGTCTGCACGCATTCTAAAACTGTTGCCATCCGATGCTACTGGAATGAACAACCTCCTCAACAGACTTTTAACGTGTGGGCAAGATGCTCTACGTGCGTTCGCATACAGGGGGTCTCGGTTTATAGTCTCATCCGAAGGACGTTTCAGGGAGTGGAATCAGTTCTGATGTTAATTCCAGAGGAAAATCCCCTAAAACGGTAGTACCCCTGTGGCGTCTCAATCCCTGGGCCGTCAGATCACGAGCGCAGCGCTCTAACCACTAACCTCTCCCGCCCCCAGAAAGTGTTTGAATCTGGTAAAGCTATCAATGCAGAGACTGACGACGGATGTCTTTCATGACAGTTTTGGGGTTCTGATTTCACCTCACAGATTTCAGACGCGGGATACAGTTTTATTATCTGTTGCAATTTCCATCTCCTCTCTTCGCCAACTCGCGTTCAAATATTATTATAAGTTTTTCCTTCAATTCGCAAAAGTTTTTAAAAAAAAGAGAGAAAAAAGTGAGATAATATCACTCATCTCTGTCTGTCTGTCTGTTTGTCTCTCTCTCTCTCTCTTCCTCTCTCTCTCCCTGTCTGTCTGTCTGTCTCTCTCTCTCTGTCTGTTTGTCCCTCTCTCTCTCTCTTTCTCTCTCTCTCTCTCTCTCTATCTCTCTCTCTCTGCCTGTCTGTCTGTCTGTTTGTCTCTCTCTCTCTTCCTCTCTCTCTCCCTGTCTGTCTGTCTGTCTGTCTGTCTCTTTCTCTCTGTCTGTTTGTCCCTCTCTCTCTCTCTTTCTCTCTCTCTCTCTCTCTCTCTCTCTCTCTCTCTCTCTCTGTCTGCCTGTCTGTCTGTCTGTCTGTCTGTTTCTCTCTCTCTCTCTCTCTCTCTCTCTCTCTCTCTCTCTCTCTCTCTCTCTCTCTCCTCTCTCTCTCTCTGGCTGCTGGCTATGTTTATTGCGTTTCTTGTTGGGTTTATTTTTGCTGTTTCATCATCAGTGAGCCACCGAATCAGAGAACGATGCAACAATGGGAGTGCACCTGCTTTGAGACTGCGTGACAGGGCTGCACTCTACGCTTCCTATCACTCTATCCCAGCGTCAACCGGGCCCGAGAGATACAGACACCTGCAGTGTTGGCCAGATAATTTAAACAACACTCTCAAACTCGCATCCGTTAAGCGAATGAAGCTCAACTGTGCGGTCCCAGTTTCCCCACTGAACCCACAGCACACTCGCACTGGTAAGGAGCCGGCCGGAGTCCGATAAAATCCCAATGACTCTGATGGGATTCGAACCTGCGACTTTCCAGTCCGTACCCCCAAGGCACTAACCACTGCGCCAAGGCGGCTGGTTGAATGCTAAATAATTATGCTCTAGTCACCTATCCATCTCACAAGGCAAAGCTGGCCTATTCTTCTCTGAAAAAAAAAAGATGAGGTTTTCACGCGTTCGTAGGATGGTGGGTCTGTGTGTGAGTACTTCCGCACACTGAACCTCAGTCCAGCAGGGGGACAAAAAACTCGAACAGTCTCAGGTTCAATTCCACCCCAACACACACACACACACACACACACACACACACACACACACACACACACACACACACACACACACACACACACACACACTCACACAGGTGTGTATGAGTATGTGTGTGCGTGTATATGTATATGTGGTAATTTGTATTTTCAATGTATTACGTTATCGATTTTCCTTTTTTTTTTACTGGTTTAATTCAATGATAAAGGATGCAATAATGTAGTATTTCAGTATAATCATTAAGAAATTTGTTCTTAGATAGATGGCTTGATGAAATAAAGCAAATGCATTGCTTATTCAATGTACCATCTGGAAATAAAATTTTGACTTGACTTGACTTGACTTGACTTGACACACTCACTCCTCTCACTCCTCTCTCTCTCTTTCTCTCTCTCTTTCTCTCTCTCTCTCTCTCTCTCTCTCTCTCTCTCTCTCTCTCTCTCCCCTCTCTCTCTCTCTCTCTCCTATATATCCCCAAGGGCGGGGACTTGATGTAAAAAAGCACACGGGTGCTTATTCGTTATCCTCGAAATAAAAGAATTTGTGTCATTGTCAGTCGGGTCTGAATTATTTGGAGGATAGTGATTTGTTGGGGTTTTTTTCGTTCCTCGGCTAGAGCTCTGAGCTTCAGCAAATGGGGATATTTTGCGTATGCGACTATTGTTCCTCACCAGTACAGCAGCCAAATTCTGACTTCGAAGATAAAGTCTAAACACAGCATGTCTGTGTGTGCGTTTGTTGTTAGTGTTGATGTTGTTGTTGTTGTTGTTGCTGTTGTTATTTTAAATGGTTATTCATTACTACCGGCTCAAAATGGCCTACTCTTCCGAAAGGTAGAACATATTTTTAACATACGCGCAAAATATTCTGCGCGCGTTCTCACACGGAGAATCGGTTTAAAGACTCATCTAAAAGACTTTTGGGGGAGAGTGGAGTCAGTACTGATGCTAACTCCAAGGTCACCGTCACCGTCACCGTCACCGATTCCTCAGATTCCGATTCCTTTGGGGCGCCTTCGAGTCAAGTCAAGTCAAGTAAAAATTTTATTTCCAGATGGTACATTGAATAAGCAATGCATTTGCTTTTTTTCATCAAGCCATCTATCTAAAAACACATTTCCTAATAATTATACTGAAATAGTACATTATTGCATCCTTTATCATTGTCAACCCCCTTTCTCCAGTCCTCTCGTCTCTCAGCCACCCTCAGGGTGTCTCTCAGCTCCATGTCTGTCCACTCTCTCTGAGGTACAAGCTCCTAAAAACGGGGCGCCTCCGTGGTGGCTCGAACCCGGGCCATCAGATCACGAGCGCAATGCTCTAACCACTAGGCTATCCCTTCCTCCCCCCCTTCCCTCCTTCCTTCCCCCCCTGCCCCCTACCTCCTCCCTCCCCCCCTCTCCTGGATAGTGAAATCAGTACCAATGGGATCTCCAGGGAGAACAAAATTGTCTCAAACGACACGTCTTAGTGAAACTTGAACCCACACCGTCCGATAATGAAACAACTGTTTTAACCACCCTGACTATCTTCCTCCTCCCCCCTCCCCCCTCCCCCTTCCCCCCTCAGTTTCTGCTGGTACAAACTGGGTGGAAAATAAACTCCTC
The DNA here is from genome assembly GCA_028751875.1 of Rapana venosa. Classification (NCBI taxonomy): domain Eukaryota; kingdom Metazoa; phylum Mollusca; class Gastropoda; order Neogastropoda; family Muricidae; genus Rapana; species Rapana venosa. Next base: position 116,112,800 of record CM054134.1, read on the forward strand.
ATTTTTTTTAGATAACAGTGATAGATGGTGAGAATGACCCCAACAGCTGGTTGAAAATAAAAGAGTATTTATTGTGTTATCGATATTGGCAGTGTCAGGTATGTTAAGCATGTGATCTGGTTACCACGGTTATTATTTGTTGAGTTTATGTGTTCTGTTTGAAGGCAAAGAGTGGGGTGGTCTTAACAAAGAATGTTTGAAATTTCTGTATCTTACCCCCCCCCCCCCCCCACCCCTCCCTAAAATCTCTTATTCCCCTAAAGTATGCCTCACGTATATGCATTGAGTGTACGGATCTGTTTAAGAGGGAAAAAAGTAGAATGCGCAAGTCTATCTGCGTGTGCGTGCATGCGCGCGCGCGTGTGTGTGTACATATGGATGCATTGGTCCGTAGATGTGTGATATAGATTAAAGTAGAATGCGCAAGTCTATGTGCGTGCGTGCGCGTGCATGCGCGCGCGCGCGCGTGTGTGTGTGTGTGTGTGTCCGCGCGCGCGCATATACGAATGCTTGCGTGCGTAGATGTGTAATGTGTGTGTGCATCCGTGTATATGTGAAGGGATTCGTGCATATATGTACGGAGCGCGTGCATGTGTGTGTCTGTGTGTCTGCGTGTGTTTGTGTGGGTGAGAGAGAGAGAGAGAGAGCGAGCGAGCGAGAGAGAGAGAGAGAGAGAGAAATCGTGTGTGTGTGTGTGCGCGCGCGCACGCGGGTAGTGTGTATGTGCCTGCAAGCGTGCTTGCACCAGTGCGTACGTAAAGGGTGCGTCTGCATGCCTGCATGCGCGCGACTGTGTATGTGCATAGCCACTGAACAAGATAGCAGCGATAAAAAGAAAAGACACTGTTGCACTATGTTATGACATCTCTTCACAGGCACCTCTGTTGTAGAGTTTGCTTCAAATCAGGATATGGCACACACACGCCTGCTTTGTCATTTAAAATTGTTTTTAAAATATTTTTTTTATACATTGAAGGCAACTTCTTTTTTTCCCCTTTTTACAATTTTCAAACTTGTTTACTATCGTTGTAGGTATGAAATGTTAGCCATGAGATGATTGACAGTACAGAGAGGGAGAGAGAGAGATGTAGTATTTCTTTTATCTGCTGTTTTCGTTAATGTGTCAAAACGCTGTTTAAGAATTTGGTTGATGGGAAGATATACAGAGAAGAAGAAGAAGAAGAAGAAGAAGAAGATGAAGAAGAAGATGATGATGAAGAAGATGATGATGAAGAAGAAGAAGAAGAAGAAGAAGCTAGAGAGAGAGAGAGAGAGAGAGAGAGAGAGAGAGAGAGAGAGAGAGAGAGAGAGAGAGAGAGAGAGAGAGAGAGAGAAGATGAGAGAAGAGAGAGAAAGAGTGCACGCGCGTGTGTGTATGTTAAGCAGAGAGGGAGGGAAACACAGAGAGAGAGAGAGGGAGTTTGTTTGTGTGAGTGAAAAAGTGTATGAGAGAGAGGGAAGATAGTGAGTGTGTGAGAGAGATACATAAACATAGAGAGAGAAACAGGGAGAAAAAGTGAGAGAAAGACAGAGACAGAAACAGAGAGAGACAGTCAGAGACAGAGACAGACAGGCAGGCAGACTGGCAGACAAACACAGTAACACAAACAAGTATGCACAGTGTTTTTGCTGTAACAAAAAACAACAACCAAGTAACAAACAAACACAAATCGTAACATTTGGCATATCTACGATACCGCTTTCAACAACAAGACATGGTCTGTGCAAAGACACGAAACGCACGCGCGCGCACACACACACACACACACACATACACACACACATACACACACACATACACACATACACACACACAAACACACACACACACACACACGTACACACACACACACACACACACACACACACGACAAACTAAAACATCATCCTTGTTGTTTTATTTCTTCTCTAGATAGTAAGGTCTTCGACGAAGCGTTTTATTAGACGGGCTGGGAAAATAAACAAGCAACAATCTTTCTTCCTTATCAGTAGTTATGGTCAGCGCGTTAAAAAACAATCAAGACTGGTTTACCAGATAGCGGGTAGTCTGGTTTTGGGTGAATTGTTAGCGCAGAACCGACTGATTTTATCAAAGGCTTTCGTGTAGCCACAATATAAACCCAGATTTTTTTCAACCAGTAACGTGAATCTGAAGTTTGTAGGTAGTACTTGTGTTCATGGCCTAGTGGTTAAAGGTTTAAACTCGTGGTGATCTGAGAGTAAGTGAGGGCATGGGTTCGATTCTCGGCCGTGATGTCAGTTCAAAGATGTTGGTTCTTTCTTTTCGTTGTACTGTTGGAGTGGGTTTGGGTATTGACTCCACTTCCCCGAATGTCCTTCAGATGAGAATATAAATCGACGTCCCATACACAAAATCTTACCATTGGTGAACCTTAGAGATCTATATGAGTAACGATAAAAGCCTCATATATTTTATTGCATTACGTCATCAGAATATCCTTTACTGCATAACAATAACTATTCTTCAGATACCAAAAGAAATAAATCAGCTCTTTGGTTGACATTCTGGCATTGTTCAACACACGCCATCAAAGTCACTGCCTATCTTGAAGCCAATATACCTTTTTGCAAACTCTGGCAGTCAGATTTCTTCCCCTTACATCTGCTAGAAACATTTTCAAGCTTTGCGTCACGTTTACTGGGAGTGTTGAGGTACTAAATGCAATTCAGAGTACCCAGAATTCTGTAACCGTCATCACACATCGTCATCTTTTCTTGGCTGATGATACAAAACACCATCAAAAATACCTTTATTCTTTCAGAATAGACTGCTGGCTTTTACATCTGTCAGACTCTGAAACATTCGCGATCATGTTCTGTGGTCGAAAACGACTTCACTGGTTATCTATTCAAGTGCGCATTGACTTCAAGTTTTCATCGCTGCTATACCATTTCTCACGGTACCGTTCCTTATCTCTTAGATCTTTCTGGCACACTTCATATCATCTAGATAGTACTTTCTACTTCTTCTCTGATTCGAAAGACGTGGATGTTCTTTAAGTCAAAGCTTGAAACTGACATCGTTTTGTTTTAATTCGGATTTCACATGTGCATCATTTAGTAACTTTTAAAAGCAGTACCACACTCAGAAGAAAAATTCAAAATCAATGTATAAAAAGAAACATGTCTTAGAGTCTCTATAGTTACATTATATTTTGAGTAAATAATCCAATCCAATCCTGTTGTTTATAGCCCTGACGACCACAGAGGCCATGTCAGGGCTGTCATCTCGTCAACTTTTAAATCTCAGTAACTTTGCTGCATGAAAAGACTTATATCTGAGATTATGTGTCAGCGAAAAAGACCAAGATTAAGAGATTTGAAGGAGTGTTAGAAAAGAAGACAAATTAAAATTACTTACTGAACAAATAGATGAATAAAAAGAAGAAAAAAATAGATAGGATACAGATATGTTTTCATTCAAATGTCTATATAGTCAATTCCTTTGCTTTAAGCACACACTCTCTCTCGCGCGCGGCGTGTGTGAGTGTGTGTGTGTGTGTGTGTGTGCATGTACAGAACTTTGTGCTACAAACAGAGAACAAGAAATAAAGAAAGGAAAAGAGAGAGAGAGAGAGAGAGAGAGAGAGAGACAGAGACAGAGACAGAGACAGAGACAGACATATATAAACAGCCAGCCAGACAGCCAATCAGCCTGCAGTCAGCTGACAAGCCAGACCAAACCAGACACACCAGACAAACAGTCTGACAGACAGACAGAGAGATAGACAGACAAAAGGAAAGACAGACAGACAAAAACATCCTTTGTGACATTTTTCTGTCTTTTTCTTTTGTTTTTTGCCGAAGAAGGTGAAAAGGGTGATTTGGCAAAGCTCACTTCCTCACACAGTTTTTTTGTTGGGGCAGGAAGAAAAGTAAATAACCAAAAAAACCAACAACTAAACTTCGTGTCATCCTCCATTTATTTTTAGGCATGTGCACCATCAGTCTGTATTTCAACAATAAGGGGCATGAAGGACACACACACGCATACACAAACACGCAAATATGCACGCATGCACACGCACACAAACATACGCACGCGCATGCAAGCATACGAACGCGCTCAGGCACGCACACACACACACATACACATAGATACACACACACACACACAAAACCAGAAACATACTTTACCTAAGTGTGTGTGTGTGTGTGTGTGTACGCGTGTGCGCACACGCGCAGGAGTGTATAAGTATGTGTGTGCGTGTGTATGTATATGTGTGTAATTTGTATTTTCTAATGTATGGTTTTATCGATTTTTTTCCTTTTACTGGTTTAATTTATTGGTAAAGGTTGCAATAATGTAGTATTTCAGTATAATCATTAAGAAATTTGTTCTTAGATAAATGGCTTGATGGAAAAAGCAAATGCATTGCTCATTCAATGTACCATCTGGAAATAAAAATTTGACTTGACTTGACTTGACTTGACTTCACACAACACACACACACATACACACACACACACACACACACACCACACACACACACACACACACACACACACACCACACACACACACACACACACTGGACTGTTTCTACCTGCAATCTCACTAAACCTACAGCTTTTCTTTTCTAAAGAAAAACATTACGGACAGGTATGGATCGGTGGTCTAGAGGTAACGCGCCTGTCTAGAAAGCGAAAAGTCCGGGTCGGAAGTGTGCGGTGGTTCGAATCCCGTTTGGACCCGAAACTTGTCCCCCATCCATTAGACCATGAGTGGTGGTCTGGGCGCTGGTCTTTCGGATGAGACGATAAACCGAGGTTCCGTGTATTGCACAAAATTATTTAGCGCACGTAGAAGAACCCACGGCAACAAGAGAGTTGTCCCTGGCAAAATTATGTAAAAAAAAGCCACTCTGATAGGGAAACAAATGCAGTTGCAGACAGAAAAAAAGGAAGAAAAAGTAGGTGGCGCTGCTCTGTGGCGACGCGCTCTCCCCGGGGAGAGCAGCCCGAATTTCACGCAGACAAATCTGATGTGACTTTAAGTGCTATGTATAAATAAAATAAAATAAAATAGCATAAAATACAATAAAATAAAATAAAACAAAATATGTCTAGGGCCTGGGAATGTTATCAGTACACAGACGGGCGAATCTTAGGGAAAACAATGTCTGTGATGCCATTGCGTGCGCGGAAATCGGAATTCTCATTTTTATTGTGTTTTTTGGGGGTTCAGTTTGAAAATACTCGAACCCACACATTGAATTAGTGTGTGTAACAGTTAATGCAATCTGGAGGTCATTGAGCTACATTGTAATGTGCTGGATGTGTTTGTTCATGTAAAGCATTGCTTGAAAAGTGCCATGTGAATAAAATATTGTCTATTTATTGATGTATTTTAATCTATTTATTCTTTTATTTTGAAAATAATGGATTAAGCACTCACGTACTTTTCTTAAACATTCAGTTCCCTGAGTGCATGCGGTTTCGTAAAATTAATGTTGTTATCTTTTCCCACTGGCACACAATGACCTACTCTTCAGAAAAGCAGGATAGATTTGAACGTGTGCGCAAGATGTTGAGTGTGTGTTCGGACACAGGACCTTGGTTTACAGTCTCATCCGAAAGATATCGAAAGGACTTAAGGATTTTGAAAAGACTTTAGTTGCATACATTTTACACAGGTGTCCTAGTTGTTTTGCTTGTTCGCGTTGATATTTTTATAGTTTGGGATTACGGTTTTGTTTTAGTTTGGTTTTTGTGCAAAGTTTTGCTTCTTATTTGTTGTTGCTGTTGCTAACCAGCCAGTTAGTTAATGAGAAGAGAGAGGAGAGAGAGAGAGGGGGGAGAGAGAGGGACAGAGAGAAGGAGAGAGGAGAGAGAGAGAGAGAGAGAGAGAGAGAGAGAGAGAGAGAGAGAGAGAGAGAGGAGAGAGAGAGAGAGAGAGAGAGAGAGAGAGAGAGAGAGAGAGAGAGAGAGAGAGAGAGAGAGAGAGAGAGAGAGAGAGGAGGGAGGAGAGAGAGAGAGGAAAACAACAGATGCGCATTGTTATGACATCTTTGGGGGTTTTTTGCAGAGGAAACTGAACAAGACTCTTCGGCATTGTTCACTTTCTGACAGCTTTCGTCTGTGCAAGAAGTAAACAAAATAAACTTAATGTCGTTTTCAATTTTCTTGAAGACTTGGGCAGTATCTGTCTGTAATTTTTTTTTAAAGAGGGGCAGGAAGGGCACATACACGCAACACACACACACACACACACACACACAACACACACACACACACACACACACACACACCACACACACACACACAACACAACACACACACACACACACACACACACACACATACATACATACGGGCGCACGTACGCACGCCCGTACATCCCGCCCTGCATGCATGCACACACACGCGCGCGCACGCCTGCACGCACGCACACACAAACACACACACACAGAAAGACACACACACATGCACACGCGCGTGCGTACTCACACACATGCATGCATGCACGCACACACACTCAAGCACGCATGCACGCACTCACACACACATACACGCACGCACGCACACACACACACGCACACACAACATAGCACATACCCACCCCCCCCCACCTACCCTCACATACAAGCATTGTGTTTCCTTGTCTGCAAGTTCGCTTAACCATAGAACTCAAAAAAACCAAATGGATTTCTTCAGTAAGGGCGGGGGTGATGTCTGAGGCTGACTTTGCTATCTGTACAGAGACTGATGAACCGTGAGAACTCATTTATGACGCTGTTGTATGCCAAGAACGTAGATCTCTGACTCCATTTCTTCAGTGGATTTTCCTTATTTTTTTCATTGCATGAATGTTGTCTGGCTAATTTTGTTAGCTCTGACAGTTTGGGCATTTTTGTCTTGAGTGTGTGATGGTCCATTGTAATGCACAGAGTCCTTTTGTTCAAGTTAAGCATTGTTTCTTCTTCTTCTTCTTTGTCGAATGCTCAGACAGCAACTATTGCTGTCTGTCATATGAGCAAAAACGTAATTGCGCTGCCATTAAGCACCTGTCAAGTCAGGCCCAGCACATCCAACTTCAGTCGTGGGAGAGAACTGTTGTATTCTAAGTATTTCTGGCAAAAAGGCAGGAGAAAGGACCAGGAAGGCAGAAAAATAGACAAGAGGGAAGTTGACAGGAAGAAAAAAGAACAAGGCAGAAATAAAGAGAGGCGTAGAAACGAGGGACTTTCTAGCATAGAATTTTCCAGAAGGCGGGGATGCTATTCATACTGACGGGCCCTTGGCATCCTTACAGGAAGAGCATTGTTTGAAAACTATCATCTGAAAGATATATATTAAACGGACTTCAGTTGCCGAAATTGTTTTTCTTTTAGTTTGTTTGTAGAAATTGCCATTGGTTATTTTATTTTGCTTTTAGTTTTTGTGTGTGCTACAGTTTGCTTTGTTGATTGGTTTCTCTGTTAGCCAGCCAACCAGCCAGCCAATCTGACAGCCAGTCAGTTAACCAGACAGACAGAGGCAACATCAGTCGGAAAGATCCCCAGTTTTGTGACATTTTATTTTTGCAGAGGAAGGGGAACAGGGTGACTTGGCATGGCTGCTCACTTCCTCACAAACTGTTGTTTAGTTTTGGGGATGGAAGTAAAGCAGCCAGAAAAGAAAGTGCATGCTGCCATCTTTTATTTTCAGTTTTTCGGCAGATGTGCAACAACCTGTGTGCATTTCAACAAAGGGCGGGAATGAGGACATCCACAAACACACAAACACTCTCACGCATGCATGCATGCACGTACGCACGCACGCACGTACACGCACGCACACGCATGCACGCATGCACGCATGCACGCACGCACGCACATACCACCACCATCACAACCACAACACACAGCACAACACAACACACTGCCTGTCAGTGTTGTAATTGCCCTTCATGGGATGATTAAAGTGTTTTTGACTTGACTTGACACTGCAGCATACCGCACCATAACACAACACACTGCAGCACACCACAACACACCACAGAACATACACACCACCACCACCACCACCATCACCGCACCACACCACAACACAACACACTGCAGCACACCACAACACACCACGAACATACACACCACCACCACCACCACCACCACCGCACCACACCACTACACAACACACTGCAGCACACCACAACACACCACAGAACATACACCCCACCACCACCACCACCGCACCACACCACACCACTACACAACACATTACAACACAACACAAACATACACACACACTCAAACGCACACGCACGCACACTCTCTCAGACACACACACACACACATACACACACACACTACACACACTCAAACACACACAAACACACACACACACTCAAACACACACGCACGCACACACTCTCAGACATACACACACACACACACTCACACTCACACACACACTACACACACTCGCACACACACAAACACACACACACACTCAAACACACATGCACGCACACACTCTCAGACATACATACACACACACACTCACACACACACACAAACACACACATACACACACTACACACACACGCACGCACACACTCTCACACACACATACACACACACTACACACACACTACATACACACATACACATCCAAAACACATACACAACACACACACACACTACACACACACACACAAACACACACTACACAACACACACACACACCACACACACACACACTGTGTTTTCTCTGCTTGCCAAGTCCGCTAGCCTCCGCCAACACGCACGC
>CM054134.1:116129052-116151552 GCA_028751875.1 Rapana venosa
AAGTCTGCACTTGAAGTTGACTTGGGAAATCGTAAAAAAATCAACTGCCCGCCCTTAATTCAGCAGACACTACCGAGATTCGAACCCCGGACTTCATAGACCCACGGGGGTTGAAGACAAACGGTCTTAACCGCTCGGCTATAGCGTCTGTCCCAAACTGTGCGTGACATGATGGCACTTTGACAGCAATAGCTTGTCAAGAATGCTTTCATTTGAAGGCCAAAAAATTTTTGTATTAATAATTTTGTGCTGAAACAAAAGTCATTGTCACAATCTGAGTTTAGATTATGAGCATGATATAAATTTTGAATATATAGACAATATACAATCGATATTAAATCATTTTCATAAGTAAAGATATATTTAAAAAACCCAAACAAACCCCAAAACAACAAAACTTGCCATGCAAAGTCTTTTCGATGAACTGGGAAAGTATAAGAAAGCAAAAATATGAATAAATCCAACACACGCATAAGCAGACACCCCCCTCCTCCTCCCACCCCACCCTCACCCAAAAAAAGCCCACATCTATTGAAACAAAACAGCAACAACAAACAAGAGGGTAAAACGAAAAACAACAGCAGAGTTAAACAAATAATAATAAAAAGCCAATAAACTCCTACAGCAAATAATATGTGCTATACAAATAACGTAAACAACAAAAAACAAGCCAACGAAGATTGATAAACGACTATGGAAACTAATAGATAAACATCTTGATAAAGAAAGAAAGACAGACAGACAGAAAGAAGAGAAAGACAGACAGACAGTCATCCCTGACAGTGTATTTCTCTGGCCCAACATTCAGCTGCTGTTATATCGCTTATGCACAATAAACATTTTAAGAAAGCAGACGTACATTTCAGGGCACATAAAAGAGCTTACACACACACACAACACACACACACACACACACACACACACACACACACACACACACACACACACACACACACACACACATACACACACACACACACACACACACACCACACACACACACACATATACACACACACACCACACACACACACACACACACACACACACACACACTCATCGAGAGAAAGACACACACACAAGAAGAAAGAGAGGGAAAGAGTCAACGAGAGATTCGACAATAGAGGCACAGAGAGAGAGAGAGAGCAGGCACAGAGAAGAGAGAGAGAGAGAGAGAGAGAGAGAGAGAGAGAGAGAGAGAGAGAGAGAGGAGAGAGAGAGAGAGAGAGAGAGAGACAGACAGACGAGACAGACAGACAGACAGACAGACAGACAGACATACAGACATCCAGAGACAGACATACAGAGAGACAGACAGAAAGAGACAGACAGAGACCGAGACATACAGACAGACAGACATACAGACAGACAAACAAACAGACAGACAGGACAGACGGGGAAAAATCTTGAGAGACAGAGACACGTGTACAGATAGATAGACAGAATAACGAAGACAGACAGCCGGACAGATAGACAGACACACAGACAAACAGATAGACAGACAAACAGACAGACAGACAGACAAACAAACAGACCAGGCAGGCAGGCAAACAGACAGGCAGATAGACAAACAGGTATACAGACAAACAGACAGACAGCCACACAGACAAACAGATAGACAGACAAACAGACAGACAGACAGACAAACAGACAGACAGACAAGCAAACAGACAAGCAGATAGACAGACAGACAAGCTGGCAAACAGACAGACAGACAGACAGACAGACAGCAGAAGCAGCAGCAGTAGCAGCAGCAGCAACGACAAGAAAGGTCTTTTGGCGCTTTGTTTATTTGTGCCTGCCTGTTAGTGTTTGTCTTTCTAGCCCCACTGGCACAGTCACTTCATGCACACCCTTGCTAATTGACTTACATACACTGAGCCTGTGCCACTCCTGCTTCTGCTTCTGCTGCTGCTGCTGTTGCTGTTGCTGCTGCTGCGGATGCTGCTGCTGTTGTTACTACTGCTGTTGTTCATGCTGCTGTTGTTGCTGCTGTTGATGCTACTACTACTGCTACTACTACTACTACTACTACTACTACTACTGCTGCTGCTGCTGCTGCTACTGCTGCTGCTGCTGCTGCTGCTGCTGTTGCTGCTGCTGCTGTTGTTGTTACTGCTGTTGTTCATGCTGCTGTTTTTGCTACTACTACTACTACTACTACTACTACTACTACTACTACTACTACTACTACTATAGTACTACTACTACTACTACTACTACTACTACTGATGCTGCTGCTGCTGCTGCTCCTGCTGCTACTACTGATTCTGTTGTTGTTGCTTCTGCTGTTGCTCGTGCTGTTGCTGCTGCTGTTGCTGCTGCTTGCTAATACTACTGCTGCTGCTTTCTATTAATTTATTGCTGTTGCTGCTTGCTACTTCTGCTGCTGCTGCTATTGCTGCTTCTGCTATTGCTGCTTCTGCTATTGCTACTTCTGCTACTTTTGCTGCTAACACTGCTGCTGCTGCTGCTTGCTAATACTGCTGCTGCGTTCATACTGCTTTCCTGTTGCTCATGCTTTACTTATTTGGTGCTAGACTTTCTTAAGTACGAGCCTCTTCTAGCCTATCATATCTCTTCATTTATTTTATCTAATCACTTTTGTCATTGTTGTCACTGCAAATCTGTTTTATATCAATCATTATCATTACTGTGCCATTGTTGTGACTCATATTATTATATATCAATTATGTTGATGTAATCATTTACAATCTAAGCCTTAAAGATGAGTTAGCATAGCAAGTTCCATAGCATTACAGGTTCCATAGCATAGCAAGTAGCATAGCATAGCAAGTACCATAGCATAGCAAATACTAGGTGATGAAACTGTGACGTTTGTAAGTAAAGCACAATCTACACAATATTATCTTATTTCGTTGATGACAAATTAATGCCAGACTTGTACGATTCTGGATGAAAAGGGAAAAAACCCCAGATCAAACGAGAAACATACCAAAATGCGCTTGTTATTGCTCTTAATTTGAGTATGTAGTCTTTCGGAAGAGACTATAAACCGAAGCCCCGTGTGCGAATGCATGCAGAACATCTTGGTCTGGTTAAATCCTGTTCCGCTTTTCGAAAGAGTAGGCCATTGTGTGCCAGTGGGAACAGATGACAAAATTTAAAAAACCGCATACACACGGGGACTGGATGTAAAAAAAAGCGCATGAGTGCTTATTCCGTTATCCTCGATATAAAAGAATAAATAAATAAATATGCATTATATTCATGTGTCCTGAATGAAGATCCATTTTTTAAAACCAAACATAACAAAGAATACACACACACAGAAGAAGAAAAAAAACCAGACAACAACAAAAACCCATCTAGATCGGTTACCTACCTACCTACCTACACACTCACACACACACACAGACAGACACAGACAGACACAGACCTTCACACCCTCAGCCTAACCCAAGAGTCTTGCTGTCTTGGCACAAAACCACAGCGGTTAAAATGATGGGAGACCTGATACAAACCATACTTGCCCCCCTACACCCCGACCCCACCTCCACCCCACAACCCCCCCTGCCCTCACCCAGCACTCTTAATCAACCCCCCCCCCCCCCCCCCCCCCCCCCCTGCACAAGGACTGACACCCACCCATCCCCCTTTTGATCACTGGGTTTATGGCCGGGCTTTTTGAGGGTGTTGTGGGTGTCCTTGTGTGTCAGGGCTTGTTTACGCACCAGTCATCTTGCGGGCATTGTAAAAGCCTTCACAGTCCGGACTCTTCTTGTCTTGTGAGTATGATCTTTTTCCCCCTTTTTTTTTTTTAAGATATCAGAGAAATGACTCTATGAGAGAGACAGACAGAGAGAGAGAGAGAGAGAGAGAGAGAGAGAGAGAGAGAGAGAGAGAGAGAGAGAGAGAGAGAGAGAGAGAGAGAGAGAGAGAGAGAGAGGAGTGTGTGTTTTTTATATCTTATATTTTATTCTTTTATATCGAGGATAATGGAATAAGCACTTATGTGCTGTTTTACATCTAGTCCCCGTGTGTATGCAGTTTTGTAAATTCTGTCATCTGTTCCCACCGGCACACAATGGCCTACACTTACGAAATGCGGAACAGAATTTAACGTGTGCGTAAGATGTTCTGCGTCCGTTTGCACACGGGGCCTCGGTTTATAGTCTCATCCGAAGGACTTTTGGGGAGAGTGGAGTCTGCACTGATGTTAACTCCAGGGGAAAATATCCCCTTGAACGGGAATCGAACCCGTGTGTGACTGTGCGTGCGTTCGTGCGTGCTTCTGTGTGTGAAGTTTTTATGTTGTTTTTATTAATTTTATTTATTCTTGTATTTCGAGGATAATGGAATAAACACTCATGTTTGTTTTTATACATCTATTCCCCGTGTGTATGCAGTTTTGTCAATTTTGTCATCCGTTCCCACCGGCACACAATAGCGTGTGTGTGTGTGTGTGATTGTGTGTTGTTTGTGTGTGTATGTGTGTATTTGGGTGTGTGTGTGTGTGTGTGTTGACTGTGTGTGTGTGTTGTCTGTGTGTATTGAAAGTGTATGTGTGTATGTGTCTTGTCTGTGTGTGTTGAGTGTGTGGGTTGTCTGTGTGTGTTGAGTGTGTGTGTATGTGTGTATGTGTGTGTGTGTGTGTGTTGAGTGTGTGTGTGCTGTCTGTGTGTGTTGAGTGTTTGTGGGGGGAGGGGGGTTGATATGTTTGTGGGGAGGGGGGGGGTGTTATAGTAGTAAGAACCACAAACTCATGATTGTAAAGTTGCTGAGGTGTCCATTTTTTGTCGTACTTCGGCTAGAGCACCGAGGTGTTCACCAATGTGAGACTTTTGGTTTTTTCCCTACCCACCATTAATTCCACTCACTTCAATTCAAACGAATTTTTTTTTTTTATCTCAGAGACAGAAAAATCCAAGCGGGTTACAATTCATACATAACAAAACAGTGAACATGTAAAACATAATATCACGGAAAAGAATACCACAACGCAGTATCCGAACATCAGCACGCCACCCATCAGAATAATAAAGTAAATCACCCACAAATCAGCAATACCTCAACCAGTAATAAACTTATCCAAGTAAAATCACAAACATTCATGTGCATACCGGTATGCCCACACATCCACACACACACACACACACACACACACACACACACACACACACACACACACATACACACACACACACACACACATACACACACACACACACACACACACACACACACACACACACACACACACACACACACACACACACACAAGCAAGCAAGCGCACACGCACACACGCACAGAGGAAGAGCAAATATTCGCACACGTGCGCACGCCTTATTAAGACAAATCAAATTGTTATAATTTGTTGTATGATAAGAGAGAGGCAGATGAAGGAGACAAGAGATTAAGGCAATCGGGTTGAGAAATAAAGGTAGATAAGTTTAAGTTAACCACAATAAATGAATGAGTGAATAAATAAATAAATAAATAAATAAACATCAATAAATAAATGATCTAAAACGTGACAGTATTTCCAATTAAATCTCAAACACACTCGCTTTTCCACTCCACTCCACACACAACATACACACCCTTCGGATGAGACTATAAACCGAGGCCCCGTGTGCGAACGCACGCAGAACATTTTTTGCGCACACGTTAAATCCTGTTCCGCTTTTCGTAAGGGTAGGGCCAATGTGTGCCGGTGGGGACAGATGACAAAATAGACAAAACTGCATACACAAGGGGACTAGGTGTAAAAAAAAGCTCATAAGTGCTTATTCCATTATCCTCGATATAAAAGAATAAATAATAATAATAATAATGTATGGAATTTATATAGCGCTGGATCTTGTAAAGCAACAAATCAAAGCGCTCGATAAATAAATACATGAATAAAGAATGATAATATACCACATCAGTAACCTAAGAGTTTCCTCACGATCACTGACTGACAGCAGCATTATGCAAGCTAGCGGCACTGGGAGTGGGAATAATTTTTCTACACTACACCGGTCACTTCTTGCTCTAACGCTTAGCAGCCTCTCTAATAATTCTGTCTCCTTTTTTGTGAACATCTTGCCCACACGTTAAAACCCGTTCCGCTTTTCTGAAGAGTAGGCCATTGTGTGCCGGTGGGTACGGATGACAAAATTTTACCAAACTGCATACACACGGGGACTGGACGTAAAAAGCACGTGCGTGTTTATTCCGTTATCCTCGCAATAAAAGAATAAATAAATAGGAACTGAGGTGTGCCTTCGGCAAATTCACTGTGCAGGAGGTGTGTCACCCTTTCCCTCCACTCCCTCCTCCCCACTTCGCTCCCACGAGAAAAGAGAAAAACAATTCAAAAAGAAAATCCAATGAGACAAGTATGCAGTATAAGCACATGATCAAAATGTAAACCATTCGAGCAACCAACGAAGCAAATACCTGAAAAATCAAATACAACGAAGCAACGCAACCCAAATTATGAATGATAGCGCACACATTTACATACAACCTGCAACGACAAAAGAGCGAACCCAGTACCATCCCCATTACACCACCACTACCACCACCACCACCACCTCCCTACTACCACCTCCACTACCACCACACCTCCACCACCACCACCATACCACCACCACCTCCTCCACCACCACCACCATACCACCACCACCTCCCTACTACCACCTCCACCACTACAACCCCACTACCACCACCACCACCACTACCTTCACCACCACCACCACTACCATCACTACCCCTACCATCCCCACCACCGACCATCACCACCACTACCACCCACCACCACCCCTACAACCTCCACCAGAACCACCACCACAACCACAACCACTACCATTACCTCCAACCACCACTACCACTACCACCACCACCACCACAACCACCACCACCACCACCACCACCACCACCAGCGTCGATGTAAATGAATCTATACAGCACAAATCAAAGCGTCGGCTTAAACTGCCCAATACGTAATAGATCAAACCTCTCCTGAAAATGATACGAAGTCAGCCTGATACGTCCTTTTTAGCAAAAAAACCCTGCATGACCAGAGAATGAGAGTGGGAGTGCGTGTAGTAGGGTCAGTTGCTGCCATCTGTTACCCACTGGCCCTCTGTTGTAGGAAGGCGGAGGGGTGGGGGGGGGGGGGGGGGGGGGGGGGGGGGGGGGGGGGGGGGGGGGGGGGCGACGGGATAGCCTAGTGGTCAGAACATTGCGCTCGCAATCTGACGATCCCCGGTTCCATTCCCGTTCAAGGGGGATATTTTCCTCTGGAGTTAACATCAGTGCAGACTCAACTCTCCCCAAAAAGTCCTTCGGGTGAGACTATAAACCGAGGCCCCGTGTGCGAACGCACGCAAGAACATCTTGCACACACGGTAAACCCTGTTCCGCTTTTGGTAAGAGTAGGCCATTGTGTGCCGGTGGGAACAGATGACAGAATCCACAAATCCGCATACACACGAGGACTGGATGTAAAAAAGCACATAAGTGTTTATTCCATTATCCTCGGTATAAAAGAATAAAATATTTTTTTTAAATGTACAAGGCAGGACCTTGTTATCCATAGCGTAGGCCTCTAGACCCCTCCACCCCCACCCCCTCCCTTTACCCCCAACCTCCTATACCCCCCGCCCCCTGCCCTCCCGCCTGCCTATCATTGACACACGGTTCACTGGGTGTCCCACTGTCGTCTGTCAGATTTGAAATGTATACAGCTTGTTTAGTTGTGTCTGTGTGGTTGTGTGTATGTTTATTGATGTGGTTTTGTTTGTTTGGCTTGATGTCCTGTCTATGGCTTTTGTTTTCTATTTTTGTCTGTCTCGTCGTGTGTGTGTGTGTGTGTGTGTGTGTGTGTGTGTGTGTGTGTGTGTGTGTGCGGGCTTGGGGGGGAGGGAGGGGTGCGTGTGGGGTGTGTTGTGCGTATGTGCCTCTGTGTGTGTATCTGTGTGTGCCTCTGTGTCTGTGTATCTATGTCTGTCTCTCTATTCCTAAAATGATCGTGCTATTTCGTGGACCTTTTTTGAAGTATGCATGTTTACAAGGGCACATTTTACAACTAGGCTTTGTCTTAAGTTTTCATCCTTGCATATTAAAGACCATTCATTCATTCATTCATTCATTCTTCCGTTCATTCATTCATGACAATGACGACGATGACTATTACTTCTACTACAACTGCTACTTTTGCTGCTGCTGCTGCTGCTGCTGCTGCTGCTGCTGCTGCTGTTGCTGCTGTTGCTGCTGCTGTTGCTGCTGTTGCTGCTGCTGCTGCTGCTGCTGCTGCTGCTGCTGCTGCTGCTACTACTACTACTACTACTACCACTACTACTACTTCCACTACAATTACTACAGCTGGTACTGCAGCTATAATTTTCACTGTGACTTATTTTGGTTTTTAGTGCTTTTCTCACAAACCAGATACATTAAAAATGCTGTTTGTCAGTTTCGAGGTAACATTATTCTCCTTCACACCACAGATGCTCCTTCTGTTGCTGCTGCCATTACCGCCACTGCTGTCGCTGTTTCCATCCCATCTGCTGCTTCTCTATTTACGGGGCATGGGGACGGGATAGCTCAGTGGTCAGAGCACTCGCTTTCCCCCAGCTAGGGTTAAGCAGCATCGAGCGTGGTTGCCACATGGATGGGTGACCGTTTTCGCGCCTTGGCTTCAGTATAGTCCCCCAGTTCACCCAGCTGTAAATAGGTACCTGCCTCTTTTTAGGGTTAGGGAAGGTCAAGCAGCGAGGGAGAGGAGATGGGCGCCGCCATCAATATGCTGGCCCCTAGAGAAGTTGAGGTCTCTGATGTCTCACTCCTCTACGACCACATAGGTTATGGGACGCCTTTACCTTTACGGGGCAACCTGGTGGTTGAAGCGATGTTGCGTTGCGCTCGTGATTTGATGGCCTGAGTTCGAGCCTAAGTTGGAGCCACCACTGGGATGCCTGTTCAAGGGGATGTTCTACCCCGGAGCTAACATATCAGTGCCGACTCCACTCCACAAAAAGTTCTTAGGATGAGACGATAAACCAAGGCTATGTATGCGAACGCATGAAGAACATCTTGCGTGCACGTTCAAAATCTGCTTTGTCTTTTGGAAGGGTAACCCATATGGGCAGGCGGGAACAGATAAAAAAACCAAATTGACAACATTGCACGCACAGGGGACTGTATGTAAAAATAACACATGAGTGCTTATTAGATTATTCTCGAAAAACAAAAAAATCCAATAAAAATAGAAATAAAATTGATTATAAGTAAGAGCAAGGCTATTTTGAACTCTACCATCACTACCACCACCTGTCTCAGCTCCCCAGAATCAAGTACGTTTTGATAAGATTCAACCTAAAATATACTTCTGAAAAGCAAAGAAGATTGAGTTTTTAAATAAGAAAAAGCCACCTCAGTGACCTGTCTTGTGAGGAGCAATAGATTCAGTAGTACAGGTGGGAAGAAGGTGTTGGTGCCAAAAAAGAATCCGCTCCTTAATTGCCTTCATTGCAACTAGAAACACGGCAGTGTCCTCACAGACATCAGAAGCCAAGTCTGCAGACTAACCTGGCACCATGGGATAAGAGATAACATCCATGGATGGTGGATTGGACATGCTCGTGTGAAGGGAAAAGCGTATAATAGAGAGGGTAGGGATTTCCAGGGTGTTCTGAACCAGGAAAACACAGAGAGAGAGAGAGAGAGAGAGAGAGAGAGAGATGAGAGGAAGAGAGAGAGGAGAGAGGAGAGAGAGAGAGAGAGTGAGAGAGGGGAGAGAGAGAGAGGAGAGAGAGAGAGAGAGGGATAGAGAGAGAGGGAGAGAGAGAGAGGGAGAGAGAGAGAGAGAGAGAGAGAGAGAGAGAGAGAGAGAGGAGAGAGAGAGAGAGGAGAGAGAGAATGAGAGAGGGGAGAGAGAGAGAGAGGGAGAGAGAGAGAGTGAGAGAGGGGAGAGGAGAGGAGAGGGAGAGAGAGAGGAGAGAGAGAGTGAGAGGGAGAGAGAGAGAGAGAGGGAGAGAGAGGGAGAGAGAAGAGAGAGGGAGAGAGAGAGGGAGAGAGAGGGAGAGAGAGAGAGGGAGGAGAGAGAGGGAGAGAGAGGGACAGAGAGAGAGAGAGAGAGAGAGAGAGAGGAGAGAGAGAGAGAGAGAGAGAGAAACACTAAACACTGAATGCTGAATACTGAATACTGAACACTGAAACAATTTACTGTACTTCGGCCTTTGGCCACAATACAATTCAAAGGGCATACATGAAAAGATGAAGAAAATGAAATGTAACTTCTCGAAATCTTCATAATACTTTGGCATTACACCTTGGCATGCATCAAAAACTGTACTCCTGAATACGCATATTATTCAAAATTAACACAGGAGCATATTCCAAAATACAAACAGTAAGTGCAACATACACCTGATGACTGAAACCGTTTAAATACTATTGAATTTCTAAAAGTTACAACAACAAACAAATTAAAACCCTGTCCGGACTGGCCAAGACTGTCCTACAGGGATCAAACAGTACAAGGAGGGAGACGAAGAGCAAGACAGAGAAAACGATGGGAAGACAACATCAGAGAGTGGAGGACTGGTAGCCTTGAGTGGAACGATTTGCTACGGAAAGCCGAGGACCGCGGGGAGTGGTGGAAGCTGGTTCCAAAATCCCATTGATACCCCCACGGTCCAGGGGACTACGGGATAGGTGAAGACACATTGTAATTGCCCTTCATGGGGATGATTAACGTGTTTTTGACTTGACTTGACTTGACTTAACTTGACTTGTCGCACTGCTGTACATGGACTATCTGTGCGTCTCAACCCCACACAGCCAGCAGCTTGAGCAACCCGTCTCCACGTGCACGCAGCAGGGTCTGTGTACATCCAGGACGTCTCGCATCTGTCATGACAGATGGAGTTAGCAGTTCCCGCAAGGAAGCTGCCTGCAGGCGGATTGATGCAGGTGCAATAGCTGAGTGCAAGCAGGTGCTGCAGAGGTTGTCAGCCTCTTGTGGCAGGCAGGTAGGTAGGTGTCCCACTTCTAACAGAGCTGTCGCTGTTGTGCCAACTGTTGGTGGCCAATGTAAGTTCTATAGGACGTTAATGGGATGGAAGTTAAGACAACTACTTAAACCAACGAAGAAAAAAAGGCTTATTATGATATTTTCCCTGTTCCTCGGCTACAGCCATTGTGTGCCGGTGGGAACGGATGGCAACATTGATAAAAATGCATACACACGGGTACTGCAAGTAAAAAAACAACACACGAGTGTTTATTTCATTGTCCTCGAAATAAAATGAGCTCCGAGGTTCACTAAAGGTGAAATGTTGCATATGTGACCGCTTTCGTGCTCACCATGAAGGTAGCCGCATTCCAACTGTGGGGATGATTATGATAATAATTATTGTCGTTGAGGAAGTTATCATCACCCTCATACTGATCACCGTCCTCATCGCCACTGTCCTCCTCCCCCTTCTCTTACTCATTATCAGAAGCAGTCATTGCCTAAATAAGCACCAGCCAGAAAAGCCAGCCTCTGGTGATCTTCCTACACCATATCTATCATCTGCGGCTCCTTAGGAAATTGGATTAGTAACTTGTAATGGCAGAACTTACGTTTGACAGGCATATCCTGGGTGAAAAACGACGCGGGATATTTTCTCTGGAACCGACATTGATTTTCAGTGTCTCGTTCTCAGCTCCACAATGCACTATAACAATTCAGATACTACCCTTATCCATCTGTTACACCTTATAAAGGTATAGCCCTAAAAAGCTTTGTACCTTGTCAGTTACTGTTCAAAGTAAGCAAAGTGCCAACGCCTACATTAAAATGCCGTTACACTTTGAAATGGTACGGTGAGATTATCTGTATTTCATAATAACTCATATTATAACAACAAATAGATTTATTCTTCATTAACAAGAAAACAAATCCCTAGAAGTAGGGGTCTAGTTGGGTATACGGCAAGATATTTGCGAAAACAAAGCTTGGGATGAGACTATAAACCGAGGCCCCGTGTTCGAACGCATGCAGAACATCTTGCGCACACGTTAAATCCTGTTCCGCTTTTCGGAAGAGTAAGCCATTGTGTGCCTGTGGAAACAGATGACAACATTTACAAAATCGCATACACACGGGGACTGGATGTAAAAAAGCACATGAGTGCTTATTCCATTATCCTCGATATAAAAGAATAAATAAAATAAACTAAAATAAATGCACAAGGAAGGTGTTATCCAGTGAATAGGCCTTCTTCTCACGGTTTCACAGAGATTGCCAGGTGGAATGAGAGAGACAGAGGGCATAATACAGTGTGGATGTTCACAAGGGTGCTTAAGCTAAGGAACGTCCAACAACTGCAATAACATGCCGTCGAAGAGCAAAGTTACTGATCACAGACTTAGGTGCCCGCAGAGTAGATGAACATATTGTAAATGTATAATTATACGCTTAGGAAAAATTCAGCACCATCTTGGCATGACTGGTACCATTTAGTTGAAGTGGATGCAAACAAATTTCTCTACATTTTAGTTAGGTTGCACCTTTTTCTAAAAGACTACATACACTTCAAACTCCTTCCAATGAGACTATAAACCGAGCTTCGGTGTGTAAACGCACGCAGAACATCTTGCGCACACGTTAAAACCTGCTCCACTTTTCGGGAGAGTATGCCATTGTGTGCACGTGGGAATGGACGACAAAGTGCATATACACGGTTGTAACAAAACAACAAGGCGTGTGTGCTTATTCCATAATCCTCGAAACAGAAGGATAAAAGAAAAGAAAACGAAAAGAAACAAGAACAAAGCCATTTCACGATTGTCATTCGTCTGTTTAGCTAGTGTGCATAGCCTGCGGTCAAAGCAACAAACGGCAGTTGGGACGTAATTGGATTTACTAAACCTTTCATTTGAGAGAGAACAACAACAAACTTGAAAGAAATACAGGTAAATAAGTTACAACCACACACACAGGTGGCTGTCCATGAAAAGTGCAGGTAAATAATTATGCAGAGCACCTGCACAAACAGCATCCTGAATGAAATTGCAACCAGAGGCGAGAACTTGGAGTAAAAGATACATCTGAATGAATGAAACACAAATACAAGCAATTAACAGAGTGAAACTACATGGAATTGGACCCCCCAAAAAGCCGTTAGGATTAAAGATAGATTTAAACTGTGATGTAGACACAACAACGTTTAAAGCCTAAATCTCAGAAATAGTTTGTGAAGTTTTTTTTTTTAAAGTGTGGTTAAAGGTGTGTAATCATCTTGTTTGTTTGATTTTTTCCTCCCCAGTCTAGCGTTTTTCGTGTTGACGTTTTGTTGTTTCTTCAACAAACTAGATCTTCTGCTATCCACCTCGCGTTAGACTCATCAATTTTGTGTTTTAATCTTGGATTCTTGTCGAGTTGTTCCCCTTCCCTGCCACACTGAGGCTACCCACAGACCACACAAGAAACCATCTGCACAAACAGAGCTAGCTGATGTATTTTGTTTGTCTTTTCTTGTTTTGTTTTACATGACTGGTCGGTGATGTAAGCCTACACAACCAACTTGTTGGGGTGGGTTTGGTTTTTTTACGCTTTTATAAAATTGAGGCAGCGATACGTCATGCTGTGTGTTTTGTTTACAACATCATGACTTAAAAAAGAGAGTATAAACATTAAAAGATGCAGAACTTGTGGATGCTGCTTTTAGAATGGTTCTATCGGAAAAAGCGTGAGACTGAAGACGTGTGGTTTGTGTCTCTGAAACATAGTCCGGCCCGTGATGATTCTGTTCCATCCCTTCCCAAGACCCATTGTCTGAAAGTGCTAATGCAGCGCTCCGCTGACTTCTTGGGAAGTTTAGGAGGAAACCATGTTACATGTTGGTTATCTAGGAAGAAACCATGTTACATGTTGGTTATCTAGGAAGACATCATGTTACATGTTGGTTATCTAGGAAGACATCATGTTACATGTTGGTTATCTAGGAAGAAACCATGTTACATGTTGGTTATCTAGGAAGAAAGCATGTTACATGTTGGTTATCTAGGAAGAAAGCATGTTACATGTTGGTTATCTAGGAAGAAAGCATGTTACATGTTGGTTATCTTGGAAGACATCATGTTACATGTTGGTTATCTAGGAAGAAACCATGTTACATGTTGGTTATCTAGGAAGACATCATGTTATTTGTTGGTTATCTAGGAAGACATCATGTTACATGTTGGTTATCTAGGAAGACATCATGTTACCTGTTGGTTATCTAGGAAGACATCATGTTACATGTTGGTTATCTAGGAAGACATCATGTTACCTGTTGGTTATCTAGGAAGACATCATGTTACATGTTGGTTATCTAGGAAGAAATCATGTTACATGTTGGATATCTAGGAAGACACCATGTTACATGTTGGTTATCCAGGAAGACATCATGTTACATGTTGGTTATGTGTAGATCTGCTGAACAGCATTACCATACATACTACTCAGGCTTCAAATGTGTTGTTTATTTTATTTTATTTTATCTTATTCTTTTATTTCGAGGATAATGAAATAAGCGCTCAGGTGCTTTTTTCATTCAGTCCCCGTGTGTATGCAGTTTTGTAAGTTTCGTCATCTGTTCCCACTGGCACACACTGGCCTACTCTTCCGAAAAGCGGAACAGGTTTGAACATGTGCGCAAGATGTTCTGCGTGCGTTTGCACACGGGACCTCGGTTTATAGTCTCATCTTGGGGAGAGTGGAGTTGGCACTGATGTTAACTGCAGAGAAAAAAATTATCTTGAACGATATTCGAACCCGGGTCAGCAGATCACGAGCGCATCGCGCTAACCACTAGGCTATCCCGACCCCCCATGTTGCCTTTCTAGTACAAACACCATGATCGGGAAATGATAATCGATACTATGGCTTGTACTAAACGGAAGGTAGTGGGACATAACTGAACTTTCTACGACTCGAATGGATAAATAAACTTTTAAATAATGCGGATAAATGAGCTACAAACATTCACTTGTGTGCGCAGGGAAAATGTTGCTAAAAACGCAAGGCAGCTACACAATCTGAATCATTTTGTTTTAGTAAAACAGCTGTCGGAAGTAAGGACTTTAAGTAGAAAAGGCAAATGTAAAAGGTAAAGGAGTCCCATAACCTATAAGGTCGTAGGGGAGCGAGGCGTCATAGACCTCACTTCTCTAGGGCCAGCATATTGAGGGCGGCGCCCATCTCTTCTCCCTCGCTGCTTTACCTTCCCTGACCCTAAAGAGGGCAGGTACCCATTTACACCTGGGTGAACTGGGGGAACTGTACTGAAGCCAAGGCGCGCAAACGGTCACCCATCCAACTGGTAACCACGCTCGACGCTGCTTAACTTGGCTGGGGGAAAGCGAGTGCTCCGACCACTGAGCTATCCCGTCCCCTAAAAGGCAAATGAGACAATGGAAATAAGAACACTGAAGTACAGAATATGGGCACCAGTAGATCGACAAGAAAGCATACAGCGTTACAGAGTTGCACTGTCTCTTGGTGAATGCAACAATCATTGTGGCCCAAAAAATCGAGAGTCGTTTAAGGACCAGAATAAGTTTTTAGGCAAAGATACCCAATCATCTCAGTCGCGTTCTCAACAATATACAAGTTTTCGTGTGCACATGTTTTCGTTGCTTATTCAGCAAGCTGCCTCGTCCCTTTGCCATATCACGAGAAGCTCCTCAAATAATTATAAGATTGTTCTTCTTTTATCTTGGCTCAGTTTTGTGTATTTGCATCTCTGTCCCTTTAACACTCTCACTATCATAGACCACACAAGAAAATAACTGTAAACAAGACAAATACTGTTGGTTTTTTTGCTAGTTGTTTTGTTTATTGGTGTGACAGGTCGTTGACGCAAGCCCACATAACCAACAAATTTGTTGTCGGATTTGTAGATAGACGATACTGATATGTCATGCCGGGTGCTTTGTTTATAAACGTCAGGATTTAGCACGAACATAAACATTGAAGGATGCAGGAATTCAGATGTCCCATGGTGCTGCTATAAAACCAGAATAACTCTATTCGCGAGGGGAGGGGGTGGAGGAGTTGGGGGGCGGCATAGCCTGGTGGTTAGGGTGATCTATTCGTGATCTGCTGACCCGCGTTCGATTCTTGTTCGAGAGGATTTTCCCTCTGGAATTAACATCAGTGCCGACTCCACTCCCCCCCCCCCCCCCCAAAGTCTTTCGAATGAGACTATAAACTGAGGTCCCGTGCGCGAACGCACACAGAATACCTTGCGCACACGATAAAACCCGTTCCGCTTTTCGGAAGAGTAGGCCATTGTGTGTTGGTAGGTACAGATGATAAAATTTTACCAAACTACATGCACGAGGGGACTGGATGAAAAAAACACATGAGTGCTTATTCCATTATCCTCGAAATAAAAGAATAATAATTTTTTAAAAACCCAACACAAATAGGATAAAGATAAGTCAGACTCTGCCAGAGCATTATAGGCCAGGTATGAACACCTCTCCTCCTCCTAGACCACGACATCTCGCCTTCCAGTGTCATTGCAATGCCCTGAAGACTCCTAGGGAAGCTTTAAGGTACATTCGTGATGTCTGAGCTTCATTTCTGTTAGAGGATCCTCTGTAATCCTCCGCCACCACTCCCCCCCCCCCAAATTTTCGTCTGAAACTGTGTTCCTGCCGACCAATTAAGTAGCCGACATCCACTTCGGGAATTTTCAAAAGAGGCCATTAGTGTTTCGTAATCTGATATAAATTTCCCTACCTGCACGCAATGGCCCTTTTTGAAAAAGAACATGGTGTTAATTCGCAAGATTTCTCTCGAGTAACAGATAGGACTTTGGTTTAATACCATACGACACTAGGGGTCAGCTGCAGAGTTGCGTATATATGCAAGTCCATGGAAAACTCCCCCTCTGAACGAACTCGCCTCGCATGATGGCTTCGAACCCGAGTTCACCAGGAAGCGTAAGGAAAGTCTAATCCACTAGGTCTTATCCTGTCCCCATGTTCAAGTATATATTTCGTCTGAATTTTATCCCCAATGGTACCTCCACTTCGTAATGTGTTTTATAACACACCCAGTCCCATGTCAAATCTGTTATCCCTATCCACCGCACGAATGACCTAATTTAATTGGTAGGCTGTTAACGTCCAAAATGTTTGCTGCCTACGGGGTTTTTATTGAATATAAACGTAGAAGGTAAGTGAGTTCAGCGTACTGATTCATCCATGAAAATTCCTTAACGAAGTCGAAGGCTCAACCTCACAAACTGTGCAACGTCAAATGAGCATACTGCATTCAATAATATAAGCTCACAAAAACGAACTGAATTGAAAACACAAGACATACCTACAGAGTAAAATCCAAGGTTAATTATTACCTTGTAAATTTTCCTCCTCGTAAATTAAACTAAAAGTAACTCAGTTAAGCACAGTTGACTGGAAATGAAATTACCCATGTTGGCATCAAAATGACTAAATAGAAAAGGCTTAAAAAAAAAAGATAAATTAAAAGCCATAACATAAATCAATTTTACAATTCCCCTAAGAACTGAAATTTAAAAAAAATGAAATAAAAGAAAATAAAAAAAAAAGAAAAAAAAAAAAGACTGAAATTTAAAAAAAAGAACTCCTGCAGGTAAATGAATCACGAACATGCAGGGGTGTGCACATGGAAAGTATAGTCAAATCTGAAGGACAAGTGCACAAACCGTTATCTGAATGAATTGCAGCAAGCGGCGGAAAAGTTTTTAAAAAAAGAGAAGAATTGAGTGACTACAAAATTAAAAAAAACAACCAACAATAACAAACAACACACACACACACACACACACACACACACACACACACACACACACACACACACACACACACACACACACACACAC
This sequence comes from Rapana venosa, assembly GCA_028751875.1. Taxonomy (NCBI): domain Eukaryota; kingdom Metazoa; phylum Mollusca; class Gastropoda; order Neogastropoda; family Muricidae; genus Rapana; species Rapana venosa. Next base: position 116,146,915 of record CM054134.1, read on the forward strand.
ACACAGACACACAGACAAAACAAACAACCTCAAACAAAAATCACCCCCAATTAGCGATATAGTGGATCGGTGGTCTAGAGGTAACGCACCTGCCTAGAAAGCAAAAAGTCCGGGTCGGAAGTGTGCGGTGGTTCCATCCCCTATTGAGCCAAAAACTGTTCCCCCATCCATTAGACCATGAGTGGTGGTCTGGGTACTAGTCTTTCGGATGAGACGATACACTGAGGTCCCGTGTATTACATAACATTGTTTAGCCTACGTAAAAGAACTCACGGCAACAAGAGAGTTGTCCCTGGCAAAATTCTGTAGAAAAAAGTCACTCTAATAGGGAAAGAATTACAGCTGCAGACAGGAAACAAATAATAGTAATGGGTGGCGCTGCTCTTGTGGCGACGCGTTCTACCCGGGGAGAGCAGCCCGAATTTCAGGCAGGAGAAATCTGCCGTGACTTAAAGTGATATAAATGAATATGAGTACAGGTGAGTGTACAGGAAAACAGAATTCCCAAAGGTAAGCTGTGAGGCTTGCACAATAATGTTCCATGCAGGGCGTCTAGAAAAAAGTGTGTTATAAAAACGTAAGGTAAAAAGGTATCTAAGCATCTCACTTTCTTCCCCACCAGCCTGGAATTTTTCAGGTCGACAATTTGTGTATTTGTTCGGCAAAACCATCTCGCGCTAAACCACCTCGTGTTAGACAGATGTATTTATTTCTTTATTTTATTTAATCTTTTTCTTTTATATCGAGGATAATGGAATCAGTACTTATGTGCTTTTTTACATCCAGTCCCCGTGTGTATGCGGTTTTGTAAATTTTGTCATCTGTTCCCAGCGGCACACAATGGCCTACTCTTATGAAAAGCGGAACATGATTTAACGTATGCGCAAGATGTTCTGCGTGCGTTTACACACGGGGCCTCGATTTATAGTCTCATTCGAAGGACTTTTGGGGAGAGTGGAGTCTGCACTGATGTTAACTCAGGGAAAATATCCCCTTGAATGGGATTCGAACCCGGGTCATCAGATTACGAGCGCAATGTTCTAACCACTAGGCTATCCCGTCCCCCGTATTAGGAATACCGACAGTTTTGTTTCTTCTTTTCCCCCATGATTTTTCCTCCTATATTCACTTATTTCTTTCCGCTTCAGGCTGGACATGGGGGTCGAAACTGATGAAATTTGGTTTACAAACGCACGCTAGAAGTTGTGCCATTTATTTAAAGGGCTTCACTTGTAAAGGCTAAAGAAATTTATAAATTAATCAGTTTTAAACTCTGTTGCTATGGAAACAATCCGATATGGCCACCAAAGCTAAATGTGTCAAACTTCTAAGCCTTTTTTCTTAATAACAAGTACAAGAAACCTGTTTTTAAAGACATGTTTTACAACCTTAACTTTATTAAATTTACACAGGGAAAACTGTATATTTGCAGATAGTAATCAATCAATCAATCAATCCAAAACAAAACATAATTTGACCCCTTTTTGACCCATCTCTACCCTTCAGCGCTATCCAAATACCAACAGGCGACTCAAACAAAGATTTAAAAAAACCCAAAACCCAAAATATCGCATCTTATCTTATACCATATTATGTCACGGCAGAATTTTTTCTGCGTGAAATTCGGGCTGCTCTCCCCGGGAAAATATCATGTTATGGGTTAAGTTTGTGTGTGTGTGTGTGTGTGTGTGTGTGTGTGTGTGTGTGTGTGTGTGTGTGCGAGCGCGCTGTTTATTGACGTGAGTCGCTATTGATATAAACAAGTTTTTGACGGGTTTTGTTTTTGAAGATTGACGGCAGAGATGGTCACACTGTGTGCCTTCTGTGTCAAAACAATGTGCTATAGAAAGACTGTGGTAGTGGAAACACGGGGGCAAAAAAGGAATGCACAGAGACTGTATCTGGTTACACACAGGCCCGCTGAGCAGAAATAGTCGACTCTAAAATTAGCGCTTTTGCTGTAAGATCCAAATGCTGTCTTTAAAACTCACACTAGTGATAAGATCAACAATAACAATAACAACAACAACAATAATAATAATAATAATAATAATAATAATAATAATAATAATAATAAATACTACTACTACTACTACTACTACTACTACTACTACTACTACTAATTATAACGATAATGGTGATGATGATGATGATGATGATGATGATGATGATGATGATGATGATAACAACAACAACAGCAGCAACAACAACAATAACAATGATGAAATGTGTGAAATGGATGAAACTGACCGTTTGAAATAAAGCAAGACATCCGATACTTAAACCGGACTGCTTAAGACTGGAAGAGCGCGGTAAGCGGGTAGACTAAACAAGACAAGGCACTTCTGTCACAGAACTACCACGTCTGTCTTCAGAGCGCCTTTAGATACAGAGAAGACGTGAACATTTTCTTTTTAGATATGAAGGAAGATATTCAAAATAAAAGGACCTGGAGTTTTTGTTTTCTTGGGGTGTTTTATTCATCCTAGGAATAACAAGGCATTTTCTGAACCCGATCCAAGATCTCCAGCTGGATGATACTACCAGATGTATCAGAATGCGATTTGTGCCCCCCCAAAAAAAAAACAAAAAAAAAACAACAACAACAAAAAACAAAAAAACCAACAACAACAACAACGACAGACTACATTTACTATTCTGTAATCTATACTTGCTTTGATTGGAAGCCAGTGAAGTTTGTTCATCAGGGCAGATATGGGCTGGCCTTTTCTTTAACACACGTCTAATCTGGCAGCTGTGGTGTTTGGTGAAGACGCTGTGAGTGTGTGGACATGAGCGTGTGGCCCTAGTCCCGTCACCCCATAGAGTGGTGGGTTCGAAACGCGGAAGTGAAGTCTAAAGCATTAAGGAAGAAGTGTTTACGAGCTCACGGGTTTATTTAAACCGCAAAAATCCCAATGCCTTAGATCCCTTTGCGTATAATTATATGCATGCACAAGCAGACATGCCCGTTAAAGATCCTGTAATTCATGTCAGCTTTCTTTCGGTTATGGAACTACATACATACTCAGCATGCACCCTGAAGCTGGAGACGGATGGACTCCGCTAGGTTCAACTTTCCCTAGAGACACTAATAAGTTGAAACATTCTATTTTGAGAAAAGCGATGTTTGCAGCAGAAGATTTAAAGCTAGTGTGCTGTTGCAGAGGTTTAAACGTAATGAAGAGATCTCAAGACCAAAATACACTGTACTATCCATATCTTAGGTGCAGATCATTGAAAAAACCATTTATGTTATACCACACTAAGGCACGGTCGATTTTTCTGCGCAAAATACGGGCTGTTCTTCCTGGGGAGAGCGCATCGCCACAAGAGCAGTGCCACCCCTTTTTTCTTGTCTTGTCTGCGACTGTATTTGTAAACCTATCAGAGTAGCTTTTATCTACAAATTTTTGCCAGGACAATTCGCTTGTTGCGGTGGGTTCTCTTTCGTGAGCTAAATAGTTGTAACACACGGGACCTCGGTTTATCATCTCATCCGAAAGACTAACACCCAGACACCCACTGATGGTTTAATGGATGGAGGAACAGTTTTGGCGCCCAAACGGGAATCGACCCCTCGCACACTTCCGACCCGAACTTATCGCTTTTTAGGCAGGTGCGTTACCTCTAGACCCCCGATCATAGCGTCATCAAGAAAAGCAATAGTAGCTAAAAGCAACAAGAACAACACTAATCAGTGCAACAGCAACCACAGCTACAAACAGCCACAGTCAGCACCTTCTTGGCTTAACAATCCCACACAAGAAAAAAGCAACACGCAACAAAATGCAGCAACAGCTGCAGCAACAAAAAACGACCAGTAGCAGCAACAGACCAGAACAAGTTGCAGCAGACAGACACGAACACACGCACGCACACATGCACTTATGCACACACATACCGAGTAGCAGCAAAAGCAGCACACACATACACACTCTCATACATACATACATGCAAACATACATTCATACATACATACACACATACATACATATATACCACACAACACGACATCACTCCACATCACATCACACCACACGCACATGCACACCACACGCAACACCACACACACACATAAACGCACACACACTCATACACACACCACACCACACACTCAAACACACACCACACCACACCACACACTCACCGCACGCCCCACACACACACACACACACACACACACACTGTACCATTTAAAAATAAAAAATATGACTTTGACTTTCACACAATCACACACACACACTCAAACACACACCACACCACACCACACGCACACCAAACACACACACACACACACACACATACACACACACACTGTACCATCTGAAAATACAATTTTGATTTTGATTTCCACACACACACACACACACACACACACACACACACACCACACACACACCCACCACACACTCATAACAAACACCACACGCGCACCACTCCACACACACTGTACCCTCTGACAAAAAAAGGTTTACTTCCACACACATCATGGGAAATCACACTCAAACAAAAACACACCTACCCCCCTTTCAACACAACACCCCACCACACACAACCCCAAAACACAACACACACACACAACACACACACACACACACAGACCACTGAAAATAAAATTTTGACTTTTACTTTTAC
>CM054134.1:116164052-116179052 GCA_028751875.1 Rapana venosa
GAAGAAGAAGAAGAAGAAGAAGAAGAAGAAAAGAAGAAGAAGAAGAGGAGGAGGAGGAGGAGAAGGAAGAGGAAGAGGAGGAGGAGGAAGAGGAAGAGGAGGAGGAGGCGAAAAAGAAGAAGAAAACTGTATTGAAAAACAGTCTTTGAAAAGCTGTTAGATCGTGAGACTTTACCACAGCGCTTCTGGTTTCTTTCCTTGACTGTGATTATGATGATTTCACGGTGGTATCATTACGGTTTGACAGTTTGATTTTGCACACTTCCTCAATCGTGGCATTGTTTGTAAAGAAAATGTCAAGAATTCTTCTGTGGAATCACATCTCAACTGCTTAAATTCTCCTCTACATAATTGCTGTCGAATTCCAGGAATCGCATACGTACAGAAAGACGGAGAAAAATCAGTGATCGAGATTGAATATGTTGTAATCAGAAAAGGGTGGAGGTCTTTGCAATGCACATAGAGAGGGGGGGGGGGGGGGGGGGGAGAGAGAGAGGGTGAGAGAGAGAGAGAAAAAGAGAGAGAGAGAGAGAGAGAGAGAAGAGAGAGGAGAGAGAGAGAGAGAGAGAGAGAGAGAGAGAAGAGAGAGAGAGAGAGAGAGAGAGAGGAGAGAGAGAGGAGAGAGAGAGAGAGAGAGAGAGAGAGAGAAAAGAGAGAGAGGAGGAGAGAGAGAGAGAGAGAGGGAGAGAGAGAGAGAAGAGAGAGAGAGAGAGAGAGAGAGAGAGAGAGAGAGAGAGAGAGGAGAGAGAGAGAATGAATGTAATTCATCTTTTGTTTTTTTGCAGTCTCAGAATCGTCATAGCAGGTTTCGTTGAGGTTGCCAAAATGATTTTTGTAAACTATTACAATTTCTAGTGGTGCCAGGATTGATGTTGTCGTCAGCGATTATCGTCATTGTCGTCACTGTTGTCGTCACCATTATCATCCTTATCATCGTCAGTGTCATCATCATCATTCTTATTGGCTGCAGCGAAAAGCTCGTTCCTGTTATAAAAGTCATTATTCTTGTTTTGTACCGTTGCTGTTGTCAACGTCTTCATCATCATTATCATTATCATCATCATCATCATCATCATCATCATCATCATCATCATCATCATCATCATCATCATCATCATCATCAATGTCATAATTATCATTGCCATAACTCTCTTCATCATTGTCGTTATTGTCATACTATCATTGTCACGGCTCCAGTCTGCATGATCTTATTTGGATATCTCTGTACATTTGAGTGGTGGAACATGTTGTGTCACACACACACACACACACACACACACACACACACACACACACACACACACACACACACACACACACACACACACACACACACACACACACACACACACACACATGGTTTAGATATTCATAAGAAATATACCACTAGTCAAGAAGTTTATATGACTCTCAGCAATTCATAATGTCAGTTGCTGTAGTTATATATTCTTCACCTGTAAGACCATTACTGTAAGTAGTGTGTTATATATATATATATATTTAGTATTATATTATTTTTTTAGTGTGTGTGTGTGTGTGTGTGTGTGTGTGCGTGTATTTATATATATATAATGTTTATTATTTATAATAAAATGTGTGTGATGTGAGTGCGTGTAGAGAGAGAGAGAGAGAGAGAGAGAGAGAGAGAGAGAGAGAGAGAGAGAGAGAGAGAGAGAGAGAGAGAGAGAGAGAGAGAGAGAGAGAGAGAGAGAGAGAGAGAGAGAGAGAGAGAGAGAGAGAGAGAGAGAGAGAGAGAGAGAGAGAGAGAGAGAGAGAAAGAGAGAGAGAGAGATGGGGTGTGTAATAATAGGTACTTTGGTATAAATGCGATGTGTCTAAATCACCATGTAGTGAATAGACATTAAAAAAAACACCAAAAACCCAAACACACACACACACGCACGCACGCACACACACACACACACAAACCACACGCATGCAACCACCCCTTACCCTTACCCCCTCAATACGTGCGGTAACTCCTAGTCTGGAGCAGCATATTATAATTATTAATTATGTTTTACGCTGTATTTGAATTTACTACAGCATGTGTGTGTGTGTGTGTGTGTGTGTGTGTGTGTGTGTGTGTGTGTGTGTGTGTATGTGTGTGTGGCATGTGTGTGTGTCTCTGTGTGTGCTTGCGTCTCCGTGTGTTATGTATGTGTGTATGCGTGTGTGCATTTATGTTTTTTATGTTTGTTTTTTAATTTTATTCTTTTATATCGAGGATAATGGAATAAGCACTTATGTGCTTTTTACATCCAGTCCCCGTGTGTATGCGGCTTTGTAAATTTTGTCATCTGTTTCCACCGGCACACAATGGCCTACTCTTCCGAAAAGTGGAACAGGATTTAACGTGTGCGCAAGATGTTCGGCGTGCGTTCGAACACGGGGCCTCGGTTTATAGTCTCATCCGAAGGACTTTGTGTGTTTATGTATGCGTGTGCGTGCGTGCGTGCGTGTGCCTTCATGTGCGTTCGTGCGTGCGTGTGTGCGTGCGTGTGTGCGTGTGTGTGTGTGTGTGTGTGTGTGGCGCCAACATACAGCCACAGAGCGGCGAATGTACCCGCATAGGCTTCAGCCTCATTGCCTAGTGGGTTCATTCAGTCGTCACTTCTCTCCCAGACCAGTACTGACTGACAACATGGTGTGTACCTAACAGCCAGCCTATGGTATGTGCGTGTATATGTGGGGAGAGGACTGGTGTGTGTTTGTGTGTGTGTTTGTGTGTGTAGGTGTGTGTGTGTGTGTTTGTGTGTGTGTGTGTAGGTGTGTGTGTGTGTGTGTGTGTGTGTGTGTGTGTTTGTGTTGTTTTTTGTGTTTGTGTGTGTTTTTGTGTTTGTGTGTGTTTTTGTGTTTTTGTGTGTGTGTGTAGGTGTGTGTGTGTGTGTAAATATCTTGCGCACACGTTAAATCCTGTTCTGCTTTTCGTAAGAGTAGGCCATTGTGTGCCGGTGGGAACAGATGACAGAATTTATAAAACTGCATACACACGGGGATTGGATGTAAAAAGCACTTAAGTGCTATTCCATTATCTTCGATATAAAAGAATAAAATGAAGAAAAGAAAAGAAATGAAATCTGTGTTAGAGAGAGAGAGAATTAATCTTTGAATCTGTATTTTTCAAGGGTAACAGAATAAAGCATACGCATACCTTTTTTTTCATCCTGCCTTTGCCCTGATTAGGGACTATCAACAAAACGAGGAGAAAAAACTCCAACTACTACAACAACGACAAACATGCTTTCAGTACACACATGATTCTTAAATGAATCGAACATCAACATGAAAACTGATACACTGATTATAACTTAAGTACAATGGATAAAATAAAATAGAGGGGAGACAGCAAGAAGCAAGAGAGAGAGAGAGAGAGAGAGAGAGAGAGAGAGAGAGAAGAGAGAGAGGAGAGGAGAGAGAGAGAGAGAGAGAGAGGAGAGAGAGAGAGAGAGGAGAGAGAGAGAGTGTGTGTGTGTGAGTGCACGTGTGTGTCTGCGCAAAGCGAAAGCAGAATATTTGTTCTACTATGTGTATTTTGCTTGGGACGGGATAGCTCAGTGGTCAGAGCACTCGCTTTCCCCAAGCTAAGGTTAAGTAACATTGAGTATGGTTACCACTTGAATGGATGACCGATTGCACGCCTTGGCTTCAGGACATTCCGTCAGTTCGCCCAGCTGTAAATGGGAACCTGCCCTCTTTAGGGTCAGGGAAGGTAAAGCAGGGAGGGAGAGGAGATGGGCGCCACGTGCCATCAATATGTTGGCCGCTTGAGGAGATTAGGTCTCTGACATCTCGCTCCCTCAAATCCACATAGATGATGGGAACATCTTTAACGTCACCTTTAACATAGTGCAGGCACAAATAGTCAGTAACGATGCCAGACAAAATATATATTATTTAGTTTAACGTGCATCAAAATGTCCAAAAATGGCGAGAACGCGTTATAAAAAAAGCTTTCTGAGACTTAGGCCTTGGCACATGATGGTAACAACTCAAGAGAGCTGGTTTCTTTTTTAAATATATTTTTTTATGAATGTTTTGTACGTACAGAGCCCACACAATCATTTTCGAAAACGGGACTGAATAGTGAGATGGAGTGGAAGGGGGAAAGGGGTGAGTTGGGGTGGAGTGGATGTAAAGGGAAGTGGAGTACAGTGAATTGGAGTAATAATGATAATAAATGGAATTTATATAGTGCTGTATCTTGCACAGACAAATCAAAGCGCTTGCACTCAACTCATTCTTACACAGTCATGCAACCGATAACAAGTAATAGTTCTAACAAGTCCAAATGCACAAACACACACACACACACACACACACACACACACACACACACACACACACACACACACACACACACACACACACACACACACACACACACACGTTATACACTTTGGCAGGGTGATTGAATTTTAGCTGTTGAAAAGCAGGGATAGCTATGAAATGAAACAGGAGAGGAAATTCTTAGGTTTTAAACAATTATGTCTTGAGGCCAGATTTAAAAGAGTCACAAGAAGGCCTTTGGCGAAGAGAGATAGGGAGGCCATTCCAAATCGATGGACCAGAAACAGAGAAAGAGCGACGGCCAACAGTGGACTGGTTGAATCTAGGTGTTTGTAAGCACAAGGAATCTGCAGCAGAGCGAAGGGAACGAGAAGGGGTGTACAGGTGGAGACATTCACAGAGGTAGGAAGGTGCTGTTTTGTGGAGACATTTGTAACAGAGAGTACTGATCTTATAGTTTATTCTTTGTGGCACAGGCAGCCATTGGAGAGATCGCAAGAGAGGGGTAATGTGCTCAGATTTTTTCTTTCTGAGGACTAGTCGAGCTGCAGAGTTTTGAATACGTTGAAGGGAGTGGATAGATGATGCTGGCAGACCAGCCAAAAGAGAATTGCAATAGTCCAGACGTGAAAGAATGAGAGATGCCACGAGTTTTGATGTTGCCTCTGAAGCACATTGGAGCAAAGTGAAGCACACTGGAGCAAACTAGCGCATGACGGAGCAGAGTGGAGTGGGATGGAGTAAGATGGAGCGCAGTGGAGTGGAGTGGAGTAGAATAATACAATAGTCCATCCCCTCTCTGAAACCGAGACACACCAGACAATGCCAGACACACACACACACACACACACACACACACACACACACACACACACACACACACACACACACACGCTAAACCACCTGCGCTACACAGATAGCGTTATCTATGGCTATGGAGCGTTGCTGACGAAATTAGCGGTGTGACATTTTGTGCAGGAGCGTCTTTAAGCCTCTAAAGAGCGAGGAAGGCGTGCGGTGTCTGATAATAATATGACAAGACAGGCACATGCAACTGGCATGTGGGAATTCCGAACTTTGTCAAGTGTTCTTCTTTTGCTCCGTGCATGCTTTACGCCCTTGTTGTTCTTGCTTTTGGTTGGTTTGTGTGTGTGTGTGTGTGTGTGTGTGTGTGTGTGTGTGTGTGTGTGTGTGTGTGTGTGTGTGTGTGTGTGTGTGTGTGTGTGTGTGTTTCTTCTTCTTCTTCTTTTCTTCTTTTTCTTCTAGTGCTTCGCGTTAGTCATCCTTTGGCTCTTTTACATTGTGGAGGTGGTGGTGGTGGTGATTTTGGTGATGGTGGTCGCTTGTTGTTTGTTGATGCTGTTGTTATTTGTTGTTGTCATTGTTGTTGTTGCTGTTGTTGTTGTTGTATTTGTTGTTGTTTTTGTTGTTGCTGTTGTTGTTGTTGTTGTTCTTCTCCTTCTTCTTCTTCTTCTTCTTCTTCTACTACTACTACTACTACTACTACTACCACTACCACTACTACTACTACTACTACTACTACTACTACTACTACTACTACTACTACTCTGCTACTGTTACTAACTACTGCTGCTGCTGCTGCTGCTGCTGCTGCTACTGCTGCTGCTGCTGCTGCTGCTGCTGCTGCTGCCTACTACTACTACTACTACTACTACTACTTCTTCTTCTTCTTCTTCTTCTTCTTCTTCCTCTACATCTTCTTCTTCTTTTTCTTCTTTTTCTTTCCCCCTTTTCTCTCTTTCCATCTCTCTCCATATTTCCATTTCTCTGTCGCTCTCTCTTTTTCTTCATCCTTCTCTCTTTCTGTATCTCTGTGTCTGTCTGTCTGTCTGTCTATCTTATTTAACCCACTACAAGTACTATTTACTGCACATACACCCGCGCGTTCTCCCCCATCCTCCCTACCTGCATGTCTGTCTGTTTTCCTCTTTGTCTTTCACTTGCATGCACACACACACACACTCACACACATCCTTCACATAAGACTATAAACCAAGCTTTCGTGTGTAAACGCACGCAGAACATCTTTCGCACACATTAAAGCCGGTATGAATAGAGGACAAATTTACAAAACTGCACACACCCGGGGAATTGATGTGAAAAAAAACACACAAGAGTTTTGGGTTTTCTGCAATACCTGCGAAATAAAATAATTAATAAATTAATAAATAAATTGATAAATGTGAATAGACGTTAAACTGAAGATATCAAATTGATAAATAATAAACAAAACACACTCACATGCGCACACACAGACACACACACACACACACACACAACATAACACACACATACACACATAATGGCATTATGAAATAATATGCCATAAAGCAAGCTGACTCCACACCGAGAAGATAATGAATAATGATACTATCTTGTAGCAGAATGATACGGACGGAACACACTAAACTAGCCATGTCCCTATTTATTGCTAGCCTAATACAATTACAGTAAGTGCGCCAAAAATTGTCATACTAGAAATAATCTAAACCTGAGCAAAATGTCTGCAGTGAAGTATAGCGAAATGAATTGGGTTGTATTCATGCAGAACAAACGAACAATCTAACATACTCACACATAGAAATTTTAATTTTATTTCATCAAGGTAATAAGATAAGCAGATTAACAAAACTTTTTAATCTGAAGAAGCCCTAGGTTCAAAAAGAATAACTATTACATGGCTGTTATGGAAAATATGAAAATATTTTTTATAACATTAGAGAATAAAATACACTTAAAGAAAAAAGAACAACAATGGAGTGTATATGAAAACGGTACATGCCTTTAAGGAGTTTTTTTGGTTTTGTATTGTCTGTTTAGTTTATGATATTTGTTTGCGCTTGCATTTGCTTCTTTACTTATCTATTCGTCTGTTTTGTTTTAGAAGGCTGTCATTAGAAATTTAACATTTAATATTTGTTTCGTTTTAACCCCTTTTAATAATATTCGCTTTATTTCTGCATTCAAAGTCTTGCCCACTCCAACCTCCATGTCTGTCTCTGTCTCTCTGTCTGTCTGTCCATATCTGTGTGTCTGTCTGCGTCTCTCTGTCTGTCTCTGTCTCTGTCTGTCTGTCTGTCTCTCTCTCACCATGTGTTTGATGATTGTACCTGTGCAAGTGTGTGGAATAACTTTACGATTCGAAACAAAACAAACACTGAAACACAAGCAAAACAGCCAAACACACAAAGATCCCTTGTGTGTGTGTTTTCTTTGTTGTTTCCTTGTCTTCTTAACTGCAGGGCTGCAACAACTGATAGGCTGTGTTATAATTCACGTGTCAGAGGTGTCATTGTTTCTTCAGGGCGCACGTGCAATGTCTGCCCCGGGCAGGTTGGGTCTGTCTGACCGTCATTTCAATGGCTCCCTTTGTGCTGCACTGATTCTAAGTTAATGTATTCCACGTAGGCACGCGTTTGTTGGAGTACGTACACACAAGCCTATGCGTAGAGGCTTGCATGCATCATACACACACAGACACTCACAGACACACACAGACACACAACACACACACACACACAAAAACACACATTGCATTGTTAGAATTGCATGTTCCTGTTGTTTATTGTAGTTCAATAGGTTAGTAATGTAACAGTGTTTTTGTAACTATAATTTTGGTTGTTGTTTTTCTATATTTTTTATTTTTAAATTTTGTTTATCATTTCGCATGCATTGATCCCCTGAAATTCCTTCTCCTGTATAGTACCAACTACACGCTCCTCCCTTGACACTCATACACCCTCCTTCTCCCCCGGCTGCCCCCCCACCCCCCACCCCCACCCCCACCCCGTCTAATATCACAACTGTGAACAGACATAAAATGAATTTGAACACACATTGAAACACAACACACAGCACAAATCAAAATTAATATCCTTTGGAGAAAAAAAAGCAATCTGCAAATAAGATAAAGAATATTGTGGTCGTATAACAGTAGACCTGAATGGATGATAAATAATAAATTAGCCATGTCTGCCTCTGCTTACGAAACAAATGATATCAATTGTTGCTGTGCCAACAACATGACACCTGGGCTGACGTGGACCCCATGAAAGTTTTGTGATTTGAGCTGAATTCTCCCTCATTTTCTTGAGGAGTTGCTAAGCAGTGTATTGCTGGTGAGCTAGATAGCTAACAGCACAAAGAGATGGTCAGACAGACAGGTAGACAGACCGTGACAGAAATAAGAAAAAGAGAAGCATACATAATACACTAACCAAACAACAGAAATACTGACAGACGGTTTTGCCATTAGACAAAGCTGTATGCATTCACACACGCCTATGTACGAGCACGCACACACACACACACACACACACAACACGTACACACGCACACACACACGTACACATGCACACACACACACATGCACACACAAACAAACATACTCACACACGAACACACACAAACATACGCACGCACACACACACAAACACACAAACATACGCACGTACACACACACACAAACTTACACACACAAAACACACACACACACGCACGCACGCATACATGCTAATCTTGTCTTTCTAATGTTGCATTGTAATCTTGCATTGTCGTCTTATGAAAATCATTCTAAGTTAACGAAATGCATACATTCAAAGATTATAGAAAAACATTATCAGCAGTTTCCTTGCCCACGGAAATGAGAAATTCTAATACATAAACTGAGATTAAATGCATGGAATACTAAATATTCAAAAAATGTAACATGTTGTTGTTCTATTCCAATTTCAGTCCACCATTTGTTGTTTGATTGCCCAATTCTTCTTGACATGTATAAAAGGAGAGGTTTAGATATTCATAAGAAATATGCCACTAGTCAAGAAGTTTTATATGACTCTCAGCAATTCATAGTGTCAGTTGCTGAAGTCATATATTCTTCACCTGTAAGACCTTTACTGTAATTACACACACACATATATATATATATATATATATATATTATACTTATGTGTGTGTGTGTGCGTGCGTGTAGGGGAGAGAAAGAGAGAGAGAGAGAGATGCGGTGTGTAATAATAGGTACGTTGGTATAAATGCGGGTGTGTCTAAATCACCATGTAGTGAATAGACATTAAACAAAACAAAACAAAACGCATACATGCATATGCAAGCACGCACAGAGTAGTGAATAGACATTAAAAAAAAACAAGACAAACAACACACACAAACACACACAAATGGACACACACAATCATGCATGCACACATAGCATTCTCTCTCTATCACACACACACACACAGAATTTTATTTCTTGGCAAATATTGATGCCATATACATGGTATAATCAATCCACAAAACAGCTTCTTGGGAGAAAAAAAACACCATAGCTAGACACTTAAACGCTTTAGTTCCGAATACTCATTCAACGTAACTTGTCCACATTTATTCCTAGCTCTACACACACACACACACACACATACACACTTACACCTTACACACACACACACACACACACACACACACACACACACACACACACACACACACACACACACACACACACACACACACACATACATACATACATACATACATACACACACACACACACACACACACACACACACACACACACACACACACACACACACACACACACACACACACACACACACACACACACACACACACACACACCTACACACCTGCAGGTGCAGTATTGCATCCCAAAGGAAGACAGATGAAGCAGAGACAATTGATGATGATGATCACAGGTATGCAGGCAGGTATGTGTGGGGAAATGCCAGACCAGCAGCTCTGGACTTCTAAGCAGGTCTGCGATTTACGGAACACTGAAGCTGTCAGATTCTTATCATTGCCAGTAAACTATCTTTATCCTTCTCCTGCTTCTTTCTATTTTGCTTTCGTTATTTTCTGTCTTTTGTTGTATGTGTTTTGTTTTTTGTGTGTTTTGCTTTTTTTTTGTCTTTGTTCATATGATGGTGTAGTTTGGTTAGTAACTGGGATATTTTGATTCTGTGTGCGTGTGTTTGTGTGTGTATGTGTGTGTGTGTGTGTGTGTGTGTGTGTGTGTGTGTGTGTGTGTGTGTATGTGTGTGTGTATGTGTGTATGTGTGTATATGTGTGTGTTAATGTGTATTTGTGTGTGTGAGTGAGTGTGTGTGTGCGGGGGGTGTTTGTGTGTGTGTGTGTGTGTGTGTGTTGTGTGTGTGTGAGAGAGTGTGTGTGTGTGTATGTGCGCGGGCATGCGTGAGCGCGCGCACGTATGTGTGTTTGTGTTTGTATGTGTGTGTGTGCATGCTTATGTGTGTGAGTGTATGTGTGTAAGTGAATTTCTGTTTTGAGAAAACAAAGGAATTGAAACTGGAAGCTGGAAGGCCAATTGATGGCTACTAACAGAGCTGTATTTTTATACACCCAAAAATTACACTGGTTTTTGTTTTTTAATGATGTTTTTCTTATTGCCGAAAGATACAACACACCATCAACAATGATAACTGCAGCAGCAGCAGTAACAACAGTATTCCTTTCCAAGTCAATTAACTACAACAGCAAACACCTTCCTTCTGCCTTCCAATCACCTCATGCATATCGCATAACATCATCTGTGCACATGTTCTGTCATTTTTGCAAGCGCGCACATGTGTGTATGTGTATCTCTCTCCTCTCTCTCTCTCTCTCTCTTCTCTCTCTCTCTCTCTCTCTCTCTCTCTCTCTCTCTGTCTCTGTCTTTGTCTGTCTGTCTGTCTGTCTCTCTCTCTCTCTCTCTCTCTGTCTTTGTCTGTCTGTCTGTCTGTCTGTCTGTCTCTCTCTCTCTCTCTCTCTCTCTCTCTTCTCTCTCTCTCTCTCTCTCTCTCTCTCTCTCTCTCTCTCGTGTGTGTGTGTGTGTGTGTGTGTGTGTGAGTGTGTGTGTGTTTGTGTGTGTGTGTGCAAGCTTGAGTACATGTTTTGCATGCTGTGAATGAATGTATTTAAAATTTGTGTTTGTTGTATTTGTGTGTCTATGCGTGTCAAGTCAAGTCAAGTGTCAATTCCTTTGTGTGTGTGTGTGCTTCCCCAAATGCATGCATGAGTGTGTGTACACATTTACATATATATGTGTGTGTGTGTGTGGGGGGGGGTGTTTGTGTGTATGTGCGTGTTTGTGTGTGTGAATGTGTGTGTTTGCTTGCCCAAGTGCATGCATGAGTGTGTGTACACATTTACATATGTGTGTGAGGGGTGTTTTTGTGTGTATGTGCGTGTTTGTGTGTGTGTGCTTGCTTGCCCAAGTGCATGCATGAGTGTGTCTACACATGTACATATGTGTGTATGTGTGTGTGTGTGTGTGTGTGTGTGTGTGTTTTCCTTGTTTACGTGCATGCACAAGTGCGTGCATACAGTCAGATCTGTATGTATGTATGTATGTTTGTGCAAAAGCAAAGGTGCGTAGGTTGACACGCAGGCAAGTCACTGAGATAACGGTCACACAGACCCAACTTTCAAAGAGAAAAAAAGAACAATGGCACGTGGCACATGAGAAACAATGACACCTGTGACACGTGGATTGTGACACAAGCTGTCAGCTGTTGTAGACCTGTTTTTGAAGGCAGCACAACGGCACAAAATGTACTGCAGTCTGCCTGGTTGTGTGTGCCTCTGTCAGTATTCGTTTGTTTGTTTGCTTTTATTTCACTTTGCTCATACATTGAGGAATGTGCACGAAGAATAAAACGAGAGAGAGAGAGAGAGAGAGAGGGGGAGAGAGAGGAGAGAGAGAGTAGGGAGAGATAGAGGCAGAGCGACAGACAGGCAAGCACACAGGCAGAAAGACAGATAGAGACAGAGCCAGACAATTGCAAAAGGAACAGAGATATAAATAGAACGAAAGACAGACTATTATTGTGAGAGATGAGTGATTGCAAGACTTTTTAAAAAAAAAACAATATCAATACCCCCTAACCACAATATAACAGAACCTTAGAAACGGCGGAGCAAGGAGAATAGACGTTTCAAACTTGATCTCAATAATATGGTGCTTGGAACTTGTGACGAAATCATTTGTGACTATGGATGTGTGTTATGATTTTAGAGACATAATCATGTCTATCACCTAAGCCTTTTCATGGAAAAAGAAACTCATAACAGTGCTCATCGCGCAAGGAACATTACAGAAAGCATCATTTATGTAAGTACATATCCATTTCAAACACACACACACACAAACACACACACGCGCGCGCGAACGCGCGCACACATATCTGTCTGTCTCTCTCACACACACATACACGCATGAAAACACAAATACATAAGCTCTCTCTCACACACACTCACACACACACATATACACTCACATCCACACAGAGCTAGCTCTCTCTTTCTGTCTTTCTCTCACACACAGACACGCATCCACATATAAACACATAAGCTGTCTCTCTCACACACACACACACACACACACACACACACCCCTCACATACACACTTACTCTTATATACACACAGAGCTCTCTCTCTCTCATCTCCGCAAATGGATTTCTTGGAACATAATGGTGCAACATGTATAGAACAATCAACACACAGAAACACACTTGACAAGTTATAATGTGACATTTGCAACGAAAAAACACTCACTCCTCCTACCTACCCCATCATTATTTTCTTCCTTACTCTACCCACGAGACTACAGGTGTAGAATAGCACCTTTAGGAAAGCAGGTGGAGCAGAGACAATTGATGATGATCGCAGGTATGCATGCAGGTATGTGTGGGGAAATGCCAGACCAGCAGCTACGGACTTTCAACCTGGTCTGTTATTTACAGAACAATGAAGCTGTCAGATCCTTATCACTGCTAGTAGACTATATCTTTGGGCATTTTTCTGTTTCTTTCTACTTTCATTTATGTTCCTCATTCTTCTTTAGTTTGTTTGCTTGTTTTGTGCTTTTTCTGTTTATAAAAAAAATCTTTTACAGATGTAGGTTTTTTTTCATAACCATGGTCTCATAGTTCCTCACTATGTGAAGGAGATAGGGTAGCTCATTGGTCAGAGCACCTGCTTTCCACTAGCTAAGATTAAGCAGCACTGAGCGTTGTTACTAAGTGGATGGGTGACCGTTTGCGTGCCTTGGCTTCAGTACAGTCCACCAGTTCACCGAGCTGTAAACGAAAGCCTGCCCTCTTTAGGGTGAGGGAAGGTAAAGCAATGACTGAGAGGAGATGGGCGCCGCCCTTAATATGCTGGCTCCTGGAGAAGCTGAGGTCTGACATCTTACTCCTCTAACAACTACATTAGTTATGGGAGCACCTTTACCTACCATGTGTGTCTGCTAATGCTTGGGAGGGGGCATGCAGGCTGATGGAAAGAGGTATTTTGACCCTAATGCATTGCATTGAAGTTTCTTTTTTCTTCTTCTGAGGACTAAAAGGTACAAAGCCATCAGCAAAGGCAACAGCACTAGCAGCAGCAGCAACAACAAAAGCAACTCCATCCCAGTCCATCAGCCAGCAAAACAAACCTGCTCTAGCTTCCACCGTCCAAAACTAACTCAGGTATTGCACAATATCAACTTTTTGCAGTGTGTGTGTGTGTGTGTGTGTGTGTGTGTGTGTGTGTGTGTGTGTGTGTGTGTGTGTGTGTGTGTGTGTGTGCATGCTTCAAAGTTAAAACCAAAGTCAAACTTTTATTTTCAGATGGTACATTGAATAAGCAGTACAACTGCTTTTTTCATCTAGCCATCCTAATAATAATAATGAGAGTAATGATAATTTATATGCTTACATAGAAAAAAATGTAAACAGTGACTGTGTGTGTATACGTGGGTGTGCATTTGTGTGAATGAGTGTCTGATTATCTCTGTGTATGTCTGTGTGCTTGTATGTGTGTGCAAGGAGGGGTTGTGCTCATGCATGTGCAAACATACATATAGCTATAATTATGTGTTTACATTTTCTTGTACACTTGTTAAAGCATAGCTGTTTGCGCATGCATGTGCACGGGGCATACAGTTACAAGCATAGATGTATTTCTGCTGGCATGCTGTGTCAAACAATCTTATTTAGTGTAAGGTTGAAAGATTTCAGCACAAAGGGAGCCATTGAAATGACGGTCAGACAGACCCAACCTGGAGAAACAATGACACCTCTGACACGTGAATTATAACACAGGCTATCAGTTGTTGCAGCCCTGAGTTTTTGGAGACAAGGAAACAACACAAGAAGTGTTGCAGTGTGTAAGATGTTTGTTCAACTGTCAGTGTTCATTTCTGTTTTGTGTGTTATCTCAGACCACACATACCTGGATATAAGTATGCATGAACCAACAGATAGACAGACAAGCAGACAGACAAGCAGACAGACAGAGACAGAGAGACAGAGAGGGATGGAATAACAAAGGAACAGAAACATGTAAAAAAAAGTACAGAGAGACAGATGGTAGAAAAACAGTCAAACAGGAACAGACTGATAGAGACAAAGTGAAAGGAAAAGATACAAAGACAGATTGAGGCAAATTCAGAGACAGACAAACATTCTTCAGACTTTTACTGTATATCAGTTCAAGGCCACAATAAAAGGAAGTCTTAGAAGCCTTAAGTAGACACTTTGTATCATTCCTCATAGCATGGTAATTGTAATAGGTGAAACAATTGTTGATGACTAAGGATATAATCAACTGCAGCATGGGCAAAAGCTGGCATCATCATCTTAAAACATCAGTATTACACTGTAGCAAATAATTCATTGCCATCATA
>CM054134.1:116194052-116211552 GCA_028751875.1 Rapana venosa
AAGAATGAATTGGATTTGAAATTAGAATGTCGACTTGGATGATTTATTTATTCATATGGGCATTCATATGGCTATGTATGCATGTGTATGTGCGCGCGCGCGCGCGCGTGCGTGCGTGCGTGTCTGAGAAAGTTTGTTTTTTTTGGATTATCTTGAACTATGTTTGTTTGCTCTTTATGGCATTGACATGGTGTATGTTGCGATTGCGTTTTGTTCTGTTAAAGTAGAAAAAATTGGATTTGTTAGTAGTGTCATTTTTTTTTTATCATATATATTAATTGGAATGGTTATCGATTTGATTCATGTGCATGTGTGAGTTGTTTGTGCCTATATGTGTGTGGGCGTGCGTGCGTGTGTGTATGTATGTGTGTGTGTGTGTGTGTGTGTGTGTGTGTGTGTGTGTGTGTGTGTGTGTGTGTGTGTGTGTGTGTGTGTGTGTGTGTGTGTGTGTGTGTGTGTGTTGTGTTTGTAAACTGATGACTGTGGAAAGAGAGTTGTTACATCATTTACTTTCATTGCAATAACTGATGTACAGATAAGTCGTTTCTAATTTTGTCCCACACTTTTAAAAAATAATGGGGCTGATTGCTTCGTTTGGTCGTTGAAATACATGGGTGTGCGAGTGTGGATGGTGGTAGTGTGAATGTATCTTTATGTGTGAAGGAAATTTTGATGTGTGTAGACATGAAACTAGTCAATTTGTATTGACTGGCTGGTTTAGTACAAAATTGAATATTAATGTGAGTAGTTGATTGCAAGTATAACTAAGTGATTGAGTTTTTGTCAGCTTCATTGTGTATAATTATGCTATGCATTTCTTCATGTTTGTTTGCCTTTTGTTTTGTCTTTGGTTTTTATGTTGTTGTTGTTTTTTTTTTTTTTTTTTGTTGTTGTTTTTTGAGGACCTGGTGTAAAGAAGCCCCTGGCTTATCCAATTATCCTCATTAAAACATTCGAGTTCGAGTTCGAGTTCTCTCTCTCTCTCTCTCTCTCTCTCTCTCTCTCTCTCTCTCTCTCTCTCTCTCTCTCTCTCTCTCTCTCTCCCCCCCCCATCCCCTCCACTCTCTCTCTCTTTCATTCACACCCCTTCCCCCATCCTAATCTCTCTTTTTCTGTTTTCAAGCTGTTAATGTTTTCACCTTTCACAGATCCCCGCCATTCAGCAGTGGGGAAGCTGTTGTACACAACAGCACAGACAAGACAAGACAAGACAAGACAAGACAAGGCGGCCTTTGCCTTGTTGACACAAGCTGGGGTGGAAAATGTCAAATGGGCACCCACCTTCACTCGTCCCTCACTCGTGTGTACCTGGTGCTGTGGTGCTCACAGGCAATACAACATGCAGTGTCCTTTACAGGGGTAGCCTGGAGGCGCCAAGGCGAGCAAGTATTGTTCATGTAGGGATCAAGAGCGTGACAACTTTGTTTGATAGAACTTTTGGAAGGGGATAGTCTTTGAATGTTTGGTTGGTTAGCCTTTGAGAGGGTTTGTTTGGGGGAATTTTTATAGGGGTCGTTGGGTTGGGTTTTTTTTTAATCTTGCCTTTCTAGGGTTGGTCTATTGGTAGGGGGAGAGAGAGAGAGAGAGGGGTGGGGGTGCAGAGAGGGAGACACAGAGAGAGAGACATACACGCACAGTCTCTCTAACTGTCTCTCCCTGTCTCTCTCTGTCTGTCTTTCTGTCTGTCTGTCTGTCTCTCTGTCTGTGTCTGTGTGTGTGACTGTCACTTTGTCTGTCTGTCTGTCTCTCTCTCTAATGAATAAAACTTTCGCATTCGCATTTCTCTCTCTCTCTCTCTCTTTTCTCTCTCTCTCTCTCTCTCTCTCTTCTCTCTCTCTCTCTCTCTCTCTCTCTCTCTCTCTCTCTCTCTCTCTTGCTCTCTCTCGTTCCCATTCTCTTCCCCCCCCTCCCTCTCTCTCTTCCACCCATCTCCCTCATCTCTCTCATCCACACCCCTTCTCCTATCTCGTTTGTGTTTTCAAGCTGTGTTCACCTTTCACAAATCCCCTCCTTTCAGCAGTGGGGAAGCTGTTGTACACTACAGCACAGACAAGACAAGACAAGACAAGACAAGACAAGGCAAGACAAGACAAGACAGGGCGGCCTTTGCCTTGTTGACACAAGCTGGGGTGGAAAATGTCAAATAGGCACCCACCTTCACCCGTCCCTCACTCGTGTGTACCTGGTGCTGGGGTGCCCACAGGCAATACAACATGCAGTGTCCTTTACAGGGGTAGACTGGAGGCGCCAAGGTAGGCATTGTTCATGTAGCGATCAAGAGCGTAACAACTTTGTTTGATAGAACTGTTGGCAGGGGATTGTCTTTAATGTTTTGGTTGGTTAGCCTTTAGGGGGTTTGTTTGGGGGATTTATTTTATAGGGGTTTGTTTGGTTGGTATTTTTTCTTGCCTTTCTGAGGTTGGTCTATTAGTGGGGAGAGAGAGAGGGGGGGTGTGCAGAGATGGAGACAGAGAGAGAAAGAGGCATACAGGCACAGTCTCTCGCTCTCTCTGTCTCTCTCTCTCTGTGTCTCTGTCTGCCTGTGTGTTTGTCTCACTCTCTACCCTATGCCCCCTCTTTCCCTCTCTCTCTCTCTCTTTCTCTCTCTCTCTCCTCCCTTCCTCCCCATCTCTCTCTCTCTCTCTTTTCCCACCCATCTCCCCACCCCTATCTCTCTCACCCCACCCCCATCCCAATCTCTTTTTCTGTTTTCATGCTGTTTTCACGTTTCACAGATCCCCGCCTTTTAGCAGTGGGAAAGCTGTCGTACACTACAGCACAGACAAGACAAGACAAGACAAGACAAGACAGGGCGGCCTTTGCCTTGTTGACACAAGCTGGGGTGGAAAATGTCAAATAGGCACCCACCTTCACCCGTCCCTCACTCGTATGTACCTTGTGCTGGGGTGCCCACAGGCAATACAACATGCAGTGTCCTTTACAGGGGTAGACTGGAGGCGCCAAGGCGCGCAGGTATTGTTCATGTAGCGATCAAGAGCGTAACAACTTTGTTTGATAGAACTTTTGGCAGGGGATAGTCTTTGATGTTTGGTTGGTTGGCCTTTGGGGGTTTCTTTTGGTGCTTTTTGTGGCTGTTGGCATCTTGGTTGGTTAGTTAGCTGGGTATTTTTTAAAATTTATTTTTGGAGTTGGCACGTTAGTAAGGAAGTTAGAGAATGCAATCAGGAAACCGAGCAGAAGGTGAGAAACTGGGTGCATAATTGTGTGAGTGCATGCGTCCCTGCCTGCATGTTTGTGTGTCCTGTCATGTCATGTCAAGTCAAGCCAAACTTTTATTTTCAGATGGTACATTGAAGAAGTAGTGCAATTGTTTGGTTGGTGGTTTTTTTCGTCAAACCATCTACCTAAGAAAAAAACACCCAACATATTATATGCATATGTAAGATCAGTTGTGTGTGCGTGTGTGCATGTGTGTGTGTGTTTGTGTGTGTATTTGTTTTGTGTGTGAGAGTGTGCGTACGTGCGTGCGTGCGTGCGTGCGTGCGTACGTGCGTGCGCGCGCGCGCGTGTGTGGGGGTGTGATTGTGTGTGTATGTGCTTGCGTGCGTGCGTGTTGTGCGTGCGTGCGTGCATGCATGTGTGTATGTGTGTGTGAGTGTGTGTATATATGGGTTTGTGTGTTGTTATCGTCGGTTATGGTGCTTTTTGTTGTTGTTATTATTGCTGTAATCTTTGTTGTCATTACTGTTGGTGTTTTTGCTCTTATATTCTATCGTTCGGCCGTTTATATGCAATGTATCAGATGAGATAAAGAGGCAAGACAGTAGCCTACTAAGTGTTTTTAAAAATGCTGCTAAACGAATATATCATTCTAAAACTTGACCAAGAAAAATAAAAAGAACAAATATTACTGGATTAACAATAATTTAACTATGACAAAAGTGCAGTAAACACTTTTGGATATTTTCAATACAAGTCTGAGATTATTAAAATAAATCTGTAAGAGACTTCTTCAGAAAAGTCGGTTTAAGGGGTTTTCCAATCTGACTTTCAAACAATGTTATATGACTTGTAGTGATAGCATCTCTACATATACAGGAGGCCTCTAACGTGTGCCCCATCTGTAGGACTCTGGTGACTAGAGGCAATCAGACTCTGAAGCTAGAGCCACATTTCCTTAAGAGACTCCTCAGTCTCAATCAGGTCATGCTCACACTGTTCTAATCACTCTACTATCCCTCTCCATGGTGATCAGACTCATCGTGGCCATACAGCTAAGGAATATAATAATAATAATAATAACAATAATAATAATAATAACAATAACAATAATAATAATAATAATAATAATAATAATAATAATAATAATTTATGAGATTTATATAGCGCTGAATCTTGTAAAGCAACAAATCAAAGCGCTCAGATGACTTAAATTTTTTTTTAAAATTTATGTGTGTATGCGGTTTTTTAAATTTTGTCATCTGTACCCATCGGCACACAATGGCCTACTCTTTCGAACAGCGGAGCAGGATTTAACGTGTGCGCAAGATGTTCTGCATGCGTTCGCACACGGGGCCTCGGTTTATAGTCTCATCTGAAGGACTTTGACATTCAGTTCGATTTTTTTGTCAAACTGGGAAGAAAGGGCGAGGCTGGGAATCGAACCCAGAACCTCACGGTTTACTTGTTGGCAGGCAAACGTCTTAACCATCCTGCCACCTTCCTTCTCAATGTTGTTGTTGTTGTTGTTGTTCTTCTTCTTCTTCTTCTTCTTCTTCTTCTTTTCCTCCTCTTCCTCCACCTCCTCCTTCTTCTTGATGTTTGTGTGCGTTCCCCAGCTGAACACCCTGGGGTGACCTGCTTCCCACCTGGAAATCACTGCGTGCTTGAATTGCACACCGAAAGAGAAGTTTGCATGTATGACTGTTTATAAACACCTCACCATTATAGGCAGCCATACTCCGACTTCAGAGGATTTGTTTTTTTCTCCTTTAAAGGAGAGTGCAGGTTGTTATGTTAAGAGCTCGTTATGGCTGAAGGCAATCTCAACGCAACATTTTACAATATAACAACATTCTAAGTGTAGGCCTTGGCAGTTACTTGACATCGATAAATGACACAGCTTTTGGCCTGGGCCTGATCAAAGAATATAAGATTGCCGTCACCGACAGTGTAGATGAATACACTAGATGTTCTATCTCAGGTAGATAAATGCACTAGATGTTCTATCTCAGGCAGATGAATGCACTAGATGTTCTATCTCAGGCAGATGAATGCACTAGATTTTCTATCTCAGGTAGATGGATGCACTAGATTTTCGATCTCAGGTAGATGCATGCACTAGATTTTCTATCTCAGGGGCCCCAGTGATTTTCTATTATTTATTTTGTTCAAACGAAACAAGATCCTGAAAGGCCCATCAGCAAGCGAGAGTTTTATCTCTGCTCGATGCATATTTCACACAGAGATTGCTGATAATGTCAGCACGATACCTACAAAATCACTATCCTCAAGCTGATTTTGTTTATTGTTTGTTTTGAGGTTTCCTTAGGATTTTTGCTTTTGCTTTTTCCTTCGATGCAGGTTTTCAAAGTATATCTTTTTCCTAATGTTCAACGTGCATTTCCTGGAGGTGATAGTGGTATCACCTTGACACTGTTCGTCTTCACTCCTTCAGATCTTTGCACTGAACTCTCCAGTGTGTAATGTGGGCATGTTTGTTGTGTCGCAAAGTGGTTGTTGTCGTAAAGTGGACAATTGTACGGTTTATTTACCTTATTCTTTTATTTTTGAGGATAATGGATTAAGTGCTCGTGTGCTTTTTTACATCCAGTCCCCGTGAACATGCAGTTTTGTTAATATTCTCATCAGTTCCCTCCGGCACACAATAGCCTACTCTTTTGAAAAACGAAACAGGTTTTAACGTGTGCGCAAGATGTTCGGCGTGTGTTCGCACACAGGGTCCCCTCCGAAGGACTTACGGGGGTGGAGGGGGGGTGGAGGTGGAGTCAGTACCAATGTTAGACTCTAGGAAAAACAAAATCCCCTTGAACGGGGTTTGAACCCGGGTGTTAAATGGAAGGTCACGAGTGCAGTGGGCAATGCTCTAACCACCAGGCTACACGGTCATGCTAAACGGAGATAAGGACAAGTTCCCCAGGTCCGGAAACTTCCTGTGAAAACTGACCTTCTCCCTTCCGTCACCAGGTAGGCTGCCAATACACAGACTGCAAATCGCAAGACAAACCATTCCAAATCTGACCATTCCTATCTGTGTGAGCGTGTAACTGGGTAAATTAAGAAACAGACTTTCCAGGGGAGAGTACGAAATATTTGTTTGAAGTTGGCAGTCTCGAATGAGTTTTGATTTGTTTTAATATAATAATAATTATTGTCATTATTTTGGATCCTGTTTTCATATGTATTGCTATACAACAATGTGCTAAGCAGCTTCAAAACCGTCTTTCTCAAACGCTCAGACAGCAACTATTGGCTGTCATACGAGCAAAAATGCGTTGCTCTGCCGTTAAGCGCCTGACAAGCCAGGCCCAGCGCATCCGACTTCAGCGTGGGACAAAAATGGTATCTTTTACATCGCTCTGAGGGGAAAAACGGCAGGAGAATGGACCATGAAGGCAGAAAATAGACGAGAAGGTGACAGGAAGAAATGGAACGAGGCAGAAAAAACAGAGTCATAGAAAAGAGGGAATACCTAGCAGAAGGTTTCCAGAAAGTGGAGATACTGTCTATACTAACAGGCGCCCGGCATTCCCAGGCTCGTGCAGCACTTTCGTAATTGCGCGGTCCTGGCACAGTTGCTTCAGAGAAATGGACTGTTTCTAGGGTGGCCCTCGGCACTCAGGTGAGATGTCCTGCGACCACAGTCCCTAAATAGTAGAAATTCCGCTGGGACCATAATAGGTAAAAAGTAAAGGTGTCCCATAACCCATGTAGTCGTAGAGGAGCGAGGTGTCAGAGACCTCAGCTTCTCTAGGGGCCAGCATATTGAGGGCGACACCCATCTCCTCTCCCTCGCTGCTTTACCTTCCCAGACCCTAAAGAGGGAAGGTACCCAATTACAGCTCGGTGAACTGGGGGAACTGTCCTGAAGCCAAAGAGCGAAAAGGGTCACCCATCCAACTGGTAACCTCGCTCGACGCTGCCTAGCATTGGCTGTGGGAAAGCGAATACTCTGACCACTGAGCTATCCCAAGGGACCATGATGCAATCTCCAAAACAAACGGAATTCCTACTGGGGAAGTTAAAACAAAATTCCAGTACGTTTACACCGAGTTTGTACAGTTGAACGTCTAAATCCAGTTAGCGTCAAGGAATCCGTTTAACGACACTACACACGTTGAACTTGGCGGAGCCCATCCCTCTCCAGGAAGTCTGCTATTGCTCTGCACCTTTCAACAAATGCAAGCCTGTATGCGCTGTAATTCGTTTCCTATCTAAGCCGTTTTGGAAAAAGGCAAGTTATGCTTGCGTGCGTTACATGGACACTTTGCAACGGACGTCCGACTGTGTAAGTGGTGTTTCCATGTTTTTTGGTGTATGTGTTATCGAGTTAAATGCACTTGAGTGGCATGTAAATATGCGGGTCAGCAGGTGTGTACGTGCGCGCGCACTCGCCGGCACAAGCAGGAACAAGTATGCTGGCATGCGTGTATGCATGTGCACACTGGGACACCCACACACATTCACACAGATACACGCGTACACAAACACGCACGCACGCACGCACGCGGGCGCGCACACACACACATACACACACATTGTATACCGGTTGGAATGAATGAAAAAATTCACAAAAATGCATATACACGGGGACAGGATGTAAAAAAGCACTTGAGTGTTTATTCCATCATCCTCGAAATAAAAAAGAAAAATCGATAAAATAAAATACACACAGACACAGACACACACACTCACTCACACACACACACACAGACACACACACACACAAACACCACACACACACACACACACACACACACACACACACACACACACACACACACACACACACACTCACACCTCACAAAATTGTCCATGTGCCTTCTTCATGATTTCTGTATTTCTCCTTGCTCACTGTGTGAAACCTACAATCGCTGGATTTAACAATCATGTTTAACTTGTGGAGGAATCGTTGTAATTTGAACCTGGGGGAGCCTATCCACTCCAGGTAGGAGGATGCATGCTGGGTACGTTGCTGCCATCCATCCCACTGGCCATAGCTGACCTGCTTTTCCACGAAAAAATGTACGGAGATTGAATTCCCTGTCCACTGACGGCCGTCGTTCTTTCCCTGTTTCTGGTCCATGTAACTGGAATGACCTTCCACTCTCCTTTTGCCCAAATGCTTCATATAGCGCTATATAAACTCTATTTATTATTGTTATTGTTGTTGTTGTTATTGTTGTTGTTGTTATTGTTGCTATTGTTATTATTATTATTATTATTATTATTATTATTATTGTTGTTGTTGTTGTTGTTGTTGTTGTTGTTGTTGTTGTCGCTGTCGCTGTTATTGGTAGTAGTAGTAGTAGTAGTAGTAGTAGTAGTAGTTAGTAGTAGTAGTAGTAGAAGTAGTAGTAGTAGTAGTAGTAGTAGTAGTAGTAGTGGTAGTGGTAGTGGTAGTGGTAGTAGTGGTAGTAGTAGTAGTAGTAGTAGTAGTAGTAGTAGTAGTAGTAGTAGTAGTAGTAGTAGTAGTAGTAGTAGTATCACCATCATCATCATCATTATGATCATGATCATGATCATCATCATCATCATCATCGTCACCATCATCATCATCAACCACCACCACCAACAACAACGAAACAGCAACACCACCACCACCACCAACAACGAAACAACAACACCACCACAAGCAACAACAAAAACAACAACAATAAAACAAGCACGGTGAGAAGTAAACAGATGTCACCCATGTGCCTATAGGTCCTAGGTATCGATGTAGCTGTTGTGGAAGTGCAATTTTGTGTGAATAATTATGCTACTCGCTGAATTTTAACTCTCTCAAACCGATGACGGCAATTCACACAGTGAAGCCGTGGTTGTATATATAATATACCTCTGTCAGTCATGGCAGATTTCTCTGTCTGAAAATCGGGCTGTGTCGTAACAAGAGCAGCGCCGTACTTGGAGATATTATAATAATAAATAACAATGTATGGAATTTATATGGCGCTGAATCTTGTAAAGCAACAAATCAAAGCGCTCAGATGACATTATTTTAATTTTATTTTATATTTTAAAACATTATTTTATTTTATACCGAGGATAATGCGGTTTAGTAAATTTTGTCATCTGTTCCCACCGATACACAATGGCCTACTCTTTCGAAAAGCGGAACAGGATTTGACGTGTGCGCAAGATGTTCTGCATGCGTTCGCACACGGGGCCTCGGTTTATAGTCTCATCCGAAGGACTTTGACATTCAGCTCGATTTTTTTTGTCAAACTGGGAAGAAAGGGCGAGGCTGGGAATGGAACCCAGAACCTCACGGTTTACTTGTTGGCAGGCAAACGTCTTAACCACCCTGCCACCTTCCTTCACGCTATGCTATCTGAGGCTGTGAGTTCGAGTCTCTATTTGAGGTTATTTTCGAGACATTTTTTTCACCAGGAGCGCTGACTTCAATGTACCAGAAGTTCTTCAGAGGAGACTATAATCCAGTCCCAGTCTGCAAACTCTTTTAGAATAATTTGCAGAAGACGATACGATCCAGTCAATCTTATTTTGAACATTTTTTTTCAAACCAGTTTATTTTGGGGATAATGAATAAGCTCTCATGCTCTTTTTTTTTAAAAGTCTGTGTGTGGAAGTGGTTTTTTTTATACAGTCATTTTGTCATCCATTCCCACCAGCACAGAATGGCCTACATTTCTGAAAGGTGGAACAGAGTTTACCGTGTGCGCAAGGTTGTTTGCCTGTGTTTGCAATCAGAACCTCGAATTGTAGTCTCATCTGAATGATTTCCGGGGTAGTGGTCTGAGCACTGATGTAAATTCTTCCTCTTGATCGGGCGTTCTGGTTGGGACTTGAACCCGAGCCATCAGATCACAAGCACAGCGCCACTTACCACCAGGCTTATCCCGTCCCCCGTCTTTTGTAGAAGAGTAAACCAGTCATGCTCAGTGAGGAGGAAGACATGCACATGCCCAGCATGCATCCTGCTACCTGAAGAGGCATAGGCTCCACCTGGTTCAACTTTACAACATATTGCCTGAAAAATCAAACGCAGTATGCCAACGACTTCTGTAGAAGTCAATGGACAAATATAGTCTAATATCCCCTGGAGATAAACTGTCTTGAACCAAATGGCTCTGCTAGTATCGTGAATTAATGCTGAAAACTCTATACAAAAAGAACATACAAAAACAAATATCAACAAAACATAGCAGTTTTTTCCCGACGATTACTCGGGTTTTTCATAACAGCCATATTTCTTTCCTTGGCATAAAAGATGATAAATTGCGCTCAACCATTTCCGACCTTAAGGTTCTGGTACACACATGACAAACTGGTTTGATTTTGATATATTATGATTATGAACTATCAAACGAAGACCAACATCCATCATGTTCAGTTAATATTGTCATGACTTATAAGCTTGTCATGTATGCCGTGTAATCATGAGGAATGATTTCCGGTATCACACAAGTCACGGACGGGGGTGGCGCTGATTTGTGGCTACGCCGTCGTACGGCTGATCTGGTGTAACCCGGGTGAGCGTGTGGGAACGAGTTTCAACTGGGCTGTCCGCTAGATGGGTTTCTCTTTCTCCCCTTGAGCTCTCACCTTGGCGCCACTCCGTTCTCCTCAAAGTCCTTCAGACGAGCCAGGCAGCAAGTAGACTGACCTCCCCTGTGCACAAGCCGCCGACGATCTCTCGCGCACACATTGATGATGATGATGATGATGATGATGATGATGATGATGATGATGATGATGATGATGATGATGATGATGATGGTGGTGGTGGTGGTGGTGATGATGATGATGGTGGTGGTGGTGGTGGTGGTGGTGGTGGTGGTGATGATGATGATGATGATGATGATAATGATGATGATGATGGTGATGATGATGATGATAACAAGGACAACAATAATACTAATAACAACAACGATGATGATTATGATGATGATAATGATGATGATGATGATGGTGATGATGATGATGATGATGAAACTACTACTACTACTACTACTACTACTACTACTACTACTACTACTACTACTACTACTACTACTAGTACTGCTGCTGCTGCTGCTGCTGCTGCTGCTGCTGCTGCTGCTGATGATGATGATGATGATGATGATGATGATGATGACGATGACGATGATGATGTCAGTGTATTCCTTTCAAAACAGTCAAACTCGAACTGAATTTACGAGACATGCCTTCACAGTTCCTCATATCTTACAAAACATGTCATATGTACTGACTTTTAAAAAAGTATTTCTTGGCTAGAGCTCCAAGGTTCACCCATGGTGAGATGTTTCGTATACGACCATTTTTGCCCACCACGAAGGTAGCCGCATTCCGACATCGGGGATGGTACAGATGAGATTTGACATGACTTCTAACAACTTAACTTCATGCAGAGTTGTGGAGACTCTGTACTGAACCGTCCAAGCAGTGTGTCGAGGTCAAGTTGACCCTGCCACAACCCATGGGGGGCCGGGATAGCCTAGTGGTCAGAACATTGCGCTCGCAATCTGACGACCCGGGTTCGATTCCCGTTCAAGGGAATATTTTACCCTGGAGTTAACATCAGTGCAGCCAAAAGTCCTTCGGATGAGACTTTAAACCAAGGCTCCGTGTGCAAACGCACGCAGAACATCTCGCGGACATGTTAAATCCTGTTCCACTTTTCGTAAGAGTAGGCCATTTTGTGCTGGTGGGATTAGATGACAGAATTTACAAAACCGCATACACACGGGGACTGGTTGTAAAAAAAGAACATAAGTGCTTATTCCATTATCCTCGCTATAAAAGAATCAAATAAAAAGTAAACAAATAAAATCGTTTCTCTTTTCTTACAAAGTCTCAAATAAAACAAGGATGTTCAAGAGTAAAATCCCAGTGAGTCTCAAGTGTTCTTTGTGAAAATACATGGTTGTGTGAGGATGTACCTGGCGAGTGTGCGTGCGCAAACACACGTGCGCGCACAAACAACACACACACACACACACACACACACACACACACACACACACACACACACACACGTCCCACCTTAACACACACACACCCTTCTAATATCACCTTTTATATCATTTCCGATCCTGCCATTCTATATAAGTTAGGACGCTGCCCTAACTGGTCAAGACACGGGCCTACAGCCCACTATCTCAGCCACAGACAGACAGACTACACAGACAGAGGGCTGCAGGCTGCAGACTCGGTGCCAGACATGCAGACGATGAGCAAACAGTCACAGGTGCAGCAGCATCCCCCTCTCCTCTTCCCCTCTATCGCCTGATTCCATCCATCCTGTCTGGGGTCTTGGGATTCTGGCTGATGACGTGCTGGCAGCAAACATTTCCACGGAGCAACTCTCTGTTGTTTTGACTACTGTCACCGTGTGATAAATTCACGTTGCCTGGAGATCTGGGTGTATTGCTCTTACCGAAAGGCAAACATAAGGATCTGGTCATAATTTGGAGTAAAACAGTAGAAAACAAGCTGGTTTTAAGCAGAAATAAGATGCAGAATATTTGTGTCCAAAATGCAACTGTTAGTCTCTAATTCACTAAATCAATCGGATGATGATTTGTTATACCTCCGCAAGACTGCCGTGTCGTTAATGGTTGCCTTGTAAGCTAACTGGATTAAGACGTCCAAAATGCGCGAACCCGGTGAAAGAGTTCTGGAAATTACTGTCAGGCTGCTTAGCGCACAGCTTTATACCAATACAGTTTAAAATACAACTCAAAATAACTTAATAGAAAAGCTTTCCAAATAAATAAAAACTAAGTACAGACTGTGAAATAAAGCTAGTATTCCCTTGCCAGTACAGTATGCAGCGCTATAAAGGAAGCGTCTAGAATAGAGAAGAAATGTTCATCTCTGTTGAGCGTGTCCACTTTATGACAACAGCCACATAACGACACCACGCACGAATCCTTGTACTCCTCAGTACAGTGCCTTTGATTTGACTCGTTTCTCTTTTACTTCGTAGAGGACTCGCTGGGAAAGTATACAGTAAACTGTGGAGGCAGTGTTCTGGAAAAGCAGAGACCTGGTGGAATCAGCCTCTCTCCTGGTAGCGACTGTTTACTGAGTAGGTTTGTGATATCCCTCCCATCGACTACAGCCACCTCTCTCTTCTACACAACTTGGATGGAGTTATAAGATGCACAAAATGTTTGTGTATGCACTGTAACACGATACCTTGGTATATTATGTGTTTTTCTCCAAACGTCTGTCATGAAAGTGGAGTCAGTATCAATTTTACCTCCGGAATTAAAAAAAGAAAGAATTGCTTAAAGGACACATCAACGAAGGTTCGAACATGTACCCTAATTAACCAAGAAATGTTGGTGTAAACTAATGCTCTAACAATTGTATTGTCTTGACCCCCCACCCCCCTCCCCCCGCCAAGCCTTTACAAAATTCAAAGCTAAAGTACCGAGGGAGCAAAAGCAGTCCCTCACAAACCTTTTAGCTGACTGTATATATCTGTAAATGCTTTCTCAGTGGTAAAGATAATCACACTTTTTTTCCATTTTAGGTGTAGGACATTAATGTCAGCAGCTTGTGTCTGCTGCTGCTGCATTATCTTTACCATGTAGTCAGAGTATCTGATACAGCTACTGCTGAAAAGTCACTAATTAAGCGAGCTTAAGTCTCTGCTCAAGTGTCTGTGAATAGAGATTCGTTTAGTTTATGTATCCTGGTTTTAAAAATCGGTACTGACTCTACTCCCCTGTATCTTTCGGATAAGACAATAAGCCGAAGTTTGAAGCGCACATGGACAGAGAGCATAATTACTGCAAACGTTTCAGCGTTGCAGCCATCTTGTGTAGACGAGTAGGCTGTTTATGGTCGTGGGGGGATGAATGGAGTGGCATGGACTCCATCACTTTTAGCATACCCTCGACACACTGTCTGAAACATTTTTATTTTATTTCTTTGTTTCTTTATTTATTTATACCACATTAAGTCACGCAGATTTCTCTGCGTGAAATTCGGGCTGATCTCTCAGGGGAGATCGCGTCGCCACAAGAGCAGCGCCACCCATTTGTTTTCTTTTGTTGTCTGCAACTGTATTTGTTTCCCTATCAGAGTGGCTGTTTCCTACATAATTTTGCCAGGGACAACTCCCTTGTTGCCGTGGGTTCTTTCACGTGCGCTGAAGAATTTTGTGTAACACACGGGACCTCGGTTTATCGTCTCATCCGAAAGACTAGCGCCCAGACCACCACTCATGGTCTAACGGATGGGGGACAAGCTTCGGGTCCAAACGTTTAGCTGAATGCCCAACAGTTTTACATGGTTACGAAAAAGATGAGTTTGGGGTTTGTTGGTTGTTTTTGTTCCTCAGCAAGAACTCCGATTTTCAGCTCTAGTGGGATATTCTTTCTATGTGACCGACTTTGCCCACCATTTAGATAGCTGCATTCTGACTGCGGGGGTGATGTCTACACACGCCACCAGTGCGTGCATGCGGCTCAATCCCGGGCCGCTAAATCGCCAGTGCAATGCTCTAACCACTAGGCTATCCTGCCCCCCTCCGGAGAAGCTGAAGTGAAGATGCTGATACGAAGAGAAACGTGGTAAGGAACCGGTGGTTCTGATGCCTATGTGTCTCTCTGCAGCAACCTGAAATAACTGACACTGTACCACAGCTAGAGACATGAGTCGGTACACATGTGGTATTTGCGTGAGTAGGCCGATTAAAATGAATGTACAGACTCGCACGCATCCTGGCACGCACTGAGCCTGCATGCACACACACACACACACACACACACACACACACGCACCACCCCCCCCCCCCCCCTCACCACACACACAGATATCTCACACACACACATACACATCACACACACACCTCACACACACACAGACTAGCTAATTAACACTCTTAATAAATGTATCGATAAATCATTCCTTTTTCTTTTACGAAGCTTTCTCCACCCCACCACCCCACTCCCGCACCCTCCCCCTATCCTCCCCACCCATCCCCTTAGCTTTATTTTCGTCTGTTTTAACCTAGCTCTCTCTACAGTAACTTTTGACACCGGAAATAATTTCTCTTGACAACCCCGTATGTATGACAAGCCTCTGCAATCATCTCCCTATTCATTTTTTTTCCAGACGCTATGTCATTTTCTTTTGATAGTTCACGCATTAAATCATACCGCTTTATCAATAGTGCAGGGAGCCCTAAAGGGGAGACCAGCTTTACTAAGACTGTCTAGCTGACTGGGTTTTCCCCCTTGTATTTAACTGCTCGAGGAGTTGTTTGGGGCACTGCACAGAAGTTTTCAGGCAAAGGAAGTAAGTCAAGTCAATCAAGTCAAGTCAAAAACACTTAAAGCATCCCATGAAGGGCAATTACAATACTGACTGCACATTGACACGTATCATTATCCCGAAAGACACAAGAAAGCTACAGTACATATTGGTATAAAATGGAATTGACTACCCCCCCCCCCCCACCCCCTAACCCCCCCCCCCCCTTCCTCTCCACGGGCAGAGTTCCCTCCCCTCTTCAGGCTTGAACTAAGTTATCAGGAAAACGTCATGCGAAAGAAAGATGACGGTTTAGAATAACGTATCATACGGCTGATTGCTGTGATCTGTTATCCTAATATTCACTGATATTTTGTCTGTTTTGGGAATTTGAGAAGAGAGTGTATCTCTACAAGGTAGCGCGAAAACTTACAGGATGTCGGTGGCTTTCGCCGAGTGGTTAAGACCGTTCCACTTCAGTCCTATGGGTCCATGATGTCGAGGATTGATTTTCGACGGCGTCTGGTGAATTAAGTCTGGGGATATTTACGATCTCCCAGGTCAACTTCAAGTGCAGACCTGTCAGTGCTTAATTTCCTACGTGCATATAGAGGATAACATATGCACGTTAAAGATCCCGTAATTCATGTCAGTGTTTGGTGGGTTATGACAACACGAACATACCCAGCATGCATCTCTGAAGTCGGAATGTGGTTACTTTCGTGGTGGGCAAAAAACGGTCGCATGCGTAACATCTCATCACTGGTGAATCTCAGAGCTCTGGCTGAGGAACGAAAAAAATATTCACAGAAAAGACTTTTTTAACGTTAATCTTTAAAGGCTTTACGATGGAGTATACATACGCCAGAGAAGTCTACTGAACGCCTTGGGAAGTTGTTGAGGCATGCATGTTCTGAACTGTTCAGGCTTTCCATTGTGGACAAGTTGGACTTTTCTCTGTCCATACTTCTCCAGATTGTATGTGGCATGCTGGGTATGTTCATGCCATGCATTTTACTGTCCACAGCTAGCTTACATTTCTAGAACGATGAATGTGGTTTTGAACAGAGGTACAACATGTCAAGATGTTTTTGCACACGGAACATTTAGATAATATGGCAACATTCTGTATTACGGAACTTCCAGGCAAATGAAGTTGCATCCAATGTAAACTTTTAGTTGCATTGTATTGTATTATTTTGCGTTGTGTTGTGTTGAATTGTGTTGTGTTGTATTGTATTGTATACCACTTTAAGTCAAGGTAGAGTTCTCCAAGTAAAATCTGGGCTGTTCTCGCTGAGAAGAGTGCCTCACCACAAGAAACTGCACCACCCATCATGGATGTATTTGTTGCTTTTATATCCTGTCTGCATGTGTATGAGTTTCTTTATCAGAGTGTCTTGTTTCTACAGAATAACTCTATTGTTTCCGTGGATCTTTTACTTCCGCTAAATGCTTATTACATATGGGACTTCAGTTTATCGTCTCATCTAAAAGACTAGCACCCACACCATCACTCACGGTCTGGTATCCTAATGGTGAAAAAGTTTCAGGCACAATTGGGGATCAAACCCCCACATACATCAAACCTGGACTTTTGGCTTTCTAGGCAGGTTCGTTATCTGTAGACCACCGATCCAAAGGACATCTCCTCAGCAGAATGAACCTTGGCACCTTCAGCTACCATTGTCTCACAATATTACTGTTCTAACCACTGGGGACGGGATAGCTCAGTGGTCGGAGCACTCGCTTTCCCCCAGCCAAGTTAAGCAGCGTCGAGCGTGGTTACCACTTGGATGGGTGACCGTTTGTGCGCTTTGGCTTCAGTACAGTTCCCACAGTTTACCCAGCTGTAAATAGGTACCTGCCCTATTTAGGGTTATAGAAGGTGAAGCAGCGATGGAGAGGAGATGGGCGCCGCCCTCAATATGCTGGCCCCTAGAGAAGTGAGGTCTCTGACGCCTGGCTCCCCTACGACCTTAAAGGTTATGGGACACCTTTACCTTTTTGAACCACTAGGTTATTCACCTGTGAAGAACAGTCAGGACACTTACATCCAGCCCAG
>CM054134.1:116219052-116221552 GCA_028751875.1 Rapana venosa
TGGTAAAAACAAATTGCTGGAATTGTGTTCATTTTGCGCTCTTTGCCCAAAAGACTGTGCAGTTAATAGCAATAAAATACTTTCAGAGTTCAGTTTCCAGCGTTCAGTGTTCGGTGTTCTCTCTCTCTCTCTTATGAAGTGGGTTTTTTTTGTTTTTTAAAAGTAATTACACTAAAACTTGTGACTGGTTTGTCTCCAGCAAATTGAACCAGGTGGAGTTCATTTCCCTCCAGGTTGGAAATTGCATGCTAGCGTGTTTGCATCCTCCATACATCTGGATTTAGTTGGCATAGCTGTCTACAAATACGAACGTATTGTTTTGCTTTGTTTTGTTTTGCTTTGAGCGTGTGTGTAAGATATTTTGAGTGCATTTGAAAACGGGATCACAGTTTGTTATCTCCTGTGAAGAACATTTACAGCAGTAACAGTATTTATTTATTTATTTATACCACTTTAAGTCACGCAGATTTCTCTGCCTGAAATTCGGACTGCTCTCTCCGGGGAGAGCATGTCGCCACAAGAGCAGCGCCACCCATTTTATAAATTGTTTTCCTGTCTGCAACAGTATTTGTTTCCCTATCAGAGTGGCTTTTTTCTACAGAATTTTGCCAGGGACAACTCTCTTGTTGCCGTGGGTTCTTTTACATGCGCTAAATAATTATGTGCAACACACGGGACCTCGGTTTATCGTCTCATCCGAAAGACTAGCGCCCAGACCACCACATGATCTAATGGATGGGGAAAAAGTTTCGGGTCCAAACGGAATACGAACCACCGCACACTTCCGACCCGGACTTTATGCTTTCTAGACAGGCGCGTTACCTCTAGACCACCGAATTAATGGAACCGTCAGGGAAAACGTTTTAAATAAACGCCTCGGCCTAGGCTTGAACCCGGGCCTTCATGTACAGTCAAATTACGAATTGGACCAACAGCGTACCCTTCCCCCTTCTCCCTCTTCACCCCCTCCCCCTCTCATATGTAATCCCCAAATTCAAAGTCGTTGATGCAGTCTGCTCATTCCACTAGCTTCTGGGCAGATATATTGTCCATGTCTTTCTTATGTGTGTTTCAACACCTGCAGAGAAAAGTGGGGCCCTATGTTGGTGTTAACATTATGAGGTGCGTTATTTATTGTTTTCATGTCCATTTGATTTTGTACACACACTTACACTCATACACACGCAGACAAGGTCGCGCACGGGCACACACACACACATGCACTAACATTTTTAAAAAAAATAATAAAATGCATGTACATGCACTCTCACACACACACATTGCATGCACATGCGCAGGCATACATGCACACATTCATACACAGACAAACAACCAAAAACAAACAAACACACACACATGCGCGCACGCTCGCAGGCACACGCACTCACACACACACTAACACACACGCACACTCTCTCTCTCTCTCACACACACACACTAACACACACCAAACACTCACACACACACACACACAACACATACACTAACACAAAACACACACTAACACACACACACACACACACACGTCACGGACCCTAAAACGCTCACATAGTTATTGATACAAGAACTAGAAATGCACCCACACAGTTCAATAGACCAAAAAAACCCCTCCCAATCTCCCGTCTGTTCTGGACACTGACTCTCTTGAACACTGTCCTAACCAGCACAGACAGTGGCAGCAGACTCAGGTATCTATCTACCTGTCTGTCTCTCTGTCTGTCTGTCTGTCTGTCTGTCTGTCTGTCTGTCTGTCTGTCTCTCTCTCTCTCTCTCTCTCTCTCTCTCTCTCTCTCTCTCTCTCTGTGTCAGCCACACTGAGGTTGAGGGCTTGAGGTTCCAGAAGCGGTGCCAGAAGTGCAGGAGAGGAGCAGACAGCACAGCCACCACAGGTGTACGGCAGTCTCAGTCAGCTCTGCCCTGCCCTGCCCTCTTCTCTTCCTGCACCTGTTCACTAAATTTCCAGTTGTTCGGTTCGAGGGTGGATGTAAGGTTGTTTACTTGGTGTGTGAGTGTGTGTGATACGTGTGTGTGTGTGTGTTTGTGTGTGTGTGTGTGTGTGTTGAGTTGTGTTGTGTTGTGTGAGTGTGTGTGTGTTATCGCACATGACTTTTTGTGTTATTCTTCCTTGCCGCAATATTATTGGTTTCTTTATTTTAAGTGTTGTGATCACAATGATGGTAATGATGACCATGATGGTGATTAGTGGCATGCAAAACTAGTGGGAAGCAAAATATCATATCAAAAGCTTTCACTAAGCAAACTGTTCTCAAAATAGTAATTCTAAACAGTATTTTCCGAAATCCATCAAAACTGACAATGTTCATGAAGATATGAGAAATTAAACTCAACCAAAATGAACAGTTTATCTTTTTATCGTAAAACAAAGTTTCCTTATTTTGTTATTTCTGTTTTGAATCTTCTCCCCGTATAGTAAACACCCAAAAGAAGAGAAAAGGAAACTTAATCAGTTACTCCCTACCACTAATCTATCACTAATAAC
>CM054134.1:116239052-116259052 GCA_028751875.1 Rapana venosa
ATAGATAGATAGATAGCTACAGGAGTGACACAGCTAGCGATTTCTGCTTGCTAGGAGGATTGTGCATCTTCCTGATACTCTGGAAGCAAAAGCAGAAGTTGCTGCCACGCTGCGAGATGATTAGAGACTAGGTCAGCTAACGACAGGTGAGTGAGTGAGAGAGCGAGAGAGAGGTGTTGCAAGTTTCCAGGGATGCGTATGCGTGTGTATGCATGCAAACGGGGTTTGCGGATAGATAAATCTGCATATATACAAACGTTGATCGTAGAGAGATAAGTCTGCATGTCGCAGTGGAATTATAAATTCTTGAGGGGTTTGGGTGTGTTTTTTTAGATAAGATTTCTTGCCATACATTGATTTCAGACAGGAAAGTCGTTGTGTGCGTTTTACAGGGACAAGTGTCTACGTTATATTTTTTGGGGCTTTTTTGTCTTTTCTACTGAGAAAAAGATGCAAGGTTAGTTTGCTGCGTTATGATTGTGTGCGTGGAAAAGAGAGGTTGTTATCGTATGGTGTTGCGCTACGTTGTGTTGTGTTATATTGCATTGTTTTGTGTTTGTTGTACTGTGGTTTTGTGTGCGTTGTAATGTATTATAGT
This sequence comes from Rapana venosa, assembly GCA_028751875.1. Lineage (NCBI taxonomy): Eukaryota > Metazoa > Mollusca > Gastropoda > Neogastropoda > Muricidae > Rapana > Rapana venosa. The sequence continues at coordinate 116,239,651 of CM054134.1, forward strand.
ACTTTATTGCGTGGTATTGTTCTGTGGCGTACTGTGTTGTAATGTGAGTAGGTGGAATCGTTTGGCATTGTATTGTGTTACGTGGTCTTATGGTTTAGTTGCTTTACATTGCATTGCATTGAATAGTATTGCATTGGCTTGTCTTGTCTTATTTTCTCTTGCCTTGTCTCGACTTGCCTTGTCTTGTCTTGTTTTGCCTTGCCTTGTGTGTCTTTTCTTGTCTTGTCTTGCCTTGCCTTGTGTGTCTTTTCTTGTCTTGCCTTGCCTTGTGTGTTTTTTCTTGTCTTGTCTTGCCTTGCCTTGTGTGTCTTTTCTGGTCTTTTCTTGTTTTGTCTTGTCTTGTCTCGCATATCGCTTAGATTTTTCTGAGTAAAAATGTGGACATGTCTTCCCGAGGAGAGAACACGCTCTTCTACCAATGCCTCATCAACATTTTTACAATCCTTTTCCTATTTTGTGGTATCCTTGTTTTTTCAGCCAGAGTCCCCCCTTTCTTTCTTTTTTTTAACAGAACTTTACCAAAGACAATTCTCATTGTGCCATAAGGACTATCACGAGTGGTAAATAAATGTCTGTTACACACAGAATCTTGGTTTTAGACTTCAATCCAAAAACCTAGTACCCCAAGACTATTTTTCAAGATCCTGTGAATGAGGACAAGAGGGCAGGGGGTCGGCGTAAGGTTAGGACGGGGGCTTACGTGACAGTGGTTTGGGGAGGAGGACGGGGTGGGGGTTGCGGAGGGGGGGGGGGGGGGGGGGCAAGAGAGGGGGGCGGGGTCAGTTCCAGTTGAGATTCAAATCTGAGGCGTTTCATTTTCCAGACGGTGGCTAGACCGCCAATCAATCTAGCCCACGCGTTTTGCAGAGAAGATGGACCGGGAAGTCATAGTCATAATTATTATCATTTCATGGTGCTAGTAATAGAAAACAGGGGGAATTTAGGTGCAGACATACACATGTTGGATCAGTGGTATAGAGTGGCGCTGCTCTTGTGGCGACGCGCTCTTCCCTGGGGAGAGCAGCCCGAATTTCACGCAGAGAAATCTGCTGTGACTTAAAGTGGTATAAAAGTAACAGTAATAATATAGAGGCAACACGGAGGTGTCGGGTTTTGCTTAAACCTGAGCTTAGATTCCACATCCCCCCCTACCCCCACCCACCCCTGTTCCTTAAAGTTTGTGTGGTGATCTGGATGCTACTATAGTCCTTTTTTACCGATATAGTGGCAGTAAACAAAGGTACCGTGAGTAAACATACGTTTGTGCACGTAAAATAGCCCAAGGCAACGTAGGAGTTTTGTCCTTGGCAGAAATGTGTATAAAAAGGGCCACTTTTACAGGGCACCCAAATTAATGAACTACAAATGGAGGAAGGGTGGGGGAAGGGGCGGCGCTGTACTAGTGGCTATTATGCTTTCCCTGGGAAGTGGGGCTAGAATGTCAAACTGTGAAATATACCGTGGCTTACAGTGGGGTACAATACATCACAACACATCGCAATGCGTTACGATACAATACAACACTACGCTACACTGTACACAACAAAACAATACAGTACAGTACAGTACAATACAGTACAACACAATAGTAATGTGTCAGTGAAGATGAAGCATAATACATAATCAAACAAAACATAATCCAGTCAACAAACTACAACATAGGTAATCACACATTTTACACAAACAAAGTACATACATGTACCCAAAAAAACCCTCCATAAATATAAGTTCATACGTACTTTTCACCTCAACCACAAGCAAAAACTGACAATAGTTAATTAATAATAAATGTTAGTATCTTTTTAGTCTTGTAAACATAGGACAGGATGGCCTAGTGGTTAGAACATTGCGCTCGCAATCTGACGACCCGGGTTCGATTCCCGTTCAAGCGGATATTTTCCCCTGGAGTTAACATCAGTACAGACTCCACTCTCCCCAAAAGTCTTTCGGATGAGACTATAAACCGAGGCCCCGTGTGCGAACGCACGCAGAACATCTTGCGCGCACGTTAAACCCTGTTCCGCTTTTCGTAAGAGTAGGCCATTGTGTGCCGTGGGAACAGATGACAAAATTTACAAAACCGCATACACACGGAGACTGGATGTAAAAAAGCACATAAGTGCTTATTCCATTATCCTCGATATAAAAGATTAAAAAAAAAAAAAACCACCAGTGAAATAATGTGACATGAGTCTTCCTTAACCCCTTCAGGTATTGTGGAGGAATCGCATTGCTTTTTTTTCTCTCAAGATTTTAGACAGTATATCGCAAACGTTTGAATGAGGCGGAGTCTACCACATCAGATTGCATGCTAGGCATGCTTCTGTCATCTATCCCAAGGCCGTAGCTGGCATAGTCCACTGCAAAAAAAAAAAAATAGATGGCATTTTTAAGGCGTGTACAGAACGTTCTGCTTGCGTTCCCTCACACACACACATACACACACACACACACACACACAGAAACCTCAGTTGATAGTCTCATTGAAATGACTGTCAGGGGAGTGAAGTCAGTGCCAGTGTTACCTGCAAGGGCAACAATGCACTCAATCAGTCAGGGAGATTTGAACACACACCCTTCAGGACCGTCACATGACGCGTTCTACGGTTTCCACCTTTATGCTATTCTTTCCCTTATCAGTAGTGTGTGTGTGTCAAGTCAAGTCAAGTCAAGTCAAGCCAAAATGATCTTTATTGAGGGTAAATGATTACGTTTATACAACTTTTTTTTCATTCTGCCTTCACAAAAAAACAAAGAAATCAACAAAAATTGACATATAAAAGCAATCAAAATAAAATGTTCACATATGTCGAAGACAAAATCTGTGGAGATTTATATCTATAAATATAAATATAAATATATAGATATATATATATATATATATATATATATATATATATATATATTATATTATATATATATATATATATATATATATATATATATATATATATCCCGACTAACAAAACATGATAAAGCAAATCAAGACAGTATAACATAAGCTCAAGTCATACAGATAAATAAAGAGCATTTAAAAAAACCAAACAAACAAAAAACAAAACAAAACAAACAACAAAAATGTGTGTGTAAATGTGTGTGTGTTATTTTTTTTTCATTAATTTTATTCTTTATATCGAGGATAATGGAATAGGCACTTATATGCTTTTTTACATCAATTCCCCGTGTGTAAGCGGTTTTGTAACTTGTCATCTGTTCCCACTGGCACACAACGGCCTACTCTTACGAAAAGCGGAACAGGATTGTAACGTGTGCGCAAGATGTGCTGCTTGCGTTCGCACACGGGGCCTCGGTTTATAGTCTCATCCGAAGAACTTTTGGGGAGTGTGTGTGTGTGTGTGTGTGTGTGCGTGTGCGTGCGTGCGTGCGTGCGCGTGCGTGCGTGCGTGCGTGTGGAATATTCGACACACTTTCCTTCCTTTGAAAAACCGGCACATTGACGGTTTAAAGGAACCCCGCTTGTATAGAAAGCAAAAAGTGCTGGTTCCATCTTCGTGTGTGTACACACACCTCCCCCTATCTAGCTGACCTTAGGTATAGGTCTGGGTACCTGTCTTTTGGTTGAGACGATGAACCGAGGTCCAGTCCAGTGAGAGAAAAAAGTATTCAGCGCATGGAAAAAACCCGTGATAGAACAAGAGCATTGTCGCTGTCAAAGTTCTGTAGAAAATGTCACTGTCGCAGGAAAACTTATACACATGCAGACGAGATTTGTCAGCAATGAGTGGCGCTGCTTTTGTGGATAAACACTCTCCCTGTAGACAGCAGCTCGGAATTTTCGGAATCTGCAGCGATTGAAAGTAGTATTTGATATATTACACACACACACACACATACACGCAGAGACACCCCCCCCCCCCCCCCCCCACACACACACAGAGGTAGTTAGTGATCTCAAAGTGTAGTTCAACTTCATTATTTCTGCAACCATTGAGTTTCTCACACACACACACGCACACACACACACAACACACACACACACACGCACACACACACACACACAACATACACACACACACACACACACACACACACACACACACACAACTACAACACAAAAAAACAAACAAACAAACAAACACAGGTAGTTCAACTTCATTCTGCATCCTGTGGGTTTCTCTCTCTCTCACGCGCACACACTACTACTACTACTACTACTGCATCACAAGAAATCACAAACACAGGTGGTTAGTGATCTCAAAGTGTAGGTCAACTATCATTCTGCAACCTGTGGGTTTCTCTATCTCTCACTCGCGTGCGCACACACACACATACGCTCACACACACACACACACACGCACACACACACACACCACCACACCACCACCTCCACCACACCACCACACACCACCGCCAATTTGTAACATGACTCTCTTTCCCTCTGTCTTCTATTGGTTTTGCTATAGGTCTCCCCACCCCCCACCCCCCTCCCTGTCTAATATCACTTATAGTGAACAGACGTTAAAAACAAGAACGAACACACCACCACCACCACCACCACAACAACTACAACAACAACAACACACCACCACCACAACAACAACAACATCATACCACAACACACCACAACACACTAACAACACAACACAACACAAACAAACAAACACAGGTGGTTAGCCAACTCAAAAGTCCAAACTCGAATTCCAACTTCATTCTGCAATCTTCGGGTTTCCAAGGAAACTGTAATGAAGACGACGACGACGACGAAGAAGAAGAAGAAGACTAGAGAGGAAAAAAAAACCCAAAACACATTACCCCTCCACACGCAATCAGCGAGTGAAGACAATGGCTTCTCTACCTTGTGACGCAAAAGAGGTACGCTCCCTTTGATGAATGAAGATGTCTGTACTGGCCTTTTACTCTATCAAAGCGTACATTGTCGTAGGCTGACTTAGCTCAGGGTTAGGTCAGGTGGTGTGTGTGTGTGTGGCGGGAGGGGGTGGGGGTGGTGATGGGGGGGGGGGGGGGGTGTGGAGGGGGGGTGTGGGGGCTGGGGGGATCCGACTGTGTGTGTTTTGTGTGTGTGTGTATGGATGGGTGGGTGTGTTTCGTTGGGTTGTGTTGCGTGGCGTTGTTTTGTGTTGCGTTGTGTGTTGCGTTGTGTTGTGTTGTGTTGTGTTGTGTTATGCTCGTGCTTGTGCTCACGAGCGTGTTTGTGTGCATCTTTATATTAAATAACAAGAGAAAAATATCAGGTTGGTTTTTTTTTATCTGGATCAATTCAGGGGAGATAAAATAGCTCTAATTGCTTCAGTTATTAGACTTTGACAGCATAATCCCTCACATCTTTTTATGTTGTCTAGACGAAGGGAGTTGTATTATCTTAGTATTGGGTAGTTGTTCTTTTCATGTTGTAGTTGTCCTTGCTGTTGTTGCTTTAACAATGTATAACGTATTCTGGGTCTCGCTTCCATTAAGAGCTGTATTTTTATTCTGAACTGCCAGTCTTGTTCTTTTCCTATCCTTCCTTTGTCAATCTATCTGTCTATCTGTCTATATATCTATATATCTAACTACCTATCTATCTATCTTTCTATCTATCTATCTATCTATCTAGCTATCTGCCTGTCTATATATGTATCTATGTATCTATCTACCTATCTGTCTATCTGTCTATGTATCTATATATCTATCTACCTATCTGTCTATCTGTCTATCTGTCTAGCTAGCTATCTGTCTGTCTATCTATATATCTATTATCTTCTGTCTATCATGTATAGTTTGTGTGTATGTCTGTCGATCTATCTTATGTTATCTATCTACTACCTATCTATTATCTATTTATCTATCTATCAATCTATTATCTATCTGTTCTTATATTTATCTAGCCTGTTTGCTCTGTCTGTCTGCTTCTGTCTGCTGCTGTCTGTACATTACTATGTTGCTTCCTATTCCTATTACTTTTCTCTAGTCAATCTGTTATCTATCTGTTCTTGTTGTTTTGTCTCTCTGTCTGTCTATCTGTCTGTCGTCTGTCTCTCTGCTGCTCTTTGTCTTTTACCTATGTGCTCCTATGTTCTGTATTTGTCTGGGCATCTGTTCTATGTAATCTTGTGTCTGTTGGTGGGTTCTTTCAATGTTCTGAGTTCTCATGCGCTTTGTCTTTTTGTTCTCTCACTTTGTCTCGCTAATGAAATGGTGTTTTGAGATCTGGGCAGGTACTCATTGTATGTAAATACATATGTTGCATGCGTAAGATTTTGGTTTAAATTTTACACATGGATTCTGAAAGATTGCCACATGCAGCTTATTGTATGTTGTTAGAATTAGATAAAAAAGGGCAAACAATGCTGGGTCTCTCAAATCAGGGAAATATTATGCATAACTGGGTTTATTATCGTTTGGTTAAACCAAGGAGTACGATACGTAAAAATGTTCTTATGTGCCTTTAAATAGGGACTTATAGATTGGTTTGCCTGGGAATGGACTGGCACCATCAGGGATCGTAATAGATATGATTGTTATAGAAACTTTAAGACTGTTTTTGAAAGAGAGAAGTATATTAGTGAAATGGATACATATTGTTTCCGGGTTGCAGTTACTCAAGTACGATTGAATGCGCTACCACTAAACAATAATGCACATCGCTATAGTAGTTCAAATGAATCTTAGATAAGCAGTGCCCTGTTTGTAAAGACCAAATAGAGAATGAGGAACATTTTTTTTATTCAATTGTGCTTTCTATGAAGATTTGAGACACAAGTTTCTTAAAGATTCGAAGAGATTTCCTTTATACGTGCTACTCAAAGCTACAATAGCTGCTGATAGATACAATTTAACACAATTTATTTTTCATGTAACCAACAGAAGAAATAAGATAACTCTCTAGAAATGGCTCCTTATATTGATGAATACTACATTCAAAATATTTGTCGATTATGACGCACTCGTGAATTGATTCGTGATGAATATTTAGGAAATGGCTGATGTAATGTCTTGTGTTGCTATTGCTGATATATAATTTCATATTTATATACATTGATAGTAATGTTTATAACACTCATGTCATATGCCCACTCCGTACGTCCATCTTTCCTTTGTATTGTGGCCTAAGGCCGATGTACAGTAAAAGTCTGAAGTTTGAAGTCACTGTCTCTGTCTCTCTCTGTCTCTGTCTGTGTCTGTCTGTCTGTCTCTTGTCTCTGTTGTCTGTCTTTGTCTGTTTCTTCTCTCTCTCTTCTCTCTCTCTCCTCTCTCTCTTTCTTCTCTCTCTCGCTCTCTTCTCTTCTCTTCTCTTCTCTTCTCTTTTCTGCGTGTGTGTTGCCATTGTTTTTTCTCTGCACACCAAGCAGGAGGGAGAGAGGTTCAGTTTGGACAGTAAAACAACATCTTACGTCAGCTTTCCCCAGTAACCTTTAAGTTTCAACCGTGTAAGGAGAGAAGATAAGGAACTCCTACAGAGAGAGGGAGGGAGAGAGAGAGATAGAGAGAGAGACAGACAGACAGTGACAGGCAGAGAGACAGACAGCCAGACAGAGGATGGACAAAAGAAGAGAGACAGACAGACAACAGAGAGAGATAGAGACAGACAAAGAGAGAGAGAGGGACAGACAGAGAGATAGACATAGAGAGACAGAGACAGAGAAAAAGAGATAGAGACAGAGAGACAGAGTCAGAGAGATCAGACAGAGGGACAGACAGAGAGACAGACAGAGACAGAGACGGAGACATAGAGAGACAGAGACAGAAACAAGAGAGACAGAGACACAGAAGAGATGAGAGGGACAGACAAAGAGACAGACAGACAGAGACAGAGACAGAAACAGAGACAGAGAGACAGAGGAAGAGAGTGAGACACAGAGAGAGACAGAGACAGAAACAGAGCCAGAGACAGAGAGACAGAGACAGAGAGAGAGGCTGGAGTGGGGGGTAAGAGCAAAGAGGAAAAAGAAAAAGAACGTTTTCAGCACGCAAGCTTGAAATTCGGTGGTAGGCTAAGGCAAGTGACTGCACTGCACTGAGCTGCACTGTGCTGTAGTGTAGTGTACTGGGGATGGCTGTGTTCTTCCTGCTTGGTTCATGCTCGTCCTTTTCTCTTGTGAATGGACACTGTCTGAAGCGAGGTTGCTCACTAATCTCTGCCCACATGCCTGCGTGGTGCACACGCGCGCGCCTGCACGCACGTACACAAAAACGTACGCACACATAATTATACGCTCACGCATGACTGCAGGTACACACACATATACCCACAGAAACAGATACATGTATGCACACATACACTCACACACACACAAGCACATACACTCACACTCACACGCGCGCGCACACACACATACACACACACTGGTGGGAACAGATGACAGCATTTACAAAAACCTCATACACACGGGGACTGGATGTAAAAAAGCACATGCATGCTTATTCCATTATCCTTGATATAAAAGAATAAATATGAAAATAATGAAAATAAAAAATCACTCCTCAGAAGCACTCATGCATACTTGCTGCTCACACATATTACTTTGCACTCAGAAAAACACCCCACACACAACAAACACGCACACAACAAACACACACACACCGCGACACACACACACACGCAAACACCACACACACACACACACACACACCCACACACACACACCACACACACACACCACCGTACACTCACGTACACACACGAACATTACACATTAGAGTCTACACTTTCAACACATGGAAAAAGAAGCAAGTAAGCTATACAGTACAATACATGACAACACCCCACAAGGCAATACAACATCCCGCGCGTGTCCAACATCACTGTACTGTACAGTATAACGCAGTATAGCACATAACATTGCAGTACAGATTTGTCTTGGCGATCGGGAAAAGATGTGTTGTATAAGTGCAGATCTACTGCGCGAGTCATTCAGCAAAACAAACAAACAGTCAAACAAACAAACAAAACAAAAACAAACAAAACCATGTGGTGAGGAGCCATGTTGAAGGATCATCAAGAGCAATCTCCCCTTACTCACTATAAACTGAAATCTACTACAACAATCGGATCATACCATCACAACAGTAAAAGCTCAATGTAATGCAGTACATTGCAGTCAAAAATTATACAATACAATAGAGTATAGCACAGTACAATTATAGTACAGTATGCCACAGTAAGGCGCAGTACAGCACAGCACAGTAAGGCACACAATACAGTGTTGGTACACTGTAGCAGACCAGAGGGGTTTTGAGGATCGGTGGTCTAGAGGTGGGAGTGGAGGAAGCTGGTTGCAAAATCCTCAGTAGCGCACCCACGGTCCAAGGGACTACGGGATATGTGAAGGTGAAAGTGGAGGCTTATAGAGTTGACGCAACCGTCTAGAAATATTAAAACCAAAAACCAAATCGTAGGTTCAGTCCCAGTTTAAAGTCGAACATTTCTCCACTCACTAAGCCTTGAGTGGTAATCTGAGTGCTGCTAATCCCTCGGATAAAGCGATAGCTCGGAGTCCCATGTGTAACACACATTTTTGCGCGTGTAAAGGACCCATGGCAACAAGACAGTTGTCCCAGGGAAAATTCTTTAAATAAAAAGTTAATCTCATAGAAAAGGAAACATTCATAGAGATAGGAATTTGCAATGAGTGACCCTGCTCTTGCGGCGACACGCTCATCAGGGTGAGAGCAGCTTCTGCTGATACTGAAAATGGAATACGATACAGTACAGTACTGTACAGTACAATACAGTACAGTACAGTACAGTACAGTACAGTACAGTACAGTACTCTCTAGTCTAGTCTAGTCTATTCTAGTCTAGTCTAGTCCAGTATAGTATAGTATAGTATAGTATAGTATAGTCTAGTACAGTATAGTATAGTATAGTATAGTATAGGCTAGCGTAACCTAGTATAGCCTAGACTAGCATAGTCTAGTACATTTATTTTTATTTTTATTTTTTATTTTATTCTCTTATATCGAAGATAACAGAATAAGCACTTATGTGCATTATTACATACAGTCCCCGTGTGTATGCGGTGAATTCTGTCATCTGTTCCCACGGTGCACAATGGCCTAGTCTAGTATAGTATAGTCTAGTATAGCATAGTATAGCATAACATAGTATAGTATAGTATAGCATAGCATAGCATAGCATAGCATAGTATAGTATAGTATAGCATAGCATAGCATAGCATAGTCTAGTCTAGTCTAGTATAGCATAGCATAGCATAGTCTAGTCTAGTCTAGTATAGCATAGCATAGCATAGTCTAGTCTAGTCTAGTATAGCATAGCATAGCATAGTCTAGTCTAGCATAGCATAGCATAGCATAGCAGCATAGCATAGTCTAGTCTAGTATAGCATAGCGTAGCGTAGTATAGCATAGTATAGTATAGTACAGTACAGTACAGTAAGAGTACAATGACATGAAACAGCCTACAGTAGACTTAAGATCTAACGCTACACAGAAGGGTATGACACAGTGACCTAATTCCTACTTTTTTGTTGATTCCACTTTCGTCTTCATGTCGTTTATTCTGTTTGGTTTCGCTTTGTGTTTTCTTTCTTCTTCTGTCTCTTAGTGCCACTTGCTGTCTTTCTACTGAGTTTGTCCTTTACATTCCTGTCTCTGCCTTCTGTATCTTTATATTCTCTTTGATTTGATTGCCTTCATAATGCTTTTGCCATTAAATTTGAATTTTACCTTTTTGGGGATCATGACTTCCTTGTTCGTTTTTACATCTCTCTCTCTCTCTCTCTCTCTCTCTCTCTGTTTTCTGACCAAAGTATGTTCTAAAAGTTTGATGTTGGCTATACATTTGCCTTTGATATTAGCAATACATTTTAAATGAATCTGGGGAAGTTGGACAGTGATATTAGTTTGAACATGGGGTTTTTGTTGTTGTGACATTTTTAATTGCCTCCCATATGCATAGAGAAACGCTTCTACATCGTCATCTGATGATGATTATCACTGTATTCTCTGTAAGCGTTTCTGCGGTAGAGACAGAATTGTTGCCATGATGTCTGAAACGTATCATTTTCCTTTTTGTAACAATTTCGTAATGACTAGAGATTGAGAGAGAGAGAGAGAGATACACAGAGAGAGATAACAGAGAGTAAGAGAGAGAGAGGATAACAAGGTAGAAGAGAGAGGTAGGGAGAGAGAGGGGGAGACAGACAGACAGAAAAAAGACAGAAAGATAGACAGAGAGAACTCAAGATCAAATATTTTATTGAGGGTAATTGGATCAGAGAACGAGAGAGGGAGAGCGAGGGAGACAGACACACAGACAGAGACAGACAGAGACAGACAGACAGACAGAGACAGAGAGAGATAGACAGAGAAAGAAACAGGGTGGAGAGACAGACAGAGAGACAGACAAACAGAGAGACAGACAGACAGACAAGCAGAAATAAAGACAGAGAAATAGACAAAGACAGAGAGAGAGACACACGAAGACAGACACACACAGAGAGGCAGACACACAGACAGAAAAACAAATAAACAGACAGAGACAAACAGACCGACACAGAGAAACCCCACGTCATAGGAAAAGTCAGGGTAACCTGAGTGTGTTGTTCCTGTGGACATATGAGGCAGGGTGAAAGGGGGGGGGGGGGGGGGGGCTGGAGGCAGACGACATGTTCTCTCACTGGCTGTCAGCTTGAAGTGCGCAAGCCTGTTCAACAGCCAAACCGCCACTGACAGCAGCTGTCAGCTGTTTTCTAACTGCAGCTTCCACCACTCCGCCCAGCCAATCCTGACACAGCTGTGGTGACCAAAGCAAAAAGGATACATCACTAGTCCTGCTTGATTTCTGTATTCCTTGTGTGTTTGTGTTTAGTTTGTTCCTTCGGTTTCATGTGCATTTATTACTAGGTGAGTTGTCAGAGTCTCTTTGTTTGTTTGGCTGTTTGTTTGTTTGGTTGGTTTTCCTTCGTTTGATTCTTTCATTCATTATTTCTGTCCTTTATTTGTTTTCTTTTATTTCGTTTTCTTCTTTCTTCCTTTATTTGTTTTCTCATCACTTGCTCGTTTACGTTCTTGTCTCTCTTCTTTTTAACCGTGTGTGTACTTTACTCTGTATTTGTGAGTTTGTTTTTCTTTCTTTCATTTCTTCTATCTTCCTTTTCTTTCCATCTTCTATTCTTTCTTCAATTTCCTCCTATACCCCAAGTCAAAGTCAAGTCAAGTCAATAACACTTCAATCATCCCATGAAGGGCAATTACAAAGAAAACGCAAACAAGCTTCTATAAATACCACTTCATTCAGAAAGCTTTCTGCACATTTCATGGCCGGCAGACCACAGAACCAACGAGTCAGTGTGGACAAAAGTAATTATTATGAAAGCTTAGCTATAAGAGAACGCCTTTTTGGCTGTTGTCAAGAGGAGGAAGCTGGTGTAGTTTGGTCACATAACTCTCTTGCCAAGACTGTCCTGTAGTGAACACATTGAGGGAGGCAGGCGTATGTGACAGACAGACAGACGAAGAGTTGGATGCAGAACATCAAAGATTGAGCCGGCCTTGATCTTGTGTTCTTTCTTACATTCTTTCTTTTTCCTACCCTACATGGTTTTTGTTTTATAGGGACAGCACTTCTGGCATTGTTATAGAGTGCCTGAATGATCTGGCAAGACTGTCCTATAGTGGACGCTTGAGGGAGGCAGGTGTATGGGACAGACGGGCGAGGCGTTGGATGCAGAACATCAAAGATCGGGCCGTTGTTGATCTTGTGTTCTTTCTTACATTCTTCCTTTTCTCCACCCTACATGTTTTTGTTTTATGATAGGGACAGCACTTCTGGCATTGTTATAGAGTGCCTTGATGATCTGGCAAGACTGTCCTATAGTGGACACTTGAGGGAGGCAAGCGTAGAGGCAGACAGACGAACAAGCGTTGGATGCAGAACATCCAAGATTGGGCCGCTGTTGCAGTGACAGACTTAGAACAGATTATCTTGGAGTAGATTGTGGACCAGTGCGTCCCTCCTATCCCCCCACCTCCACCACCACCTTGGCCATAGGACTGGTGATGCTGATTTCTGTCTCTATTTTTTTCCTCGTCTTTTCTGTCCCTTTATAGTCTTTCTGTCTTTCTTTCTGTTCCAGTCATATCTGGAATTGTTTTATTTTCGTTTGTTTGCTTTTTGCTGTTAAAAAAATCCTCTTCGCTTTTTAAATTTTTTCTTCCTTCCTTTTTGCTTACTTTGTTCAATGCTTGTTTTCTCTCTCTCTCTCTCTCCTCTCTCTCTCTCTCTCTCTCTCTCTCTCTCTCTCTCTCTCTCTCTCTCTCTCTCTCTCTCTCTCTCTCTCTCTCTCTCTCTCTCTCTCTCTCTCTCTCTCCCTCTCTTTCTCTCTCTCTCTCTCTCTCTCTCTCTCTCCTCTCTCTCTCTCTCTCTCTCTCTCTCTCTCTCTCTCCCCCCCCTCTCTCTCTCTCTCTCTCGTTTTCTTCTTTGTCTGACTTTCTGAAAATTTTGGTTTGTTTATTAACTTCTGTTTTATTTTTTCTCTCTTCTTTTCTGTATTGCTCTCCCTTTCTTGCTTGCTTCTGTCTGTCTGTCTGTCTGTCTGTCTTTAAGTCAGTTCGTCGGTCAGTCTGGCTATCTGACATTGCCCGGAAAGCAGTGACACAGAGTGGTAATAAGTTGACATCTTTATCTTATTTGCTTCTGCTCTGGGCGTTCGTCACTTGCAGATCGTGTTCAGATAAACAGCTGCTTTTACACCAGAGGGAAAGATTGATTCAAGATAAATCAGGAATATTCTGTTTTGTTTCTCCTTTTCTTCCCTTTCCTTTCATGCTCTTAAAGAAAGAAAGAACGAAAGAAAGACAGAACGACAGAAACAAGAAAGAGAGAAAAAAGACAGACAGACAGACAGCTACAGACAGACAGAAAGAAAGAAAGAAAGACAGAGAAGAAAGAAAGACAGAAAGACGGACAGACACGCACACACACCTACACATACACACACACACACAAACACACTTACACATGCGCGCGCTCACACACATAAACACCACACCCACACACAAACACTCTCACACACACACACACACACACACACACACACGCACACACTTTCTGTTTGAAACCATTCTTTGTTCCCTATATGTTGCCTCTGTGCCTCAGAGATGAATGCACACACATGAATGACAGACAGAACTGGAACAGCTGCTATTCCATTTGTTCCGTTGAAGCCGTCTCTGCTTTCCTCCCAATGGAGGACAATCCTGACTAGTTCTTTCTTTGTCAAACGCTCAGACGACGACTGTTGTTGTCTGTCATATGAGCGAAAACGCGTTGCGCTGCCGTTATGCGCCTGACAAGTCAGGCCCAGCGCATCCGATTTCGGCATGGGAGATAATTGGGATCTGTTGAGTTGTTTTTTAGAGAGAAAAGGGCAGGAGAAAGTACCAAGAAAGCAGAACATAGACAAAGAGGCGACAGGAAGAAAAAGAACATGGCAACAGTTATAGAAAGGGATAAAAAAGAGGGAATGCTATCGATACTGACAGGCCCCCAGTATCCCCACGGGGAAAACTTTCATTTGATTTGTTCCCCATTGAAAGAGTCTCAAATTTCCTCGTGGAAGACATTGCTGACTGGTTGAACAGTTGGATATGCTGACTGCTCGAACAGTTAGATATGCTGACTGGTTGACCAGTTAGATATGCTGACTGCTTGAACAGTTAGATATGCTGACTGGTTGACCAGTTAGATATGCTGACTTCTTGATAGATATGCTGACTGGTGGATCAGTTAGGTATGCTGACTGCTTGAACAGTTAGATATGCTGACTGCTTGACCAGTTAGATATGCTGACTGCTTGAACAGTTAGATTCCAGAATCGTAATCAGTGCAAGATTACTGCGATTACGAGAGAACTCGTCACACGAGGGCGAGGGTTCACGTTTAAGCTCCGGTGATAGTTTAAAGGGATTTTTGTTTTCCATTTGGAGTTAACACTATCAGTAAAGCTGATGGTTGTCCTTCTGATAAGACTATAAACCGAGGCCCCGTGTGCGAACGCACGAAGAACATCTTGCGAACACGTTAAATCCTGTTCCGCTTTTCGAAAGAGTAGGCCATTGTGTGCCGGTGAGAACAGATGACAAAATTTACAAAACCGCATACACACGGTGATTGGATGTAAAATAAAGCACATGAGTGCTTATTCCATTATCCTTGAAAAAATTTGAAAAAAAAAATCTGAGCGCTTTGATTTGTTGCTTTACAAGATTCAGCGCTATATAAATTCCATATATTATCATTATTATTAAAGCTCAGGCTTGCATAGCACTCTTATGCTTGCATTGGCCTAGCACTGCTGCTGCAAGAATGGTACTATTGTCAGGGTCGTCCGCAACACCAAAGTGGGATGACTTGCGACCACAGTCCCTAAATCGCATATCTCCGCTAGGACTGTAGTATAGCCTCCACAACCAACGGAGTTTACAGTAATAAAGACTCGATCCCCTACTTTGAAAGTTATTCGGATGAAGATTTAAAAGTGTATTGTCTCTTTTGATGATGCTATCTTAATGAAATCTTTTGCAAATTGTATTGCAGAAGCAGAGAAAATAAGGCAATCACAGCTTAACTTCAATCAGTTTAATCATATATTATGAGACAGCTAAAGAAATGATTCTAGTTTTTGCAAAAATCTCCAGAGCGGACCCTTAATGAAGACTTCACACACCATTTTGATTGGATGGTCAAATTTGAGTCAGATAGGTATAGCAATAATGTTTTCTTGTTCTTGATTCTTTGTGTTGCTTGCTTACCGTATATTTTGTTTGCTCTTTTATGTTCATTTTTTTAGTCATATAGTAACCAATCTGACGCCAGACTGCTTCTCTCTCTCTATCTCTCTCTCTCTCGCTATCTCTCTCTCTCTCCCCCCTCTCTCTCGCTATCTCTCTCTCTCTCCCCCTCTCTCTCTCTCTCTCTCTCTCTCTCCTCTCTCTCTCTCTCTCTATATATATATATATATATATATATATATATATATTATATTCTTTTAATAATATTAAACGTATCATACGTCATGTGTCGTGTGATATTACATTTGTCAAACAGACACCTCAGGCAGTGTCAATAAATTGGTCAAAGCGTCTCTCCTGGGGCTCTGTCTCTCTTTGCTCCCTCAACTAGGTTATCTGTCTCTGTCTCTGTCTGTTTTATGTCTTTCTGTCTGTCTGTCTGTCTTTGTGTATGTGTGTGTGTGTGTGCCTTGTGTTTCTGTAAGTGTCTCTTTATGTATCTGTCTCTGTTGATATCCGTCAGTCTGTCTTTCTTTCTCTCTCTCTCTCTCTCTCTCTCTCTCTCTCTCTCTCTCTCTCTCTCTCTCTCCTCTCTCTCTCTCTCTCTCTCTTCTCTCTCTCTCTCTCTCTCTCTCTCTCTCTCTCTCTCTCTCTCTTCTTCATGTCTCTCTCCATCCCCTCTCTCTCCCTCCGTCTCTCTTTCTCCCCCTCTCTCCCCCCCCCCCCCCCTCTCTCTCTCTCTCTTTTTTCTCTTCTTCATGTCTCTCTCCATCCCCTCTCTCTCTTCCTCTCTCCCTTTCTCTTCCCCCTCTCTCCACCCCCCTCCCCCCTCTCCACCCCCCCCCCCACTCTCTCTTTTCATTATCATTCTCTGCTCCGCAAATCACTCCCCTTCCAATAATTGCTGTCAGTGGCTTGAAGATCAGGAGTGAAATGACATTATTCACAGAACAGCATCATTAGACCTGACAACCATCACTCACAACGCCCCAATGAAAACTACTACCTCCAGCTGTCTTGGATGCCAGAACGAAACAAGGCTTGCAGGCAAAGGGATCTTGTTGGGCGTTCCCCAGCTTTAACACATCAAGAGTCACTGGCAGTATGCGTTGTCACTGTGAGATTATTAAGTAGAGGTCTACACACTGGATAGGGGGCGGTGGGGGGAGTTTGTGTTGTATTGTTTTGTTGTAAGCGCTTTGATTTGTTTTCTTTCCAATATATAGTGCTATTCCATGTCTTCTTCTTCTTCTTCTTCTTCTTCTTCTTCTTCTTCTTCTTCTTCTCTCTTCTTCTTCTTCTTCTTCTTTTCTCTTTCTTCTTCTTTTTCTTCTCCTTCTTCTCTTCCTCCTCCTTCTCCTCCTCCTCGTCATCATCATCATCATCATCATCATCATTTTTTTATTATTATTATTATTATTATTACTACTACTACTACTACTACTACTATTACTATTATTATTGTTGATGTTGTTGTTATTTTGGTTATTATTATTGTTATTATTATTATTATTATTATTATTATCATCATCATCATTATTACTACTATTATTGTTATTATCATCATCATCATCCCTGTTATTATTAATATTATCATCATTATTATATTATTATTATTATTATTATTTCATTATTATTATTATCATCATTATTATTATTATTATTATTATTATTGTTATTATTATTATTATTATTATTGTATGGCTATTTTGTGTACTTCACCTTACAGGCTGCGGTACTCCATCTTCAAAAGAATTTACCTTTTCCTGTAATGGTAAGAACGCGCTGTTCTTTTAAGAAAATGTTACAGATTAAGGAAACCGCAACATTACGTTTTAAAGCATAACAACTATTAAATATTAAGACTGACACTTTGCGATAAACATAAAGAGACCTGATCTTTCGTGTTTGGACTGGGTCAGACTTGAAGATTGATATCGGTTCATTCTACTATTGTCAGAAGGGATTGTCTTGAATGAATGTGACATTGATCTCGTTGCTACAAAGCAATGTCCGCTGTGCAGTAGCACGCACAACATCTCGACTGCGTTTTAAAACCCCCATCCACATTTTGCAGAAGCAACAACAACATCAACAACCAACCAAAAAGAAAACCCCAAACAAAACAACAACAGCAAAAAACCCCATAAAAGAATGGGCTAGCTTTGGCCTGAGGCATAATTGACACGACCATACCCAGCCTGCATCCTGCTATTTGACTTGACTCAGTCATGAGAGGGGAGGTAGAGAGAGAAGAAAGACAGAATCAGACAGGCAGGCAGGCAGGCAGATAGAGACGGAAAGACAACGATACAGAGAGAGGGGAGGTGTGGGGGGAGGGGGGGTAGGATGGAGTGGAACACGACGTGGAATGAACAGAGAGTGATGGGAAGAGAGGGAACAGTAGGGGAGAAAGAGTAACAGAGACAGAGAGACAGACAGAGACAGAATTACAAGAAAAAAGTGTCAGAGACATATAGACAGACAGACAGACATGTAGGCAGACAGAGACAGAATAACAATTCAAACACAGAACAGGATACAGCTAAAGTAAGATATACAGAGAGAAAGACAGGTTTTCCCATCCAACCATCCCTCCCTCACTTCTATCATGTCAATACCCATAATATTGTCCCAGGGTCGTGTTTCACAAGTCCATTAAGGCTGAAACACTGTCAACCTAGCTAGCCGTCAGCTAAGTGCTGTGTGTAGCCATGATGATACCAGAACAACGTGAAGAGACAAACAAACCCATAACGTTAAAGGCTCAGACCCTGTCACTTCTGATCAGAACTGAACCCGCCTGTACAGCATCTAGATGAGCTGGCCTAGTGGTTAAAACTACAAAGTTGTGATCTGAATGTAGCCGAGAGCGTGGGTTTGAATCTCCTTCGCTGAGATATCGGACTGATAAGATGATAAATCTTGATCCTGTGTGCAGTGTATGCATTGCGTTGGAAAGTACTCAACTGCAATAATAGATATCTTTTGGGGAAGATATGTAGAACATAGCCGGTCTTGTCAAAAACCTTCTTCGTCGTCGAACGCTCACAAAACAACTGGTGTTGCTGTCATAGGAGAGAAAATGTACCGTGTTTCCATTAAGCGTCTGACAAGTCAGTCCCGGCACATCTGACTTCAGAGTGTGGGGGGGGGGTGGGGGGGTGTTATCTGTTAAATCCTTTCTGGGGAAAAAAGCAAGAGAGAAGGAGGGAGAGAGAGAGAGAGAGAGAGAGAGAGAGAGAGAGAGAGAGAGAGAGAAGAGAGAGAGAGAGAGAGAGAGAGTATGACGTTGACGATGACGATGATGATGAGATTGAAAATGCGCTATGCAGCTATTCTGCATTCGCTAACAACAACGGCCAAATTGATCAGACAAAGTTGGCAGAGGAATATAACAAAACATGTCTTATACTCTGGAGGATAACCAATTGTGTGTGTGTGTGTGTGTGTGTGTGTGTGTGTGTGTGTGTGTGAAGTCTTAACATTATCTGTCCACTGGAGAGTGAAAAGGTATTTCTGTACCTGTCAAATAAGGTAAGGGTGTCCCATAACCTATAAGGTCCTAAGGGAGCAAAGCGTCAGAGCCCTCCCTTCTCTAGGGGTCAGCATATTGAGGGCGGCGCCCATCTCCTCTCACTCGCTGCTTTATCTTCCCAGACCCTAAAGAGGCAGGTACCCATTTACA
>CM054134.1:116266552-116274052 GCA_028751875.1 Rapana venosa
CATTTACTCCACTGTTGTCCCTGTCATTATGTTTCTTTCCTTTGAACCACCCCCCCCCCCCCCCCAACACTCCTTTCCGCTGCTTTCATTTTCATCTTCAATTTTTCTGTTGAAAAGCTTTAAATCAATGAAATTAGGTGTCATATCGATGACAGAGCAAGAGGAAAAAAAGACTATAATAAAAGAGAAAGTGTAAGCCTACTGGGTTGCTTTTATACAAAATATAGCAAAGTAAAGAGACAAATTTTTCAGGGGAAAAGACAAAAATGTAACTGAAGTTAAACCTTTAACTGGTTTGGGGCTTTACTTCTTTTCCTTTTTTTTGTTTTTTCGGGGGGGCAGAGGAGCTTTTGGGGGGGGGGGGGGGGGGGGGGGAGGGGGCTTCTGTGGTGGACACATTTTTTTTATTTTTTGGTAGAGCCCCAAAGGCTTCCCAATGGTGATTTTGGGCGTATGAAAACGTTTGCCCCCCTTTAAAGGGACCCGTTTTTCCCGACTGAGGGGATGATGTTTGAAACATGAACCACGTGCATGCGGATTTTTTTTTTAAAATTTGACACCCACCCTTTCTGCAGCAATGGCTTCTCTTCCGAAAGGCAGAAGGTGTTAATTTGACAAACATTCTGCTTTTGTTATACAGGGTTTTTTTCGATTGAAAGCCCCAAACGCAGGTGTTTAGGGGGGAAGGAATTAGTACCATTAATGTTAACTAAAAGAAAAACATCTTCTCGAACGGGTTTTAACTGGGGCTCGAACTCGAGCGTCAAATCGCAAACTTAAACCCCAAAACCACTGGCTATCCCGCCCTGGGTGTCACATATATTGAGGAAATGAATCTTATTTCAATGGAAAAATTTTAAAAGGTGTTTTAAAACCTATGTGGTCGTAGAGGAGCAAGCTCAGAAAACCTCAACTTCTAAAGGGCCCCGATATTGAGGCGGCGCCCATCTCCTCTCCCCCCTGCCCCCTTTCCCCTGACCCAAGAGGGCGGGTTACCATTTAAGTTTGGTAAGGGGGATGTACTAAAAGCCAAGGCACGCAAAACGGTCACCCATCCGGGGGTAACCACGCTCGACGCGTTTAAACCCTTTATGGGGAAAGCGAGTGCTCTGACCCCCCGACTTCACGCCCACTGCTTTTTGAGCTTTCCTAAAAAATTTAAAAAAAAAAAAGACTTAAAAACTCCTCAATCCCAAAAAAAGAAAACTCGACATTTTTTTTTTTTTTTTTTTTTTTGAAAGTTTTTTTACTGCTAGCAAAAAAAAAGGGAATAGAGACAAATGCGCCAATGAATGTTTTAAGATTAAAATAGCCTTATGCCAATCCGTTTCGTAGGAACAAAAAAAATCGTACAGGGTGTTTATTTTGTTTCTTTTTCTCTTTGCTAGTATAAAGAACACACATATGTAAAAGAGACAATTATTTTTTTAAATGGCGTTTCTTTTGAATTTTTTGTGGGTCAGAAAAACAAGAAAACAACAACAAAAAACCGATTACCCTTCGCCGCCCTTTCTCTAGGTTTCTCTCCATCTCTTTTCTTTTGTATATCTGCTTGTGTGTCTGTCTGTGTGTGCATGTATCTGTTTCTCTGTCTGTCAGTCTGTATTTATGTCTGTCTGATTGTCTTTCTGTCTGTCTGTCTGTCTGACCGCCTGTTCTGTCTGTCTGTCTGTCTATCTATCTATCTATCTGTCTGTCTGTCTGTCTTTCTGTCTGTCTGTCTGTGCTCTGCTCTACCCCTTCCTTCTCCCTCTTCCTCCCTCTTTCTCGTCTTTCTCTATCTTCTTCTCGTCTTCTCTGTCTCTCTCTCTCTTCTCTCTCTCTCTCCTCTCTTCCTTCTCTCTCTCTCTCTCTCTCTCTCTCTCTCTCCGTCCTTCTCTCTCTCTCTCTCTCTCTCTCTCTCTCTCTCTCTCTCTCTCTCTCTCCTTCTCTCTCTTCTCTCTCTCTCCTCTCTCCTCTCCCTTCTCTCTCTCTCCCAGCTCTCTTTATCTATCTCTCTGTTTCTCTAGTCTCCCTCTGTCTCTGTCTTCTGTCTCTCTCTCTGTGTCTCTATGTCTCTCTTATTCTTTTCTGTTTCTGCCCCCCTCTCTCCGTCCTCTCTTCTCTGTCTCATTCTCTCTCTCCTCTCTCTTTCTCATCTCTCTCTCTCTCTTCTCTCTCTCTCTCCCTTCCTCCCCCTCTCTCTTTCTCTCTCCTTACACCCTCTATCTCCACCCCCTCTCTCGCTCTCTCTCTCTCTCTCCCTCTCTCTCTCCTTCTCCCTCCCTCTCTCCTACCTCTCTCCCTTTCTTCTCTCTAACTTGTTTTCTACTCCATCTTTTTATATCTCTGTTTTTCTCTTGCTCCTCCCCCCTCCCCCGCCGCCGCCCCCCCCCCCCCCCCCCCGCCATTGACTTACTTTTTATGCGCATCACGAAGTTAGTGTCTGTGATAGAGCAAAGTGGAAGAGAAGAAGACAAGAAAGAAAGAGAGAAAGAAAGAAAGAAAGAATTACCGAACGAAAGAAAGAAAGAACGAAAGAAAGAAAGAAAGAAAGAAAGAAAGAAAGAACGAAAGAAAAAAAAACGAACGAAAGAAAGAAATAAAGAAAGACAGACAGACGGACAGACAGACAGACAGACAGACAGAAAAAAAGAAAGAAAGAAAAAAGAAAGAAGGAAAGAAAGAAAGAAAGAAGGAAAGAAAGACAGACAGACAGACAGAAAGATAGAAAGACAGACAGAAAGACAGACAGACAAGAAAGAAAGAAAGAGAGAGAGAAAGAAAGTAAAAAGAAAGCAAAAAGAGATAAAGAAAGTAAGTAAAAAGAAAGCAAGCAAGCAAGAAAAGGACACGCTTAATCCCGCTGTGCTTGCGTTTCCCAGGGGACAACCGACTGAATTTGCCGCAGGGAAATCTTCTACGACTGAAAGTATAATGCAGTGCAACATGATACATTACATTACAGTACAATGCAATACAATACAATACAATACAATGCAATACATGTAATAGAATAGGATACGATACAAAAGGATACGGTACACTACACTACACTACACTACACTACATCACACTACACTACACTACACTACACTACACTACACTACACTACGACTTAATACAATGCGATGCAACACAATCCAAAATAATGTAATTTAGTATAAGGCGATTCAATACAATGCAGCAAAATACAGTATGATATAATATAATACGATACAATACAATACAATTTGGTACGATACAGTACAATACAATTTGATACAATACAATACAATGCAAAATGATGCAATACAATACAATACAATTCAGTGGATCGGTGGTCTAGAGGTAACGCACCTGCCTAGAAAGCGAAAAGTCCGGGTCCGAAGAGCGCGGAGCCCCGATCCCCGTTTGGGCCAGAAACCTCCCCCCCCCCCTCCATCCATTAGACCATGAGTGGTGGTCTGGGTGCTAGTCTTTTGATTGAGACAATAAACCGAGGTCCTGTGTGTTTCACATTTATTTGTTTGGCGCACGTAAAAGAACTTACGGCAACAAGAGAGTTGTCACTGGCAAAATTCTGTAGAAAAAAGCCACTCCGATAAGGAAACAAATACAGTTGCAGACATGAAAAGGGGAAAAATGGGTGGCGCTGCTCTTGTGGCGACGCGCTCTGCCGGGGGAAGGGGGGGGGGAGGGGTGGTCGTGGGAGGCAGCCCGAATTTCACGCAGAGAAAAAAATGTTGTTGTATGATATAAGATAAGAAAATACAAGTTAACACAAGATAAGATGATGTAGAATTCCAAACACATGCCTGAAAGTTAGGTTTTTATTTCAGTTTGTAGACACTAACATAAGTTGTGTTCCTGTTGGGAAAGATATCTATGTGGCTGTCATATACATAACGGCATACATTATTTTCAGTGAATTACTTTTTTCGATTACACTGTTATATTTTCACCTTCAAACTAAAAAGAAAAACTCCATTGTGATTTGATAAAATAGGATATGAGTGGAGGAAGCTGGTTGCACAATCTTAAGTGGTGCCCCCACGGTGTACAGGACTACGGGATGGGTGACTGTGAAGGTGAAGATGAAAAAATTAGACTGTTAACATTTTTTGTAAAGATGTTTTACTTTTGTGCAGAAGCATAAGTAAAAAATAAGAACACACACACGCAAAAGGAGAACATATATCAAAGGGAGACAACAGAGTTACAAATCACGATTTATATCTATCCGTTTTCTTTAAAACAA
Organism: Rapana venosa; assembly: GCA_028751875.1. Lineage (NCBI taxonomy): Eukaryota > Metazoa > Mollusca > Gastropoda > Neogastropoda > Muricidae > Rapana > Rapana venosa. The sequence continues at coordinate 116,270,772 of CM054134.1, forward strand.
AAAGTCCTTGGAGAAGAAGAAAAAAGTCTCTATTTTTCTGCCCCTTTTTGTGGTCATGGAAACGACATTAAAAATGTAAATTAGCGGCATGCATTTTTCCAAAAAATGTCTGCTCTTCCTTTGTTTTGGTTTTTTTGGGGGGTGAAAAATTGAGCTATCTTCTCCTTCATCTAAGTCTCTACCAGCTTTTGTATACATGTTTATTTATTTATTTATTTATCTATACCACTTTAAATCACGATATTTCTCTGCGTGAAATTCGGACTGCTATCCCCGGTGAGAGCGCGTCGCCACAAGAGCAGCGCCACCCTTGGTTAAAAAGTATTTTGCCAGGGACAACTCTCTTCTTGCCGTGGGTTCTTTTACGTGCGCTGAATAACTATATGTAACAGACGGGACCTCGGTTTATCGTCTCATCCGAAAGACTAGCGCCCAGACCACCACTCATGGTCTAATGGATGGGGGGAAAATTTCGGACCTAAACGGGATTCAAACCACCGCACACTTCCGACCCGGACTTTTCGCTTTCTAGACAGGCGCGTTACCTCTAGACCACCGATCCACCATGTCTGCCTTTCTGTCTGCCTGTGTCTGTCTATGCTTGTCTGACTGTGAGTCTACGTTAGTATGTCTGACTGTCTGTCTGTCTTTCTCTCTTCTTTGTTACCGCGCCGCAGCGCTATATGGCTTGATTGCTAAATAGCAATAAATATTGTTCATTGTTCATTGTTCTCTTTCACCTTCCCTGACCCTAAAGAGGGCAGGTACCCACTGACAGCTGGATGAGCTGGGGGGACTGGACTGAAGCCAAGGCGCGCAAACAGTCAGCCATCCAAATGGTAACTACACTCGATGCTGCTTAGCCATAGCTCGGGGAAAGCGAGTGCTCTGACCACTGAGCTAGCTCGGTCCCACAGCCAAGTAGAGAAGACAAAAAAGAAAGAAATGAATTCCTCGTGTTTTTTGAGAGGATAAATTAGTTGTTTTGTTTTGTACAGACTCAACCTGCTGTCTTTGTTTTGCAGGTGATAACAGCAATCAGTAAAGAAATAATTCTCTTGACATTTGAAAAAAATCGAACAAAAACAAAATGGCCCAATGATCATGTATGTATCTGATCTTGCAGTCTATAAAGTATGTTCCTAATGAGTGAAACGTCTCTCTATGACTATGTGCTATCACATAAATTATAAAATACATTTTCACGTACGTGACCTTTTCTTGTTAGGAAAAGACATGTCCATCTTCAAAAATATCCAAAACCTCCAAAAATTCCTAGTTTGGTGAATATGGAGAAAGCTTGTTACAAGTTTTGCAAAGGTGTTTTACTCCTGTCTAAAAGGAAAAAGAGTAGAAGAGAACACGCGAAAATCGATGGCAGTAAGGCTATAAATCACAACTTATATCCACTGGGTTTGTTTTTCCCAAAATTCCTTGGCAGAAAGTTCTTGTTCTTTCTCTTAAGATGGCATCAAAACGACATGAAATAATTATGGGAATGGGGTTAATCATTGTATTTCTAAAAATGGTTCTTCTTTTATGTTTATTAGAAAAGAACTGCTACCCTTCACCTCCTCCCCCTCCCCTTCCTTAAATCTGTCCCCATTGTTTCGTGTCTGTCACTCTATATCATTCTACGTCTCTATCTTTCTGCGCATGTCTGTGTGCATGTATGTGTGTCTCTGTCTGTCTGAATTTATCCCTATACTGTCTCTGTCTCTGTTTATCGCTCTCTTCTTCACATTTTGATCTCTCTCTATTTGTTTCTCTTTCCTTCCATCCATCTCCATCATCTGCTGAAACAAACGATGAAATCACTAAGGTATGTCCTTCGGATGAGACTATAAACCGAGGCCCGTGTGCGAACGCATGCAGAAGATCTTGCGCACACGTTAATCCTGTTCCGCTTTTCGAAAGAGTAGGCCATTGTGTGCCGATGGGAACAGATGACAAAATTTACAAAACCGCATACACACGGGGACTGAATGTAAAAAAGCAACAACAAAAGCACCTGAGTGCTTATTCCATTATCATCGATTAACATTTTTTTTTAAATATATTTTTTTTAAAAGTCATCTGAGCGCTTTGATTTGTTGCTTTACAAGATTCAGCGCTATATAAATTCCATACATTATTACTATTATTGATTATTATTGTTATTAATACACTCGAGTGGAGCAAAAAAAAAGGACATAATTGTGTTTGTTTTTGAGATAATAAATTATTTTTTATTGTATTGAAGTGTCTCAACCTGCTGTGTTTGTTTTGCAGATGATAACAACAATCAATAAAGAAATAATTCTCTTGACATTATTTTTTTTCGAAAAAAGAGGCAAACAAAAACAAAACGGCCCAATGATCATGTCTGTATCTGATCTTGCAGTCTATACATTATTCTTCTTAATGGGATAACATTTTCTCTGTAACTGTCACATACATTATGAACTACGTACATTACATTTTCAGGTACGGACCTTTTCTTGATAGAAAAAAAGACATGTCTATCTTCAAAATGATCCCAAACTTCCAAACATGTCTACTCTGGCGAATATGAAGAAAGCTTGTTACAAGTTTTTCAAAGCTGTGTTACATATGTCTTAAAAGGAAAAAGAGTAGAAGAGAATAGATGACAATCGAAGGCAGTAAGGCTATAAATCACAACTTACATCCATTGGGGTTTTTTTTTTTTTTTTTTTTTCATTTTTAAATTCCTTTGGGGAAAGTTTTTGTTCTTTCTCTTAAGGTGGCATCAGAATCGACATGAAATATATGGAATAGGGTTAATCATTTTGTTCCTGGAAATAGGTCTTCTTGTGCGTCATGTTTGTCCGAAAAGAACTGTGCTTCTTTCCCTCTCTTTAAGTCTCTCACTATTATTCTGTGTCTGTCACGCTGTATCTTGCTTCGTCTTTGTCTATCTGTCTATTTCTGCTTCTCTCTCTCTCTTTCTCGCTCTCGCTTCTCTCTCTTCTCTTCTCTCTTTTCTCTCTCTCTCTCTCTCTCTCTCTCTCTCTCTCTCTCTCTCTCTCTCTCTCTCTCTCTCTCCACATCTGCTGACATGATCTACATCTATCAATAAAATCACTGAAGAATATATATATATATATATATATATATATATATCTATATATATATATATATATGATAAAGCTAAATAGAGGAGAAAAAGCAATAGAAAGTCTCAATCTGCTCTGTTTGTTTTGCACATGGTTACGAAAAAATGTAAAGAAAAAAAATCTGCCGAGATAATGTAAAAAAAAAAAAGGATTGAGGATCATAAC
>CM054134.1:116279052-116281552 GCA_028751875.1 Rapana venosa
TTCCATCTGTCTTCTTACCTCTGTCTCTGTATTTGTCTCTTTTTCAGTTGATATAAAGAGTGAGAGTACACAATTTCAAAGCAAATTGGCCAAGGCCAAACGGTTAGTCCCTAAATCGGACATCTCCGCTGGGACTTAAATACAATCACATGCCAGACAATTTTTGTGGCAGTTAGTGATGAAAGCAAAGTTTCAAGACATACATTAGCATGGTGCTAGTTTTTAGCATGGTGCTAGTTTTTAGAATGGTGTATGGAGATTTGTCTACAGCCATGCCAAGCTTTTTGCAGGACTACCTAGGGATAGCTCAGTGGTCGGAGCACTCGCTTTCCCCCAGCCAAGTTAAGCAGCGTCGAGCGTGGTTACCAGTTGAATGGGTGACCCGGTTGCTCGCCTTGGCTTCAGTACAGTTCCCCCAGTTCACCCAGCTGTAAATGGCTACCTGCCCTCTTTAGGGTCAGGGAAGGTAAAGCAGCGAGGGAGAGGAGATGGGCGCCGCCCTCAATATGCTGGCCCTAGAGAAGTGAGGTCTCTGATGCCTCGCTCCCCTACGACCTTATAGGTTATGGGACTCCTTTACCTTTTACCTTTTTACCTGAACTGTGCTTTAAAGAAAGGTGTTGACAAGTGCCCTGACGTCTGACAACGCGCAACAACAGAACATACCAACATAACACAAACAGACAACAAACAGATCACATACCCATGCGCATGCACGCACGGAAACGCGAATGCATACAAACGAAATTGCCGCGCATAAGCGTAGGTGCATATGTACAGACAGGCAACCAAAACAAACCTAACACTTTATTAATAAAGACCCACGAGTCTTATTCGAGGAAGCTTGAAATGACATTAATGAAATTCGAATTGCTTTTGATTCATTTATTCTTTTACTTCAAGGATAATATAATAAGGACGCATGCACATTTTTACATCTAGTCCCCGTGTACATGCAGTTGTGGAAATTTTGCCATCCGCTTCCATCAGCACAAAATAGCCTCCACTTCCTTCGGATGAGACTATAAACCGAGGACCCATGTGCGAACGCACGCAAAACATCTTGCGCACGCTAAATCCTGTTCCGCTTTTCGTAAGGGTCGGCCATTGTATGCCGGTGGGAGCAGATGACAGAATTTACAAAACCGCAAACACACGGGACTGGATGTAAAAAAGCACATAGGTGCTTATTCCATACTCCTCGATATAAAAGAATAACTAAAACTAAAATAAATAAATAAAGGTGGACCCGGTTTTAACGTGTGCGCAAAGAGAGGGGAGTAAGAGGGGCAAGCAGGTACTTATGCTACCTACAGGAGAAAGGGAAAAAAACAACAACCCAGTCCCCTGGACCATGTGTCCGCTGGACAGTGGCTCAGACATGGGCTGGCACTGTGGTCAGGAGAGAGATGCACGCGCAGCACTCTAACCACCAGGCTACCCTGTTCCCAGCCTTGTCGAGGAGAGAGCGCGTCGCCACGAGAAAAGCGTCAGAAACTTTTGGTTGTTTTTTGTGTTTGTTTGTTTGGTTGGTTGATTGATGATTGATTGGCTGATTGGCTGATTGGTTGATTTGTTGAATGATTTATTGGCTGATTGATTGGCCGCTAGATTGATTGATTGATTGATTGATTTTTTTTATTAGTTCGCTGATTGATTGGCTGATTGATTGGCTGATTGATTGGCCGCTAGATTGGCTGATTGATTGATTGGCTGATTGATTGGCTGATTGATTGGATGATTGATAAGCAGATTGATTGATTGATTGATTGGCTGATTGATTGGCCGCTAGATTGATTTATTGATTGGCTGGTTGATTTGCTGATTGATTGGCTGATTGATTGGCCGCTAGATTGATTGATTGATTGGCTGATTGATTGATTTGCTGATTGATTGATCTATTTATTGGCTGACTGATTGGCTGATTGATTGATTGACTGATTAAAATCTCCCTGTCTCTATAGAAATGATGTATTGACTGACTTTTTCTACAAACTGTTGCAAGGGGCAGTTCTCTTCTCTTGGCTTATTTTACGGGAGCTGAATCTGTGTTGTATACAAGAAACCGGCTTACTGTTAGATTGAAAAAAAAAGACTAATACCCAGTTCACCTTTTTAAGATCTAGAAGTTGGGCGACCATTTTCGGGTTGAAAAATAATTTAGGAATTAAACCCGCGCTGTTATGTTACATCCAGACTCCCTAGTCACTGTGTGTGAGTGTGTGTGTGTGTGTTGTGTTGTATTGTGTGTGAATGTGTGTGAGCGCGTGTGCGCGTAATATGTGTGTGCATGCGTGCGTGCGCACATGTGTGTATGTGTATGAGTGCGCGCGTGCGTGTGTGTGTATGTGCATGCGAGCGCGCGCGCATGTGTGTGTGTGTGTCAAATCAAGTCAAGTCAAATTTTTATTTCCAGATGGTACATTGCATAAGCAATGCATTTGCTTTTTTTTATCAAGCCATCTATCTAAGAACAAATTTCTTAATGACAATACTGAAA
>CM054134.1:116291552-116294052 GCA_028751875.1 Rapana venosa
AGGACTTAACGTGTGCGCAAGACGTTCTGCGTGCGTTCGCACACGGAGCCTCGGTTTATAGTCTCATCCGAAGGACTTTTGGGGAGAGTGGATTCTGCACTGATGTTAACTCCAGAGGAAAAGACCCCTTTGAACGGGAATCGAACCCGGGTCGTCAGATTGCGAGCGCAATGTTCTAACCACTAGGCTATCACATCCCCATCACCTTCACTACCACCACCACCACCACCAACATCAACAACATATCTCTGAATAAGATTGGTGTAGCTCATAAATTCCACTCAGATTATACCCTACAATCTCTTCATCCTGGAAGTCCATACATTTTTAATGTCATAGCGATTCCTTTCCTGAACAAGACCATTACTTTTTTTCCTGAAAACCACTTTGTGAATCCTTCTCCTAACACTCCACCTCCCCTCCCCTCCCCACTACGAGCCAACCCCCCCCCCCCCCCACCCCCACAACAAACAAGCTCTCTCTCCCCTCTCTCTCTCTCCTCTCTCTCTCTCTCTCTCTTCAAACTGGTCGGCTTCTCTCTGTCTCTGTGTGAACGGGTGTGCTGTTAGTAAGCTGCTGCAAATTTTTGCATTTTAGCTTCAAAATGTCAGTTACTGGCCTTCCAGCAACTGTAATAACAACTTTAAACGCCCTGCTGATCGACAACGTCGTATCGAGTTGGAAAGTCGCAGGGGAGAGCGGCAGCGTTGTGTTCGTCTTGGGAATGAAGCCAGTTGACAAGTCAGTATCAACAGAAATGGCGGACTCCGTGCTGAACCGTAACTCCGTGTTCAGTACTATCGCAAGAAACCCCCTTGTCAAATACGTCGCGATGTCCAAAGAAGCAGACAACACCAAGAAAGACAGGCAAGTCGCCAATGTGACAGTGACAGTGTCTTGGAAGAGCCGGTCTTGTGTAACATTGACTCCCTGCTCGATGTGGAAACAAGAAAAACAAACCAGTGTGTACACAGAACTGTGTGTCAGCAGTGCAGTGAATGCCTCGGCCACACCAGATTCACTTGATCTACTGTGTGATCCAGCAACAGACAGCAAGATCGGTGTGTCTTCTGAGGCGTCTGATGTGCAGGAAGAGCTGACAGTTGGCTGCACAGTGGATGACTCTGATACTGGTATTGTGAAACAGTATGTGTCTACTCTAACTGACAAACGTGTGCAGCGTCGATTAAGGGACAGCAAGAGAAACACACGGTTTCGAAAGGTGGTGGTACATAGTTCAGGGGATCAAAACATTGTGATGTGTGAATCAGATGACATCACCCTGGAATACTCTTGGAATGGAGATCCTGGCGAGGAATCCAAGTGTATGTTCTGGTACATCAAGCAAGAAGAGAAAAACATGTTGCCAGAAGAACGTGTCAGGCTTGCCAGACTTCGTAAAGGGAAGCAGTGTACTAACACACAACAGGCAGGGACAGTGGTGAGTGCTGAGCGGGAATTACATCATCTTCGGGACCTGATCCAGTCTTACATGGGCTGACTTCGCTGGCTGTAGACTGGAAAAGGAAAGGCTGTTTTAAAATTGATACACTTGAGACACAGACAATAATGTATCCAATCTTGATGTACATACCACTACTGCCATGGTTTCCATGTCATTGTAATCGCATTGCGTTCGATACCGCGCTGCAGCACTATACGGCTTGATTGCTAAATAGCAATAAATTTTGTCAATTGTCAATTGTCTCTTTTCATCTGTCTGTCTGTCTATCTATCTATCTATCTATCTATGTATCTATCCATCTATCTATCTATCTATATATCTATCTATCTACCTCTCTGTCTATCTCTCTCTATCTATCTCTCTATCTCTCTATCTATCTATCTCTCTATATATTTATCTATCTGTCTGTCTGTCTGTCTCTCACTCTCACACACACGCTCTCTCTCTGTGTCTCTGTCTGTCTCTCTGTCTCTCTGTCTCTTTCTGTCTCCCTCTCTCTGTCCCCCTCTCTCTGTCTCTCTGTCTGTCCCTCTGTATGTCGCTTTCTCTCTGTCTGTCTCTATGTCTGTCTCTTTCTCTCTGTCTCTGTCTCTCTCCTCCTCCTCCTCCTCCGCCTCCGCCTCCTCCGCTACCTTCTAATAATAAGAAAATCCACAAATCGTGAAATTTATCGATCAACTCCAAAAAGCAAAGGACAGATGTGAGTGGGATGTGAGTGGAGGATATACTGGTTGCAAAATGGCTGAGCAGGGAACAGCCTTCTGCTTGTAATCACTGGGTTTGAGAATGATAATACACAGTGTTGATGTGACAGTGTGTTGGGCTTTGTCTGTTCTTTAAAAAACAAAAGAAATCTTACTCTCTTTCTGTTCTTTTTTCTTTGTTTTTTTATTCTTTTGTTTTCTTTTCATTTCTTTTCTTTTCTTTCTGTCTTTCTTTTTTTTTTTCTTTCTCTTCCTTTGCCTGTATCTCTGTTCTTTCTTTCTTTCTCTATTTATTTATTTATTTATTTATTTATTTATTTATTTGTCTATC
>CM054134.1:116301552-116351552 GCA_028751875.1 Rapana venosa
TAGAAAGAAAGAAAAACAGCAAGAAAGAAAGAAACAAACAAACAAACAGAAAAAGGTAGCAATAATAACCGAAGAAAATTAATATCAGATAAAACAAAAGAAACACACACACACACACACACACACACACACACACACACAAATAGACAAACAAACACAAAAGTACAGAGAGATAAACTAGTGAGAAGTCATGTTTTTAGGTTTCGTTTTTAATACAGATTTGTTCTCTTAATAATACAAAAAGAACTATGTGTCTGAATTTTACGGGGGGTGGGGGGGGGGGTGGCCTAAGCATATATTTATAAAAATACTTTGACCGAGAAAACAGTTTTTTTCGTTTTTATATTATAGAAAAAACCCCATCTTAATCCTCCTCTTCTAGGTTTCCATAGGGGTGGGGGTGGTCACATGTTATTTTTTCCTAAATAAAGAAAAGAATAGTGTATCAGTCTGGGAGCAAATCTCTGGAATCAAGACAGTCTGCTTACCTGTAATATGAGAGTTTGTCAAGTTTTAAATCTGTATTTCCTGCATTTAATTGGGGACGGGATAGCTCAGTGGTCGGAGCACTCGCTCTCCCCCAGCCAAGGTTAAGCAGCATCGAGCGTAGTTACCACTTGGATGGGTGACCGTTTGCGCGCTTTGGCTTCAGTGTAGTCCCCTAGTTCACCCACCCAGCTGTAAATGGGTACCTGCCTTCTTTAGGGTCAGGGAAGATAAAGCAGCGAGGGAAAGGAGATGGGCGCCGCCCTCAATACGCTGGCCCCTGGAGAAGTTAAGATCACTGATGCCTAGCTCCCCTAGGACTTCATAGGATTATGAGACACATTAACCTTTTACTGTATTTCCTGTACCGTAAGGAGGATGCTATTCTGGTTATCTATACCCTAGCTAATACCCATTCACCTAAAAGCATCAAAGAGAAAAAGAAGACGAACACATATCTACGAAACTTCCATACATAGCTTTGATAACAAGACTGCTTTTAGATCAAAATCTGCGTCTATATGAGATGTGAATGTGACCGAAGACGGACAGACAGATGGTTTATTTTGAGCTGGTTTTGGTTGAGGATTGGAGCGGGGAAGGGGGAGGGGGTGAATTTTCATTTCTGATGTTCAAAGTTTCTTTTTTTAGTAAGGTGTGGAGTCCTCAGGATTAGATGATTAGTTGGGAGAGAAAGAGAAAGAGAGAAAGAGAGAGAGAGAGAGAGAGAGAGAGAGAGAGAGGGGAGAGAGATACAGACAGACAGAAAGACAGACAGAAAGACAGACAGATAGACGAACAGACAGACAGACAGACAGAGACAGACAGAAAGAGACAAAGACAAACAGAGACAGACAGAAGAGACAGAGACAAACAGAGACAGAGACAGAGACAAAGAGAGAGAGAGAGAGAGAGAGAGAGAGAGAGAGAGAGAGAGAACAAAGACATAGAGCGCACGCGCATGTGTGTGTGTGTGTGTGTGTGTTTGTGTGTGTTCTTCTTGTGTGTATGTTTGTTCTTTTTGTTGGTAATCAACTCAACCCTTTATTTATTTTTGTCTGCTTCATTTCTTTTTTTGTGTTGCTCTTTTACAGCCGCTGCAATGCTAACGCTTTGCTCCTGGTCCTGTCTTCTTGCCTTTCAGGGTTTGGTTGTTTTTTTCTTTGCTACACGCATTATTCCCTGTACTCACGGGGTTTTCTTTGGCAAACAAAGTTCCTCTTGCGGGTGACTATTCCTAGTGCTTGTGCTTCTTTGTATTGTATGTGTTGTTGTTGTTGTTGTTGTTGTTCTTGTTGTTCTTGTTCTTGTTGTTGTGCGTTCCCCCTGCTTAACACTCTGCGAGGTTACCCAGAATGTAGCACTCCGACTCACTCATCCCATCTGGGAATCACTGTGAGATTGAAATTGCACACTGGATGAGAAGTTTGCGTCGACGACTGGTTTAAAATACCTCGCCGCCATATAGGCAGCCATAAGTACCTCGCCCTATAGTCAGCCATACTCCGACTTCAGGGTGGGTTTTTTCTCCTTTAAAGGAGAGAGCAGGTTGATATGTTAGTTAATTAAGAGCTTGTCATGGCTGAAGGCAATCTCAGCACAACCTTTTACAACATAACAACATTTTAACGTAGGACTTGGCAATTAGCTGACATCGATAACTGACACGGCTTTTGGCCTGAGCTAAAGTCTTTTTTTTATCTCATAAGCGCAAAACAACCTTCTAAGACAAAATATTTTTTAAAAACGTAGCCAGCAGTGAGATCAGCGATTCATCCTTCCCTCCCACCCTCTGTCCTTTTTCTTTTTTGTTGTTGGTCCATATGTTTTCTCTCCATTTTTTGTTGTTCATCATCCATCTTTTCTCTTAAAATCTCCCCTGTCCTCTCTTCTCTTCTGTTTACGAGTGTGCTCTTTGTTTGTGGTTTGTTCGTTTGTTTGTTTGTTTATTTTTTTGTTTGTTTGTCTGTTTGTTTGTTTTACTAGTTTTTTTTTTTCCTTTTGCCGTCTGCTGTCGTTTCCCTCTTGTGTTTGTTTTGTTTTGTATTTTTTCTGTTCAGTCTTAAATTTCCAGTTGATGAGTTGCTGATTGATTGCTGCACTGTTGTGAGGAGTCTTGTTTAGTTGTTTGTTGTTGTTGTTTTCTTTTTGTATACATGTTTCAATCTATGGAAACAGGACATGTTTTAAAGAAGAAAAAAAAAAGCGGCAATTGTTTTTATTCAGTTGAAATGAGATGAGGTTTTCTAATAACTGATGCCAATATGACACGTTAAATCCTGTGCCGCTTTTTGTAAGAGTAGGCCATCGTGTGCCGGTGAAAACAGATGACAGAATGTACAAAACCACAGACACACGGGGACTGGATGTAAAAAAGCACATATGTGCTTATTCCATTGTCCACGATATAAAAGAATAAATACATGAAAAACATAACATAACATAAATAAATAAAGCAAACAGTGTTCATAGAGTGTGTGGTTATCAGTCATATTGTGCTTGTGGGGGGTTTGTTTGTTTATAGTTTATAGTCTGGGTTACTAGTACACCAAGAAACTTTTATTTTTTAAACAGAAAACTCCCAAAACTACATTTCTAATCTCACAAAAGTAGGAACCAGACACGCTAAAGAAATAAATAAAGCTCCAAAATTCAACCAAGCTAGCAAATTAGTTAAATAAGATCGTAGAGTTACAAAAAAAACCCCAACAACCAACAAAAGACATATCCAAAACATAAACAGAACATGACCAATATAAAGTCATTCCTACTCCGCCATTTACTGCTATAAGTGATCACTGTCTGCCTGTTAAAATTGCAAACAAGCAAAAGAAGCAATCAAATAAACCAGCAGGTAGCTTTCTCACCTTGTGACTGAGCATGCGAACAGCAAATTAAGCAAGCAAGCAAACAAGCAAACAAACAAACGACGACGTTTAGCGCTCTGCCAGAGTGACAGACTCTGGTGTTGTTGCAGGGATGTGTGTCAGGAAGGAGATGGCAGCTTCCTGTTGTCTTGTTAATGCACCATTAACAGAAACGCGACAAAGAGGCAATGTAGGCGTATTATCTGTGTGTGTGTGTGTGTGTGTGTGTGTGTGTGTGTGTGTGTGTGTGTGTGTGTGTGTGTGTGTGTGTGTGTCTGTGTGTGACGTGTGTGTGTGTGCGCGCGCGCACGCCTGCACTTCAGTCCAAATAAGGATGATAATCAGGACAAGAAGAGTTCGGAGGATGAACTAATAGGAAGTGCTGATGCTTGTATGTATGCGTGCGTGCGTGGGTGTGTGTGTGCATGTGTGAGCGGGATGCAGGGAGGGGGCTGCCATGCGTGGCTGCGCATGCGCACGCGCGAGATGTGTGTGTCAAAGTCAAACTTTTATTTTCAGATGGTACTTTGAATAAGCAAAGCATTTTCTATTTTTCATCGTGTGTGTGTGTGTGTGTGTGTGTGTGTGTCAATGCACGTGCGCGCGCGTGCGTGCGTGTTTGTGTGTTTGTGTGTGTATGCATGTGTGTGTGTGTTTGTGCTTAGTCAGCTGGGACTTGTTTTTTTTTATTTTTTGTTAGTTTCCTTTTTTTTGCTCTATTACCTCTGCTGCAGTGTGAGACTTTTTTTTTTTTACTTCTGGTCTTATTCTGCTGCCTAGTAGGTGCTTTTTTGGTACTTCAATTATTCTGCTTACTCCTGGTGAGTTCTTTAGCAAACAAACAACATTCCTCTCTTGAAGACCATTCCTAGAGATGGTGTGTGTGTGTGTCTGTTTGTTCTTTTATTCTATAAGTCCAGGACAGTCTTCCAAGACAAAAATACATGCAAACACTGTTTACCCCAATGCCCTATCCCCCCACCGACTCTCCATTTTTTGTCCACATGCCTTCTTTCCATTTTTGTTTTCATCCTTTTTACTCATAATGCTCCCCTGTCCTCTCTTCTTTTATTTCTGCAAGTGCTCTTGGTTTTTTGTTTGTTTGTTTTTTTGGGGGGGATGTTTTTTTTTAGTTGCTAGTTTTGTTTTTCTTTTGCTGTCTGCTGTCGTTTCCCTCTCATGTTTCGTTTTGCTCCAGTCTTCAGTTTCCAGTTCATGAATTGCTGATTGAGTGCTGTACTGTAGTGATGAGTCTTGATTTTGTTTTTCTTCTTTACATGTTTCAATCTGTGAAAACAGGAAATGTTTTCTGTTTTAAACCTGAAAAATACTTCAATTGAAATGAGATGAGGTTCTGCAATAATGGAACACCAAAATAGCAATAAAGCAGACGACATCCACAGAGTGTGTGGTCGTCAGTCATGTGTTCATGTTGTTCTATATTGTTCAGAGTGTGGGTAACTAATACACCAAGAAACTATACACAACTGAGAAATAAAACCAAAAAGATTAAACCCGCAAAACTACATTAAAAAATTTACACAAGTAGAAACTAAACACGTGATAGGAAATCAAACTACACAACAAAATCAAACTAAAAATCAGTGGAATTAAATTACGAAATTACTAAAAAGAAGAAAAAACGATATTAATCAAAACAGCGTAAAGAAAAATAACAAAATGAAGTAGTCTCTACAATTGACTGGCTTACCTTTTCACTACCTGTCTAGTACAATTGCAAACAAGCAAAGGAAGCAATTGAATAAACCAACAGGTACCTTTCTCACCTTGTGACTGAGCACACGAACAGCAAATTAAGCAAGCAAGCAAACAAACAGACAAACAAGCAAGCAAAGAAGCAAGCAAGCAAACAAACAAACGATAACGTTTAGCGCTCTGCCAGCGTGGCAGACTCTGGTGTTGTTGCAGGGATGTGTGTCAGGAAGGAGATGGCAGCTTCCTGTTGTCTTGTTAATGCACCATTAACAGAAAGGGGACACAGAGGCAATGTAGGCGTATTATCTGTGTGTGTGTGTGTGTGTGTGTGTGTGTGTGTGTGTGTGTGTGTGTGTGTGTGTGGTGTGTTTGAGTGAAGGTACAAGGGTGTGTGTGTGTGTGTGTGTGTGTTTGAGTGAGGGTACAAGGGTGTGTGTGTGTGTGTGTGTGTGTGTGTGTGTGTGTGTGTGTCTGTGCACGCGCACGCCTGCACTTCAGTCCAAATAAGGATGATAATCAGGACAAGAAGAGTTTGGAGGATGAACTAATAGGAAGTGTTGATGCTTGTATGTATGCGTGCGTGCGTGCGTGGGTGTGTGTGTGCATGTGTGAGCGGGATGCAGGGAGGGGGGCGCCATGCGCGACTGCGCATGCGCACGCGCGAGATGTGTGTGTCAAAGTCAAACTTTTACTTTCAGATGGTACATTGAATAAGCAGTGCATTTGCTATTTTTCATCGTGTGTGTGTGTTTGTGTGTGTGTGTGTGTGTGTGTGTGTGTGTGTGTGTGTGTGTGTGTGTGTGTGTGTGTGTGTGTGTGTGTGTGTGTGTGTGTGTGTGTGTGTGTGTGTGTCAATGCACGTGCGCGTGCGTGTGTGTGTGTATGCATGTGTGTGTCTGTTTGTGCTTAGTCAGCTGGGATTTGGTTTTTTTTTAATTTTTGTTAGTTTCCTTTTTTTTGCTCTTTTACCTCTGCTGCAGTGTGAGATTATTTTTACTTCTGGTCTTATTCTGCTGCCTAGTAGGTGCTTTTTTGGTACTTCAATTATTCTGTTTACTCCTGGTGAGTTCTTTAGCAAACAAACAACATTCCTCTCTTAAAGACCATTCCTAGAGATGGTGTGTGTGTGTGTGTCTGTTTGTTCTTTTATTCTATAAGTCCAGGACAGTCTTCGAAGACAAAAATACATAGCAAACATTGTTTTCCCCAATGCCCCATCCATCTCCCCCAACCCACTCTCCATTTTTTTTGTCCACATGCCTTCTTTCCATTTTTGTCTTCATCCTTTTTACTCATAATGCTCTCCTGTCCTCTCTTCTTTCATTTCTGCAAGTGCTTATGTGTTTTTTGGGAGGGCTGGTTTTTTTAGTTGCTAGTTTTGTTTTTCTTTTGCTGTAAGCTGTCGTTTCCCTCTCATGTTTCGTTTTGCTCCAGTCTTCAGTTTCCAGTTAGTGAATTGCTGATTGATTACTGTACTGTAGTGAGGAGTCTTGTTTTTGTTTTTCTTCACTACATGTTTCAATCTGTGAAAACAGGAAATGTTTAAAATAAAACCTGAAAATTATTTCATTTGAAATGAGATGAGGTTATGCAATAATGGAAGAGCAATATGACAATAAAGCAGAGGACATTCACATAGTGTGTGGTCGTCAATCATGTGTTCATGTTGCTCTGTATTGTTTATAGTCTGGTACACTAGTACACCAAGAAACTACACACAAATGAGAAATAACACCTAAAAATGAAACCCGAAAAACTACATTTCAAAATTTACAAAAGTAGAAACTAAACACGTGAAAGTAAATCAAACTACACAACAAAAGCAAACTAAAAATCAGTTGAAGTAAATCACGAAATGACAACAAAAAGAAGAAAAAAAGATATTAATCAAAACAGCGTAAAGAAAAATAACAAAATGAAGTAGTCTCTACAATTGACTGCCTTACCTTTTCACTACCTGTCTAGTACAATTGCAAACAAGCAAAGGAAGCAATCAAATAAACAAGCAGGTACTTTTCTCACATTGTGACTAAGCACGTGAACAGCAAATTAAGCAAGCGAGCAAGCAAAGCAAGCAAACAAACAAACAAGGAAACCAACAATGACGTTTAGCGCTCTGCAAAAGTGACAGACTCTAGTGCAGCTTCCTGTTGTCTTGTTAATGCCCCATTAGCAGAAAGGGGACAGAGAGGCAATTTAGGCGTATTATCTGTGTGTATGTGTGTGTGTGTGTGTGTGTGTGTGTGTGTGTGTCTGTGTCTGTGTGTATTGTGTGTGTGTCTCTGTGTGTGTCTGAGTGTGTCTGTGTGTATTGTGTGTGTGCCTGTGTGTATTGTGTGTGTCTGTGTGTGATGTGTGTGTGTATTATGTCAAGTCAAGTCAAGTCAAAATTTTATTTCCAGATGGTACATTGAATAAGCAATGCATTTGCTTTTTTCATCAAGCCATCTATCTAAGAACAAATTTCTTAATGATTATACTAAGATACTACATTATTGCATCATTTACCATTAAATTAAACCAGTAAAAAAAGGAAAATCGATAAGGTAATACATTGAAAATACAAATTACCACATATACATATACACGCACACACATACTCATACACACCTGTGCGCGCGCGCTCACGTCCTCGCACACTTTGAATAAAAAATGTTTTAAGAATTAAGAAAAGAAAATCATAAAACGTCAGGACAAACAAATAACTTCACCTACTGTTTCATCCATTCTTACACGTTTATGTGTGTGTGTGTGTGTGTGTGTGTGTGTGTGTGTGTGTGTGTGTGTGTGTGTGTGTGTGTGTGTGTGTGTGTGTGTGCGCGCGTGTGTGTGTGTTTCTTTCTGTCTTTACTTATTTATACCACTTAAAGTCACGGCAGATTTCTCTGCGTGGAAACTTGGGCTGCTCTCCCTAGGGGAGAGCGGGTCGACACAAGAGCAGCGCAGCGCCACCCTTTTTTTTTTCTTTTTCCTGTCTGCAACTTTACTTGTTTCCCTATCAGTGTGTGTGTGTGTGTGTGTGTGTGTGTGTGTGTGTGTGTGTGTGTGTGTGTGTGTGTGTGTGTATGTGTGTGTGTATGTGTGTGTGTATTTGTTTAGCCAGCTGCAATTACTTTTATTACTTGTAAATTTCCTGTGTTGCTCTTTTACCTCTGCTGTAGTGTTAGAGTTTTACTTCTGGTCGTATCCTGGGGCCTTGTAGGTTGGTTTTTGTGTGTGTTTTTTTGGGGGTGGTGGGGTGGTGGTGGTGGTACTTCAATTATTGGCTTTACTCATGGGGTAATATTTAACAAACCAACAACATTCCTTTTCTGGATATAATTCCTAATGCCTGTTCTTTTCTTTCTCTTTTTTATTTCATAAACGTGAAACATTCTTCTAAGACGAAACACATAGCAAGCACTGACATTAGTGTCCCCCCCCACTTCCTCACACCCACTCCCCATTCGTTTCTTATTTTCTATTTCCCTGTTGTATGTTTGTTGACTGTGTGTTTGTTTGGAGGGGGGGGGGGTGCTTTCCTTTTTGTTTTGTTTTTGAGGGGGCGGTGTATACACATGCTTTCTCTCCATTAATATTTTTTTCTTTCTTCATCATTTTTTTACGCATAAAATCTCTTCTCCGTCTCTGTCTCTCTCTCTTTCTCTGTCTGTCTGTCTGTCACTCTCTCTCTCTCTCTCTCTCTCTTCTCTCTCTCTCTCTCTCTCTCTCTCTCTCTCTCTCTCTCTCTCTCTCTCTCTCTCTCTTACAGGTAAAATCTTGTTGTATACATGCTTTCTCTCCATTTTGTATTTTTTGTTCCATCATTCTTTACGTATACAAATCTCCTCTGCTCTCTCTGTCTCTGTCTCTCCCTTCCTCTCTCTCTCTCTCTCTCTCTCTCTCTCTCTCTCTCTCTCTCTCTCTCTCTCTTTCTCTCTCTTACAGGCAACATCTTGTTGTATACATGCTTTCTCTCCGTTTTGTTTTTTTGTTCCATCACTCTTGACGCATACAAAATCTCCTCTGCTCTCTCCTTTCTTACAGGTACTCTGGCTGCTTTAGCTAGTGCTGGTTTTCCTTTTGTCGTCTGCTGCTGCTGCTTCCCTCTGGCATTTTCTTTTCTCTATTCTTCAGCCTCATGGTGATGATTTGATGACGACATTGAACAAAGTGCGTGGTCGTCAGCCATATTGCAATCGTGAAGATTTTTTGTTTTTTTCGGGAGGGGAGGGGGGGGGGGGAAGTAGGCCTTACCAATCCACCTGGAATCAAAGAAAACATACAAATAAACGAACAAAAACCCCACGCACACAGAAAAAAACAAAAATCTAAGATAACCCCCCAGGATCCTCCTGACCCAAAAACAAATAAGCAAAAGTAAAAAAACCAGTAATGAACAGACGCAGTTGGTCGTTTGCAGATCATTACATGTTTTGATGATTATCAGAATTCTTTGTTTGATTATCAGAACATTGTCTATGATCAGGAATGACGATCAGTATAATGTTATTTATTATGTAAGCTCTTCGATTTGTTTGGTTTTTTTACAAGATTCAGCGCTATATAAATTCCATATATTATCATTATTTGCTTCAGCTTTACAAGTGTGGTAATATTTTTAACATATGGTTTTTTGTTAGCTTTGTTTAAAAAAGATATATTATTTTTAAAAAAAGAAGATCATATCATCGTTTGTCTAAAAAGAAAATCGAACAATTGTTTTTTTAAAAGCAGAAAGATATTTAAGTAAACTAGAGAAGTAAAAGCAAAACAAAGTAATGATAACAAATTAAACACATGAACAAAATACAATAGAAGTAATCCGTACAATAAAAAAGTCCGCTCTCTTTTAGGCTTAAACCTTATACTGCTGTTTTCTTCCACTGTTCCGCCCACTAAATGAATACAAAGAAGCCAATAGAACAAACAAAGAAACAGAGAAATCAACAAACAAACAAACACCGTTAACACTTTGCGACGAGCACACAAACAATACAGTAAACAAGCAAACAAACAAACAGCGATGCTCAACAGTTAGCTCGTGTGACAGGTTCCAGTGTCCTTTCAGTATCTTCTTTTCTTTTCTTTTTGGAGGACTCGGGAGGGGGGGGCGGGGGGGGGGTGGGGGGTAGAGGGGGGAGGGGAGGGGGTGGGGGGGGGGGGGAGGCTGACGTTTATAAGACACCCTGATGGCTTGTTTTCTGTTGCCTTGCTAAGTACGTCAATGAGGAAAAGGCCTGTAGGGGTCTTAGCCTTCCCGTGTGTGAATGTGTGTGGGTGTGTGTGTGTGTTGTGTGTGTGTGTTTTGGGGTTGTGTGTTGTGAGGGGGGGGGTTGCTTGCCTCTGTGTGTGGGGGAAGGGGAAGGGGGGCTTGCCTGTGTTGTGTGTGTAGGTCTTGTGTTGTTTGGGTTGTGTTATGCTGTGTGTGTGTGAGGGGCGAGAAAGGGAGAAAAGAGTATGCGTTCTTGCTTCTTGTGTGTGCATGCATGTGTGTGTGTGTATGTTTGTGTGTTTGTGTGTGTATGTGTGTGCGTCTGTGTGTTTACTTCTCCGTGTGTATATGCTTGCGTGTGTGATTCCCTCTCTCTCTCTCCTCTCTCTCCTCTCTCTCTCTCTCTCTCTCTCTCTCTCTCTCTCTCTCTCTCTCTCTCTCTCTCTCTCTCTCTCTCCCCTCTCTATGTCTGCCTGTCTCTCTCTCTCTCTCTCTCTCTCTCTCTCTCTCTCTCTCTCTCTCTCTCTCTCTCTCTCTCTCTCTCTCTGTCTCTGTGTCTGTGTGTATGCGCGTGCCTGATATTCTGTCTGTCTGTTAGTGTGCTCCTTCTCTCTTTCAGTCTGTTATTTTTGATTGTTTCAGTTTTGCTTCTTGACTGCTGCGATTTCATGTTCTGCTCTTGGTCCTGCTCTGTCTCCCTGTCCTGTCTTATGTATTTTGTATTTTATGTAGTTATGTACTTATTCTTTTATATCGAGGATAATGGAATAAGCGATTATGTGCTTTTTTTTTACATCCAGTCCCCGTGTGTATGCGGTTTTGTAAATTTTGTCATCTGTTTCCACAGGCACACAATGGCCTACTCTTCCAAAAAACGGAACAGGATTTAACGTGTGCGCAAGATGTTCTTCATGCGTTTGAACACGGAGCCTCGGTTTATAGTCTCATCCGAAGTTCTTCCTGCATCAAGTGGTCTGTGTACTCGGCACACAAACGGCTTTTTTCTGGTCAACTTCTTAGTTCCTCGTCGCAAAACGCTCAGACTGACAACTGTTGCTATATGTCATATGAGGGAAAAATTAATGCGTTGTGCTGCCGTGAAGCGCCTGACAAGTCAGACCCAGCACATCTGACTTCGGCTTGGGAGAGAACTATTATCGTTGAAGTTCTCTGTGCAGAGTTAGCAGTGGATGGAAAAAAGTGCAGGTTAATACTTATTTTCAGGTCTTTCTGGGGAAAAAAACGAAGGTTGGAGAATAGACCAAGAAGGCAGAACATGGTCACAAGACGGAAAGGAACAAGGCAGAAAGAAAGAGCGGGATAGAAAAGAGGGAAATCTTAGCATAAAATTTCGAGATGGTGGGGAAACTATTTATACTGAGAGGTCCCCGGCATCCCCACAGGGGATTCTTTTCAAATCAGTATCGGAATGTTTGTTAAGGTTTTCAGAAATATTCTCTTAATTAATAATCTAAAAGGAAACACGTAGCACTGGGATCAACATCCCTCCCCTGACCCCCCCCCCCCCCCCCTATCTCTAGACTGTTTGTCACCATGCTGTCTTGCTCATTTTTTCTTTCTTCATCCATCTTTACTCAGAAAACTATCCTCCTCTCTTACTTCCTTTCTTACTTTCTTTCGTTGTTGGTGCTGTTTGTGCTTTTTTTGCTTTTTTGCCATTTACTGTAGTTTTACTGCTTCTACTTTTTTCAATCTTCATCCTTTAGTCAAGTCAAGTCAAAAACACTTTAATCATCCCATGAAGGTAATTACAATACTGACAGGCAGATTGATACGCATAAAAAAATATCAAAGACACAAAAAGCTATACTTTCATATTGGTTATTCATTCCAAAATGACTTCAAATAAAAATATCACACACACACACACACACACACACACACACACACACACACACACACACACACACACACACACACACACACACACACACACACACACACACACGCACACATCAATTGTGAACAAAATATTAAACCCATTGACTTAAAGACATAAAAACTTGTTATTTACACACGCACATACGCAACACGTACACACACACGTACGTGCGTGTGCGAACGCACCCACGCACACCCACTACATACACCAATATATGAACTCAATGTTTTAAGACCATTCAAGACACTTTAGATTTCATAATGAGTGTTGCCCCTGTGGGGATGCCGGGGGCCTGTCACAATAAACAGAATCCCCATCTTCTGAAAAGTCCGTGGTAGGAAGCCTCTCTTTTTCTATCCCTCTCTTTCTTTCTGCCAATTGACAATTGACAATTGTCTTTCTGCCGTGTTCCTTTTCTGCTTGCCACCTCCTTCTTGTCTATTTTCGGCCTTCTTGGTCCATTCTCCTGGTTTGTTTGTTTTTTTCCAGAAAGACACTTCTCTCTTATGTCGAAGTCGGATGCGCTGAGCCTGACTTGTCAGGCGCTTAACGGCAGCGCCACACATGTTGGCTTGTATGAATGACAACAGCAATTTATTGCTGTTTGAGCGTTCGAAGAAGAAGAAGAAGAAGAAGAAGAAGAAGAAGAAGAAGAAGAAGAAGAAGAAGAAGAAGAAGAAGAAGAAGAAGAAGAAGAAGAAGAAGAAAGAAGAAGAAGAAAAAGAAGAAGAAAAAGAAGAAATGAATGAATGAATGAATGAATGAATGAATGAATGAATGAATGTATGTTGGTTGTTTGTTGCATTATTGTTGATAGGTCGGTCTGATTTTTCTCTTCAAGTGTTTGATCTATACAGATATTAAAAACATTTCTGGGAAAAAAATACTGCAAATAGGCGTGTTTTTTTTAATCAAAAATGGAACACAAACATAACAATAATAGTGAAACAAATACAGCTGCAGACAGGTAAAGAAAAATAAAGTGACGGGTGGAGCTGCTCTTGTGGCGACACACACTCCCCGGGGATAGTAGCCTCGATTTCACACAGAGAAATCTGGTGTGACTTAAAGTGGCAAAAGAATGGATACTATTCAAAAATGTGCGGGGCAGCAATATTGTATTCACTGTCTTTCTTCATTGTCTGCCTTAACCATCCGCCAAGGTACAAGAAAGAAAACGTAAACAAGCAGAAACAAAAAGCCCAACATGAATGCAGTCGGCAAAAACACAAAAACTCAAAACAGAACAACACTCGCACTAGAAATAACAAACTCGCCCCAATCCCCAAATCAAATAACCTTAAACAAAACAAAGCAAAGCAAAACCAAACTAAACGAAACAAAGAGCAAAAATTTAAATGAAAAAAATGAAATAAAAAAGTCAAGTAAAAGAAAACAATAGAAAAAATAGGTAACAAATAAGGAAATGTTATTCACTATTCTAAGCAGAATAAAACTGATAAACAAAATTGAATGATAAAATCAAATCATTTAAAATGAAACTGAACAGAATATTTACTATTTTGTTCTCTCTGTTTTACTATTTACTGCTTTGATTCTTCACACCGTGACTTCATCGCAATACCTAATACCACCTTAAGTGAACAGACGTAGAATTGACGAAACAGTCACAAACAAAACAAAACCCAAGCAAACAATGTTAACTATTAAAAACCAGACAGATTTGTTCTGTTTACCATTATGACCGGCACCTCACACGTCACCTGTCTCCATCACAATGGACAACGGTGAGGACTCGCCACTCTTTGTCATGAACAATCGCCAGGCCACACGGTCTCTGCTCCCTCCCTCCCTCCCTCCTGTGTAGGAGGGTGATGTGATGTCTTGCAGCCTCCCCTCCTCAGTGTGCTTCTATTGCTGCTGCTGCCAGCATCAATAATGTTGTTGTCCATGAAGAATGTGTGTTGCTACTGGCCTTCTTTCCTTTCTTCCTTTCTTCCTTCCTCCCTTCCTTTCTTCCTTCCTTCCTTCCTTCCTTCCTTCATTGCTGCTTTCTCTTCGCCGTGACTCTCCTCCTCTGTCGAGCGTGTTTACCACTTGGATGGGTGACCGTTTGCTCGCCTTGAGCTTCAGTACAGTCCCCCAGTTCACCCAAATGTAAGTGGGTACCTACCCTCTTTAGGGTCAGGGAAGGTAAAGCAGCGAGGGGGAGAGGAGATGGACGCCGCCCTCAATATGCTGGCCCTTAGAGAAGTTGAGGTCTCTGATGCCTCACCCCTCTTCGACTGCATAGGCTATGGGACTCCTGTACCTTTTCACTTCCTCCTCCTCCTCCTCTGAAGGTCTGATGTCATCAAGTCTGTTTTTTTTGTGGTTCTGTTAATGTGCCTGATATACTTCAGCTCTCTGTTGTTGCTGTCTAGGAGCATTTTACGCTGGACTGCCACCTCCTTAACCACGCTGATTTTGGTTCTGTTGTCTGCCTGTCTGTCTGTCTGTTTGACTTTTCTCTGCTCCTCGGCTAGAGCTCCTAGGTTCACCAATGGCAAGGTTTTGCGTCTGCAACCGTGTTGTTGGCCCCGCCATGAAGGTAGCCGCGCTCGGCTTCGGGGAAGCGTTGCTGTTTAAGTTTAATTCAAATTCTATTATTTTCGATGATAATGACTAGGAACTCTCATTTGCTTATTTTAAAAGTTCAGTCTCTTTGTGTCTGCAGTTTTGTACGTGTCGTCATCCGTTCCCACAGGCACACAATGACTATCTCTTCCAAAAGACGGAACGGTTTGCAACGTGTGTGCAAGATGTTCTGCGTCCGTTCCCACATGGAACCTAAGTTTATAAGTCTCATCCGAAGGACTTTTAAAGGAGTGGAGTCAGCATTGATGTTCAAGACTCTAGACTCAAGAATACTTTAACGTCTCAACAAGAGAAACTATGTTAACTCCAGGGTGGAAATCCACTAAAATGGATGCCTTAGTATTGGCTCGAACCCAGGCCATCAGAAAGCGAGCACAACGCTCTAACCACCATTCACACAAACAGCGAATCATGCAAGCAAGCAAGCAAACAAACAAACAAGCAAACAAACGAGCGATCTTGTTTATCAAGCTGGGAATGGGAAGGTCCCACTATTCTAAGAATGGCTTTTGTATTTTTTTTAAGCAGAATGAATTTTGTAAGAAGTGGGGATGACAGTTTCCTTCTCCTACCTAAGTACGTGATTGACAGGGAAAGCCAAAGTGCCAATGTAAAAAAGGTGTCTATCTTAGCCTCTGGTGTGTGTGTGATGTGGTGTTGTTGTTGCTGTTGTTGCTTCGATTTTATGTCTTTTCACTCAAAGTAATGCTAGACGAAAAATGTGTGTGTGTGTGTGCGTGCGCGCGCGCGTGTGCGTGTGTGTGTATGTGTATATATATATATATATATATATATATATATATATATATATATATATATATGTGTGTGTTTTTGTGTCCGTGTGTGTGTGTGTCTCCGTGTGTATGTGTGTGTATGTGTGTGTTCATGCTTGAATGCGTGTGTGTATATGTGTGAGAGAGAGAGTGTGCATGTGTGTATGTGTGTGTTGAAATAGTATTTATTTAGGGACAAACGCACGCACGCATGCAGGTATCCGTTCCCATGCCTACACATACGCACAGAGGCTGATGCGCTCAAACGAACGCACACACGTTTGAGTGTTTACGTACACACGCGCGCACACACACACACACACACACACACACACACACACACACAACACACGCACACACACATATATGTATATATATACAGAGTCGAAGGGAGAGAGACACAATGCATCTTGAGGATAATATTACTGACAGAGCTTATCACTGAGTGGTTAGAACGTTTGATTTTCATCCCGTGGATCCATCAAGTCAAGGCAGCAGCGTCTAGTAAATGAAGGCTAGTCATTCCGACACCCCCCAGGTCTGCTTCAAAAGCACACCTGCCAATATCTCACTCCCTCCGTGTTAAGTTATAAGCACGCAGAAGCATGTTCAAGCTCCCGTACTTTGTGACAACGTTTCCTGGTAACAGAGGGGAGGGGAGGGGGTGACATACTCATAGGAGAATAATGACGATCATTATATAACCAGTCGCTGACTTTGTATTACAGCTCATAATTCAGGTCTTTTCCTTCACTGGACTGACTAAATGATTTCTTCCTGACTCCTTGAGGAGTCATTTTGAGGCAATACATTAAAAGATTTCAGACAGTACGTTTTTTTGGGGGGCAAGTTGAACATGGCTGAGCTTATCCCTCTCCCTGGGTGTAGACTGCATGCTGGGTATATTCGAGTTCCCCACTCTACCAGCCACTCTACGTCTCCACAAAAAATAGACAGCTTTTTTATCACGCGCGTGCTTGATGAGATGAATGCGTTTTCCATAATATCAGACCTCGCTTTACACTCCCATTCCAATGACTTGGAGGAGAATGGAACCCGGACATAGTTACCAACAGCGATTCAAACCATCGACCTGGATTATCCCATCAAACCACAAGGTCAACGCTCTCTAAACCACCAGGGCTACTGTCAATCCTTGACTTGATCGATCCACGACCGACATCCTCATGAATATCTATGCGGGCAATCACCCACCACCACCCCTACCCCCTCCCACCCCCCCACCCCCCCAGTCCTGAGACAGGGAAAAGACAGATGACTTCCCTTTCTCTCGACAGGCTGACAAATGCCAAATTTCAACCCTGGCTGCTTTCTGTGGTCCTCAGTACAGTCTGCATAGTTCACCGCTCTACTCGACCTCTTGGCCTGGAGAGAGAAAAAATGAAAGTACACTGTACATAAGTACAATGTATATATATACAATGTATATATATATATACAATGTATATATATATATATATATATATATATATATATATATATATATATATATATATATATATATATATAAACCAGTGAATGTCTCCACCTGTACACCCCTTCTCGTTCCCTTCGCTCTGCTGCAGATTCCTTGTGCTTACAAACACCTAGATTCAGCCAGTCCACTGTTGGCCGTCGCTCTTTCTCTGTTTCTGGTCCATCGATTTGGAATGGCCTCCCTATCTCTCTTTGCCAAAGACCTTCTTATGACACTTTTAAATCCAGCCTCAAGACATATCTGTTTCAAACCTAAGAATTTCCTCTCCTGTTTCATTTCATACCTATCCTTTTCAACAGCCAAAAATTCCATCACCCTGCCAATATGTATATAATTGTGTGTATGTATGTGAGTGTGTGTACGTGTGTGTGTGTGTGTGTGTGTGTGTGTGTGTGTGTGTGTGTGTGTGTGTGTGTGTGTGTGTGTGTGTGTGTGTGTGTGTGTGCATTTGGACTTGTTAGAACTATGACTTGCTATTGGTTCCATGGCTGTGTAAGAATGAGTTGAGCGTAAGCACTTTGATTTGTCTGTGCAAGATACAGCGCTATATAAATTCCATTTATTATTATTATTATTATTATTATTATTATTATTATTATTGTTATTATTATTATTGATGTGAGGTTGTGAAGTAGGCACTGGAGAGGGCAAGGGTGGGTGGGTGGGTGGGGGTGGGGGGGGGGGGGGTGAAGAGCTTTACCAGGGTTCGCAACTCCCCCCTCCCCATCTACAATACGCTGCGTGAAACATAATAGCGGTGTGGTCCCTCCTCCCCTTCAAACATACCCAAATAAACACACACACACACGCACGCGCGCACGCATGCACATACACACACACACACACAAACACCCCATGGAGTTAAGGAAGAAGGGTGTTTTTTTTCAAGTCACACTGGGAATATCAGATGATCTTTATTGAAAGAAATGTCTTTTTTTTTAAGTTTTCGTTCCTCGGCTAGACATCCGTGGGGAGACCAGTGGTGAGATTTGTGCCTGTGCGACCTCCACCCCCCCTCACCCCCCCCCCCCCCCCACCCCCCACCACCCATCCCCCAACATTTAGGTATCCACATTCCGACATCGGTAATGGTGTCTAAACACGACACGAGTGTGTGCATGCAGTTTAACCAAAAAATTGCAACGCGTTCTTACCGGCACAAAATGGCGGAACGGTGTACGCAAGATGTTATGCATGAATTCGCACACGGGGCTTCAGTTTCTAGTCTCGTCCGAAGGACTTTGACATTTTAGTTCGACGTTTACTTCCGTCAAACTGGGAAGAGAAGGCAAGGCTGGGAATCGAACCCAGAACCTCACGGTGTACTTGCTGGGCAGGTGAACATCTTAACCATCCTGCCACCTTCCTTCTTGAGGTAGCTATCAAACTGTGGTTCTACAGTTTAGACAGAAGTCAACTTAAGTCACAATGGAGATATCAGAAAATAAAATTAATGCAACATTTAATTGAGATTCTACAGTTTGGGATAACTCAGTGGTCAGAGCACTCGATTTCCCCAGCTAAGGTTAAGCAGCATCGAGCGTGGTTACCACTTGAATGGGTTACCGTTTGTGAGCCTAGGCTTCAATGAGGTCCCCAAATTCACCCAGCTGTCAATGGGTACCTGCTCCTTTAGGATCAGGGAAGGTAAAACAGCGAGGGAGAGGAGATGAGTGCCGCCCTCCAAATGCTGGCCCCTTGAGAAGACGAGGTCTCTGATGCATCACTCCCCTATGACCACATAGTTTATGGGACACCTTTACATTTTTTACAGTTTGAAAGAGAGCCTTAGTCCTCAGATGGAATTATAAACCGCGGTCCCGTGACCGAATGCACGCACAACATCTCACTGCCATGAGGATCACCCAGAAAATGAGTTCTATCACGTATTACACCTTTGGCCTATGCCAAAAGCCGCGTCAGTTATTGATGTCAGCTAATTGCCAAGGCCTACACTAAAATGTTATGTTGTAAAATGTTGTGTTGAGATTGCTTTCAGCCATGCCAAGCTTTTGACGTAACAACCTGCACTCTCCTTTAAAGGAGGAAAACATTTTCTGAAGTCGGAGTATGGCTGTCTATATGGCGAGGTACTTAAAACAGTCCTGCACGCAGTCTTCTCATTCAGTGCGCATTTTCAATCTCAAAGTGGTTCCCAGGTGGGATGAGTGAGTCAGAGTGCACATTCTGGGTGACCCCAGAGTGTTAAGCTGGGAATGCAAAACAACAACAGCAACAACGACAACAACAACAACAACTTACCATACCTGAGAATTACATTAAGACTACAGATACCCACCGGATGAAAAAGCTGATGTGTTCACCTGCTTTCAAATACCTCGCCACCCCACACGCAGGCAAGCGGCATCTCAATCTCAGAGGATAGATAATTATATCCATTTACCTTCAATGGAAGGATAGTATAGCTTGCTCAAGCTAGCCAGCCTCTCTCACATACACACATGACGACACTCTCAACATCACCTTTCTTTTTTTTTCTTTCTAAAGCAAGACAGCACAGTATTGATTATGATGTAGCCCTTAGAGCGCAGAACAAAGAACTAGGACACAGCTTTTGTGCCTGGGCTGAGCAAAGTTGAATGAAAAGGTAAAGGCTAGAATATCAGACCTACTCAATTTTATAGCAGTGACAGCAAGACAGACATGCAGACAGACAGGCAAACAGATAGACTGATAGACAAGCAGACAAGTAGACAGACTGGCAGGTAGACAGGCAGGAAGACATGCAGGCAGGTAGATAGATAGACAGACATGCAGGCAGGTAGACAGACAGATAGACAGACAAACAGACGGGCAGGCAGGCAAGCAAACAGGTAGACAGACAGACAGATAGAAAGGCAGGCAGACAGGCAAGTAGACAGAGAGGCGTACAGACAGTCAGACAGGTAGACAGGCAGGTAGAGAGAGAGGCAGAGCAGACAGACAAGCAGACAGACAGACAAGCAGACAGACAGGTAGGCAGTCAGACAGACCGATAGACAGACAAACAATCAGGCAGGCAGGTATGCAGACAGATAAACAAGTACACAAACAACCAAACAAGCACACAGGTAGACAGACGAACAGACAGACAGACAAGCAGGCAGGTAGACAGGCAGGCAGGCAATCAGGCATAGAGGCAGACAAACAGGCATGAAGACAGACATGAAGACAGGCAGGTAGAAAGACAGACAGACAGACAGACAGACACGCAGGCAGGTAGACAGGCAGGCAGGCAATCAGGCATAGAGGCAGAAAAACAGGCATGAAGACAGACATGAAGACAGGCAGGTAGACAGACAGACAGACAGACAGACTAGTGGGCTGTCCAGTGGCAGGCATGCAGGCAGGCAGGCAGGTATGCAGGCAGGCAGGCAGATATGCAGGCAGGCAGGCAGGCAGGCAGGTATGCAGGCAGGCAGGCAGGCAGGTATGCAGGCAGGCAGGTATGCAGGCAGGCAGGCAGGTATGCAGGCAGGCAGGCAGGTATGCAGGCAGGCAGGCAGGTATGCAGGCAGGTAGGCAGGCAGGCAGGTATGCAGGCAGGTATGCAGGCAGGTAGGCAGGCAGGCAGGCAGGTAAACAGATCGATACCTGACGTGGAAAAGCAGCGAGGAAGAGAGGCGAGCAGCAGCAGCAGCAGCAGCAGCAGTAAAAAAGATCAGCTGGCCTGACATTGCCTGCACCCGATGACACAGGCCCGACAACAAGGCTAGGACCCTCTCTCTCTCTGTCACTCTCTGTCTGTCTGTCTGTCTGTCTCTCTCTGTCTCTCTCCCTCTCTCTCTTTATCTCTCTCTCTCTCTGTCTCTCTTTTTTCTGTCTCTCTCTGTCTCTCTCTCTCTTTCGTCTCTCCCCTTTTCTGTCCTGCCCTGTCTGTCTGCCCTTCCCTCTCTCCTCTCTCTCTCTCCCCTCTCTCTCCTCTCTCTCTAAATTAGCGGCCAGCCAGCCAGTGTGTGTTTGTCTGTGTCAGGCTATTTCGGGACCAATTTCTCTATTTGTGTCTGTCTGTCTATTCTTGTGTCTGTGTGTCTGTGTGTCGGTCTGTGTCTGGCTGTCTCTGTCTCTCTCTCTATCTCTCTCCCCCCCCCTCCCCCCTCTCTCGTTTCGTTCGCTCGCTCGCTCATTCTGTTTGTGTAGGTGTGTGTGTGGTGGGGGGGGGGGGGTGAATGTAAGTGTGTTTGTTTGTGTGTGTGTGTGTGGGGCTTTGTTGAGCTTTGTCTCTCTTTCAATCTGTCTCTGTCTTTGTCTTTTACTCCTCTCTTCCCTCCCTCCATCCCTTGCTCCCTTCCTCCCTCCCCCTCAAACCTTTCCTAATACACCATTTTGCCAGACGTTGTAGCTATTGTGTTGTAGAACTTGATGTAATATGTCCATACTTTCGGATCCATTCTATCTTGTATTGTGGGCCTAGGACCGATGTACAATAAAAAGTCTTACGTCCGATTTCTCTCTCTCTCCTTTTCTCTCTCTTCTCTCTCTCTCTCTCTCTCTCTCTCTCTCTCTCTCTTTCTCACCATATTTGATTTTTTTTTTCAAATGTATATCGCGGTTTCTAAGATTTAAAATAATCGATATTACAGAATGACAAGTTCATAAAAAAATAATTCAATAGTTGACGCATGCACACCTACACACAGACACAAACACACACAAGCACACACGCGCGCACACACGCACACAAGCATACACGCACGCACACATACACAAAATGCAGGCAGGCAATCACGCATGCATGTATGGATGCTGTTGTGCACATAAGATGCACGCACTACCCCACAAACACACAAACTCTCTCTCTCACACACACATACATACATACATACATACATACATACATAAAATACGTACGTACGTACATTCTCGCATGCATGCATGCATACATTCATACATACATACATTATTGCATGCATACATGCATACATACATGCATACACACATACATACATACATACATACATACGTACGTACATTCTCGCATGCATGCATGCATGCATGCAGCATACATACATACATACATACACACATACACGAGCGCGCGCGCGCGTGCATGCACACGGTATATCAGGCAAATTAACAAAAGGACACACAACCAGCAAGTCACTCGTCAGAGAGACAGGCAGGCAACAAGAAAGACAACAGAGACAGATGCCATTACCACACTCCCTTACTCACATCCCAAGATCGAAAAGCATTTAAAGAATGACATTCAAAGATGAATACAAAGACTAACTAGTAAGTAAATATCCAGAACTGAAAACGCCATCGAGCCATATGAAGATCTCCTGACTTCAGTGAAAAAACGCAAACTGAAGTGGTACAGGCACGTCACACGAACATCTGGACTGGCCAAGACTGTCCTACAGGGAACAGTACAAAAAGGGAGACGAAGAGGCGGACAGAGAAAACGATGGGAAGACACCATCAGAGAGTGGACTGGCCTTGAGTGAAACGACTTGCTACGGACAGCTGAAAACTGCGAGGAGTGGAGGAAGCTGGTTGCAAATCTTCAGTGGTGCTCCAACGGTCAACTAGACTAATCCTGATAGGTGAAAATGAAGTGAAATAATTTCAGACCCCAACTATCGCCACCTTGCGAAAACAAACGACCGAGTTTCCCAAATCATGCACATACATAGTACATGCTCTTTTACCTACCAACATGAACCAAATTTTAAATAATTGAACTTAATTGCGGTCGGTATATCGTCTGAAGCACTTCTGGAGTCAGGACACTCCAAGACAACTCACTGATTTCAATTGCTCATCAATCTCTATACTCTTGGGACGCAAAGGCAATTTGCATGTCAAACGCGAACTGCGTGTGAAGTTGCCAGAGGAGAAAGAGAGAGAGAGAGAGAGAGAGAGAGAAGAGAGAGAGAGAGAAGGAGAGAGGAGAGAGAGAGAGAGAGAGAGAGAGGGGGGGGAGGGAGACAGAGAGAGAGAGAGGGAGAGAGAGAGAGAGGGGGGAGAGGAGAGAGAGAGGGAGAGAGAGAGAGAGAGAGAGAGAGAGAGAGAGAGAGAGAGAGAGAGAGGAGATAGAGAGAGAGAGTTAAGCGAAAAATAAATTGACATGCCCTGTCACCGCAAGTTAAATCCGTGACCAGCCTTGACAAATCCAGCTTGGAGACATGACAGCGATCTTAGTATGCTTTCTTCTTGTTGTTGGGTTTGTTGTTGTTTTTTAAAGAACTTTTTGATCCATGGTTTTTCCCTCATGGGAATGCCGGGGGCCTGTCAGTTAAAATAGCATGACCACCATTTTCCCTTACAAGACAGACAGCAATACTTGCTGTCTGAGTGTGTGACATCGATGGCGACGAAGAAGAATCTCATGTTTTTGTTTTTTTTCTGGAAATTCTGTGCTAGGGATTCTCTCTTTTCTATCCCTCTCTTTGTTTCTGCCTTAGTTGTTCCTTTTCTTCCTGTCACCTCCCTCCTTCTTATCTACTTTCCTTTTTGGGGGGTCTATTCTCATTCCTTTGTGTCCAGACAGATTGAAAAGTTAACGATTTTCTCCCGCCCCCAATTCAGGATATGCTGGGTCTGATTTGTCAGGCGTTTAACGGCAGCACAACTCATTTTCACTTATATATATATATATATATATATATATATATATATATATATATATATATATATATATATATATATATATATATATATATATATATATAAGCAACAATAGCTGCTGTTTGAGCGTTCGACAAAGGAGAAGAAGAAGAATCTCATTGTTTTCTTCAGCTGGAGTTTTAAGGTTTATCAATGTTCAGATTTTGCGTATGCGACCCTTGGCCAATGTTAAGCTAGCTGCATTTCATCTTCAGGGTAGATTTCCAAACACCACACCAGGGTGCAAGCGTTTTCGAAATGTCACCATCAGTTCTTGCCGGCACGTTATGGTCTACTTTCTGAAAAGCGGAACAAGTTTTGATCTTGTGCGCAAGATGTTCTTCATGCGTTCGTGCACGGGAGCTTGGTTTACAGTTCCACCCGAAGAACTTACGGTAGAGTGGAGTGGGTACATAGGAGAAAAATCCCCTTGAACGGGTGTCTTGGTGGATTCTTGAACATTTACTTTGAAATCATTGGCCTTTTTCAGGAGATAAAAAGATAGGGTTTTATTCTTTTTGAATGAATCTGAGTGTGTGTGTGTGTGTGTGTGTGTGTGTGTGTGTGTGTGTGTGTGTGTGTGTGTGTGTGTGTGTGTGTGTGTGTGTGTGTGTGTGTGTGTGTGTGTGTGTGTGTGCTACCGATACTCCTGAGTGCAACTGTCTCAAGGGTTGAGGGGAGAAATGAAATAAGAGCTCAGAGCCAGCCATGCTTATTATCAACATCACTAAACCATTAAAAAAGCTCCAGACACAGCAGAGCTTAAGCGGCTGGAACAGAAAAAAGTTTTTGATTTGAAACAAAACTTTACAAGCGAAGGTTTATTTAATAAGAGGATGTGAACACCCAAAAAAATACAGACCTCGCTATAATAGATTAAAGAAAAGGAATGGAACTAAATTAAAGTTAGCCAAAAGTCAGCGTGACTGGAGTAATTTAACGAAAGTGATGTGAACCAATAGTGGAGTGACGAAAGGAAATCGCATTAAAGTAAACTCTGCTTTCACTCTGTTTAGAGGCAGTTGTGGTAGAACTGTACTGTAGTGACTGATGAGAGACTGGTTGTGTGAGGATAGTACACTGGCCTGAGTGTTCTTTGGCTCTCTGTTCACGTTGTCAAATGTTGTTGCTGTCGTTGTTGTGCGTTTCTCAGCTTAACACTCTGGGAGGTTACCCAGAATGTGCATTTTGACTCCTCATCCCACCTGAGAATCACTGTGAGATTGAAATTGCACACTGAATGAGAAGTTTGCGTGTATGACTATTTTTAAGTACCTCGTCATACAGGCAGCCATTTTCCGACTTCAGAGGGTTTCTTCTCCTGTACAGAGGAGCGCAGGTTGTTGTGTTGTGTTGTGTTAAGCTTGTCATGGCTGAAAGCGATCTCAACACATTTTACGACATAACAATATTTTAATGTAGACCTAGGCAATTAGCTGACATCAATAACTGACACAGCTTTTGACCTGGACCAAAAATGTCAAATTCTTGCAGAAGGAAAAGAGACATCCCACAAACATCCTACATTGCCAGCATCACTGAGATCAGTGGTCTGGGAGGGCTACAGGAGATGGTAGAACTCAGCAAAAAAAAGGAGAAATAGTGAGCTCTGGTGGCATTGCGTAGAGCTCTTAGCTTTGAGAGCTTTGAGATGGAGATAGTTGAGTTGTTGAGATATTATTGCTAGGGATATTATTGCTAGGGATATTATTACTAGGGTTATTATTGCTAGGGATATTATTGCTAGGGATATTATTTAGCTAGGATTGGGTTTGGGGGTGGGATAGCCAAGTGGTAAATCGTTGAGCTCGTGATCTGACGACCCGTGTTTGAGACACCACCCAGACGCCCGTTCAAGGGAACTTTTCCCTCCCTTGGAGTTAACATCACTATTGACTCAACTCTTGAAAGTTCTTCGGCTGAGACGGTAAACCGAGGCTCGCGAGCGATAGCACGCAGAACACCTTACATACACACTAAAAACCTGCTCCTCCTTTAGGAAGAGTTGACCTAGGCCATTTCGTGCTGGTAGGAACGGATGATAAAATTGTAAAGAAAAAGACGGCGTGCACATGGGTGATGTGTTTAGACTCCATACCCAAAGTCGGAATACGGATGTCTTGATGGCGGGTGAACGGCTTCATGTCCAGAATCTCACCATCGGCAAACCTGGGAGCTCTTGCCGAGAGACAACATTAGTGGGGAGAGTTTCCTTTTCTGTGGAGCTCTCTTGTCGCTGTTTCTGAAGTGGTTTATCCGGGGTTTTATTCCGTCTCATGTGTTATGTATTATTCGCCGTTTTTAAAGCAGCAATTCCCTATTTTGGTTCATGGCGATTCCTGCTTGCAAAGCCTGCATGCAATGTTTACTGCGTAAAACCGCAGACATGGTTTTCGATTTCTGTCATTCTTTAGCCATGGAATATTGCTGCAGGGTTTGAATCTGCCATTGCTGTGGGCTGGGTCATATTCATGTTATAATTATCATTATCGTATTTTTACTATCTCACAGTCAAACAAAAGTGTTATTGTTCCTGTTCTCGATTCTCTGGTTTGCCTCATATTGTGTTAAATTTTATCTTGGAGTTACAATTCCTTTTTATATTTGCAGTTGAATTTTTCAATATTTAATCTAAGATTTATGCATCTGTTAAAAACAGGAAATGATTGCCTATGAGTGTTGTATTAGGTGTGCATCAAGTCCACCATTTGAGAGATAAATATATTTTTACAAATTTTGGGCCTATGTGTTGCTCTGTTCACCAATGGTAATCATTTTTACCCGCCTTTAAGGTGGATATATTTCGACTTACCTGTATGCATATGTTTTTATTTTAATTTTGTGATCCGTTCCCACCGTCACAAAATGGCCTAGTATTTGGAAAAGCAACAGGGGTCTCTAACAAGTGCGTATAATGCTTTGCTTTCAGTCGCACACAGGTCCTCGATTTATAGTCTTATCCCAAGGACTAAATTTTTATATAATCCGTATGATTGTTACAACTCTTTATATTCCCCTAACTAATCTAATAAACGCATTTAAATACTTTTTTTAAAGTCTTGTTGGCACAACACTAACCCCATTCCCCTTTTTAAAAATTCGGTAACTTCAAAATCTCCTGTCTTTCTACACTTCTACCACTACTCGGATCAATAACTTAGTCTTCATTCTGTGACTTTCTATCTTGGCACTATCATTTTTCCAAGAGACTGCAAGCTTCATCAAAATTCATCATTGCAACGCTGTATATGTTTTCCTGCCTTGTACTCTTGATCACATCCCTCTTCAGAGACTTTCTATGCCACCGGTACCCATTGTTCGTACTACAATAGCTTTCTGATGTACACTAAAGTTCAAAGCTTTTATTTATCATTGTAGTGTTACGCTGCTACGTCTAATGAGACTCCTGTTAGCCCCTACCCCTCCTCCTACCCGTACCAAACGGCTATTTGATTACTGTGATTGTTTATTGAGAGATCAGATATGTGTGCGTGCGTGCGCGCGCGCGCGTGTGTGTGTGTGTGTGTGTGTGTGTGCGTACGTGCTCGCGCACGCAAGCACAACGTTCATGAGTGAGCACACAAAGCATTCGCTTTATCGTTTAAGAAATAGGCTAACTACTGCCTATCTGTACACTTGTTTTTATTTTTCACATGGTGATGAGTATCCATTACATGACGTTAGTCTTTAATGCCATGTATTGACTGGTATCATTCTGACCAGAACATTGTTGCATTTATTCTATTCTTTTATTTCCAGGATGATGAAATAAGCACTCATGTGCTTTATTACGCCCAGTCCCCGTTATTTTGTGCATATGGCATCCCTTTCCACCGGCACACAATGGCCTACTATTTCGAAAAAGCGGAACACGTTTAAACGTGAGCGCAAAATATGCAGCGTGCGTTCGCACACGGAACCTCGGTTTATAGTCTCATCCGAAGGACTTTTGGGGAAAATAGAGTCGGCACTGATGTTAACTCCACGGGAAAAATCATCTTGAACGCCATTCGAACCCGGGTCAGCATATCACGAATGCATCACTCTAACCACCTGGCTATCCCGCCCCCTCCCCCCTCCCCCACATTTAGAAGTAGTCAGGAACCAGCCCATGATTATGATCTTATTGAAAGTTAAAGTCAAACACTGCCATCATCTCATGAAGAATGTTTAGATTCAGTCAGTACCTGCAAGATTGGAATGTGGAGTTCCACAGGGATCTGTTCTGGGCCCTGTTCTTTTCACCCTCTACACTGCTCCACTGTCACATATAATTAACCGCCATCAGATCAACCATCATTTTTATGCAGATGACTCTCAGATTCTAAGCAGCGACACTCCTGAAAATCTGCCTTCTCTCTTTACAAATATGGCCCATTGCTTTCAAGATATCCAAAATTGGATGATACAGAACAAATTACAGCTAAATGCAGATAAAACAGAAACCATGCTTGTAGGGACCAAACACAAACTCTTTTCTATCACAACAGCTTCAATACAACTTGGCAGTGCATCAGTCCCTTTATCCACTGCTGTGAAGTATCTAGGGGTCATTATTGACAACACACTCTCTATGCAAAAATTCATCACTCAGACCTGTCAGTCCTGCTACTATCAATTACGGCGTATTAGTGCAATTCGAAAGTACCTGTCCACAGATGCAACATCCAAACTTGTTGCGTCTCTCATTCTTTCACGTCTGGACTATTGCAACTCTCTGTTGGCTGGTCTGCCAGCATCATCAATCCAATCCCTTCAACGTATACAAAACTCTGCAGCTCGTCTAATCCTCAGAAAGAAAAAATCTGAGCATATTACCCCTCTCTTGCAATCTCTCCACTGGCTGCCTGTGCCACAGAGAGTAAACTATAAGATCAGTACTCTCTGTTACAAATGTCTCCACAAAACAGCACCCGCCTACCTCTGTGAATGTCTTCACTTGTACACTCCTTCTCGTTCTCTCCGCTCTGCTGCAGATACCTTGTCCTTACGAATACCTAGATTCAACCAATCCACCATCGGCCGTCGCTCTTTCTCTATTTCTGGTCCATTGATGTGGAATGATCTCCCTCTCTCTCTCCGCCAAAAGCCTTCTTATGACACTTTTAAATCCAGTCTCAAGACATATTTATTTCAAACCTAAGATTTTCCCCTCCTGCCTCATCTCATAGTTTTTCCCTGCTGTTGAAGCCAAGATTCTATTGCCCTGCCAGGGTGTGTGACCTCTGTGTGTGTGTGTGTGTGTGTGTGTGTGTGTGTGTGTGTGTGTGTGTGTGTGTGTGTGTGTGTGTGTGCGCGTGTGTGCACATTTGGACTTGATGGAACTATTGCTTGTCACTGGTTGTATGACTGTGTAAGAATGAGTTGAGTGCAAGCGCTTTGATTTGTCTCTGCAAGATATAGCGCTATATAAATTCCATTTATTATTATTATTATTATTATTATTATTATTATATACAATACTCCCAGGCACAATACATGGTAGTATGTTCTTTCGATCCAGAAGGACCATAGAGCCGGAGCTTATCCCGGTTTCTGTAGCGTTAAGCGAACTGATGGTTTTTCACCACCCCTGTGACAGGACGCTAGTCTGTCGCCAGATACTTCCCCAGCAGAGCTGGTACCCACTTGTACACCTGGGTGGAGTGAGGAAAATAGGAGTAAAGTGTCTTTCCCCAGGACACAACACCGAGCCGAGCGGGATCGAACCCGCGACCTCTGGATCACGAGTCGACCGCCTAAACCACTCGACCACGGTGCCTCCATACAATACATGGTAGACATCACAAAATCTCTGTGTCCCTCTCTCTGTCTCTGTCTCTATGTGTCTGCCTGCCTGTCTGTCTGTATCTCTCTCTCCCTCTTTCTCTCTCTCTCATACACACACACCACACTCACACATACACACACACACACACACACACACACACACACACACACACACACACACACACACACACACACACATACACACACATATATACACACACCGCGCGCACGCAGAGAATAAAGAAGACGGAAGAGGGGGATATCAATCAGTATCAGCATTCTTTTCTCATATCAGAACTATACACTGGGCACGGGCTTACACACACACACACACACACGCACGCACGCACACACACATGCACGCACGCACGCACACATGCACATACACATGTGCCCACGCACACTATTAACGAAAGCTACACACATGTTCTAAAAAAACACAACCATACAACCATTTGCGTCACATTGTCTACTAAACAGACTAAAATCCACCATTTCATTGATTCGTGATCTAATACTCTCTTTAAAAAAAAAGAGATAAAGACAGACCTCAAATTCCGAGATCTATAGACGACATCCTTGCGTCTAATACCTTGCATTACTTCGATGGCTAGGAGAAGTGACCTAAATGCAAGCAATAGATAACTAGGACTTGTGCCTTCTTTCAAAAAAAGAGGGGCGGTGTTGGAGGGGAGGGGGGGGGGGGCTGATGGATGGGGAAAAGTCTGCCAGTCTTTCGGCATTCTATGCTGTCGCAGACACAGTACACTTCTCTGAAGACTGAAAGGATGCCACGAAGACATGATGAATGTTGGCCACAGTTGCAGAGGGGGGCGAGGATGTTCTCGGTGATCTCATTTTCTGATCTCAAGGTCTCTTAACTGTCATGGAATGAGGGGAAAGTTTGGTGGGTTTTTGGTGTGGGGTTGGAGTAGGAGGGTTTTTTTCTTCTCGTTCTATGGCTGCAGCTCTGACAATCATCAATCGTGAGATTCTGGCATATGTAACCGTTTATCTCCCCCCCAATCCTCTCCACCATTAGGTTAGCCGCATTCCGACTTTTTGGATGATGTCTAAATATGACATCTGTGTCCATGCGTTTTTTCCAAAAACAATTGTCATGTGCTCCTGCCGACACGAAATGACCTACTCTTCTGAAAATTGGAACGGGTTCAACGTGTGCGCAAAATGTTCTGCGTGTGTTCGTAGAGGCCTCGGTTTATAGCCTCATCCGAAGCACTTTGGCATTTGATTCGATTTTCTTCTCACACTCAGAAGAAGTGGCAAGGCTGGGATTTGAACCGAAAGTCTTACGTTTTTCTTGTTAGGCAGGTGAACGTTTTAACCGTCCTGCCGTCTTCTCTCCTGTTTGGTGGCATATGTTTTCGTTCCTCCGCTAGAGCTCTGAGGTTTACCAATAGTGAGATTAACATGCACGCTGGTGCGCGCGCGCGCACACTCACACACACACGCACGCACACACGCACACACACATACGTTTTCTTCAGATTCAACATATACTTGTGCATATCTAATCCCTATGCTGTCTTTGGTATGAGCTTTAAACAAAATTAATGTGAACGCATGCATGAACATTTATGCACCCAAATCAAAATCTTATTTTACGTTTCAAGTGAAGTTTAAATTATAAATAGAAAAAGGTATCTGAAAAAATAAGCACAAATAAACAAAACAGAATAAAAAGAAGCCGAAATACTTGCTCTTTGATATGTTAAGAGATAAGCTGTAAAAGGGGAACCTGCCTCTTTAGGGTCAGGGAAGGTAAAGCAGCGAGGGAGAGAAGAGATGGGCGCCGCCCTCAATATGCTGGCCCCTGGAGAAGTTAAGGTCTCTGATGCCTCACTCCCCTACGACCACATAGGCTATGGGAACAGCTTTACCTTTACCAAGAGATTAGCTAGAAAGGCTGTGCGTGGCTACATTCATAGTGCATGGGATTATGAAGCACACAAAAAATAGATGATCGAATATGCTAAAGTTTCATTTGTGAAGATCGATAAGTGTTCTAGCCTCGCAAAGCAGAAATAGAAGATGAAGAAGAGAGAAAGAGGAGTGATTTTTTTCCATACTTGTGCACTTTAGTACACACGGATTACTTCATCGTTATTATATATTATGCTTAAAGACCACTATCATTAATCAGACAATCAAAATAAAAACTACAGTGAATTACATAGATCATCCCAGTCTAATATTCTTTAGTCTTTTATTTCGAGGATAATGGAATAACCACTCGTGTGCTTTTTTCACATCCAGTACCCGTGAACACATTATTTTAGCAATGAACTACAATCTTCCCCGCGGGTGTTGTGTTGTTTCCAAAATGCCATATTTTCACAGAAATTATTCAGAAAAAAAATGTAGTGGTTGTACTAAATTGTGAAAAATGTAGCTGTCATGAGTAAGATTTTCGGCTGTGCGCGTTGTCTGTTCACAGCCCTGCTTGTCACATCACGGCCAGATTGCTTCCACCTCACTCCTTCCCCTCTCAGTCCCCGGGGATTCTGGGGGACTGTCAGTATAAACAGCATCCCTGTATTCTGGAAAAATGAATGATGTGCTAGGGTTTTCCTCTTTTATATACCTTTCCTCGTTTCTGCCCTGTTCCTTTCCTGCCTATCACCTCCTTCTTGTCTATTTTCTGCCTTCTTGGTCTATTCTCCTGCCTTTTTTTCCAGAAAGACTTAAAACATAACAATTCTTTCCCACGTCAAAATCGGATGCGCTGGGCCTGGCTTTTCATAATTATGCTTAACGGCAGCGCAACGCATTTTCGCTCCTATGGCAGACAACAATAGTTGCTGTCTGAGCGTTCGATGAAGAAAAGGAAGATTTCCACCTGACTGACTTGCAGATCAGCTATGTCCTGTGAAGCCAGCAGGCTGAATTCAGAAAGTGCACGGGTCAGTGGCGATTTCCGCTGTCCAGCTATTGTCCTGCCTGTCCCCTCAGCTTCAGGAAAAGCCTTCTTTCTGGTGCCAGACTAGAAAATACCATTCCGTGCTTTGTTGTCTTCTTCTTTCTTCTAGTCTCTGATTTCATGTTTGGATCACATGGGTTTATGATGTAAGAAAAAGTTGTTTGTGTGTGTTACATTTTTTTCATTCACGGCAAAAGGTATCCGCCACATGATTTTATTTTCATTGTACTACTTTAAATCAGAAAAATATCCTCTGCTTGAAATTCGGTCTGATCTCCCTGGGAAGAGCTTTTCATCACAAGAGCAGGGCCACCCATTTTTTTTTTATCCTTTTCCTGTCTGCATGTGAATTTGTTTCCATACCAGAATGCCTTTTTTCCCGTACAGAATTTTGCCAGGGACAACTGTACTTGTTGCTGTGGGTTCTTTTACGTGCGCTGAATGGATGTTTACACACGAGATCTCGATTTTTCGTCTCACCCGAAAGACTAGAATCCAAACCACCACCCACGATCAAGTGGACAAGGGAAAAGTACCGGGCACAAAATTAATGTTGATCGAACCCGGACCTCTAGCTTTCTAGGCAGCCACAGTGCGTTCCCTCTGCACATCCTGTGGGCGTATATCATGATAGGATCTATACAAATTTTTGAATGGGACTATAGACCGAGTTCTCGTGTGCAGCATGCGTTTAGCACACGTCAAAGAACCCACGGCAGTAAGGGAGCTTTCCCTGTTAAAGGTATGGAGGAAAAAGCATTCTCGTTGAAAAGTAAATTCGAACGCAGACGGAACAAACAAAAAAATTGCAGCACTGCTGTGATGAAGTGTTTAACCCGAGAAGAGCAGTGTAAATTTTTCGCCGAGACGGAAAATGTACATACAATACAATACAGTGCAATATAAAACAATACGATACAATGCAATACGATACGATACAATACAATACAATAAAACACATTGACTTACAGTTCTATCAATATTTTGTTTGTCTACAGTAATTATGTGACGCATTTGAGCTATATATCCTATCTAAACTAAACCGGCCAATAATCATAATTGCTGTTGAGGTGAATTGTTGTCGCTTTGATGCCCAAAGTCGACCTGATTTACGAGGCACAGCAAATACTACTGACTGAGAATCCAAGATGTAGTGTTGTCAATGTGTGTTGTTAAACTATGCACTGGAGAATGGATATCTTACATGGAAAAGAAATCAGAGAAATGACCGCACATCCATATGGGGGCCTGAGTGTATAAACAGTCATTTTTCATTTTTGTTTTATTTTCTATTTTACATCGATGACAATGGAAAAAGCACGTATGTACTTTTTTACATCCAGTCCCCGTGTGTATGCGGTTTTGTAAGTTCTGTCATCTGTTCCCACCGGCACACAATGGCCTACTCTTACGAAAAGCGGAACGGGATTTAACGTGCGCGCATGATATTCTGCGTGCGTTCGCACACGAGACCTCGGTTTATGGTCTCATCAGAAGGACTTTTGGTAGATGTATGCAGATACAAAGAAATCCTCAGGGATGCGCAGAAATACGCGCGCACAAATGCACACACACACACACACTCACTCACTCACGCACACACACACACACACACACACACACACTCACTCACTCACGCACACACTCACGCACGCACACACACACACACTGATCAAGGAAAACGCCCCTCAAGTGGGCAGCTTAACACTGTCATGACTGTAATCCGCCATGATGGAAGTGCTCTGCCCTTCAATGGGGGATAATTGGCCAGTCGTCTCCCTTCACAGTGGAAACTGACAGCCCATTTGCATCAGATCAAAGCTCTCTCTCTGTCTCTCTGTCTCTGTCTGTCTGTCTGTCTGTCTGTCTGTCTGTTCTCTCTCTCTCTCTCTCTCTCTCCTCTCTCTCCCTCTCTCTCTCTCTCCTCTCTCTCTCTCTCTCTCTCTCTCTTTCTTTCTTTCTCTCTCTGTATCTATCTACCTTTCTAGATCTAGAACATCTTGCACACACATTAAATCATGTTTCACTTTTCCGAAGAGTAGGCCATTTTGTGCTTTTGTGTGCCGGTGGGAACAGATGTCAAAATTTACATAGCTGCATGCACACGGAGACCTTGATGTAAAGAAAAGCACATTATCCTCGAAATAAAAGAATAAAAATAGATATATCTAACTGTCTATT
Organism: Rapana venosa; assembly: GCA_028751875.1. NCBI lineage: Eukaryota > Metazoa > Mollusca > Gastropoda > Neogastropoda > Muricidae > Rapana > Rapana venosa. The sequence goes on from CM054134.1 coordinate 116,336,091, forward strand.
AGCTGGTTATGGTAAAAGGTAAAAGGTGTCCCACAACCTATAAGGTCGTAGGGGAGCGAGGCGTCAGAGACCTCACTTCTCCAGGACCAGCATATTGAGGGCGGCGCCCATCTCCTCTCTCTCGCTGCTTTACCTTCCCTGACCCTAAAGAGGGCAGGTACCCATTTACAGCTGGGTGAACTGGGGGACTGTACTGAAGCCAAGGCGCGCTAATGGTCACGATCACCCATCCAAGTGGTAACGGGATCGATTCTGCTTAACGTGGCTGGGGAAAAGCGAGAGCTCCGACCACTGAGCTTTCCCATCCTCATTAGCTGATTAGCTGTCTTTGAATGCATGCACATCTATCTATCTCTATCTGTCAAACCATTATCCTCGAAATAAAAAAGTATTTTCAAAAAATCTACTTAACTACCAAGCTGCCTCTCTGTGTGTATATGTGCGCATGCGTGCATGTGTGTGATACTGTTATTTGAAGCTATATTGGAATGTTTATACCAATATGAAATGTAGCTTTCTTATGTCTTTCGAGATAATGATACGTATCAATGTACCTGTTAGTATCATTACTGACATTCATGGGATGAATAACGTGGTTTTGGTTTGACTTGGCTGGCTAGCTGGTTAGCTGTCTTCATAAACAGAACTCATTATCTTTCTTTCTCTATCTACCCATCCACTCCGAATACACATAACACGTTAAAGAATGGTTTGTTAGAACCAAGTCATAACCATGGTTAAAGCTCTTGTCAAAGTATGTTATTATCTGTCATCCATCCCTGATGAAGCAAGAATACAGCATTACACACTCTGTTATACTTTCGTGGCGAAACAGAGAAAGTGAACGTAGTACGCCATAGATCGGAGAGTGAAGGCCAAACCCTGGAAGTAGCGCTATAGCGATTACGTAGGTGGACAAATCAATCCGAGACAAAAGGGAAAAGAAAAAGGAAGACGGTTCCAGCGCTGGTATTATCTGCAAATGTCAGAGTTCCTTAGAAATGGCAAAGTTCCTTAGAAATGACAAACAGCAGCAGCAGCAGCAAAGTAGCAGCAGCAGCAGCAGCAGCAACAGCAACAGCAATACTGGTCAAGGCTGTTTTCGTCTGTTAGTGCCTTTGGGAGACCAATTGATTTTTATGTATTCTTTCTTTTCGTTTTTTTGAGGATAATGGAATAAGCACTCGTATGTTGTTTTTATATCCAGTCCCCATGTGTATGCGTTTTTGAAAATTTAACTTGCGTTCCCACTGGCACATAATGGCCTGCTTTTCCAAAGACTGGAACAGGATTTAACGTGTGTGCAAGATAAACTGCGTGCGTTCGCACTCGGCACCTTGGTTCATAATCTCATTGGAAGGACTTTCGGGGACAGGTGGTGAGTGGTGTCGGCAACGGTGTTAACTCCAGGAGGCAAAAATTCCCATTGAACGGGATTTGAACCTGGGTTAGCAGACCGTGAGCCCAGCACGCAACGCTCTAACCACCAGGCTACCCGTCGCTTTTATTGATGGACTGAATTGACTAGTGGAGGATTATTCAACCACCGTCACCACTTGAAAAAGGAGAAGGTGTTACCGTTTATTGATGGAAGGGACTGTTAATGCGTGCACAGCTAGACGCCGTGAACATGGAACATCACTCAGGAGAGGGAGAGATTAGTCTGTGGGGAATACTCACTGCTGACAGAAAGTAGCTAATGGCTGTTGTGGCTCCTAAGAATGGTGTACTTCTGGGTGCTGAGCTTTGGTGTTACCTGAAGTGTTTCAGGTTGTAGTATTACTGATTTGTTGTTTTTTGCTGGGACGCTGTGCGCAAACTTGTGTGTGTGCATTTTGGTAAAACCTGTGTCCATTGAGCTTCAAATGTGTTGGGTTGTTTGCTGTGTAATTATGAAGTTGGCTTTTGAAAGCTCACTTTGATTTATTAAAGAGGAAATAAAAGGTTGGGTAAAAAGTATGCAGTCTACATAGTCTGCTAACAAACAACACGGCAGATCTGTTAATAACTGTCTTTTTATGTCTATTATTCATCCTCATCATCATTATCGTCATCGTCATCATCATCACAACCATCATCATCATCATCATCATCATCATCTTTTTTCTTCTTCGAGCTTCTACCTGTTTTCCTTCTTCTCACTCTCCTCCTCTCTACTCTTCTTCACTACACAAAGGAGATAAGGACAACACCCTTCAGATTTCAATTCCAGTCTCCCGGTCAGAGAGACACAACTTTTTTCTGGCAAAGAGAGAGAGATAGAGAGAGATGGGGGATAGAGGGATGGAGGAAGTGCGGGAGGAGAGAGAGAGAGAGAGAGAGAGAGAGAGAGAGAGAGAGAGAGAGAGAGAGAGAGGGGGGGGGAAAGAAAGAAAGAAAGAAACACAGGCCCACTGTCTGACAGGCAGTCCTGCTGTGCCTGCACAACTTTTCTTTCCTCCTTCCTGCTACTGTCAGTGCAGTGCTGGTGTGGTGCCCATGATAGACAGACAGGCAGACAGACAGACAGACAGACAGACAGGGATGACTGGGCGGCGGAAATCACTATTGACCCCTGCAACTCTCTGAATCCAGCCTGCTGATTCGGCAGGATATTGGCGGCGATTTTCGTCTCCTCCATTTCCCCCCTTGCTAGAGCCAGCATAATGCTTCACGTGTATCTAGTGCCTGTGAGCAGACTCTCCCTGGACGTCTTCTTCAAGAGTTGGTGATGCGCTACACTGAACTGCTGTTTGTCTTTCTTGATTCGAACGCTCAGACAGCAGCAACTATCATCTGTCATGTGAGCGAAAACGTGATGCGCCGCCAATGAAGCCGCTGACAATTCAGACCCAGCGCATCTACTACTACTACTACTACTACTACTACTACTACTACTACTACTACTACTACTACTACTACTACTACTACTACTACTAATAATAATAATAATAATAACGCATGGAATTTATCTAGCGCTATATCTTGCAACAAAACAAATCAAAGCGCTTATCTACTTTTGGCATAAGGAGAGAATTGTTATATGTTTAAGTTGTTTTGAGACAAGGCAGGAGAACGGATAAATAAGGCAGAAAATGGACAAGAAGGAGGTTACAGGGAGGAAAGCAACAAGGCAGGAATAAAGAGAAGGATAAAAAGAGAGAGAGAGAGGAAATTCCTTGCTAGCATATAATTTCCAGAAGGTGAAGATACTATTTATAATGACAGGACTCGGTATCCCTATGGGGGAACCTGAATTGTTCAAATACTGTGGCAAGGAACTCATCCTTCTACAGAAAGCCTCTACCCCTCTCTTTGTTCCTGCCTTGCTCTTTTTCGTCCTGTCACCTCCTCCTTGTGTACTTTTCTGCCTTCTTGGTCCATTCTCCTGCCTCCCCCCCCCCCCCCCCCAATAACACTTAAAATATAACAATTCTCTCCCACGCCGAAGCTGGAAGCGCTGGGCCTGACTTGGCAGGCGCTTAACAGCAGCATACCGTTTTTTTCGCTCATGTGACACAGAACAATAATTTATATCCGAGCGATTCATGAAGAAGAGGAAGAAAGAAAAAAAACCCTCTTGTTCAATATCCTTGATGCATACCAAAGGTCTGATAGGAATCCGAATCCCCTCCCCCCTCTCCTCCCCCCCCCCCCCCCCCCCTCTCCCTGCCCTCTGTCAGATAGCAGTCCTTGGCACTAACGAGTCTGTCAAGGGAGCTAATCGTGCTCCTCAGCTTAGTGAGTCCTGACAGCAATTTGCACAGTCAGTACAAGCTATACCGCATCGATTGCTGCACTGTTGTCACCGCTTAAGGAAATGGGACAGAGAGAGAGAGAGAGAGAGAGAGAGAGAGAGAGAGAGAGAGAGAGAGAGAGAGAGAGATTGATTGATTGATTGATAATCTTTATTCCAAGGGTAACCGATACATATTGACACCTTTTTTTGGTCAACCATTCCTTCCCTTGAAAAGGGGTTATCCTTAATCATCAGAGCTAATAGTTTCAAGTAAAACATAACATTTTAAAAATACATTTACAAAAAATACCGATATATGATGTTTTAAATATATAAATGATTGATGATTGATATAAATGATAGATGCGAGAGAGAGAGAGAGAGAGACAAAGACAGAGAGAGACAGAAAGAGACAGACAGACACACACATACACACACACACAGACACACACAGACAGACAGACACACACACACAGACACACACAGACACACACACACACACACACACACACACACACACGCGCACACGCACAAGAAGCACATCCTCTGGGTCAGAAGCAGCAAATGAACTGTCAGTTTTCACCCTAAAGGGAGACAACTGGCCAAGCTCCCTAGCTCTCACCATTCACGGGCAGAGCACTCCTAACAATGACGCGAGCGGATCCCAAGTCATGACAGTGTCAAAGCCGACCACTTGTGGGTTTTGTTTTGCCTTGGCCAATATGTGGGACAGTATTCTCTCTCTCTCTCTCTCTCTCTCTCTCTCTCTCTCTCTCTCTCTCTCTCTCTCTCTCTCTCTCTCTCTCTCTCTCTCTCTCTCTCTCAAGTTATACCTGGTATTTGGCCTCTCTCTTTCTGTCTGTCTCCCTCTCTTTCTCTGTCTCTCTGTCACTCTGTCTCTGTCTGTCTCTCGTTCTCTCTGTGTCTCTGTCTGAATCTCTGTCTGAATCTATTTCTCTCTCTGACACTCTGTCTCTCTCACTCTTTCTGTCTCCTTTTTGCCTCTCTCTCTCTCTCTGTATGTCTCTCTCTCAAGTTATACCTGGTATTGGGCCTCTCTCTTTCTCACTTTCTGTCTTCATCTCTGTCTCTCTCTCACATATACACACTGTCTCTCTCCCTCTCTCTGCCTCTCTCTGTCTCTTTTTTGTCTCTCTCTCTGTCTCTTTGTTTCTATTTGCCTCTGTCTGTCTGTCTGTCTCTCTTATACATGTTCTCTCTCTCTCCCTCCCTCTCTCTCTCTCTCTTCCTCTCTCCCCCTCTCTCTCTCTCCCTCTCTCTCTCTCCCCGTCTCTCTCCCTCTCTCTCTCTCCCTCTCTCTTTCCCTCTCCCTCTATCTCCCTCTCTCCATCTCCCCCCCTCTCTCTCCCTCTATCTCCCTCTCTCCCCCCCCCCACTCTCTCTCTCCCCTCTCTCCCCCTCTCTCCCTCTCTCTCTCTCTCCCTCTCTCTCTCTCCCTCTCTCTCTCTCCTAAGCGGTGACAACAGTGCAGCACTGGATGCAGTGATGGGGCTAATTGCTTTCAGTACGGACTGAAGGTGAGGATCAAGATTTAGCTCCCTTGACAGAGTCGTTAGCACCCTGGACTGCCGCTCGTCAGGGTGGATTTAGATCCCCGTCACATCATCGCCGCTCCCCGTGGGAATGCCAGGGATTTGTCAGTATAAATAGCACCCCTACCCCCCCCCCCCCCCCCCCCCCCTCCGCCACTTTCTAGAAATTCTGTGCTAGGAGTTTCCTGTTTTCTATTCTTTTTTTTGTTTCTGCTCGGGTTTTTTCGTGTTTTTTTCTTGTCATCTCCTTGTTTATATAACGTCCATGAAATCGTTATTATTATTGTGCCTTAAGGAGTAGTAAAGGGCGAGTCAAGTCACAGACACATTTATTTCATTATTACACTATAAGGATTGTCCTGGTTTTAGAGTGAAGGAAAGAGAGGGAAAATCTACAACGATACCCTGCCAAATCAGCAGCCTGTATTCAGAGAGTTGCAGGGGTCAATAGTGATTTCCTGCCACCCAGTCAGCCCTGTCTGTCTGTCTGTCTGTCTGTCTGTCTTTCATGGGCACCACACCAGCACTGCACTGACAGTAGCAGGAAGGAGGAAAGAAAAGTTGTGCAGGTACAGCAGGAATGCCTGTCAGACAGTGGGGCTGTCTGTCTGTCTGTCTGTCTGTCTGTGTCTGTCTGTCTGTGTATGTGTCTGTGTCTCTGCCTCTGCCTCTCTCTCTGTCTCTCTCTCTCTCTTCCAGAAAAAAGTTGTTTCCGTTTGACGGGATACTGGGGTTTAAATCTGTAGGTCGTCTTCCTTTTTTCCTTAGCAACTCTGTGTACTGAAGAAGAGTTGAGAGATGGAGAGTGAGAAGGGGAAAAAGATAAGAGAAGAATGCGAAAATGAATGCGAAGAAGAACGCGAAGAATAATGCGAATAAAAATGCGAAGAAGAATGCGAAGAAGGATGCGAAGAATGCAAAGAAGAATGCGAAGAGGATTCGAAGAAGAAGAAGAAGAAGAAGAAAGAAGAAGAAGAAAGAAGAAGAAGAAGAAGAAGAAGAAGAAAACAACAACAACAACAACAACAACAACAACAACAACAACACCAACAAGAAAAAACATGACAAGAAGAAATACAAGAAATGTCTTACTTCCATATAAGCAAGTATTTGGCTGGACTTACGCTACTTTCATCACAACGTTTTGTTTAATCAACATAAACATCTTTAAAATGCGCAATTTTCTTTTCTTCACTCTTTCTTTTTATATGATAGAGAGTGGTGTATTAAATGCCACTGCTATAGTTCAACAGTAATCACAAAGATGGAATATAAAACAAACACACTGAGAACAATAGTTTTTCGGTAGCCATTTCCTGTTTTGGCAATGTTTTTCAATAAATGAAAAAAACCTCCAAAAACCAAAAACAATTTTGTAACATAAAAGCTCTGCTATGTTCATCAATAAACAAAAAAAGACCAACTCAAAACAGTTATGGGCACAAAATCTCTAAAAAGCATAATCAACCAATGGGTTTGGTCATCATTTTCTTTGTATCACCTCTTTTCCTCACACACACACACACACACACACAGTGATGGTCCAGTTGATGGTGCCTACTGTGCACGCGATGGGCAATCCCTTCCATCAATAAATGATAACGCAATCTCCTTTTGGAGGGGTAGTGGATGGAAATTTTTCCTGGTCAATCAGCTGGCCTCTGTTCCAAAGGCCACTCACTGACCAAAACAGCTTTGACCAGCTCTGATGCTATTGCTGCTGCTGCTGCTTCTGCTACTGCTGCTGCTGCTGCTATTGCTGCTGCTGCTATTGCTGCTGCTGCTTCTGATGCTACTGCTGCTGCTTCTGGTGCTACAGCTGCTGTTGCTGATTTTTACCGTGGTCTTTTTTTTTTAGGAACTCTGACATTTGAGGACTACATAAATGTTAGAGGTGTCTCATTCTTTTCTTGTATTGCTTCTTGTTTTGTTTTTGTTTGTTTGTTTCCAAGGTGTGTTGTAAGCTTGATTTGTCCGCTTCTTTCTAGCATTGGCCTTTGGTTTCAAATAAGATACTAATGTGTTAGTCTCGTAAGGATGTGTTTATCAATCAATTGATTAATTAATTTATCAATTTATTTGTTGGTTTATTTATTTGTTTAGTTGGATGGTTAGCTAGTTAGTTAGCTAATTAGTTAGCTAGTTAGTTCGTTAGTGCGTTTGTTTGTTTGTTAGTCAGTTAGTTAATTAGTTAGTTTGTTAATTAGTTAGCTAGCTAGCTAGCTGTGGGATGTTGTCATGAATTGACTACTTAGTTGCTTTGGATTCACGCACAGAGAACGTTGGTTCTTATTTCATCATTGATTGACATTTTCTGGTTTTTGAAAAGTTTCTGCCTCCGGAAAATTGTGTATTTTTGGGTGTAATTTTCTGATTTTGAGAGTTACTTCTCTTGGTGGGGTTTTTTGTGGGAGTTTTTTCTCTCCCTTTTTTCCAAATAAGCTCTAGAGTTGTGGATCAGTTTTTTGTTTTGTTTTTTGTTGTTGTTTTTTTTGCTTTTGCATTATTGTTATCTACCCTTACCTAATTTTCATTTTTGTCAACTTTCCTAATAATTATGTCAACCACAATCAAGCCCTGGCTATTTAAAGAGGGTCTACGCATTGGTCATTTAAACATTAATCATGCAATAAACAAAGTAACAGAATTTTCATCAATATTATCGAATACAGGGAAAAACTTTCACTTATTTGGCTTTTCAGAAACACACATAACTTCTCACATTTCTGATAATGATATTTCAATACCAGGATATAAGGTAATCCGCAGAGATCCTACTCGTTGTGAAACCGGTTTAGTAGTTTACATTCATCAGTCGATACAGTTTAAACGCATTTGTAATTTAGAACAGCATAGTGTAGAAACAATATGGATAGAAGTTAAACTAAAACAGTCCAAGCCAGTTCTTATATGTTTTCTTTATAGAAATCCTACAGAAGCTTCAGAGTGGATTGATAACTGTTATTCTATGATGGATGACATTAATGAAGATTCCAAAGATATTATACTATTAGGTGATTTTAACATTGATTTATTTAAAGCTAATAACAGGTGGACACAGACATATGAGTCTTTCAATTTAAAGCAATTAATAAAATCACCAACTCTTGTAACTAAAAATTCTAAGACTTTAATTGACCATATACATGTTAATAACCAAAATTCAATCATAGAAATAAATGTTCCAATATTTGGTTGTAGTGATCATTTCCCCATCTGTGTTACGTGGTGTAAAAAAAGGGTTAACATTTCCAAAAATGAATCACAAAATTATCACTTATAGGAATTTTTCTAATTTTGATAATAATGAATTTCTTTCAGATCTATTAAACTCGCCTTTAAACCATGTATATCAGTGTACTGACCCTAATCAATCCATAGAACTATGGTACAATATTTTTTACAGTATTTATAATAAGCATGCTCCACTTCAAACTAAAAGAGTCAGCTACGAATCCAAACCTCCATGGCTAACAAAAGAAATACAAAAACATATTTATCAAAGAGATTATCTTTTGAAAAAAGGAAGGAATCAAGAATATAAAAAGCAAAGAAATTATGTAACCTACCTACTACGCGCTGAAAAAAAGAAATACTTCGAAGATCTAATCAACAAAAAGAAAGACAGCAAGTCTGTATGGAAAGCTGTCAACCTTCTTACCAAAAAGAATTGTAATAAAACAGAAAACGTTTTAGATGAAATCTCTGCTGATGACTTAAACCACCACTTTGCAACTATCTCAGATGGAATAATAAACAATGATAAATCAAAAAGTAATGACTTGAATGTCTTAGAAGCATTCTGCTGCAACAAAAATATTAATTCTGAACTAAGAATTCCATGTATGGGTGTGCATGAAGTATTTACTGCCTTAAAAAGTATGAAGCAAACAGCAACTTGTGGCCTAGATGGCTTGAATGGTAAAATCCTGAAATTAGCTGCACCAGTTATAGCTGAGACACTCACATACATCTATAATCTTTGTATAAGCAAAAATACATTTCCAAATATGTTTAAGCAGAGTAAAATTATTCCTTTGTATAAATCAGGAGATCGAACAGACCCCTCTAACTATAGACCCATCTCAATTCTATCTGTCCTTTCAAAACCATTAGAGAAACACATTAATAAATGCTTACTTACTCATTTAAATGAAAACAGCCTTATTCACCCCAATCAGTCTGGGTTCAGAGCAAATCACTCATGCCACACTGCCCTTGTAAAACTTATAGACAGATGGTTAGTTAATATGAATAAAAAGGAATTTACTGGAGTTCTTTTTATAGATTTTGCAAAGGCTTTTGATGTTATCGACCACAATCTGCTAATAAGGAAACTTGTATATTACAAACTATCCTCTGATACCTTAAATCTGATATATTCCTTCCTTTCTAACAGACAACAAAAAGTTTATGTCAATAAATACTTTTCGACTTTTCTACCCAATACATTTGGTGTCCCACAGGGTTCTATTCTGGGTCCCCTATTATTTTCTATTTACATTAATGATCTTCCCTTATTTACTAAAGCTTCCTGTGATTTATTTGCAGATGACACCACTATTGATATTAACCATGTTAACTCGTTTGAAGTCTTTCGCAATTTGCAAGAAGATATAAATGTACTTCTGGAATGGACTCACTTGAACCATATGGCCCTTCATCCAAAGAAAACTAAATTTATGCTCATTTCCACAAGACAGAAACGACAGAACCTTAATAGCAATCTACCATTTCTCTACATTGGCAATGAAACAATTGAAGAAGTCTCAAATCACAAAATTTTAGGAATAACTGTTGACAACAACCTAGTATGGTCTGCCCACATCCAAAACCTGTCAAAAAACATTGCCTCAAAAATATACCAACTCCGTAAGATAAAAAACTTCCTAACTCTGCATGCCAGAAAAATATTCTTTTATTCTTATATTCAAACAGCAATAGATTATGCATCTACACTGTGGGATATGGCCAGCAATAATTTACTTAAATTAATAGTGAGGGTGCATAAACGCGCCCTAAAGCTTATCCTAAATAAATCATCATCTTTAACAGTTGCTGACCATTCAGATATTAATATTCTTCCCCTTAAGTCCAAGCTTCTTTTCAATAAAGGAGTTTTGATGCATAAGATCTTGCATGGAAATGCCCCATCTTTATTACAAAGCATCTTCACAGTAAATGATTTTAGACACTCTTATTTGATTAATCTACCTCTACCTAAGATAACACTATTCAAATCAAGTCTAGCATATTCTGGGGGCTGGCTGTGGAATAGGCTTTCCTACCAACTAAAAAATGAAACTAATCTGAAAATTTTTTTAAAAATGTATCAAGATCTTTTGATGAAACAATGTGATACAACATATTTCCTTCCCAAGATGTATTAATACAACACTTATTTCCGCTTTTAATACTTCTTGTTCCTCTCTCTGTCTCGCTATCTCTGTCTCTATCTCAGACTGTCAATCTGTCCCTCTGTTTTGTCTGTCTGTCTATCTATCTGTCTGTCTGTCTGTCTGCCTGCCTGCCTGTCTGTCTATCTGTCTGTCCGTCTGTCTGTCTCTGTCTCTGTCTCTATCTCTCTCTCTCTCTCTCGTGTATTTGTTGATATCAATGTGTGTGTACTTTCATATGTATCATAATTATGCTTTTGCTTTTATTGCAGCTTTTTCTTTTCTTTTCTTTTCTTTTCTTTTTGAGGGCTGGATGAAAAAAAGTCTTGTTACTTAATCTATTACCCTCGTGAAATAAAATTGCGTTTGCGTTTGCGTTTGCTAGTTAATTACTTAGTTAGTTAGCTAGTTAGTTAGTTCGTTATTTAGTTCGTTCGTTCGTTTGTTAGTTAGTTACTTTGATGATGTTCTTCATTTATTCTTTTATTTCAAGGGTAACGGAATAAGCACGCATGCGCTTTGTATACAGTGTTGTCAGTTTTGTCATCCGTTCCCATCGGCACACAATGCTATTACATCATATGCAATAGTGTATATTAGCTACATTTTGTACGTATGCTGAGAGAGAGAGAGAGAGAGAGAGAGAGAAGAGAGAGAGAGAGAGAGAGAGAGAGAGAGAGGGAGAGAGAGAGAGAGAGAGACAGAGAGAGAGAGAGAGAGACAGAGAGAGAGAGACAGAGAGAGAGAGAGAACAGAGAGAGAGAATCAGACAAACAGGCAGACAGACAGACAGACAGACAGAACCATCCTCTCAACTAACACATCACGGCAGGTGTGATCTACCATTACTGGAATTGTTCCCAGTGTCACATCTCTTCTCTGCGGAAAAAACTGAACAATATTCAAAAGCAGCAAATCAAAACAAAAACCAGAAAAACAAAACCCTCAATCCAATCTTGTTGTTTATAGCCCCACCGACAACAGAGGCCATATGAAGACTCATCATCTCATCTCATCTGCTCCCGTAACCCCCTCCGGGGTCGTAGGGGCACTGCAGTGACGAACGTTGCGCCAGTTGGCTCCATTTGCGGCGGTTGTGGGCAAGTGCCTGGGTTGTGGAGAAGCTCTTCCCGGTCCATTCAGTGATGTTGTCTGTGCCCGTTTCTTCCTCAGCCTGCCTCGCCTTCTCTTCCCCTGCACTGTTCCTTGCAGTATGGTCTTGGAGAACCCATCTGATCTTGTCACATGTCCGTACCATCTGAGCTTCCTTTTCTTGACTGTGATCAGCAGGTCTTCGTAGTGCTTTACTTGTTGGGTGATGGTTTGTCGGACTTCTTCGTTGGTAATGGGGTCGTGTGTGAAATGCCAAGCAGTCTTCTGAGGCACCTCATCTCCAAAGCCTGGATCCTCCTTTATAGATCTGCATTCAATGTCCAGGACTCGCATGCATACAGATATGTGGAGATGACTGTCACCTCATAATAAAAAGTTAAAAAAAGAAAAAAAGTCAATCAAAGTGAAATAAGCACGGAAAATCTAGCACAAGAAAACAATAGTCCAATAACCAACAACAAAATGACATCAGGGCTCTTACTTCATTTACATCAAAATATTAAGAAGAAAAAAACACAATCAAAGTGAGATAAGCACAAAACACATAGCAGACAAAATGAAAATCCGATAACCAAGAATAAGAAAATAATAAAAACAAGGAGGGGGTGGGGGGAATAGAAATAATGAAAAGCAATCTTGCTAGCAAGCAAAAAAATAAAGAAAAGTAAAGCAAACTAAAACTCAAAGAGAGAAGGGAGAGAGAGAGAGAGAGAGAGAGAGAGAGAGAGAGAGAGAGAGAGAGAGAGAGAGAGAGAGAGAGAGAGAGAGAGAATGAATGAATGAATGAATGAATGAATGAATGAACGAATGAATGAACGAATGAATGAACGAATTTTATTTGACAAAAGCTACAAGCCCATCAGTCAAAGGGGGTAATTGTAAGTAACATATTAACATAGGAATGAATATGAAAAGGACATGAGTAATAATCCAAAGTCCAGATAAATGCCAACCAATATTTTCAGTTATTACGTATAGGATCCGTTTCATTCATAGTCTGCTTACGTTTATCTAGAGCCTGCGTTATATATATTGTTAAAGATTTAAGCTCGGACATATTATTTGAAGATAACACCTTTTGTACAAGATTGGTGGACCTGTTGGTTGGGTTTGTCAAAAAAGCAATTTTTTGGCGAATGTCATGATAAGTTCTACAAGCAAACAAAAAATGAAATTCGTCTTCTTCTTCTTCTCCACATGCTGGACAAGAGTTGTTGTCTGTCTCTGCTGTAATATACCATTGTTTGCAGTTCAAAAGACCACACAATCTTAGCCTAAATTTTAGTAAATTACTTCGAAGCCTTTTATTAGTTAACGATATCAGATACTGTTCTGGACCAAACCCATCTTTAAAGGAGCTATACCAAGTGTATTTTTCACTAGACATTAGCTGTTCATGCCAGTTTTGATGAAAACATGAAATAAGTCGAGAGAGAGAGAGAGAGAGAGAGAGAGAGAGAGAGAGAGAGAGAGAGAGAGAGAGAGAGAGAGAGAGAGAGAACAGACAGACAGACAGACAGACAGACAGACAGACAGTCAGACAGACAGATAGACACAGAGGGAGAGGCAGAGGGAGGGAGAGACAGAGGGAGAGAGAGACAGAGACAGAGAGTCAGAGACAGAGAGAGCACTGTGGATGTAATTACATACAGACAGATGTCTAGGAAAAGGTTTAAAGCACCTGTCTCCTTCCACTCTCTTGTGACGCCGACCAGATGCCAGAGTCGTAGAGATGATGTTGTTGCTGCTGCTATTCCTGCTGCTGCTGCTGCTGTTGATGTTGTTGTTGTTGTTGTTGTTGTTGTTTTGCTGTTGTTGTTGTTGTTGATGCCAGACTTGCCTGCAGGCTAGCGGTGTGTTCTTTCTCCTTTCCCTGAGAAAGTTCACAATGAGAAGGAATGATGGGAGTCTGGAGAGATGTTCCTAGTTTGGTTTCATTTTCTATTGGTTTGCTTAGATTGGGTTGGGGTTTTGTTGTTGTTGTTGTTGTTGTTGATGGGTTTTTTACTTTGTTTTTTGTGAGGGTTTTGTGTTTGTTCTTTGTTTCTTTTTGCGTTTGGTTTTTTCTTTTTTTTTTAGTTTTACTTTGGTTGTTGTTGATGTTTTGTTTTGTTTCTTTGGTGGGTTGTTGTTGGTGTTTTTTTGGGGGGGCGGGGGTTCTTTTTGCTTTTTAAAAAAAACTTCTTGAGTTCAAGGTATTTTTGTGCATTTGTTTTGTTTCTCTCTCCCTCTGTTTGTCTTCCTGCCTTTCTTAGTTTCCGTCCGTCAATTTTCTTTCCTTTTTTCTTTTCTTTCTTTTCTTTCTTTCTTTTATTTCGTTCTTTTTTGTTTTCTTTCCTTCTTTCCGTCTTTCTTTTTTTTCTTTCTTTTTCTTTCGTTCTTTCTTTTTTCTTTCTTTTTTTTTTTCCTTTCTATCGTTCGTTCAGTCGTTCGTTTGTTCGTTTTTTCTTTCTCCCTTTCAATTTCTTTTTTTTCTGTCTACTTTTTTTCTTTCTTTTTTTTTTACTTTCTTTCTTCCTTCCTTTCTTTCTTTCTTTGTCCTTTTTTCTGTGTTTCTCTCTTTCTTGCCTGTCTTTGTTTGTGGCTGTAAGTCAGTCTGTCCTTCTTTCATTCTGTCTCTAATGTTGTTTCCTGCTTTTTCTTCTTTTCTTCTGTTCTTTCTCTCTTCCTTTCTTTCTTTCCGTCTGTCTCTTCTTCTTTCTTTACTTCTTGCTTTTCATCATTCTTTCTTTTCTTCATTAAAAAACACTTTATATATGTTTTTCTTTCCTTTCACACTGTCTTTCTTTCATTCAATGTCTTTCTTTTATCTTCCCGTTTTCTTTTTTCATTTGCGTTGTTTTTATTTCTTTTCACTTCTTTCTTTTGTTATTTATTTCTTCCTTTCTTCCTTCATTTCTTCCTTCCTTTCTATTTTCTTTCCTTCTTCCTTCTATCGTTTTTGCCTTCTTTCTTTCTTTTTCTTTCTTTCTTTTCATTCTTTTTTTCTTTCAGCCACTGAGTGTGATCAACAGATGTTGTGTGCAAGTGTCGGTTTCATGTTATTGGATGCCAATGGATGCTGCGTGGTTAGCTGTTTTATCTTGGCGGATATGTATATATATTTTCTTTTATTTTCTTCTGGTTACACAGAGGAGAGAGAGAGAGAGAGAGAGAGAGAGAGAGAGAGAGAGAGAGAGAGAGAGAGAGAGAGAGAAGAGAGAGAGAGAGAGAAGAGAATGAGACAGCCAGACAGCCAGAGAGAAAGACAGATAGTTAGATAGACAGACAGACAGACATATAGCTAACTAGCTAGCTAGATAGAAAACCAGCCAGATAGAGATAGATAGATAGATAAACAGATAGATAGATAAATAGATAGATGGATAGATGGATAGATGGATGGATGGGTGAATGGATGGATAGATAGATAGATAGATAGATATACAGATAAAGATAACGATGACAGAGACAGACAGACAGATAGACAGACAGACATGCATATACAGACATGTAGAGACAGAGACAGAGAGACGAATGAATGAACGAATGAATGAAAAAGACAGAGTGACAAAGACATACAGAGATACAGAGACAGAGGGACAGAGTCATAGAGAGACAGAGGGGCAGAAAGAGACAGAGACACACAGAGAAAGACAGACACAGGGGAAGAAAGACAGACAGAGACAGATACAGAGACAGA
>CM054134.1:116354052-116384052 GCA_028751875.1 Rapana venosa
TGTTGCTGCTGCTGCTTTTCCTGCTGTTGATGATGGTGGTGGTGAACGCAGTGTCTGTTGTGATGATATGGTTGTGATGTGCTGTTAGTGCTTGATGTGTGATTGGTGGTGTGAAGTGGTGTTGTAGTGTATGGTGTGTGTGCGGAAAAGGTGGTGTGTGGTGTGGTGGTGGTGGTGGTAGTGGTGATGGTGGTGCTAGTGGTGATGGGGCAGCTGCTGCTGCTGCTGTTGTTACTAGTGATGATGGTGTTCTTAGTGGCGGTAGGCTTCATGTTGTGTTGCCTCCGCAGCTGCTTTTCTAAGTTAAGAAAAAAGTACCACACACATATACACGCACGCACGCACGTGCGCGCATACACGCACGCACACTGCTCTCTTTCCCTCTCCTCTCTCTCACACACGCACACACATACAGACACTGCTCTCACGCGCGCACACACACGCACTCGCACACACACACACACACAAACACGCGCGCGCGTGCTCGCGCACACACACACACACACACACACACACACACACACGCACGCACACACACACACACACACACACAACAACACACACACACACACGCACGCACCACGCACCCACGCAAACGCACACAACACATCGATTCAGGATTCACGATTTAATGAGCCCGAGACCCTTTTGTGACACGGAGGATTTTCTAAATGATATCCATTGTGGCATGCATAATTTGCATTAACAACAAAACCCACACTGAAATTCAAAACAGCATGTAACATAAATAGCAATGTGGTCAGCGTTCCTGACGATTTCACGCAACTTTACTCAGGGGACGGGATAGCTCAGTGGTCAGAGTGCTCGCTTTCCCACAGCCAATGTTGAGCAGCGTCGAGCGAGGTTACCACTTGGATGGGTGACCGTTTGCGCACTTTGGTTTCGGTACAGTTCCTCCAGCTGTAAATGGGTACCTGCCCTCTTTAGGGTCAGGAAAGGTATAGCAGTGAGGGAGAGGAGATGGGCGCCACCCTCAATATACTGGCCCCTAGAGAAGTTGAGGTCTCTGACGTCTCGCTCCCCTACGACCACATAGATTATGGGACACCTTTGAACTCTGGTTATAGATAAGCTCGAATTTCACGCAGGTTTTTGTTGTTGGAAGAGTAAAACAGAGTTATAAAAGTATAATTGGGTACAGATAGTTATGAGGTACACACATGTTTTCAAAGTTAAAAATAAACTTGAGGCATCTCTTTTTAAAGTGAAACTCGTCGTTTCTGGTATTCACGTTACAATGTTTACAAAGCCTGTTTTCGGGTGCAATGTCATTCACCCATACAGTTTTAATCGGTAATGATTGAACAAAACATAAGCATCTAGATATTAAAACCATTATTGTGATATGACGACTCATTCATATACATTTTTCTTTTGAACATGTTCTTCGTAATTACGATGAAATAGGACTGTGCATGTATTCTTTGGTTGCAACTCTTCCTTCTATGACTTGTCAGAGTTGTCTGCCTTGATAACATTACGACATTTCTCATCTTTGTATTAAAAACAGATGTGATTTCCAAACACAGTCAAATTATGTTTCGATTAAAATGCTTTTATTCTGTCTTTATGTTATCAAAGCAATGCACTTGTTTTCTATGCAAATTATGGAAGTCATTAAACAATTCTGATGAACTTTTGTCAAAACTCTCAGTCACTAGATCAGTCTGAAATCAAATAAATCTCAAATCAAATAGAACGCAAAGAGTGTATAGTCCCATATCATTGTTGTTAAAATTATTAATCTTCTTCTTCTTCTTCATCATCATCATCTTCTTTATCTTATCATCATCATCGTCGTCGTCGTCGTCGTCGTTGTCGTCGTCGTCACCATCTTCTTATTCTTCGTCATCATCATCGTCATTATTATCATTATTGTCGTCGTCGTGATGATAAACGATCGTTATTGCTGTTGTTGCTATCATCATCATCATCATCATCATCATCATCATCATCATCATCATCATCATCATCAGCGTCATCATCATCATCACCATCATCATCATCATCATCATCATCATCATCGTCATCATTAATACAATTAACATATATTTTTGGTGGGTTGTTTTTTCAGATTGCACGTGTCAGTTCACCCAGTGTCACCATGTGAATGAAACTGTCAACTACAGTCGCGGCCCCTTGTGTTACGCTCAGTGGCCTCATAGCACTGTAGCAAAGATCTAAACACCATCAACCACCAGATTGTTATCCAGAGGTGTAGCCTACCGGTATTCCTTCATGATGCGTCGCCCGCCTCTACAAGTGCTTCACTGTGGCTGGTGAGGTTGTACACAGCAGTCAGCGGAATTCTCTTCATAGATTGACAGAGCGCAGTGTCGTGTGGCATTTATCCAGTGAAATTAGTTATCTTCCGACGAGAAATGTGTGTCGCCTTACTGGAAATACGGATGGAATCTAAAGGTGGCTTGTCTGTGTGCTTCGAGACAGACACGAACATGGGAGGGCGTGTTTTAACGTGATACCTGAGAATCAGTTTACTGTTGTCAATCATGAGGTTATAAAGTCCCACCCTTCTTGTTGGGACTTGCTGACAATGATGTTATCTACTGATTGCATAATTGTGCTTCACACATGATGTAAGCCTGATATTGTATATCGCTATTAAATTCAACGGCTCTTTTGAAAGGTCACATGCTTAGCTTGCAAGCGTTGTAACGGCAACATATTCAGTTTCAGAAGATGCTGAGAGATGTTGTTAAATGACTGTGATGTGACGTGTGGATCTGTTTACACCCAAGCACAACTATAAAATATCTGACTGCAAGAATTCAAAATTAAACAAATATTACAGAATGTGCGATTTGAGCTTCGTGTGCTGAGAATTGTTTTCTTAGATATTGGTTGCTGTCAAAGTTTTGATGTACAAAAATTACCAAAGAAATGTATTAGCACTGTGTCATTGATCGAACGAATATTTTAGCTAAACAAATAAAACTTGGTTTGAAATTTGGTAGGATAAAAAAAACAAGACAGTGAATGACTGACGTCCAAAATTGTGTTGTAGTTTATATCGATCAAATAATTATGTTATGTGTATGGTAAAAGCACGAATTTAGAATGATGACTACTTTTACTACTGTGAGTGTGAGATCCTAAGACCGAAAAAAGGAGAAATGTGATCCATCTGGTCATTTATTTGGTAATCATAAAAGACCAGCACTTGTCGTCTGTGGTTAGGGGCTAATGATTTAACCCCTTTCCCCATTATCTAATAGTGTCTATATCAAGACTTAAAACGGATCTTGTTTCCCATACCATAATTATTCTTGAACACTATCTGTTATATCAGACCCTGTGAAATACCCAGTGGCGGTTAGCAACAACAATTACTCACCACCTTTGCCATAAAAGACTCATTTTTATTGATTGACCTGTGTTGAACCAGTCTGTCAGTTTCTGGTTTATAGAAAATGAAAAGATATTTTTGTCTAGATGAATATTTCATTTTTTGTCAACATTGTCAAAAAGAGAACTACCCACACGAATGTCAGTAACAATGACGACATTACTACCTCTATCAGGCTGTGTAACCTGTCTGTAAACCATCATGGCGACAATCTGCCATCGACACCCGCCTCCGAATGTGCAGCCATATGTCAGCTATGAAGAAACCATTGCATGATATCCTGACAAATGTATTCGTTTATGTTTCAAGACTTTCATGATCGATAGGATCCAAGCACTACTGGTTTGTACATAAGGCAGTGGCACCAAATGGTCACAGTCAATGATGTGCCAACAGCCTAGCCTAGCCAAACCTCGTAACAACCACAAGCCACAACCACAACACGAATGTCTCACCACCTACCATGTGTAACAAAATCCTAAGGTGAAGCTATTTTCTACCGTTGAGGGAAACAGTATGAACGTGTTCAAGCCAGGCACTGATGCTTTATGATGAACGTGTTCAAGCCAGCCACTGATGCTTTATGATGAATGTTCCAGCACTATTTTGTGAACGTGTTTGAGGCACATTTTAGATCAAACGTCGTTCAACCAGGACTGACTTTAATTAATTTGACATATCTTGTGACCTTCAAGCCAGACAGCATATTGTCCTATTTGCCTAAGTATGACAATTTCATAATAAAATGGAATGATTATACATTTGTACTTCTGACAACAAATGTCAGCTGATCAATACTATTGAGAATTTTAATCTCTGTATTGTACTCAAAAACCATGGCGTTGAAAAAACTTGCTCAGAACTTGCTACCCATGTGTTTAATAAAAAGGACTCGGTTAATTCCAGTGACAAAAAGAAAGATGAGCTGTTACAGCATCTGACTGTTGCCAGAGTTTCTCTTCAAAGCAACATTTTGTAAATAAACTTCTATCACGCGTGCTAAGTATTATCCAATGTCATGACAATTAGCCAGGACAAGCCACAATAACACACTAGTCCTTTAATTTAACCAAGAGAGCTAGTAGAGCCGCAGTTTCAGAAGGAAAAAAATCCAGCACCGCTCTTCAATTACGATTTTCGTGTGCCAAAGCCCAGGTTTCAGCACAACTTTGTCAGACTCTTCCCGACTCTTCCTACTTCTTCTACAGTCTACCACAGGCAGAACGCCTGCAACATCATGCATGACTAATGCACGCCCATCAAACCTGCTGTAAGATGATGCATGATTACCACACTTTCAAGGCTTTCTGAATTCCATGCGCCACCCACGGCATGCAAAGCCATACACCATGATGTAAAGACAACAACACCAACACCAGCAGTTATCTATCCACTCCAGAAAAGAGTCTGTGACCAGTGCCAGGGTGCCGGAGAAAAGTGCCCAGGATGATCTGCTACTCGGCACCGGCCAGTTCGGAGGTGGAGCTGTCGTCCATGAGGAAGGGGCACCACGCGCCGCTGTCGCACAGCAACTCCACCGCCACCACTGTCACCACCTACTATGACAGGAACCACGAGGAGGACTGGTGCAAGGTGCTAAACATCGCTCTGTCTGTCTGGCTGTGTGCTTGTCTGTCTGTCTGCGTGTTTGTCTGTCTGTCTGTCTGTCTGTGTGTGTATTTGTCTGTCTCTCTGCCTGCGTGTTTATCTGTCTGTCTGTCTGTGTGTGTGTTTGTTTGTCTCTCTGCCTGCGTGTTTATCTGTCTGTCTGTTTGCGTGTCTGTCTGCGTGTTTGTCTGTCTGTCTGCCTGTGAGTCTGTGTCTATGGCGATACGTCTGTCTGTATATGTCTTTCTCAATCTAATTGTTTTCAGTCAGTGTAATTATGTGTGTATGTGTCTGTTCGTCTCTATTTGCAGTGTGTGTGTGTGTGTGTGTGTGTGTGGTGTGTGTGTGTGTGTGTGTGTGTGTGTGTGTGTGTGTATGTGTAGGTGTGTGTAGGTGTGTGTTTAGGTGTGTGTAGGTGTGTGTGTAGGTGTGTGTGTAGGTGTTTAGGTGTGTGTGTGTGTAGGTGTGTGTTTAGGTGTGTGTGTGCCCACGCTTTTTTAAATGTGTGCTTTGTTTTGTTTTAATGTGAATTTATGCAAGTACATTTTTGCTAAATGGCGTTATTTCAGGGATTTATTGTATGGCTTGTCCTGTTCTTCAGCACGTATATATATATATATATTATATAATATATATATACATATAAAAATATATATATATATATATATATATATATATAAAATACGTTGATATTTTCGCATG
This sequence comes from Rapana venosa, assembly GCA_028751875.1. Lineage (NCBI taxonomy): Eukaryota > Metazoa > Mollusca > Gastropoda > Neogastropoda > Muricidae > Rapana > Rapana venosa. The sequence goes on from CM054134.1 coordinate 116,359,751, forward strand.
TGCGTGCTTATATAAGCCTACATGCATCAGTCCGAGTGTGTGTCCATGCACGCGCGCATGTGTGTGCCTGCGTGCTTGCATGACTTCCTCCAAGCCTGCCTGCCCGCCTGCGTGTTCAAAATATTGAAGTACATGTAAACGAATTTTCTCATACCATATAATAATTAAAATGTATGGAATTTATATAGCGCTGAATCTTGTACAGCAACAAATCAAAGCGCTCATATGACTTTATAAAAAAAATTATATCGAGGATGCTTTTTTTTTACATCCAGTCCCCGTGTGTATGCGGTTTTGTAAATTGTGTCATCTGTTCCCACCAGCACACAATGACCTACTCTTTCGAAAAACGGAACAGGATTTAACGTGCGCGCAAGATGTTCTGCATGCGTTCGCACACGGGGCCTCGGTTTATAATCTCATCCGAAGGATATACAAACACCTTTACTTCTCCAGCCTTCTTAGCTATCCCCATCCGCCTCATTTGACCGCAGAACTGTATAATAATAATAATAATAATAATAATAATAATAATAATAATAATAATAATAATAATAATAATAATAATAATAATGATGATGATGATGATGATGATGATGATAAAATAATATAATAATAATAATAACAATAACAACAATGATTCTAACAAGAATTATAATAATAATAATGATAATAATTATAACAATAATAATAATAATAATAATGATGATGATGATGATGATAATGATGATGATGATAATAATAATAATAATAATAATAATAATAATAATAATAATTATAATAGCAATAACAACAACAATAATAATAACAACAGTAACAAAAACAACAACAACATACGGAATTTACAGAGCGCTATATATTGCAATTACAAATCAGAGCGCATGCATTCACCCCGCTCCTCCGGCTCCACAAGCAACCAACAATGACTGACCGCAGAACTGTATAATAATAATAATAATAATATTAATAATAATAATTAGTAGTAGTAGTAGTAGTAGTAGTAGTAGTAGTAGTAGTAGTAGTAGTAGTAGTATTTTTTTAATTATTATTCTTATTCTTATTATTATAATAATTATTATTGTTGCTGTTGTTATTATTAATATTATTATTATTATAAAGTATATAACATTATATAATACACTATTATTATTATTATCATTATTATTATTATTATTATTACTATTATTATTATTAATTATCATCATCATTATATATAACACGTTGCCCAGGTGGTCACCACGCAGCCGGACGGCCGCAGCCTGGCGCAGCCCAGCCCCGGGGAGCCGCGCCACTACATGGGGCTGGCGGTGGTGGTGCTGGTCTGCTTCAACATCCCCTTCGGGCTGCTGGCCCTCCTGCTGTCGCTCAGGGCCTCCAAGGACTTCCAGAAGGGACACCGCTCGCTGGCCCGCGCCAAGGGCAAGCTGTCCATGGTGTGCAGCGTGCTGGGCATCGTGTCCACCATGACTGCTGTCTTCCTGGTCATCTTCTGGCCCGCCATCGTCTCCGATATGGACTGAGGAGGGGTGGTGGGTGGGTGGTGGTGGGGGTGGGGTAGGTGATGGGGTTATCTTCTTCACTAGCTAGTGTCTCTGATAACGGACTGAGGGGGGAGGTGGTTATCTTATCTTCTTCACTGGCTGGACGATTACTCTCTGATAATGGACTGAAGGGGAGATGACGGAGTTATCTTTTTCACTAGCTAGAGTCTCTGATAATTGACTGAGGGGGAGATGACGGAGTTATCTTTTTCACTAGATGGAAGATTAGACTCTGATAATGGACTGAGGGGGAGATGACGGAGTTATCTTCTTCACTAGCTAGAGTCTCTGATAATTGACTGAGGGGGAGATGACGGAGTTATCGTCTTCACTAGCTGGAGTCTCTCATAATGGACTGAGGGGGAGATGACGGAGTTATCGTCTTCACTAGCTGGAGTCTCTCATAATGGACTGAGGGGGAGATGACGGAGTTATATTCTTCACTAGATGGAAGATTAGTCTCTGATGATGTACTGAGGGGGAGATGATGGAGTTATCTTCTTCACTAGATGGAAGATTAGTCTCTGATGATGGACTGAGGGGGAGATAACGGAGTTATCTTCTTCACTAGCTAGAGTCTCTGATAATGGACTGAGGGGGAGATGATGGAGTTATCTTCTTCACTAGCTAGACGATTAGTCTCTGATAATGGATTGAGGGGGAGATGATGGAGTTATCTTCTTCACTAGATGGAGTCTCTGATAATGGACGGAAGGGGAGATGATGGAGATATCTTCTACACTAGCTAGAGTATTGATAATGGACTGAAGAGGAGATGATGGAGATATCTTCTTCACTAGCTAGAGTCTCTGATAATGGACTGAAGAGGAGATGATGGAGATATCTTCTTCACTAGCTAGAGTCTCTGATAATGGACTGAGGGGGAGATGATGGAGTTATCTTCTTCACCAGCTGGACGATTAGTCTCTGATAATGGACTGAGGGGGAGATGACGGAGTTATCTTCTTCACTAGCTAGAGTCTCTGATAATGGACTGAGGGGGAGATGATGGAGTTATCTTCTTCACTAGCTAGAGTCTCTGATAATGGACTGAGGGGGAGATGATGGAGTTATCTTCTTCACTAGCTAGACGATTAGTCTCTGATAATGGACTGAGGGGGAGATGATGGAGTTATCTTCTTCACTAGCTAGACGATTAGTCTCTGATAATGGACTTAGGGGGAGATGATGGAGATATTTTCTTCACTAGTTGGACGATAGCCTCTGATGTGGACTGTTGGGGATGATGTTGGGTGTCCTGTTCCCTAGAACTCTGGTATTTCTTCAGTGATGGTTTTGACAGTGTTTTCAGAGAATTGTTGAAAGTTCTCTGTGATCAATGGTTCCCGGATGTACGTACGATCTGTATATGCTACAGTATAGTAGTCGTTTATTGGTTCTAATGCCGTGCTCGGTATCTAACGTGAGCTTAGAAGTGGGATCAGATCAGGTTTCTAAGAGGTATCCATTTACGGAAACATTTTGTGGCAATGGTTTAAGTCGGTCACTGAATCCATTCCCCTCAAATTCATTAGAATGAGACTACAAAATCGATGTCCTGTGTGTGAAGGCTTGCATGGCATCTTTATGCACATGGTGGAACCTTGTGCAGGTTTTTTTCAGGAAAGAAGGCGGATGGCATGGATGACATAGACATACCCAGCCCGCACACAGCTGTTGGGTGAGGGATGGGCTCCGCTACGTTCAAGCTGTCCGCAACACACTGCCTGAAGAAGTCAGTGCAGAGCGTTGTTGACTTCTTAAGGAGTTAAGGTAGACGTCGGTTCCAGGGACACCAGTCCGTGTACAGTGCTGATTGTGGAAGCACTGCTCTGGCAGAAACGCCAGCTCTCTCTGTCTCTCCCTTTGTGGCGGTGGTGTGCCACAGGATGGTGAGAGCTGGTGCTTTTGTCATCCCCCTTCTTGCCATTGACTTGTGCTTCTGTCTGTCAGGAGTGACGAACAGAATGTTCCGCCTTCCTTTACATCATTGTGACTTGCCTCATGCCAATCCACCAAAGTTCTGCTTTTTCGCGTAAAACAAACAGTGTACGTTGTCATGACTTTGCTATTTTGATCGGTTTTATTTGTGAATCGACGAAACCTGTTTGTATTTTAAGAACCTTCAGTGTCAACTTCTTCGAATGATTGAACGAATGAATGACTGAGTACAAATGCGCCTCTAATGTGATATGACGAAAGTTTTTTCTTAGTATTGTAAGAATGTTGCCAAACATTTCAAGTTACTCAGATTTTATGATGCCAATAGACAAAAATGCTACTTTATGCTGTAAAGTTATTATCAAAGTCTTTACAATTGTTCTGCCTGTGTTGTTTATTCTATGAATCCACACAAGTTTCACATCCTATACTAATGACATTTCAACCTTTTCGAAGTCTGCCAATCTGACAGTATTTATTGTTTGGTTTAAATCAACAGATTTCTGCATTTATTTGTAAGAACATTATCAATCTCTTTTTAATACTTTTTTCAACAATTTGTTTTCTTCCCTGATAAACATCGTCAAAATGGCTGCCTCTTTGTCTACACGCGACCATCTGCTGGTGTATGATTATGGAAGCATTTGTGTTCGCAATCAACACTGTGGCGTTAGTCAATGCTTACAGCTCCTCCAGTCAACTCAGTAACTCTTCACTTTCATGGCTTATTTGGGTATACTGAATTCAGAATGATTTCATAAAATTTCACTAAACAGGGTTTTCTGCAACGAATTAAGAAAAATAATTGTTTATCAATTTCTTTGCAATATTATGCCACATAAAATTCAAAACGAATATTGCAGACATAGTTCTATCGTTTTCACTCATTCCAATTTTAGCTGAGAAAGAGTTTTATCATCTCCAATATTGTACACAACAAACCCCAAACGTTTCTGATTTGACTACTAGCACCATTGTTCTATTTTTGGCTTGAACAGGCAAAATATGTGCACGATATGAGCGATATTCGGAAGTCTGCTATTGTATAAAACAGCTATTGAATCAATTTAAAGTACGCCAACAGTTTCCTATAATTCTAACCAACGACGATGCTCTTTGGATATTTCAGATGATATAACAATTAGTAGGTATTCTGTCTTCCCTATGAATGTAGACGAGAACGGTGTGAATTAACCTTCCTTTCTCTACTCTCTAGCCCAGCCTAATGCAGAACTCGTTAACTTGCTGGTCTTAACAAAAAAGCACCATAAGTTCCTCATGGTTGTTGTTTGCTTTTTAAAAAATCCGTTTTCACTATTTTCACATCTTCCTCCTCAGTCATACTTGGGCTCGTATTGCCGCATTCTTTGGGTCAAAAGTCCTATCTATCTATCTATCTGTCCCGTAGTCTGACGACCGTGGGGGCACCCTCAAAGACTCAGCAACCAGTTCCCTCCAAAAGTCCACGAGGGGCTTAATAAAAGCTAGGCAACCGTAGGGTCACCAGCCGGAGAGGCCCTTCACTGCTGCCGAGTCATTTTGACAGCGCTCAGTGGTGCCTTGGTCAGACACAAGCAAGACACAAGCTAACACAACAGGACACAAGTAGGACACAAGTAGGACACAAGCAGGACACAAGTAGTACACAAGCAGGACACAAACAGGACACAAGCAGGACACAAGTAGGACACAAGTAGGACACAAACAGGACACAAGCAGGACACAAGTAGGACACAAGTAGTACACAAGTAGGACACAAGTAGTACACAAGTAGTACACAAGCAGGACACAAACAGGACACAAGCAGGACACAAGCAGGACACAAGCAGGACACAAGCAGGACACAAGCAGGACACAAGTAGGACACAAGTAGGACACAAGTAGGACACAAGTAGGACACAAACAGGACACAAGCAGGACACAAGTAGGACACAAGCAGGACACAAGCAGGACACAAGCAGGACACAAGTAGGACACAAGTAGGACACAAGTAGGACACAAGCAGGACACAAGTAGGACACAAGTAGGACACAAGCAGGACACAAGTAGGACACAAGCAGGACACAAGTAGGACACAAGCAGGACATAAACAGGACACAAGTAGGACACAAGTAGGACACAAGTAGGACACAAGCAGGACATAAACAGGACACAAGTAGGACACCACCTACTTTGTCCGCAACTGACCCCAATAACAGCTTAGTTGCAGAGCCAGACTAAGTGAAAGGTCCTCGTGGGATGATGGTCGTCACAACGTTCTTCCAATAATGCTCTCTGGTAAACCTCAAACTTTCAAGCTAACTCGCCACAGGCATGAAAGTGTATGGGAAAGAAAAAATGAGATCAACCGAATCAGAGAATCTGTAATCGCATGATGATTGGCATTGATGAGAAGGACGAGATTACGATCCTATGTACATGTGCCTGCTTTGGGACTACCTGACAGGGCTGTACTCTACTTTTCTTGTCATAACATATCCCAGAGTCAACCAGGTTAAAAAATACATACACTTGCTGTGTTAGTCAAGTAATTTGAGCAACATTCCCTAAGCTGCATCCATAAAGTAGATGAAGATCAACAAATTGGTCCTTGTCTTCACAATAAGACCATAGCGATTTCACTCTGAAGATAAGCCTGTCAGAGTAAAGAACAACCAAAAAAACCCTTTCATGGGGTTCATACCTGTGACTTTCCTGCCAGGTATCTCCCAACAGCCACCCAACTGGTCAGGTTGGTTGCATCAGTTAGGGATTAGTGAGTGCACTGATTGCTGGTCAGTTTATAGTATGAAGTAATGAAGACAGTCCATACTGGATCTGTGTGTTTCAAGTCTCACCTTATCAAAAACTGTTTTAGAGAGCTGTGAGGCCTTCTGTGTTCTGCTGGGATTGTAGGGAAGAACAGCCTAAAGGTACATAGTCATGTCTGCGATATAACGGTACACTGAGGGTTCAGGTTCCACTCTCTGTTGAAGTATCTGTTTGATGGAATATTTCCACTGGACTTAAAACTGGTGCTGACTCTATTTACATGACCGTCATTTGGATGAGACTAAAAAACAAAAACAAAAATACAAGTACCCGTTTGTGAATGCATGCAGGACATGCATCTTTAAGACCCGTTTAAATCTCACCCGCCTCTCACAGAAGAGAAGGCTAGCTATGGCCAATGGCCTGGATGACACGAACATGTTGTTCTTATAGCATAGCCCTCCTACCTACAGATGGCCTGAGGATGGGCTCCGCCATCTTCAACTTGCTCACGAAGCTCTGCCTGAACAAATAGTGCACGACCCTTATGACTCTTCAACGAGAAAGGGGGAAGTCAGTTCAAGCTGTGACAAGTATTTACAGCTTAAAGTAATTAAATGTGGTCTAAAAATTTCGTAAATCTGTAAACTAATGACATCTTAGTCAATCGTGTGCATTATGTAGCTGACAACATTGGCATGACGGTTTATGGCATTTTTTCCCTTTGTCATTGTTTGAAACAGAAAGATCTTTGATATCAAACGATTGAAACTGATATAGAATGAAGTTGTGTTGGTATCCACTATCTCAATTGTGGTATGAACTGTTTTGTGTAGTTAGACTTCTTTTTATCGATTGGAATTATGGAAGTTCTTGACAATGTATGCCATTGATTTTATCCACCACACTAGGGTCATTCTGGAAACAGCACATGCTGAAATTTAAGGCAGCCAGATCTGTATGATATTACTTTGTATGTTCTTTTTTTAAAATAAACTAATTAGAATATATTTTTGATAATGTTTCAGATATACAAACCCTAGTTTAAAATTTCATATTAGATGATAGCGTTAGAGAAGTTTTTTGGGTGTCATGTTACAGATTTTCACAAGACCCGTATTTCTCATAGAACACACAGGTCCCTTAGTTTTCCTTGCGATTTACACACAGAACAAGAAGTTCTGAGAAGAGCTAGAGAGCAAAAGTCTTCATATAAAAATCCCTCTCTACCAAATGTTACGGTCAGTAACTTGTTTATATTCTAGGGGAGGCTGGCTGCATCCACAATTAATGATGAGCTCTGAATACCCCACCCCATGACGAAGAAAACCGTCATTCCAAATCGTTTCCACCCAAACATGCTCTACAAGGATACCTAGCCAGATATAGTCACCAGCCTCAAAGCGAATGGAGAAACACTAGACATGGACAGCTTGGAACATTTTGGTACGTTTTTTTATGTGAAGACCACTGCTGAAAAACAGGTGTTGGTGCAGCCGTGGCTGCTGCTGTTTCAAAGTCAACATTGACAAGACCTCTCCTCTTTTCTTTCCTTTATCGACTACATTTCCCAGGTTCACCCATGAAGATTGTTGCGTATGCAACCGTTTCTTCTCCACCGCATAGGTAGCCGTATTAACGGTCTTTGAAGATCTGAAAAAAAGAATCTAGACATGCCATTGCATCACATGAAAGTCTCGAATAATGCATGCAGGAAAATATCAGAACCAGCGACTATACGCATAACTACTGGCTCTCAGATAGACGCTGTAAAGTCATAATGTTCATAATCAGGTTTCTTGTCAGGATTCCATTTCCCAAGACCATAGTGCAAAAGCTGTAGCAGATCAAGGATGTCAAGGCAGGTTGAAGAGACCTGGATGCACAGGGTTAGGGGTACCCACAGACCAAACGTTCCCCTATCCCATTTTCGCCCCGCTACGAATGACCGAAGCCATTAGCATGAACCTGTAAATACTGTATACGGCATCAAAGATATCGTTAAGTGTATGATTTGTTTGATTTTGACTATGATTCCGTGTTTATTACAATATTCATACAATCTACAGCCATTGACAAGTGAATGTATGAGAGAGAGAGTATATTGAACTGTTTCTGTAACTCGTGGCACTGATGAAAATGTCTACGTCCTGTTGTTGATGCTGAGGTTGTGATTGAACCAAAGACTGCTTTTTTGCGTTATTTATTCTATGATATTGTATCATAATGTACATTGAAGTATTATCGATGTTGATATATCTGTCTCAATGCACATATCAGTTTTGGAAATGACTCACGCTCACTTTGGCAATGCTATTTTCACGGTCATGGTTGTGTATATGATGCCAATGCACGAAATGTATGACGAGACTTGATGACCCACAGGCTTGTCTAGCTCTGTTTTGTTTCTGTTATGGCTGTGTGGTTTTTGAAAGCTAAAGGCCAAAATGCGGACATTGTACGTGCGCATACAGAATGACAAATCAACTTTAGCAGCTGACCCTGTCTTGCTCATGTGTGTCATTGTGACTGCTCAAGGCCTAAATATTCACACGACTTGTATTCTTCGTTCTCCATTTCTTGTTTTCATCTGTTTTTTGGTAAATATTTGCTAGTTTTTTAATTTTGTTTTTTGTCAATGCTACTGAATTTTATGTTTATTTGTAACACACATGCTAATTATCTGCTAAACCAAAGTAAACACTCATCATGCATATGCTTGCATCAACAACATCATCATCAATGGTTGCTGTGTATGGTCTATATCAAGTGGCTACATATCCATCGAATGGCTTAGTATTCATAATTGAAGTATGTTGTAAGACTAGGTTTAACGTGGTATTGTTTTGCTTGATTCTTAAAGAAACAACGAGAATACGAAATCATTTTCTATTTCTTCTCTTACATCACTGTAATATCTCTAACCTCCATTCACTGTTAACATTCCTATACTTCTTACTACCGACAGGTTCCTCTTTCTCGAAAACAAAGGAAATAAACGTGTCTAGTGTCCGTCAGACTAACTTGACATTTGAGATATTTTCAAACTCAGCGTCGTAACTATTTGCGGTCTGTTCCTCCATGCTTGTTAACTGAGTAAGCGATTTGGATGAGTGCTGCTTTTTATCCTACCTTGTAAGGGTGGAAAACATGAACTCCTTTTCTGACATTAAAGAACAGAACTCCCCCATGGGGTGCCGAGTACCTGTCACTATCAATAGCATCCCCATCTTCTGGAAATTTTGTGCAAGAAATTCCCTCTTCTCTATTATTATCTTTGTTTCTGCCTTTTTCTTCCTTGTCACCTCCTTGTCTATTTGTCTGCCTTACTGGTCCATTCTGCTGCCTTCTTTCCAGAAAGACTTAAACGGTAACAATGTTCCCCCACGCCGAAGTCGGATATGCTAGGCCGGACTTGTCAGGCACTTAACGGCAGCGCAACACATTTTTCGCTCACATGGCAGACAACAATAACTGCTATCTGAGCGTTCGACAAACGAACACTGTAAGTCTCATGCATCATTTTAATTTTCAAAAGCATTTTTTTTTCAAGTTTGATGCACAAGAGCCAAAGATGGACCCAGCCTGAATGTCCCGCTTAATCAGGTGTATCAGTTTGAAGTTGAAAGTTCCACTTTTGGTTAATACTGTTTTCCAAAGCAACTGACCATGATAGTCACTATGTCTGACACACCCACGACAGAATAATGAGCGCAGTGAGGCTGGGGTTGAAGGAGTAAGAAAAGAAGAGAAAGTGTAATCGTTCTTGTTTGCAAAATGCTATGTGACAGACTTTTATGTAGTTGCTTTTAAACCAGAATATCTTGTATTTCGAGAATAATGGAATAAACACTCAAGTGCTTTTCTCCATCCTGTCCCCGTGTGTATGCATTTTTGTCAATGTTGTCATCTGTTCCCCCCACGGACACACTAGAGACTACACTTTCAAACAGCGGAACAGGTTTTAACGTGTGCGCAAGAAATTCTGCGTGCGCTCCGCACACGGCACTTCGGTTTATAGTCTCATCCGAAGGATTCCTTTCTGTCTTTCACAACATCGCTGATGTCTCAAAAAAGCAATGCTGCGTGCATGCACAACATGGAATCTTTTCCTAAACTTTAAAAACTTGCTTATTTATTTCTTTTTAAATTACCTTTTCCTTTTTTGCGGTGTCACCTTTAACGGAAAGGCCATAAATCAGTTAGCTCGTGTTCACGTGCTTGTCAAGGGAGGAAGTTCTAAAATCGAACGCCTTTCTTATCTTTCCTGTCAGCCAATGAATGTCATCCGTTGAATCACGTTACAGCTATGGCGGCCTGTTGACCTAGATATCAGCAAGAAGAGCATGATGGTGGTGGTGGTGGTAGTGGCGGATGTATGTGTATGTGTGTGTTAGGGGTGGTAGGGGAGGTGTGTGTGTGCGTACGTGCATACGTGCAGGTGTGTGTGTGTGTGTGTGTGTGCATGTGTGTGTAAGGTTACGCTGTTTTGCGTGCCTGCTCTCATACTTTTCTCTAATATCAACAAACAAGTATCTCATTTCTTTCTGCAGATTATAATTATGAGTAGAGTCCTTGACCTAAAAACGCATAACAGACAACAACAACAACAAAATGTTGATCACGAATATTGCGCAAAATCCAAGGGATTTACTCAACACCTCCTTTCTGTCTGCTGTTTCAAAACTGTCCACGAGTGATGTTTTATTTCAGAGGGACACCTACACTGTCTCTGGGGTGATTCAGTTGTCTGTCAGATTTATAGCTTGTAACTTTGATCCAAGAATATGATCTTGGATTGTATACGATTCGATACGTCAATCACGTATTTGTGCCGTGTAAACCTATGTAACAAACAAATTTGAGGGTAAGAAATTTAGCAAAGCTGTGTTGAGGAAGTGTGTGTGTGTGTTTGTGTGTGTGTGTGTGTGTTGTGTGTGTGTAAAACAGCGAAAAGTAGGCTGCGCAAAAAGAAGAGAGACAGTATTGCGCAAATGCGCTTCTCTGTCTGTCTGTCTGCCTGTCTCTGTCTGTCTGTCTGCCTGTCTCTGTCTGTCTGTCTGTTTCTGTCTGTCTGTCTGTCTCTTTCTCTCTCTCTCTCTCTCCCTCCCTCTCTCTCTCTCTCTCTCTCTCTCTCTCTCTCTCTCTCTCTCTCTATATATATATATATTATATATATATATATATATATATATAATACACATACATATTCGAACAGATACCAAAAAATCATGGTGTTATTTTACAATCACTGTTGTCTGGCAGCTACAATTATCATTTTTCCCTGTTCACTTGTAATCAGTTACGTTTTTGGAGAGATGGAGAGAGAGAGAGAAGAGAGAGAGAGAGAGAGAGAGAGAGAGAGAGAGAGAGAGAGAGAGAGAGAGAGAGAGAGAGAGAGAGAGAGAGAGAGAAAGAGAGAGCATGCAGTAGATGTTCGTGTTCGCAAACTTCCATGCGCCTGTGTGTGCGTGTGTTTGTGTATGTGTGTTTGTGTGTGTGCGTGCGTGCGTGCGTGCGCGCGCGCACGCGTATGTGGGTGCGTGTGTGGGGTGTGTGTGTGTGTGTGTGTGTGTGTGTGTGTGTGTGTGTGTGTGTGTGTGCGTGCGTACACATGTAGACATGTGTTTGTATGCGTATGTGTGGGTATATTGGCATATACCTATTTTAGTAAGTGTTTGAATGAAAAGTATTCAAACATTTCATGACATAGTACAATTCATCAAAATGCATTTCATACAATCTACCGTTCCTGTATCTTTCAGTATTACTGAAGTGGGTTTTTAACGACCTTGCTTTCGCATAACTAACACAGCTACCCCATCCTAGAGCCCACCCCTCTTCTATCCCCCCCCCCCCCCCCCCCCCCCCCACCCTGCACTACTATCTCTTTTCACCTACACCTACCTTCTCCCTCCCCCCACCACCTCCTCTCCCACACACTTCCAACTTTGACATTTCGACATCATGTCTACTGGAATGCTTTTGTACTGGAGTACTAGGCCATGACAATGCGATTGCTAAATAGTTGGATTTTGTGTTGCTTTGGGGGTGTGCGTATTTTTTGTTTTTGTTGGTGGGGGGGGGGGGGGGGAGGGGGTCTATGTAAATCGTTATATTATGTTCTGTGCATCTTTTTCGTGCCTACTGTGTTCTGTAATAATTATGTGCAAGTGAGAGCGACTGGCATGTTGAACATTAACAAATTAAAATGCACAAGGAAAAAGTCAAAATGTATTATTATGTTTCGAGGTGTATTATTTGTTTGGTAGTGTGTGTGGGGGGGGGGAGGGGGGAGGGGGAATAGGGTGTGTGCGTGGTGCGTAGGGGAGGAAGGGAGGGCGGTGTGTGTGTTTGTGTGTAGGGGTGTGTGTGTGTAAGTATGCGTGTGTGCGTGTGTGTAGGGGGGGGGGAGTGTGTGTGTAAGTATGCGTGTGTGCGTGTGTGTGTGTGAGTGTGTGTGAGTGTGTGTGTGAGTGCGTGTGAGTGTGTGTGTGTGCGTGTGTGCGTGTGTGTGTGAGTATGCGTGTGTGTGTGTGCGTGAATGTGTGTGTGCACCAATGCACTTCTTCCAACGCCAACACCAACTTAAAAACAAAGATATGTTGTAGTGAATAAAACCTTATAATGCACTCTATCACCAGTGCAGCCTTCCCCAAGCAAGTCTTATCAGCGTGGCATTGTCAAACACTTCTTCTTCTTCTCCTTCATCGAACGCTCAGACAGCAACTATTGTTGCCTGTCACATGAGCGAAAATGCCTTGCTCTGCCATCAAGCTCCTGACAAATCAGGCCCGGCGCATTTGACGTTCGGCGCGGGAGAGAATTGCTATTTGTCAATTTTTGTGGGTTTTTTATTTCTGAAAAATACAAGAAAGAGAATGGACCTACAAGGGAGAAAACGGACAGAAAGGAGGTGACAGGAAGAAAAGGGGAAGAGCAGAAACATAGAGAGGGATAGAAAAGAGGGAATTCGTGGCGTAGAATTTCTAGAAGGGGAGTGGAGGGATATATATACGGACAGAACCCCGCCATCTCCACGGGGATAGGGAAGGTGTACCTGGTTGAAACCATCCCTTTTCAGGTAGGAGAATGTACACATTGTATGAGAATGTCAGTGTCAACAATGTCACCAGCCATAATCTAACAGGAATGAGGGGACGTGGGGAGGTTGTTGGGGGACGGGATAGCCTAGTGGTTAGAACATTGCGCTGGCAATCAGACGACCCGGGTTCCATTCCAGTTCAAGGGGACATTTTCCTCTGGAGTTAACATCAGTGCAGACTCCACTCGCCCCAAAAGTCCTTCGGATGAGACTATAAACCGAGGCCCCGTGTGCGAACTCACGCAGAACATCTTGCGCACAAGATAAATCCTGTCCCGGTGGAAACAGATGACAGAATTTACAAAACCGTATACACACGGGGACTGGATGCAAAAAAAACATAATTATGTGCTTATTCCATTATCCTCAATATAAAAGAATAAAATAAAGTAAAATAAAAATAACCTGCTCTTTTTGTGAAGTGTGAAACAAAAAAATTAAATTATCGTGTGCGCAAGATGTTCTGCAGACGTTTACACCCGAGACCTTCATGTATAGTCTCAACCGGATGACTTCAAGGGACTGGAATCAGTTCCATTGTTAACTTCAAGTGAACGATTCCCTTCATTTAAAAGGCTACCTGAGCAAAGGCTAAACTCGCGATGCTAATTACCATCGTCTTTATCTTAATTACTTCCCCGTGAGGATGCGAGAACCTGTCAGTAGAAATAGCATTAGACATTCTGTGCTAGACATTTCCTCTTTTCTTTCACTCTCTTTGTTTCTGCCTCATTCTTTTTCTTCCTGTCACCTCCTTCTGATCTATGCTATACGTTCTTGGTCCATTCTCTTGCCTTTTTTTTCTTTGGCAGAAAGACTTCAAAGATAACAAATCTCTTGTGTCAAAGTCGGATGCGCTGGGTCTGACTTGTCAGGCACTTAAAGGCAGCGTGGCGCATTTTCGCTCATAAAAAAATTATAACAGACAACAAGGGTTGCTGTGTAAGCGTTCGATGAAGAGGAAAATTCAGAACACCCACGTTCTAACCACTAGGCTATTCTGTCACCCCCTGGTCTGCTGGTAGAGCTAACATGCCGGGATAGCCTAGTGGTCAGAACATTGCGCTCGCAATCTGACCACCCGGGTTCGACTCCCGTTCAAGGGGATATTTTCCCCTGGAGCTAACATCAGTGCAGACTCCACTCTCCCCAAAAGTCCTTCGGATGAGACTATAAACCGAGGACCCGTGCGCGAACGCACGCAGAACATATTCATGCGCACACGTTAAACCCTGTTCCGCTTTTCGTAAGATTAGGCCATTGTGTGCCGGTGAGAACAGATGACAGAATTCACAAATCTGCATACACACGGGGACTGGATGTAAAAAAGCACAGATTAAGTGCTTATTCCATTATCCTCGATATAAAAGAATTTTTAAACATGTATTTTGAGAAAGTAGTCTTGGCAAAGCAGCAACTTCATTATCCCCATTGTTATTGATTGTTCTGTGCCCACATGCAGCATCCTTGCTGGCACCGCCACATCCTCACGACCTTTCCTTCATCGCCACCTTTTCCTACGCGAAAAACTGTTGCTGGATATGGCCTGCTGATGTTCCAAGACAGCCAGATGCTGCTTGTATTACAATCAATACTTCCTAGACAATCGGACTGCTGTTTTGGGATTGTAGGTTCGCGTTTCAGTAAGCAATTGCTGCTGGTATTGATTCTTGATATTATTGTGTGTTGTGCTCTGATATTGTCGGTTAGTTGTAATTTTTTATCATCCTCACCCATTCCTGGAGTTGTCAGTACTATTTACTCCAGTCCTTTAAGAGTACTTATGATGACTATAAACTGACGGCCCATATATGTAGGCCATTGTGTGCCGGTGGAAACCGATGACAAAATTTACAAAACCGCATACACACGGGGACTAGATGTAAAAAAGCACATGAGTGCTTATTCCATTATCCTCGATATAAAAGAATAAATAAATAAATAAATATATGAATGCATGCTGAACATCTTGTGAACACTTTAAACCTTATCCGTTTCTTGCAAAAATAGTTATAGCCTGTGATGTGAACAACATGAATTATAATTATATGCAGCGGGGTGAAATGGCCTGGTGGTTAGACGGTTGAGTTCGTGATTTGACAGCCTGGGTTTGAGCCTCTATTGAGACACTCGTTTGAGGGGATGTTTCCTCTGGAGCTATCATCGGTTCCACTACCGACTCCACTCCCATCAACTACCTTCAGGTGAGACTAGAACCCAAGATCCTGTATTTTTTGTTATTATTTATTTTATTTTATTCTTTTATATCCAGGATAATGGAATAAGCACTTATGTGCTTTTATACATCCAGTCCCCGTCTGTATGCGTTTTGTCAATTCTGTCATATGTACCCACCGGCACACAATGGCCTACTCTTACGAAAAGCGGAACAGGATTTAACGTGTGCGCAAGATGTTCTGCGTGCGTTCGCACACGGGGCCTCGGTTTATAGTCTCATCGAAGGACTTTTGGGGAGAGTGAAGTCTGCACTGATGTTAACTCCAGGGGAAAATATCCCCTTGAACGGGAATCGAACCCGGCTTGTCAGATTGCGAGCGCAATGTTCTAACCACTAGGCTATCCCGTCCCCCTATGCAGTTGCACGCAAAACATCTTGCATAGATGTTTGAAAAAACCGTGATCCGCCTTTCGGATGAGACTATAAACCGAGGCCCCGTGTGCGAACGCATGCAGAACATCTTGCGCACACGTTAAATCCTGTTCCGCTTTTCGAAAGAGTAGGCCATTGTGTGCCGGTGGGAACAGATGACAAAATTTACAAAACCGCATACACACGGGGAATGGATGTAAAAAAAGCACATGAGTGCTTATTCCATTATCCTCGATATAAAATAATTAATAAATAAGTACGCTTTTGCATGCCAGTAAAAATAGATGAAAACATGTTAAAGAATACAAGCTCACTGAGATGTCTAGATATCACCCCCAAAGTTGGAATGTGGTATAGTTTAATGGCGGGTAAACAGTTTGCATACGCACAATCTCACCATTGGTAAACCTCAGAGCTCTAGCCAAGGAACCAACAATCTAAGTCAACATATATACATCCTACCATGCTCAAAGTGTGCGTGACATTGCCTGGACAAGTCTGTACAGTGTTTTCACAGCTTTTCAAGTAGATACGTGAGGAGTCAAGTTGAGTCAAGTCCATTTTATAGATGCATTTCCATACACCTTCCACTGAGACAATGTGTGTTGATGTCGCAACGCCACTCATTTGTCGTATATAAAGAAAGAAAACAGTTTACTTTCACTCCATAAAGGTAAAGGTGTCCCATAACCCATTAGGTCGTACGGGAGTGAGGCGTCAGAGACCTCACTTCTCTAGGGGCCACCATATTAAGGGCGGTGCCCATCTCCTCTCCCTCCCTGCCTTACCTTCCCTGACCCTAAAGAGGCAGGTAACCATTTACAGCTGGGTGAACTGGGGGACTGTAGTGAAGCCAAGGCGCGCAAACGGTCACTCATGCAAGTGGTAACCATGCTCGAGGCTGCTAAACATTGGCTGGGGGAAAGCGAGTGCTCCGACCACTGAGCTATCCCGTCCCCACTACATACAGAAAGAAAAAAGAGAACAAAAGAACGACAGAAAGACAAGGACGACAAGAAAGAGTAAAAAAAACCACCAACAACTTTTTGTTTCTATTTGACCCAAAACAAAGTAGCAAAACTCCAGGTATTTGATATTTATATTATCTGAAGGTTTATTACAAATCTTGTCCTATGAAAGTCCTTATATAAATATTGATGTTTTGCATTTAAATACTATGCTGACAATCCCTATTAGTCACTTTTACACTTTCAGACTGAACACTAACTGCTACAATGATATTCTAATATCCTTTTTTTCCAATTAATCAAAATAAGGTATCCTAAATTTTAAAAAAACCCTGTCGGTATGAATTATAATATCATATATTATGCAGTGTATCCAAATATTTTTGACAACTTTGTTCAATCCTTTGCATCAGTTTGTAACGCTCTTTCCTAGTAATTTGCATAAAATATAAAGCTATGCAAGAGAATACAAGAAATGAACACTCATGCAGCAAGAAATGCATTTAATACGCAGCTATAAATCTGTCGGACTTCTTTGTTCATTCACAAACATTATCAAATAAAGAAATAAAGAAGGGAACCCTATCAAGCCTCTGAATGCAACAGACGCACTTTATCATCATTGGACTACTACACACAGTTATATACATCCTTCACTGAACATGATATTTCTTGCACTTTCATGATGTCAACCAGCTGAAGGAGTACCCCTGTTTCATCCAACAAACTCGTGGCTCTCCTTCTTTCAAACAAGCAGACACAGGCAAGTCTAACACTTGGTATTTCTTCCTTTCCTCTAACTGAGTGGGAAAAAAAAGTACTTTTGGCCCTTGCTCACTTGTAAAAACCCCAAAATCAATGCTAGCTGCTTTCATCATGTGATTCCTCCCAGATCTATATAAATAATGTTAGGAATGATGACGTAAATGTAAACAAAGATAAAGATGGTCAGCACGACAGACACAGCAATACCCACACACGACAACCAAAATGCCGCCTTCCCCAACTTGACAGCTCCCTCAGTCTCCCCTCGGCGTCTGCATCGGCGCGAAAGACATGCGCACACCACTGCCGGAAATCCCAACGCCACGTTCACAAAGAGCGCGAAAATGGCTAAAGGGAGATAATGCGGGGAGGCGGTGTAGGCACGAACGACAACTCCACCCCCTCCGGTGAGTGGCAGCGCTGCCACCTGGTTTTCCCCGGCCTCGTCCACAGTAAGGGAGGTAACTGTAGGCTCGTCTGTGATGTCGGATATGTTGGGTTGTCTCTCGTCCGTGTCGGGATCCTTTTCGTAGACAGCAGCAGCACGGGAAAGGAAAGGCATCTTGATGACTGGTGCAGGATTGAGGTCACGTCTGCTCTAGTCTACCTGGCCTGTCTGCGCAACAGAAACAACAAATTAATGAAGATCAGGGTAAAAATTGACAAGAAACCATTTGTTTCCATCTCCACCTCTTTATTCCGATATAGAACAAAGCTTGCGTTCTTATTTGTTTGTTTTGAGGAAGGTGAGTGGAGATGAGGGTGATGGTGGTGGTGGTGGTGGTGGTGGTGGTGGTTTGGTGGGGTACAGGGCGGGATATGTGTTTTATGTCATCCTTGCTTGTTTTGAGCGTTGACATAAACGTGTACTAATTCATGACTACCTTCCAACCTACCTGCCTACCTACCTAACATTTACCAGCTACCTACCTACCTATCTACCTACCTACCTACTAACTCACTCACTCACACACTCACCTGCTCACTAACCAACCAAACAACCAAAAACGATTGTTCAATCAAAATTATATGACTCTGAAAAAGTAACAACGCCAATAGAGAAGAATTGACATTTTCTTAGATTTTGATTTTTTTTGGTTCAGTTATTTCAAATATCGTTTTTTTTCTGAAAAAAAACATCAGCGATGCAGTATTTGGCAGTCAACCAAGACCACACTTTGCTGTTGACTGACTGCCCAGCTTTTTGAGGAGTCTGTGATGAAACACACTGAGTTTTTCAAACAATACATTGTAAGTAATATTTACCAGTTACCTAAAAACCTATCTACTTACCTACCTAGCCTTGTAAGTAGGGACGGGATAGCTCAGTGGTCGGAGCACTCGCTTTCCTCCAGCCAAATTAAGCAGCGTCGAGCGTGGTTACCAGTTGGATGGGTGACCGTTTGTGCGCCTTGGCTTCAGTACAGTTCCCCAGTTCTCCCAGCTGTCAATGGATACCTGCCCTCTTTAGGGTCAGGGAAGGTAAAGCAGCGAGGAGAGGAGATGGGCGCCGCCCTCATTATGCTGGCCCATAGAAAAGTGAAGTCTCTGATGCCTCGCTCCCCTACGACCTTATAGGTTATGGGAACACATTTACCTTTACCTTACATTCTAATAAGTTGAACTTGACACAACCCATTCCACCACAGGTAGCAGGATGCATGCTGGGTGTGTTTGTGTCATCCATCCCATGGGCCATTGCTGGAACGCTATTCTACGACATGGAAATAGGATTTCAAAATGAGCGCCAGATTTTTTTGAATCCATTTGCATACAGCGTCAACCTTGGAGTGTAGTCTTTTCCGAAGGACTTTTCGGGGACAGGAATAGTAACTATAGGGAAAATTTTATTCTGGAATAGACACCATTCCTCTGTGGGGATGTAGAGGGCCTGTCAGTATAAACAGTATCCCCACATTCTAGTAATTCTGTGCCTAGAAATGTCATCTTTTCTATCACTCTCTTTTTTCTGCCCTTGTTTCTTTTCTTCCTGTCACCTTCTTCTTGTCTATTTTTTTTCCTTATTGATCCACTCTCCTGCCTTCTATCCTGAAAGACTTAAAAGAAACAACAATTCTCTCTTATGCCGAAGTCGGATGCGCTGGGCCTGACTTGTCAGGCGCATCACGGCAGCGT
Source organism: Rapana venosa (assembly GCA_028751875.1). Taxonomy (NCBI): domain Eukaryota; kingdom Metazoa; phylum Mollusca; class Gastropoda; order Neogastropoda; family Muricidae; genus Rapana; species Rapana venosa. The sequence goes on from CM054134.1 coordinate 116,379,569, forward strand.
GAGGCATTTTTTTTTCCTCATAATTATAACGAACAACAATTGTTGCTGTCTAAACGTTCGACGACGACGACGACGTCGACGACGACGACGACGACGACAAAGAAGAAGAAGAAGAAGAAGAAAAAAAACAAAAAACAATAGACAACAGAGCCGAGATTTAAACCCACACCCTCAAAATTAACATCATCACATCATAAATGCAACGCTCTAACCACTAGGCTATTCCTTTTACCTAAACGATTTTTTCAAAGATGAGGTAAAGGGTATTACGGAAGATTTCGCTTGGTGTGAAATCTTTGTGAGATTCTGCTAAGAACACTGACCTTTGAAAAAGTAACTAAATGTCATGACGTGACCTCAGATAAAAGGGTGTGCATGAATTTAGCAGATTGGGTTGCCGTATTTTTATTTGTCTGTTCGTCTATCTGTTTTGTCTGTCGGTTTGTTTGTATCAAGGAAAAGTTATTTGATTTGACTTTTTTTTCTGGTGGTGTTTGTTGATGAAGGTGTCAAGACATTTTGAAAAGTTTAGAAAACTGTTTTGTAATACACGAGATACAGTTTCAGCACAAAGGGTAGAGGTGTTTTGCTTTGTTTAATCATTTTACCTGTTGCGCATTTGCAACAGCAATGTAGAGGAGGAGAAAGGTGAATCAATGAATAAATAAATGAATAAGTAAATAATAAATAAATACACAAATAACAAAATAGATAGATACACAGACAGACAGACAGACAGACGAACAGACAGACGAACAGACAGATACACAGACCAATACATACACAAATACATACATACATGCATATATACATACATACATACATACATTCATACAGACAGACAAACATGCATACAGACACACACACATACATGCATACATACATACATACATACATGCATTACGTGTAATTAAAAACAAATCAATCAATTCCTGCAAAACTGGAATGTGGAGTCCCACAGGGATCAGTTCTAGGCCCTGTTCTGTTCACTCTCTACACTGTTCCACTCTCATACATAATAAACCGTCACCAAATTCAAAGCAGTGACACTCCTGAAAACCTGCCTTCTTTCTTGACAAATATGTCACTCTACCTTCAAGACATTCATAACTGGATGATACAAAACAAGTTACAGCTAAATGCAGATAAAGCCGAAGCCATGATTATAGGGACCAAACACAAACTCTCTTCCATTACAACAGATTCAATAGAATTTGGCAATACATCAGTTCCGCTATTCACTGCAGTTAAGTATCTAGGTGTTGTTATTGACAACACAATCTCTATGCAAAAATTCACCACTCAGACCTGCCAGTCCTGCTACTATCAATTACGGCGTATAAGTGCAATCCGAAAGTACCTGTCCACTGATGCAACATCCAAACTTGTCATATCTCGTATTCTTTCACGTCTGGACTATTGTAATTCTCTTTTGGCTGGTCTGCCAGCATCATCTATCCACTCCCTTCAACGCATACAAAACTCTGCAGCTCGATTAGTCCTCAAAATGAAAAAAAATCTGAGCATATTACTCCTCTCCTGCAATCTCTCCACTGGTTGCCTGTGCCACAGAGATTAAAGTACAAGATCAGTACCCTCTGTTACAAATGCCTACACAAAACAGCACCCTCCTATCTCTGTGAATGTCTTCACCTGTACACTCCTTCTTGTTCCCTCCGCTCTGCTGCAGATACCCTGGGCTTACGAATACCTAGATTCAACCAATCCACTGTTGGCTGTCGCTCTTTCTCTATTTCTATCCATCAATCTGGGATGACATCCCTCTCTCCCTTCGTGAAAAGCCCACTTACGGCAGCTTAAAAATCCAACCTCAAAACATACCTATTTCAAACGAGGGGGGGGGGGGGGGGGGGGTGCGTATGTGTGTGTGTGTACATTTGAATTTGTTAGAATACTGTTAATCATTGTTGGTTGCATATGTAGGAACGGATTGAAAGCAAGCGTACAGATTTTTAGTTGCAGGATATAGCACTCCATAAATTCCATTTATTATTGTTATTATGATTATTATGATTATTATCATCATCATCATCATCATCATCATCATTATTATTATTATTATTATTATTATTATTATTATTATTATCATTACTATTATTACGTACATACATTTTTCTTCAAATTCGGCCTTCCACCAGCATGACATTTTAGTGAACCGTTTTTGTATATTCAAGAAAAGTTTGTTTACGAGTTTGATTTTTTTTTCTACAAGTTTTGGAGAATACCATGACCTTTTGAATGACTTGTTTTTGCCAGAGAACTGAGCCTTATTTCTTTTTTAATCACATGCTATGTCTTCTTCTTCTTCTTCTTCTCCTCCTCCCCTCCTCCTCCTCCTTCTCCTTCTCCCTCTTCTCCGTCTTCTTCTTCTTCTTCTTCTTCTTCTTCTTCTTCTTCTCCTTCTCCTTCTCCCTCTTCTCCGTCTTCTTCTTCTTCTTCTCTTCCTTCTCCTTCTTCTTCTCCTTCTCCTTCTTCTTCTTCTCCTTCTCCATCTTCTCCTCCTCCTCCCCCTTTTCCTCCTCCTTCTTCTTCTTCTTCTCCTCCTCCTCCTCCTCCTCCTCCTCCTCCTCTCTTCTTCTTCTCTTCTTCTTCTTCTTCTCCTCCTCCTCCTCCCCTCCTCCTCCTCCTCTTCTTCTTCTTCTTCTTCTTCTTCTTCTTCTTCGCATTCTTCTTCGCATTCTTCTTCTTCTTTTTTGCATTCTTCTTCGCATTCTTCGCATTCTTCGCATTCTTCTTCTTCTTCGCATTCTTCTTCTTCTTCGCATTCTTCTTCTTCTTCCTCTTTCTCTAACTTTTCTACGTCCGTGTTTTAATTTTGTTTTCTTCATCTGTTTCTTGTTATGTGTTGCCTCTTTTCTTTTTATAAAGATATCTTTTCAGTATCTTTCTTCCTAAAGGATTGGCTGGCCTTGTGGTGATAGCGTTGTCCTTGTGATCTGACAGTAACTGAGGGCACTGGTTCAAGTCTTCGCTGAGGTGTCTGTTTGAGGACATTTCCCACTGAAGTTGGTAATGTTATCTTATTTATTTATTTATCTATTTTTTTGTTTTGTTTCTTTGTTTATTTATTTATACTATTTTAAGGTACGGCAGATATTCTCTGCGTGAAATACAGCGCCTGCCCCCCCCCCCCCCCCCCCACACACACACACACACACACCAGCCCGGGGAAAGCGCGTCGCCACAAAGAGCAGCGCCACCCAATATTTTTTTTCTTTTCCTGTCTGCAACTATATTTGTTTCCCAATCACAGTGGCGCTTTTTTCTACAGAATTTTGCCAGGGACAACTCTCTTGTTACTGTGGGTTATTTTACGTGCGCTGAATAGTTATCAGGTGTAACACACTAGATCTCGGTTTGTCGTCTCATCCAAAAGACTAGCACCAAGACCACCATTATGGTCTATTGGATGGGGAAAAAGTTATAGGCCCAAACGGGGATCAAGCCACCGCACGCTTCCGATCCGGACTTTTAGCTTTCTAGGCAGGTGCGTTACCTCTAGACCACCGATCCACCGATATATAAGTTATATCCTGATTCCACTTCCCAGAACGTTCTTCAGTCGGAACTCTAAACCGAGGTTCCTGTGCAAAAAAGTGTAAACAAGCTGGCACGTACTTTATAATATTCAATGCTGTTTGTAAAAGTGGAGACCCTTGCGTGGTCTATTAATAGAATGGAGGCCTCGGAGATACCAAGCATGCAATCTGGAACATGTAGAGAGATGAGCTCCGCCAGGTTTATCTCGCCTTTTATTTACTTCCTGATCTTTTCAGTGCAGTGCTTCAAGGACTCCTGCAGGAGTAAAACGAGAAGTCCAAAATCAAAGACATGTTCTATTTCCAGTCCATCCGTCTGGAATGACCTCCCTCTCTCACTTCGCCAAAAGCCCACATTAATAATAATAATAATAATAATAATAATAATAATAATAATAATAATAATGTATGGAATTTTTATAGCGCTGAATCTTGTAAAGCAACAAATCAAAGCGCTCAGATGACTTTTTTTTAATGCGTGTGTATGCGGGTTTTTTTTTAATTTTGTCGTCTGTTCCCACCGGCACACAATGGCCTACTCTTTCGAACAGCGGAACAGGATTTAACGGGTGCGCAAGATGTTCTGCATGCGTTCGCACACGGGGCCTCGGTTTATAGTCTCATCCGAAGAACTTTGACATTCAGTTCGATTTTTTGTCAAACTGGGAAGAAATGGCGAGGCTGGGAATCGAACCCAGAACCTCACGGTTTACTTGTTGGCAGGCAAACGTCTTAACCATCATGCCACCTTCCTTCTCATTAGATACTTTCAAATCCGGATAAAAGTCACGCTTGTGTCCGACCTACCACCTACAGTTGCATGTGTTTCCTGTTCCTGACTTCAATACATATCTACATCTCCATCATCCTGCCTAAGCATTGTGTGTGTGTGTGTGTGTGTGTGTGTGTGTGTGTGTGTGTGTG
>CM054134.1:116389052-116401552 GCA_028751875.1 Rapana venosa
GTGCCAAAGCCTAAATTTAAACATGGTGCTGTGCTTTAAAGCGTTACGGTGAGACTGTATTTACACATAACAAGATCTAGGCACAACAAAATGTAAAAGGTAGACAAAGATAAAGGCTGTGCGATCGTTTGGGAGGGAGGCATCAGAGACCTCAGCTTCTCCATGGGCCAGCATATTAATGAAAAAAAGCAAATGCATTGCTTATTCAATGCACCATCTGGAAATAAAATTTTGACTTGACTTGACTTGACTTGACACACACACACACACACACAGAGGCAATGACAACAACAACAACAACAAAAACCCAACAGTGTCTGCCTGTTGCATCGATCACAGTGCCTGTGCCTGTGCCTGTGGCTCACTGGCATGATGCTGCTGTATTTGTCAATACACTGCTAGTGCTTTGGCGATGATGACAGGAAGACAGATGGTTTGGTCTTCTGAGACACCCTTCATAATACAGCACAGAGTCAGCGTTTGTTGGCATGTTGTCCTCGTTATTGATCAGCCTGGCAACTACGACAGGCAGCAGCAGAAGAATGCGAAGAAGAAGAAGAATGCGAAGAATGCGAAGAAGAAGAAGAAGAAGAAGAAGAAGAAGAAGAAGAAGAAGAAGAAGATTGAGAAGAAGAAGAAGAAGAAGAAGAAGAAGAAGAAGAAGAAGAAGAATGCAAAAAATTGTGAAGAAGAAGAAGAATGCGAAGAAGAAGAAGAATGCGAAGAAGAATGCAAAAAAAGTGAAGAATGCGAAGAAGAAGAATGCGAAGAAAAGTGCTAAGGAAAATGCGAAGAAGAATGCGAAGAAGAATGTGAAGAAGAAGAAGAATGCAAAGAAGAATGCGAATAAGAATGCAAAGAAGAAGAATGCAAAGAAGAAGAATGCAAAGAAAATGAATGCGAAAGAAGAAGAAAGAAGAAGAAGAAGAAGAAAAGAAGAAGAAGAAGAAGAAGAAGAAGAAGAAGAATGTGAAGAAGAAGAATGCAAAGAGGAAGAAATCGAAGAAAAATGCAAAGAAGAATATGAAGAATTGCGAAGAAGAAGAATGCGAAGAATTGCGAAGAAGATTGACGAAAAGAAACATTGCGAAGAAGAAGATTGACGAAGAAGAAAAATTGCGAAGAAGAAGAATTGAAGAAGAAAAATTGCAAAGAAGAAAAAGAACAACAACAAGAACAAGAAAAAGAACAACAACAACAACAACAGCAATAACAAGACAGAGACACATAGACACAGAGACACAGAGAGGGACAGAGAGCTGGCGTGTTTTACCTAAACCATCTGACGAAAAGTGACCGTGGATTTTTTTTTGTCATCTGTTAATCGGTTTTGTTCTGTTTCTGCTTTCTTTTGCAATACTCCACTCAGAAAGAGCAGATATCGTAAAAATATCACATACAATACAATTATCAAACTCCCCTTCGTCCACCCTTCCCTAACTGAAGTTAAGTAAGTCTTCATGATTTTTGTAGTAACAACTGAAACAGTGATAAAGGTCTAGTTAGATCTTGGCTGTCTGAGTAATTATCGAGTTTGATGTCATACAAAAAGGTTATGAAATCATGAGCATTAAGCGTGATTAATTGTCTGTCATCATTGTATGTGATTCTAATGACGGGAAACACTGAACGATCGTGTCGTCAATGTTGGCTTATATAGTGGGTATACAGACAGACAGAAATAAAACACGAACAAAAATGAAACACTCACTATGTGTTTGATCTCCAGTAAAGGAGAACAAAGTCAGCTGAAGTTAGAATATGATTCCTGTGTGCTTAGATACTTGAAAAGGGCACGGGATAGCCTGGTGGTCAGAGTGATTCGCATTGTGCTCGTGATCTGCTGACCCGGGTTCGAATCTCGTTCAAGAGGATTTTTCCTCTGGAGTTAACACCAGTGCTGACTTCACTCCCCCTAAAAATCCCTTACATGAGACTATAAACCGAGGTCCCGTGTACGAAAGCACGCAGAACATCTTGCGCGTACATTATAAAACCCGTTCCGCTTTTCGGAAGAGTAGGCCATTGTGTGCTGGTTGGAACAGGTGACAAAACTGACAAAACTGCAAACACACGAGGGCTGGGTGTAAAAAGAGCACATGAGTGCTTATTCCATTATCTTCGAAACAAAAGAATAAATAAAAGGAGAGAAAGCAACCTACATACAAACTTGGTGGAACGGTGGTCAAGAGGTAACGCACCTGTCTACAAAGCAAGAAGCGAGGGTTTGATTCCTGTCTCAGCCCAGCCTTTTCTTTTCAAACACAAAGCTTTGAGCGGCGGTGGATCGGTGGTCTAGAGGTAACGCGCCTGTCTAGAAAGCGAAAAGTCCGGGTTCGTATCCCGTCTGGGCCCGAAACTTTTCCCCCATCCATTAGACCATGAGTGGTGGTCTGGGCGCTAGTCTTTCGGATGAGACGATAAACCGAGGTCCCGTGTGTTACAGAAAATTATGCAGCGCACGAAAAAGAACCCACGGCAACAAGAGAGTTGTCCCTGGCAAAATTCTTAGAAAAAAGCCACTCTGATAGGGAACGAAATACAGTTGCAGACCAAAAAAAAAAAAAAAAAAAGATGGGGTGGCGCTGCTCTTGTGGCGACGTGCTCTCCCCGGGGAGAGCAGCCCGAATTTCACGCAGAGAAATCTCGTGACTTAAAGTGGTATAAATAAATAAATAAAATAAATAAATAATAGTCTTTCGGATGAGTCACTAAACTGAAGTATTGTGTGAAACAGGTATTCAGCACGTGTAAAACAAAATATCCACGGGAACAAAAGAGTTTTCCTTGGCAAAATTCTGAAGAAAAGGATACTGTTTTAGGGGGGAAGGGGTTCTACACTTGTACACACACTGCTTCGCTCTCAAACAAAAAAAAGAAAATATACGCCTTTAAAAGTTGTCTGCTATTGCCAGGGGGCAAATAATCATAGAACGAAGAATTGTGCATGCACACACACACACACACACACACACACACACGCACACACCCCTCAGCATCGTTATTAGCTATATTCAGTGATCTTTTACTGAAGTATATTTTTTTCAACTCATTATTGCATAGTCCAATCGGTTCATTGTAATGATTATTATGGACTTTAAAGACATTATCCTTCTGCGGTTTAGATTTTCTCTCGTTGGTAACGGTTTCAAATAGCTTTATTGTTCATTCGTTAGATTCTGTTCTGTGTTAGGATTTTTTAAAATTCTGTACTCAAGAACTATTTGCATTCACATTTCTGTGTATATTTAATTGATACATCAATCCCCTACCCCACTCCCAGAACTCATCCCCACTCCCCTGCACTTTTTGTTTCTTTATGTGTCTAATATCATATTATTTTGTGAAAAGACGTAAAATGAAATCGAACACACACACATACACACTTTTTGGAAGCCAAAACTTTAGAACGTCCACAATTAAATTAGCCTTAGAGGAAAATATGTACATTACAAAACAGACTAATGACGAAGAATCGTAAAACAAACATTGGTCACCAAAACGCACGCAAAAACAATAGATATTTTCAAAACGTGAAAGAAAACAAATGGACACCTCCCCATCCCTTAACAAGTAAATGAACTAATAAATAGAATAAAACAAAGCGATATAAATGAAATGAAATGACATAAAACAAAACAAAATAATAATAATAATAATAATATATGGAATTTATATAGCGCTGAATCTTGTAAATAAACAAACAAATCGAAGCGCTTCAAAACAAAACAAAACAAAGACACAGAACAAATACAATATAATAAAAAAAAAACTGACATAAAATAAAGCGAAATGAAGTAAGATAGAAAATAATAACATGACATACAATAAAACAAATGAATGAAATTTAGAGAAAGAAACAAGCAGCCCATGACTCGCCTGTTGCAAAGAAGCCCCAAGAAGCAAGGCATTGTCTCAACGTGTCCTCACTGATATGATATGAATCATGAATGAATGGAGAGAATCACCCTATGCCAGGTGGCTACACTCCGCAGTTAGAGGGTGGGGTTATGCGTCATCACTTGCCCAGAATAGTAACAAGAAGACCAAGAATACCCATTGGTACACACACACACACGTGCGCGTGCGCGGAAGCAAATATTGCACGGTCAATGACATTTGCGATAGTAATACCTGACATTTCTTTTTTTTCCCCAGACTAATCAGAGCTGAATTACATTCATGGCTCAATGTTGTATAAAGCTAAAAAGGTAAAGGTGTCCCATAACCTATAAGGTCGTAGGGGAGCGAGGCGTCAGAGATCTTTCTCTTAGGGACCCATCTCCTCTCCCTCGTTCCTTTACCTTTCCTAATCCTAAAAAATAGCAGGTACTCATTTACAACTGGGTGAACTGGGGGAACTGTACTGAAGCCAAGGCGTAACCACGCTCGATGCTACTTAACATTGGCTGGGGGAAACCGAGTGCTCCGACTTCTGAGGTATCCCGTCCCCAGTTTATATAAAGGGGGGCTATTTTGTTTTTTCAGTGGTATAAAGTAAGGCACCGAGAGCGTTCTTTTTTAGTTATAGCTAGTTTTGTCAGGTATTTTTGCTGCTTTGTCTTCTGTAACTATTTTTTTAAAACAAACATTGTTATTCACTTTTGCATGCTATATATTAAAAACAATGAAGTTACATGACACCTGAAATGAAATCGCGCATGTTGATGCAGACTCAAAGTACAATCAACTATCTCACACAATAACTTCAATAGCACTTCTGTCACTTTCTTGTCCTGCTGTTCCCACACTTCTCACTGCTACCTTTCCATTCCAGCCATCCTCCTGTATGCCATGTCCAGTCATCAGGGTCAAGAGTCCACATGGAGCTTATCGATGCTATGCTGCCGTAGGGCTACTTACCAGGAGGGTCCAGCACCGCGGCTTGGTCACTTTGGCGATGTTCTGGATCCTCTTCTGAGCTAAAATATGGAAAAGACCACCTACTACGCCTCCGACTAGCCTGCAAAAGATGCCAGAAGAAATTGAGTGCAGTATCCCTACAACTCCTGCATGGTTGGGGGGTTTTCTTGTTTTTTTGTGTGTTTGGGTTCTTTTTTAGTGTTTTGTAAAGTTTTCTGATATTTGATTTTGCGTGTATGAGGTCAGTCTGCACATTTATGTTTATTTGGGTTTTTAACAGACAAGGAGAAGAAGGTGGAGAAAGACAAGGAGGAGAAGAAGCAGCAAAAGAAGAACAACAATAAGTTTTCTCTTTTCTGTTAAATTCTTGAAAATCACCAACGCAAGACTCATTTCCACTGACATACACGCTGAAACAGACACTTGCACTGTTATCACTGAAAAACGAGAATTAAAAAAAATGGTATACAAATCTTGGCAGTACCACGTAGATCTGATTTCCCAGCGTTGATGTCAGAAACATGACTGAGTTTATTGATCGTTGGTTCAACGTCCACTGCACGACAAGTCACAGAGGAGGAGGGATCATCTGTCATTCTGTTAGTTTGTTCACAGATGGAAAACACCTGCCTGGCTACCTGACTCCTTTACACAGAAGAGACTGCCGGGCTGTGTCGTGTGGTGTGAGCCTCTGAAGGGGTTTATGGCTTCATGTATGTATGACAGGTTTGGTTTGCCCGGTATTTTTGTTCCTGGCTGCTGTTGTAGCTGCTGCTGTTGCTGCTGCTGTTGTATTTGTAGCTGTAGCTACTGCTGTTGCTGCTGCTGTTGTATTTGTTGCTGTAGCTGCTGTTGCAGTTGTTGCTTTCGGTTTGATTAAGTAGGTTAATGCTGTTGTTTTTTGCTATTGTTGCTGCTGTTGCTTTTAATTAATTTTGGTTAAGTGCTAGTCAGTTTGCAGGTTTGGTATTTTGTTGTTCTTCTTCTTCTTAGCATTCGTCTTCTTTGCATTCGTCTTCTTTGCATTCTTCTTCATCATCATCATCATCATCATCGTCGTTGTCGTTGTTGTCGTCGTCGTCGTCGAATGCTAAAATAGTAACTATTGTTGTCATATGAGTGAAAATACATTGCGCTACCGTTAAGCGCCTGGCTATTTAGGCCCAGCGCATCCGACTTCTCGGCATAGATATCTTTCCGTTTTCTCCGGAAACAGTGCATCGCCGCAAGTCCAGCGCTACCTCCTTTTTTTCCCTCTAGTTCTGCTATGGACTCTTCTGTCTGCACAAAACTGGATGTTGCCCACCAGACCTCGGCCTATCATCTTATTTTACTTTATTTTATTTATTTTATTCTTTTATATCGAGGATAATGAAATCAGCACTTATGTGCTTTTTAACATCCAGTCCCCGTGTGTAGGTGTTTTTTTTTAAATTCTGTCATCTTGTTTCCACCGGCACACAATAGCCTACTCTTACGAAAAGCGGAACAGGATTTAACGTGTGCGCAAGATGTTCTGCGTGCGTTCGCACACGGGACTTCGGTTTATAGTCTCATCCCAAGGACTTAAAGAAAGCAAGAATCGAAACTGTCTTGGGGACATGTCAGGTTTTAGAAGGGAATCGAACCCAAAACATACAAACAAAAATGGGAAGGGAGGCGGGGGTGGATAACCTGGTAGACAGAACTTGGAATTTGCCATCGGACAGTCCGGGTTCAAGCCACCACCGAGTGGAAGCTTCCTTCTAGAGTTGGTTTAAGCAAATGTTTAATCAGATCAGAAAAGAAAGAAAAAAGTATTGTACACAAATAATAATAATAATAATAATAATAATAATAATAATAATAATAATAATAATGTATGGAATTTATATAGCGCTGAATCTTGTAAAGCAACAAATCAAAGCGCTCAGATTTCATTTCATACCACTTTAAGTCACGGCAGATTTCTCTCCGTGAAATTCGGGCTGCTCTCCCCGGGGAGAGCGGGAGAACGCGTCGCCACAAGCGCAGCGCCACCCATTTTTTTCTTTTTCATGTCTGCAACTGTATTTGTTTCCCTATCAGAGTGGCTTTTTTCTAAGAATTTTGCCAGGGACAACTCTCTTGTTGCCGTGGGTTCTTTTACGTGCGCTAAATAATTACGTGTAACACACGGGACCTCGGTTTATCGTCTCATCCGAAAGACTAGCGCCCAGACCACCACTCATGGTCTAATGGATGGGGGAAAAGTTTCCGGTCCAAACGGGGTACGAACCGCCGCACACTTCAGACCCGGACTTTTCGCTTTCTAGACAGGCGCGTTACCTCTAGACCTCTAGACCAGTCATTTGGAGCAGCCACAAGCTGATAGATTATACGCTTTGATTTGTCTTTGCAAGATATAGCGCTATATAATTTCCATTTATTACTATATTATTATTATTATTATTATTATTATCATCATCATCATCATTATTATTATTATTATTATTATTATTATTATTATTATTATTATTATTATAGTGTACTTCACCATCAAACAAAACCGAAACTTGTTATTTGACAGCTGAAAACAACAACAACAACAACAACAACAACGACAACCAAACATTGTCACAGGGTTAACATCGGTACTGACTCCACTACCCCCCCTCCCCCCCCCCCCCCCCCCCCCCCCCCCCCCCCCCCCGTACTGCCCACTCACCCCCCCCCCCTCCCCCCCCCCCCCCCCCCCCCCCCTGAAAGCCCTTCTGTTTGCACTGTAAACTGAGATCCCATCTACGAATAGAGGCAGGGCATCTTGCACAAACACACACACACACACACACACACGCAGACACACACCACACACACACACACACACACACACTTGTTACAACCTGTTACGCCTTTCGGAAGAGAAGAAGACCATTGCGTGCTGATATTCTATTATATTCCATTCTTTTATATCGAGGATAATGGAATAAGCACTTATGTGCTTTTTTACATCCAGTCCCCGTGTGTATGCGGTTTTGTAAAAATTCAATCATGTGTTCCCACCGGCACACAATGACCTACTCTTACGAAAAGCGAAACAGGATTTAACGTGTGCGCAAGATATTCTGCGTGCGTTCGCACACGGGACTTCGGTTTATAGATAGAAGCAAATAGCAATTTTCTTTATAAACCAAACCAAACCAAACGAAAACGAACTCAACCAAATCGCACGCGCACTGGTGTCGCGTTCAGATAACATCGCCGAAGACAGAATGTGTCTACCTAAATGAGTGAGCAAAAATGGGTTGCAAACACAATATTTAAATAATAATAATAATAATAATAATAATAATAATAATAATAATAATAATAATAATAATGATAATAATAATAATAATAATAATAATAATAATAATAATAATACATGGAATCTATACAGCGCTATATTTTATCAAAAAGCAAATCAAAGCGCTTTCATTCATCCTTGTCTTTCCCATGCAGCCAGTTACAATTAATAGATTTTTACAAATTCAAATGTAAACACACACACGCGCAGATTTAATAGATGTTACAAATTCAAATGTAAACACACACACACGCGCGCGCGCCCACACACACATACACACATATATACACACACGCACATACACATACACACACACACACACACACACACACACACAGGTTATACACTCCGGCAGGGTGATGGGGGCGGGGAGCTGGTTGTTGAGGGCAGGGACAGAAATGAGATGAAACAAGAGGGGAGAATTTTCGGTTTGAAATAAATGTGTCTTGAGGCTGGATTTCAAAGCATCATAAGTAGGCTTTTGGCGGAGTGAGAGAGGGCGGTCATTCCAGATTGATGGACCAGAAACAGAGAAAGAGCGACATTTCAATGCAATGAGCCTGGGAGCTGTAACTGAGGAACGAAACATAAAAGCCAAAACCACCCAGGAGGGATAGAGCCTCGAAACTTCTTGAACACACCCAAACCTCAGTTTTCTTTTGTCTTTGTCGTTATCTTTCTTTCTGTCTCCAATATTCCAGTAATTGTTTATGCTTTGGGCTTGTTTGGTTGTGTGTGTGTGTGTGTGTGTGTGTGTGTGTGTGTGTGTGTGTGTGTGTGTGTGTGTGTGTGTGTGTGTGTGTGTGTGTGTGTGTGTGTGGCTTAAGTTGATTTTTAGGCCGTAGTTTGCATGGTTGATGTTTGTATCACATTTTTAACTGCGCGCTAGTGTGTGTGTGTGTGTGTGTGTGTGTGTGTGTGTGTGTGTGTGTGTGTGTGTGTGTGTAGGGGTGTGTGTGTGTGTGTGTGTGTGTGTGTGTGTGTGTGTGTGTGTGTGTGTGCGTGCGCGCGCGCGAGTGTATGAAGTGAAGTGAAGTCAAGTCAATTCATTTTTTTATATCCAGATGGTATTGAATTAGAAATGCATTCTTTTGTTTTTGTGGGTTGTTTTTTTCATCAAGCACATCTATCTAAGAGCAACAATGTCTTATTGAAGTACTACATTTGTACTATGATATTGAAGTACTACATTTTTACAACCCTTAACAATAAAATGCACCGATCAGAACAAAAAAAACCCCAACCAACAACCACACACTCTCTCTTCTCTCTCTTCTCTCTCTCTTCTCTCTCTCTCTCTCTCTCTCTCTCTCTCTCTCTCTCTCTCTCTCTCTCTCTCTCCTCTCACACACCCACGCCCGTACACGCGCGCGCGCGCGCGTACATACACACAGGCTCGTGCATGCACTTAAGTAAAATAAAAAAAGTGTGTGTCTGTGTTTGTGTTGTGTGTGTGAGAGAGAGTGTGAGTGGTGTGGGGGGTATGGGGGTGGAGGGGGGGGGAGAGAGAGGCAGACAGACAGAGACTGGGTCATTGTCAAAAGGGAGATAATCATAGTTCTTCTAGTGGGTGCTTTTCCCAGACCAGTTCTTTCCCCTCCCATTTCGAGCTTTCACACAACAGTCAAGTCAAAAACACTTTAATCATCCCATGAAGGGCAATTACAATACTGACAGGCAGATATTGAAGGCAATTACTCTGAGATGATACTTATATTATCTCACAAGACACAAGAAAAATGCATTTCAGATTGGTTATAAGCATTCCAAGAAGCTTTAAAAAATTATCATACACAAACACAAACCCAGGTGCGCGCACACACACGCACCTACACACACACACACCACACACACACACACAAACAGCCCAGACAAATGATTTGATTTTGCATTTGTAACGATTTTATTTCAGAGCATTAGATGGAAACTTCATATATTGGACAAGAACAAAGCGATGGGTTCAAGTCTTCCTAAATTATCATTTAAAAAAAACAACAAAATATCACACTCTGTATTCATTGTACAATAATGCAATCATCTATCAGGTATCCGCTATATTTTGATGTATAACAATATGGTTGTCTATAAACTTATAATTATAGATTGTGTTAAAAATATATACTGACACAAGGAAGGTCAAAAATAATAGAAACACTGGTAAAAAAATGCAATAATAGGAAAATGCATTTACATATTAATATTTTCTCAAGTCTGTGATTATCTTGTGCTCAAATCATTTATCTTCATTTCACATTTTTGGATTTACAAAGCTTCTGCGTTTATGTAACACACACACACACACACACACACACAGCATTGCCACCACACCACACCAAAACACACACACACACACACACACACACACACACACACACTCACACACACACACATGCACTCATTCATTAATACTCAGATTAGAACAAACACGAAAAACCACATAGAATAAGTACGAGTGCGAACCTACTTTATCACAGTTTCCTTTAAAACAAATTCACTCCACATTAAACAATCATTTTCATTGAAAGAAAACTCTAACACAACAAAACATATAACCTATGTAAAATTAATTTCTTTGGGTTTTTTTTAATGTGTACAATATCACTCTATTTTAAGACATTTGTGTGTAATTTCACATAACAAGAATAGTAATGGAAACCTATTGTAAAGGATAAGTTCCTTGAGGATCGCAGAGTTTCACTTCAAGAATACTTTTGCTTTGGCTTGCCTGTGTGTTTGAGTTAATAAAAGCTTTTGTATCATCAGCGATTAAATATTTTGGCTTTTCATGCAAATATTTAGTTATTTGAAGTATCGTTTCCGAAAACGCGCTGTACAGGTAACTTTCAAGTCAAGTTAAGTCAGAAACATGTTAATCATCCTATGAAGGGCAATTACAATACTGACTGGAACATTGATACGAATCATAGTCTGAAAAAGACACAAGAAAGCTACATTTCAAACTGATTTAAACATGTCAAGATAACTTCAAATGAAAATGATCACACACACACACATACACACGCATACACACACACGCACGCACGCACGCACCATACACTCACACACACACAGTGGCAGACAGACAGACAGACGGAGACTGAGAGGTAGACAGACAGACAGACGGAGGCATAGACACAGAGACACTGAGAAAGAAACCCCCAAAATGAAACACAGTGAAAAACGATCAAAACGACGCGGAAATGCACGCAAAGGTCAGAATGACAAAGACAACTTACGTAAAGGTCAGAATCACAAAGGTAACGCACGCAAAGGTCAGAATGACAAAGGTAACGCAGGCAAAGGTCAAAATGACAAAGGTAACGCAGGCAAAGGTCAAAATGACAAAGGTAACGCAGGCAAAGGTCAAATGACAAAGGTAACGCAGGCAAAGGTCAGAATGACAAAGGTAACGCAGGCAAAGGTCAGAATCACAAAGGTAACGCAGGCAAAGGTCAGAATCACAAAGGTAACGCAGGCAAAGGTCAGAATCACAAAGAGAACTGCACTAGCCTACTACAGTTCGACACCACTCGGCTCAGGGTCCAGTTCACTGTCAAGCGCTGTGTTTGGACTTTGCAACACGTTCTTCCCGTACATCCAAAAGTAGGCAGCTTTCTTGGAGTAGGGTGCTAGTTTGCAGTCCAGGTCAAAGCGCTCTCTCTGTTTTCGCAAAGGAAGCATTTTGAAATCCACGTCGAATTTCTCCCGGTTTTTCAGAGACGGACGCAATCTGCAATCGAGATCAAACCTTTCAGGCGGGTTATTCCGCGGAATGAGAGTCGAGTCCACATCGAAACTGTCCACGGCGTTTTTGAGAGGAGTCAGCTTATAGTCTATGTCAAAGTGTTCGGGAATATCGCGCAGGCTGCGTCCTCGCCTCACGCGGTAAGAGTCTGGTCTCTGTGGCACAACCCGGGGTTTCGAATCACAGTCAAAGCGGTCGCTTTTCTGGTGTGTGCGAGTCAGTTTGGAGTCACACTGGAACTTGTCTGATCGTTGGCGGAGAAGCAGCACTCTGGATTCGCAGTGGAAGCGGTCAGCAGATTTGGACAGCGGGGCGACAGTGGACTGCCACTGGAAGCGGTCCGGAGCCTGGCGGGGTGAGCGCATCTTGCCCGAGTCGTGGACCAGGTCTGGGGTGGAGCGGTGAAGCTTCACTCGGCCCGTACCGTCAAACGTGTCTCTGGTGGCGCGGTGAGGCTTTAGCTCCGGGTCACATCGAAAACTGTCCGTGCTGGCATACAGGGGCCTCATTTTCAGGTCTGGCTCAAATGTGTCCGGGAAGTGGATGGGGAGCAGTCTGGTGTCCACCTGGTAGCTATCAGGGCGCTGC
>CM054134.1:116416552-116421552 GCA_028751875.1 Rapana venosa
GATGATGACGACGACAACGACGACGAAGACGACGACAACAACGACGATGATGATGATGATGGTGATGATAATATATTTAACATTAATTTCTAAGTTGTCTGACCAACACTGTAGGTGTGTTTGTAATTTAAGATTGGTTGCTGTTATGGAAAAAACAGCCGATAAGTTATGTGTACTAGTTTAGCGAATAGTCTGAGACAAAGCTTGATCAATGTGGTTTTATTGCTATAATCGTTGTTGTCGTCAATGTTTTTGGGTAGTTTTTTTCAAAATAACGAAACAATAATGCCTCAAAGGTAGTGCCTTTTTTCTGGCCCAGTGGTTCTTTGTGTGCTCCATCAAAGACTTAAGTACGATGCAGGCGTCTTACTTAGCCTTGGCTGTAAAATAGCCTCTTCTGAAGAAGAGGCAGACAAGGGAAGAGATGGGAGGTCACCATTGAGAGTGGACAGACATGGAGCTGAGAGACACCCTGAGAGCGGCCGAGAGACGCGAGGACTGGAGAAAGGTGGTTGACAAAGCTCCGAAGGTGCCCCAAAGGATTTGGAATCTGAGGGATCGGTGACGGTGACGGTGACGTAAAATAGCTTTTACTCGTCATACGCAAACCCCAAATGCTAACGACAATTCAAGGCACCTTCAGCTGGAGACCTTAGGGCAATCAAGATCTTGCATTGTCATCATCATGATCTACTAGTGATAGGTAAGCAGCACATCAAGCCTTAGTGTGATCTGCGACTGTAGCTGGCGCTTCTTCATTATTTTACTGTCATGGGATAAAAACACTAGGCTTTATATTTAAAGATGTTGAAGTGCAAACACACACACACACACACACACACACACCAGGCTTTATTTTTTACCAATAAGACAACAAACATTTTTAAAAAAGAGTGAGCAAAGTAGATAAATGCCCAAATCAAGAAATGTGTCGGAAAATGTGGGAAAACGTGAATTAACTCTTTGGCATCTTCTACTGCAAAACAAGGAATGCAAAATAAAGGATAGGTTTGTGAGGTGAGGTGGAAGGTTTGATGGGGGAGGGGGGGGGAGGGTAAGGGAGATGGCGGGGGTTGGAATGGGGATGAAGCTGTTCTCATATCTCTTTTAATTGGCAGCCAGTTTCATTATCAAGTGTTCCAGATTATCGCCCTTTTCCCGCCTGTGGTTGGCAGTGTTGCGATAGCGCAGTGGATAATCTAGAATGGATGGCAACCATCACAGTCAGTGAATGATAGGTATGTGTGTGGGCGTGGGTACAATCAATGTAGATTGGTATAATGGTGGTGAGTGTGGTTTGTGTCTTCGTGTGGTGTGGTGTGGTGTTATGTGGTGTGGTGGGGTGTGGTGTGATGTGATGATCCATAGTGGAAATGTAATGCAATAATTTTCATGAGATATTGTATTGTATTGGATCGTATTGTATTGTATTGTATTACGATGTCTTGGGAAACATCGTATAATTATGATGTTGAGCTCCTCTGCGTTAAAATTCAATGCTTTGTAATAGCACTAGATTGTCCTGTGTTGTATTGTTTAGTTTTACGATTCAGCCCAAAAGAGTACACATAACATATTAAGCAAATGGTGCAAAAATATGTATCATTGTACATTATTTTTTTACCCGAAATTCACGAAAATGAAATATTAGAATAATATTGCATTGGTTTTTGTTGTGTCATATGTCGCAGGCCTCAGTTACGTAGCTCTATACCTGTCTGTCACAAAGCTCGAGAGGCGACTGTTACAAGGTCCTACAGGCGAAATTCTTTTCATATCTTAAGGTGTGGGGAATCTTAAGGCTTCGAAAGGATCCATCTTATGGATATGCAGATGCCATATTCAAGGATCTACAAATGCTTATTTCGAAGAGGTTTTTCTTTTCTCTGCAAGTGGTGCTTTCGAATAGCCCCAATGTATAGTTAAGATAGCACGTAGATGAGAAGCAACGTAAAAACGATGAATTAGTTTCACATTTACATTTTCCCGTGTTTACTTGTTTCTGAGGGGGGAAATGTATGAGTTAACTAGTATTCAGGCCTGATTATTTTTGAGTTGTCAAAACACCATATATATACAACCTTAACAGACAAAAATACTGTCTCTCGTGCAACATAGTTATTTTAGTTTTCAGTCACAGTTCATGAGCAAATGACAGCATTCTTCGAAGACATTCATGACGGGGAATAATTAGCAACATACGTTTCAGCCACGCCGTTGTTTACTACCCTATGACGACACAGAAAAGAATCTGCATTTTTACCACTCAGCTATTTACTTAAGGCTTCCCTCACACTAGGACTATTTTCCACTAAAGCTGTTTCACATATGTTGCGCTTCAAGCTTTCGTGGCGCTGTGTGAGAAGGTTGGTGGTTAGAACATCACACTCATACACAGACAGTGTGGGTTTGAGTCTGCGCTGATGGGTCAGTTCGAGGATTTTTCCCTAGAGTTGAGATCAGTAGAGACTCCACTCCTCTGAAAGTCTGGATGAGAATGCAACCGACATCTTGTGTGCAAGCGATCTCATGTATCCCATATCACCGTATATGTATTCCATATCGCCGTATCTATCTATCTATCTATCTATCTATCTATCTATCTATCTATCTATCTATCTATCTATCTATCTATCTATCTATCTGTCTGTCTATCTATCTATCTATATCTATAGAGATATATATATATATAGAGAGAGAGAGAGAGAGAGATATATATATATATATATGTATGTATGTATGTATGTATGTATGTATGTATGTATATATCCTATCGCCGCTTATGTATCTCCTATCGCCGCTTATGTATCTCATGTCGCCGCTTATGTATCTCATGTCGCCGCTTATGTATCTCCTATCGCCGCTTATGTATCTCCTATCGCCGCTTATGTATCTCATATCGCCGCTTATGTATCTCATATCGCCGCTTATGTATCTCATGTCGCCGCTTATGTATCTCCTATCGCCGCTTATGTATCTCCTATCGCCATTTATGTATCTCCTATCGCCGCTTATGTATCTCCTATCGCCGCTTATGTATCTCATGTCGCCGCTTATGTATCTCCTATCGCCGCTTATGTATCTCCTATCGCCGCTTATGTATCTCCTATCGCCGCTTATGTATCTCCTATCGCCGCTTATGTATCTCCTATCGCCATTTATGTATCTCCTATCGCCGCTTATGTATCTTGTATCGCCGCTTATGTATCTCCTATCGCGGCTTATGTATCTCCTATCGCCGCTTATGTATCTCGTATCGCCGCTTATGTATCTTGTATCGCCGCTTATGTATCTCCTATCGCCCTTATGTATCTCCTATCGCCGCTTATGTATCTCCTATCGCCGCTTATGTATCTCGTATCGCGGCTTATGTATCTCCTATCGCCGCTTACGTATCTCCTATCGCCGCTTATGTATCTCCTATCGCCGCTTATGTATCTCCTATCGCCGCTTATGTATCTCCTATCGCCGCTTATGTATCTCCTATCGCCGCTTATGTATCTCCTATCGCCGACTATGTATCCAATATTGTCACAACTGTATTACGATCATACTGCGACACATTTATAGCATATTGTCACATATGTATCCCATAATTATTGTCTGCTTTCAATCCACATGTACATCTCCATCACACTAAGGGTGCCTAAGCACGGTGGGTGTGTTGTGTGTGTGTGTGTGTGTGTGTGTGTGTGTGTGTGTGTGTGTGTGTTTTGTGTGTGTGTGTGTGTGTGAGTGTATGTATGTGTTGTTGTTGTTGTTGTCTTCGATTTTACGTCTGTTCACTCACAGTGATATTAGACGAGAAAGAAAAAAAAAATGTATACAAGGGGTGTATGATAATTGAGGTGGTTGTAGAGGCCCTACTGAAAAATGCGAGGGGGGAAAAGTAGTCTAATCATGAAAAGAAACCGTGCAAAGAAAAAGATACAATAAAAAGTATTTTAAAAAACCCCAAAAACATCACCGAAACAAAAAACATAAAAAGTGATTAACGTTAATGAAACTATAACAAATGTCCTATAGGACTATGCCAGAGACCTTTTGCAATATCAAATGCCAAATTCAAATTATTGAATATGCTTCTAAGGGAGTTTTCAGAAAATTGAGGTAAAAAAGCTTTCGTATTCTTACATTCAAATATTATATGAGTATTAGAAATATTCTCACCACATAGACATTTACTGTTTCTACTGAATTTGGTTACGAATGCATTAAGTTTTATTCTATAAAACAAACTATTCACTCTTCTTGCTGTGGAGATATTTGAGCAAGCCTTAGGCTGGCTCACGACCCTCTCTTTATCAGTTTTGATGACAGATTTGTTTAGAAATCTCTCTTTTAGGTGATACGTTTCTGTGACCTTATTCCATGATGTTTGTTCTTATAAGTGGTAGCCCTCTTGTAATGATAAAGGCACGTGTAATGTTGCTTATTTCCGTTCATGCTTTGCACCTCTTTTAGCAGCTCTATCAGCCCACTCATTTGGAAAGAATCCACTGTGTGAAGGCACCCAACAGAAAGTGACACTTGTGCCCTTTAAGGTTAAAAGGTGTATGACATGATTAATCTCTAATGCAATATTTGAAGATTTTTTGTACCACAAGGATTTTAAAGCATACAATACCGACTTAGAATCAACACAAATAAGGATTTGAAATATACACAATTGCAAATCAAGAACATAATTTAGAGCCATTAAGACTGCTACTAATTCCGCCGTAAAAATTGAATGATGTTTACCAACATAGAATGATTTTTCAATTTTTAAAGATGGTATAACAAAAGCTGAACCTGTTTCTTGATTATCCAGACGTGATCCATCTGTATAAATTTGTAAATGATGAAAATACTTATGATGGATGTGGGATCGAACATCAGAAACCATAATGTTCAGATTCTCATTCTTTTTTGCATTAGTTACCTCTATGTCGAAGTATGCTCTATTCATCTCCCACGATGGATAAGGTAATATTGCCTCTCGTTTATGTATGTGTGTG
>CM054134.1:116426552-116439052 GCA_028751875.1 Rapana venosa
GCACAAGGCACACACACACACACACACAAGGGCAGTTTATACACACGGCAGCAACAGAAAAGAAATTGCATCATGAATATCCAGTAAACAAAACTGTAAGGATTGAATTGTATTTTTCAACTGGACACAACAGCAGAAATGGTTAAGCTTGGTGATAGTACTGACTTCTCTACACAGTGGACAGTGGATGAGGAACGTGAGTGACCAGTTTATGGACATAGCAGGCTGGACTCGATTCATCATTTATGTTTTCATAGAACAGCGAACAAAAGGATTTCTTTTCTACAACTATCTCCGCTTTGTTTGCAGCTCTCATCCGCAGGTGAGTTTTATTGTTTATATATTCTATCAGCAGAAATGATAAAGAAAAAAGAAAGAAAGAAAGTAAGAAAGAAAGAAAAAAAGAAAGAAGGAAGGAAGGAAGAAAGAAGGAAAGAAAAATGAAAGATAGCAAGAAAAAGAAAAGAAAGAAAGGAAGAGAGCGAGGAAGGCAGGAGGGAAGGAAAGGAGAATAAATGTAGGAAAGGAAAGAAAACGCAAAAGAAAGAAAATAATAATGAATTTTTTAAAAATGAGTCAGTCAGTCAGTCAGTCAGTCAGCAGCTAAGTAAGTAGTAAGTAAGTAAGTAAATTAGTAAGTAAGTAAGTTAGAAAGTAAGTTAGTAAATACGTCAATTAAAAGTTAGAGATAAAGGAAAAACAGGATTAAACGCACAAGTAACAATAATGACTTTAATGTAAAGAATAAAAGAATGAATAAAAAAAATCGATAAATGATTGGGATAACTAGCCAAACAATTAGACCACATAGAGCAACGGGACAAAAAAAAAACACCAAACACACAAACAAGGCAGGCCAGAAATAAAAGACAAAGGAGAGACGCCAGTGAAGAGGATGTTTATGCAAAGCAAAAACAAGAAGATAGAGTTAAAGATCAGTTCTGACTCTTAACCCCTCGGCCTCGCCCCCCCCCCCCCCCCCCCCCCCCCCCTCCCAAACAGTAAAGCCTTTGGATGTGACGATAAACCCAGGTCCTGTGTACGAACGCACGCAGAACGTCTTGACCCGTCTTTCCCAATAGTTTGTTATTGTATGTCGGTAGGAACAGATGACAAAATCTGAACCCGCATGTGCATTGGTGTCACGTGTAAACATCACGACGGAAGTCAGAAAGCAGCTGACTTATGGTGGGCAAACGGCTGCACCCAAAGAAACACTTCAGCATTGGGAACGAATGACAAAATTTACAAAACTGCATATAAATAATAATAATAATGTATGGAATTTATATAGCGCTGAATCTTGTAAAGCAACAAATCAAAGCGCTAAGTTGTTGGTTTTTTAATGCGTGTGTATGGGGTTTTTTAATTTTGTCATCTGTTCCCACCGGCACACAATGGCCTACTCTTTCGAAAAGCGGAACAGGATTAAACGTGTGCGCAAGATGTTCTGCATGCGTTCGCACACGGGGCCTCGGTTTATAGTCTCATCCGGGGACTGGATGATAAAAAGCACATGAGTGCTTCTTCCATTATCCTCGAAATAAAAGAATAAACAAAATTATAAAAATAAAAAAGTTCGGAGCTCTAGCTAAGTAACAGAACAAACGAACAAACAAACAGACAAACAAACAGAACCAAGCTTAAAATAAAGGGGATGATGAACGGAAATTGCAGACGTAACTGTCAAATTAGATTTGCCCTTTTCAATGGAATAAGTGGATAGCTTTAAAATGTCGTTAATCAAAGTATCTGTAGCTAGATTTTGTTTCTTTCTTTCCAAATTATCCCTTGTCTTCTTCCTTCCTTCTTCCTTCTTCTGTCTTGTGCTTAGCATTTCCCATCCCTTTCCTGGAAATGTGTCTCCATCCCTTACTTGTTCTGTTTTTTCTTTCCTTTATGTATTTGTACCATCACACACACACACACACACACACACACACACACACACACACACACACACACACACACACAAGTAGAGACATTCTGATAAATCACGAATAGAATCGAGATAGCTCAGTGGGTAGTGGTCATGCGCACGCGCATGAGAGAGAGAGAGAGAGAGAGAGAGAGAGGGGAGAGAGAGAGAGAGAGAGAGAGAGAGAGAGAATCAACAGTAACAGACAGCCAGACTAGAAAAGGGATTAAATCCCAGGTAGCCTAAACCATTCAACGGAAAATCGATATTTAAGGACCAACGCAGATCACAGCTCATATAATTATATGAAAAGCACAGATATGATTTTACCCAAGCAGAAAGTGTGGCCTGTGCTATGACACTGTTTCCGTGTGATATTGCTTTATAATGTTTCAAGGCGGAACGAGTTTTCAACGTGTGCGTAAGATATTCTGCGTACGTTCCCTCAAGGATGCTCGGTTTATAGTCTCATCCGAAGAACTTTCTGGGGAGTGGAGTCAGTACTGATGAGACCTCCAGGAGGAAAAGTCCCCTTGAACGGGTATCTTGGTGGTGGCTAAACCCCAGACCGTCAGATTGTGAGCTCAGCTCTCTAACCACTCGGCTACCAGCTTCTGGGTGTCTGGTTGATGTAGCACCATCTACATAGCCTTCTAAGGGAGGGCATAGCTCAGAGCACTGAGATTTCCCTCAGCCAAGGTTGAGCAGCATCGAGCGTGGTTGCCACTTGGATGGGTGACCGTTTGCGCGCCTTGGCTTCAGTACAGTCCCCCAGTTCACCCAGCTGTAAATGGGTACCTGCCCTCTTTAGGGTCAGCGAAGGTAAAGTAGCCAGGGAGAGGAGATGGGCGCCGCCCTCAATATGCTGGCCCCTGGAGAAGTGAGGTCTCTGATGCCTCGCTCCCCTACGATCATAATATAGGTTATGGGACACGTGTACCTGTACCTGAGCCTGTACATAGCCTTCTGCTGACAAGTCTTGTAGTATATGCATTTTTATCAAACAGAAAATGTGATGAACGTGGTATGCTTTTACTGGTTCTTTAAGTGCGCTCCTGTCTCTCTACACTGCTCTGTCTGTTTGCCTGTTTGTGTCTGTTTGTGTCTTTCTGTGTCTGTATGTCTGTCAGTGTCTGTCCATCTGTTTGTCTGTCTGTCTGTCTGTCTGTCTGTCTGTCTGTCTGTCTGCTCTCTCTCTCTCTCTCTCTCTCTCTCTCTCTCTCTCTCTCTCTCTCTCTCTCTCTCTCTCTCTTTGTATGTGTGTGTGTAGTGTTCCGGAGTCTCATAACCAATAACGCTAATAATCAGACAAGAGAGTTCAGTTAGATTAACTGATGGCAGTGCTTTATGCTTGTTTGAAAATAGCTCAGATCGCAAACAGATCGTACAGGGCATTTCCAGAATTAAATCTGTTTAGCGATTTCAGCATCCTTGAGAATCTAGGTCACGATTTAGAGCTATGTTTGGACAGAGATAACTCTCGATGGACAGGAAGATGAATTGGAGTTCTCTCCCTCTTTCTGCTTGTGTCTCTATGTGTCTGTCTCGATGTCTCTGTTTCTCTTTGTCTGTTTGTCTATTTGTCTATCTGTGAGATTTTCAGATAACTAAAAAAAAATGCACACAAAAGATGAAGCTCATAGACCCTTTCGAAAAATGACTAGAAAAAAAGAATTTCTTTGTTATCCTGATGTGCACTGCGTATCCGAATTCATTGTTGTGCTTTGTCTTAAGAAGAAGAAGAACAACAACAACAACACAAAAACAAGAACAAGAAGAACGAGAAGAAATGGAATGTATATAGCTCTATATCTTGCAGAGATAAATCAAAGCGCTTGCACTCGACTCATTCTTACACTGTCATACGACAAGTAACAATTAATAGTTCCAAGTCCAACTGTGCACGCACGCACACACACGCACGCACGCACGCACGCACGCACGCACACACACACACAGGTCACACACCCTGGCAGGGCGATAGAATCTCGACTGTTGAAGGCAGGGAAAAGCTATGATATGAAGCAGGAGAGGAAAATCTTAGGTTTGAAATAAATATGTCTTGAGACTTGATTTAAAAGGTTCATAAGAAGGCTTTTTGGCGAAGAGAGAGAGGGAGGTCATTCCAGAGCGATGGAGCAGAAATAGAGAAAGAGCGACGGCCGAAGGTGAATTGTCTTCAACTGACGGAAAAGCCTGGTGGTTTGGGCCTTGTATTCCTCCTCTACTGGCTACTGAAAATGAATGTTCCAGTTTTTGAGAGATTAGTTTTTGTCCGGAGTTAACAAGGGTACCGATTCCACTTCCCTTAAAATTATCTGGATAAAACTATAAACGGATGTCTTATGCGCGAACACACAGAGAAATATTGCGCTTTATCTTGATAAATGTTTATTGCACAGTCCACTACAGTAGTTAGTGTAGTTGCATTATCGTTTTTTTGTGTTTAAACTGTGTTGAGTTTAAATTTTGCTCATGTTTTAAGAGAACTTTTTTCAAGTGTGCGAAAATGCAAGCACAAATGCTATCTCCTCATTCTTCTTTTCTGTCACCCCCCGGCTCTTCCTACTTTAACTTCCATTTATGTTTTACAATTTCCTTGTCTTAAATCATTGAGGGTGAGCGGACGTTAAATTGAGAACAACAACAACAATAACAACGACAACTACACAAGACATTTCAAGAAACAAAGTGTTCTGAGGGCAGGCAGTGTTGTATTGCTTGTGGGGTTGGAGGGAAGCGTTCCCTTAGAGTTAACATTAGTATCGCATTATTCGCTCATAATTATGACCGACAACAATAGTTGCTATATGAGCGTTCGAAGAAGACGAAGAAGAAGAAGAACAACAACAACAACAACAACAATAACAACAACTACTACAACAATAACAACAGCAGCAGCAGCAACAACAACAACAACAACAACAAATACCCTCTCTATTCACGCTGAAGTTTGTCACGTGTGACTTTAAACTGATGTGTCCTGTTGTTAAGCACAAGCTTAATCGGTATGGATCGGTGGTCTAGAGGTAACGCGCCTGTCTAGAAAGCGAAAAGTCCGGGTCTGAAGTGTGCGGCGGTTCGTACCCCGTTTGGACCGGAAATTTTTCCCCCATCCATTAGACCATGAGTGGTGGTCTGGGCGCTAGTCTTTCGGATGAGACGATAAACCGAGGTCCCGTGTGTTACACGTAATTATTTAGCGCACGTAAAAAACCCACGGCAACAAGAGAGTTGTCCCTGGCAAAATTCTTAGAAAAAAGCCACTCTGATAGGGAAACAAATACAGCTGCAGAAAAAAAAAAAAAAAAAAAAGGGTGAAAGGGTGGCGCAGCGCTAAGTGGCGACGCGTTCTCCCGCTCTCCCCGGGGAGAGCAGCCCGAATTCAAATCTGAGCGCTTTGATTTGTTGCTTTACAAGATTCAGCGCTATATAAATTCCATACATTATTATTATTATTAAGCAGAACATGTTAAGGGAATAGACGAATAGTCAAAAGAGGGATGGTTAGAGTTTTGGATCGCTCAAACATCGAGGGAATTTTCTCCACTGGAGTTAGGGGGATCGAGTCGATACAATGTTAACTCCAGTGGGGAAAAAAATCCCTCGACGTTTGAGCGATGCAAAACTCTAGCTACCCCTCTTTTAACTATTTGTCTGTTCCCTTAATATGTTCTGCTTGTGCTTAAAAACAGGGCACATCAGTTGAAAGTCACTCGTGAAAAACTTCAGCGTGAATGAAGACTCGATTCCCCTAAGTCCTTAATTAAGCTGCGACTATAAACTTATGTCCTGAATGCAAACACACACACAGAGCGTGCAGGAGGGAGTGTGCGGCGTAGCTCGAAGTCCATTGCCGTTAGAAGCATGCAGTGTCACTGAAAGTCAGAGTGACAGGAACGTCTGCTGGGAAATGTATTCCTACCTCTGTGAGTCTGGCACGGTGGCAGACACTAATTGACTCCAAACACCTGTACAGAACGGAGACAGTTCACCCCATAGCTCATTCCAGGCAATTTAGCGACGAGTTGATAAAGTCACCTCACTAAGGGTTTTCCACATCCGACTTACAGTTTCACGCGCACAAAGCGTCATCAGTATCTTTTCTTACCAATTTTCACAACCACGAGAGCTATCGGCCTGTTGCGTTGAGAGCATGTAGAGCTGTGTGTCAGATTCCTCCATTTATGGTAAGTGTGTTTCAAAAGTTTGTCTTTGCAAATTGCAACTGCCTGCTCTGGCATGGTGTTAGTTAATAATCATCATAAAATGTTTTTCAGAGTATATTGAAAGCTATTTGACTAAAACATTTTGCGTATTATGTAGGGAAAACGAACATCTCTTTAGAAATGAAAGTAGCTTTTGCACAAACACTGGTGACCTGTTTTATGTATAAAAGTTTATAGAAATGCTATTCAAAATCGTTGTGTTTTAGGGTAAATTTTACTTAAAACTACTTTAACATAACTATGCCAGATGTATTGTTACTTTAAGAATATAGAAATGTTCAGTTAGGAAAATGCTGTAGAGTTTCAGGATTGTTTTTTTTTTGTTCTTGTTGCAGGATATAGAGAGGATATGTAAAGAATGTGTTTGTTATTCGCTTCACGTTTTCTTTAAATCAAAGACAAAGGCATAAGCAACAGCAAACACAATCTTCACTACAAAACCAACACACACACACACGCGCCACACACACACACACACACACACACAACACACACACCACACCATACACACACGCACACACACACAGCACACACACTACACACACACACCACCACAGCACACACACACGCACGCACGCACACACGCACACACACACACACTTCCCCCAAAAGTCCTTCGGATAAGACTATAAACCGAGGCCCTGGGTGCGAATGTACGCAGAACATCTTGCACACATGTAAAAAACCCGTTCTGCTTTTCGAAAGAGTAGGTCATTGTGTGACGGTGCGAACGGATAACACACATTTACAGAGATGCATACACACGGGGACTGGAAGTTTAAAAAATAAGCTCATGAGTGCTTATTCCATTATCCTCGGAATAAAAGAACAAATGAATAAATAGATACATGAACGCACGAAGAGAGAACTACTATACAGCATGATTTACTCCCCCCTCCCCCAACCCCCCCCCAACAACAACAACAAAAAAAACCAACCAACCAACCAAACAAACAAAAACACCCCAACAACAACAACACATGCTTCAAGAAAAGAACCAAGACCTCAACAACTGTTGCTAATTAATCACTTCACTTTTTACTAGGCTTCTGTAACCTGAGCAGATTGGAAGAATGTTTCAATTTGTGGAGACTGCGTCACCAGAATGTTCTTTTTTTGTGGAAGAAAAAAAAATACTAAGAGAAAAAGTATCCAGTTACAAAGAACACATCTCTATGTGTGAGGGTGATGGGGGGGGGGGGGGGGGGGGGGGGGGGGGGTTAGAGGGGTGGAGGTGGGGGAGGGGGGCGGAAGGGTATGTGTGTGTGTGTGTGTGTGTGTGTGTTGTGTGTGTGTGTGTGGGGGGGGGTGTGTGTTCTTCTCCCCCCTCTCTCTGTGCCTCTGTCTCTGAGTTCTCTATCTCTGTCTGTCTGTCTGTCTCTATGTCACTGTCTGTCTCTCTCTCTCTGTTCTCTGTCTGTCTACCTGTCTTGTTCTCTTCTCTCTCTCTCTCTCTCTCTCTCTCTCTCTCTCTCTCTCTCTCTCTCTCTCTCTCTCTCTCTCTCTCTCTCCTCTCTCGCTTGAAACGGGTTGAACTGGTTGATAGTTGTTATTTACGATGTCAGGTGGTAGAGTAACGTTGCTTTCGTTTTATTTTTCGAAATAGATAGAGACGACTTTAGTTAAGATGTGAACAGGACATAGAATAATATGTCTACTTGTAGCAATACCTAAGTACGCTTGCATGGGTGTACTGAAGTATCGAGTAGTCATAATTAAGACTTGCCAATGGTCGTCTGGAGGGTTTACCTGATTGACTCTTTATTTCATGATTGTCTTTTTTTTTTATAGATATCTCAAGGATGAGGTGGTTGTTTTTCTCTAGATTTTGCTATTGTTTCTTTTGTTGTTGTTGTTTGTTTGCTTCTTTGTTCATTTGAGTAACTGTGATCATATTAGATTTCTGTGCTTTTTTTTAGTACCACATAATGATGCAGATACGGGAGTTTATCTTTTATTTGACCAAGGGGACTGTGTCATCAACCGTAATAACTGATTTTCAGCGTGTCAGTGTATTCATGATTTTCAGTCTGTCAGTCGTAGTGTGTCTTTCTCTCTCGCTTCCCTCCTCCTCTATCCTTCCTTCCTTCCTTCTCACCCCCTTCTCTCCAGCCCCCCCCCCCCTTCCACACACACACACACCACACATAACACCACAACACACACACACACACACACACACACACACCTTTTCCCTTCCTAATCTGTCTCAAGTTTTCAAACAGCAAATTACGTTCAGTGAAACAGGCGAGAACGTGCCTAAAGTGACGTGTAGCGTCCTTCCTTCCTTCTTTCCTTGAGAAGTGGCGAAGAGAGAGCAGAGTGGCGAGCAATACACGGAGAATGCAGGGGCCTAAGGCCCTTAATTACCTGGCATTTTCCCCCAGTTTACTGCCAGTTATTTGCGGGTGCTGGGCGGCACTTTGCAGCTCGGCCTGTTGATAAGCCTGTCAGGGAGTTAATGCCAAATGACTGTCGACAACCTCATTTAGCTTTAGGTTTCTTTTCAATCTAGTCTGAAGTCTTCTCTCTTTAAATACTTACACACGCAACAACATCACACACACGAACACACACACCGCGCGCGCACACACACACACAACGCTCACACACACACACAAACACCACACACACACTCACACACACACACACACACACACACCACACTCACACAAGCAAGCAGGTTTGCAAGCTTAAGTGGAAAAAGCGTGGTTTACCTGGCTAACTAGGCGTACGTGCACTTAGACATAGACTTTTTTGTCTGTTTCACACTCATGCATGAGAAAGAGACAGAGACAGAGAGACAGACAGAGAACTCAAACTCGAATGTTTTATTGAGAGTAATTGGATAAGCCAAAGGCTTCTTTACAGAATGCTCTTATGTAAAAAAAAAAAAAAGACAACAACACCAACAACACCAACAAAACAAAAAACAACCAAAAATGAAGATGTATGTCACATAATTATACACCCAACGATGAAAGCTAATGATAAACTTAGAGAAACGGTCACAGGCCGAGAATAGCAGCCGACTACTGACACTAGCCTCCACCGACTCCCCCCTCCCTCCTCCCCACCCCTCGCCTGGCTTCCTCTTAATACTGGACAACAGCAAATAAACAGATATATTGGCAAACACATAGAGGGATGTTGTCCATTTTCCAGGTAAATGTCAGTCATGTATCAAAGACTTCAGTTTCTGCAGAGTTTTTTCCATACGTAAACTATTCAAATACAATTCTCTCGTCAAGGTTTAGATAAAAATAACACACGCGATGGATACTTAAGAAATTGAATTAGGATATGTTTAGAATATCAGAAGTGAAACAAAAACTACGAAAACTATTAGGTCGTTAGTGTTTTAACACCATCTAGATAACCATAGTAAAACTGTTCATGTATATTCATCCTTGTGAAATTGCGTATGCATCTTCAACTTCAAATCACTAGTTACGAATCAATAAAAAGGTTAGTACTAGAAACTCTTCAAGCTCTGAATTGCTATGCACATGTCTATAAGTTGGAGCATAAGTATGTCAGTATGTAAGCGTAGTATAACAGAACATCCAGTTGCTAACGAGAAATATCGCCTCGTGTATACACATACATGCTGCTACATTCATAAATGCTTGAAAAGGAAAAGAAAAATAACAGAAACGAGAAAAAAAGTCATCGGTTTACACACACAACAAAACATATAAATTCCACGATGTGTCTTAATATTACGATTCACATTACACGTATATCGGCCAAATCTTTCCTCATTCACAACCAATCTACACAAAACTTGGAGTTCCTGATAATCCTCCAGACCTAAGGTCTGCCATCCGCTCCAAACGCTATGAAAGCCAGACAGGGCCAGATTAACCAAAATGAAGGCGATAACTTTCATCAACTAACCTCCCCTTGGTTCATCGGTTGGGTTTCAAAACGTTGCTAAAAATAGAACGTTGTTTAGATAAGCATCTGCTGCATTAGGTGGCTGCAGCGTAGAGCGTGGAGTACAACTCTTGTCTGGCAGGAGATGTGGTGGGGGGGGGGGGAGGAATGAAAGAGTGGATGAGGAAGATGATGGCAATTATCTTGGGGAATAAAGTTTGTGAGCTGTATGACAAGATAGAGTGGAGCATTTTTACACAAGATTGAAGGAAAAAGAAATCTGAGTATGGCTTTCCGGTGATGTCTTTCCCATCTGTGTGTCTGTCGGTTTTGTTGTTTATATGTGTCTGTCTTTCCCTATCTGTCTGTGTGTCTGTATGTCTACCTCTGCCTCTGACTTTGTTTGTCTGTCGTTATGCCTGTTCTTCTCTGACAGACAGACAGAACAAAACATCGAGCAAAAGTCTTATCTGTATTAGGAAATGTAGTAGTAACAGCATCCATTTCATTTAAATAACATGAAAAATAGCGAAGTATCAGTTTGGTAAGTACCTGTAAGTTCAAACTGTAAGTTCGAAAGTACCTGTCCACTGATGCAACATCTAAACTTGTCACATCTCTCATTCTTTCACGTCTGGACTATTGCAATTCTCTTTTTGCTGGTCTGCCAGCATCATCTATCCACTCCCTTCAACGCATTGAAAACTTTGCTACTCGACTTGTTCTGAAAAAGAAAAATTCTGAGCATATTACTCCTCTCTTGCGATCTCTCCACTGGTTGCCTTTGCCACAGAGAGTAAAGTACAAAATATGTACCCTCTGTTACAGATGTCTCCACAAAACAGCACCTTCCTACCTCTGTGAATGTCTTCACCTGTACACTGCTCGTTCCCTCCGCTCTGCTGCAGATACCCTGTGCTTACGAATACCTAGATTCAACCAGTCCACCGTTGGCTGTCGCTCTTTCTCTATTTCTGGTCCATCAATCTGGAATGACCTTCCCCTCTCCCTTCCCCAAAAGCCTTCTTGCGACACTTTCAAATCCAGCCTCAAAACATACCTATTTCAAACCTAAGACCTCCCTCTACAGTTCCATCTTATAATTATCTGACCTTACCTTCAATGGCCTAAGTTCCCATCACCCTGCTGAAGCATATAACCTGTGTGTGTGTGTGTGTGTGTGTGTGTGTGTGTGTGTGTGTGTGTGTGTGTGTGTGTGTGTGTGTGTGTGTGTGTGTGTGTGTGTGTGCGTGTGTGTGTGTTTATGTGTGTGTGTGTGTGTGTGTGTGTGTGCGCGCGCGCGCGCGTGCGTTTGTGTGTATTTGAATTTGTTAAACTGTTAATCATTGTTAGTTGCATGTGTGGGAGTGAAATGGATGCAAGCGCTTTGATTTTGTTTTGGGTTATTTTTACAAGATATAGCGCTATATAAATTCCATTTATTATTATTATTATCAATGTCTTTGATGACAGTGATATTATTCTTTGATTGCTGGCTGAATGAAAAGCCACCATTGTGCTTATTCTTTTCCCTCAATAACAATGTTCAATCAAACATAATTTACTCATTCATTCGTGGTCTTTCTCTGTCTGTCCGTCTGTCTGCCTGTCTGTCTGTCTGTCTGCCTGTCTGTCTGTCTGTCTGTCTGTATGTCTTCTTCTGTGTCTCTGTCTTCTATGTCTCTGTCTCTGCCTGTCTCTCTGTTTCTCTTCCCCCTATCTCTCTCTCTCTCTGTTTGAATTTATAGCATTTTGTTATCTGTTATTTTCGAAAAGAAATTAAAAGTAAAGCACCATAAGCACACACACACACACCACTCCAAACTTTACAGATAGCGGCACGTGCGCTCACTGTTCTAGTGAAGCAAAACACTTAAGACGCTCGCTCTCTCCATCTCTCTCCCCATCTCATTCTCGCTCTCTCTCCATTTCTCTCTCCGTCTCTCTTTTCATCTCTCCTTCATCTTTCCATCTCGCTCCATCTCTCCGCATCTCTCCATCTCCATCTTTCTATCTCTCTATCCATATCTCTCTTCATCTCTCTCCATCTCTGTATCTTCCATCTTTCTCTATCTATCTACATCTCTCTCCATCTCTCTCTCTCTCTCTCTCATCTCTCTCTTCTATCTATCCATCACTCTTCTCCATCTTCTCCATCTCTGTATCTATCCATCTTTCTCATTCTATCTACATCTCTCTCCATCTCTCTTCATCTCTCTCGTTCACTCTCTACATCTTCTCTCATCTCTCTATCATCACTCTCATTCATCTGTCTCCATCTTGTATTCTTCCATCTTTCTCCTTCTACATCTCTCTCCATCTCTCTCTCTCATCTCTCTTCTTCATTTCTCTCTGTTCATCTCTCTCTCTATCTATCTCTCTCTCTCTCTCTAGGTCGATTGATTGATTATTAACTCTCTCTTTGACTGATTCTGATGAAACGCACCATTGTGCATTATCTTTTCACTCAATAA
>CM054134.1:116446552-116456552 GCA_028751875.1 Rapana venosa
CCGTAAACACAAGAAAATGAAACAGCAGCGTGCAGCTCTTGGCAGCAGCAGTAGCAGTAGAAGTAGAAGGAGCAGTATCAGCGGCAGAATGGCAGTGTACAGAACTGGGAATTTCTCAGGAAGAGCAGCTGAGGAGGAGGAGGAGTCCAATGACACGGAGAACTGGAGCAGAAAGCCGTTCAGACAGAGAAGACGGAAGCTGGGCATGCGATGTAAGTGGAAGAAGATTCCCTACCCTGTGACGGATGATTGCTTCTGTTCCTGTTGACGAGTCGATCCTGTATTGGGGTTGTGGCGGTATACATACATGGAATTGAGGGGAGGGAAGATGTTGCACTTGCAAACTGGATCAGATTCTGCCCCGCCGAAACTGAAGGTTGTGGTGTCATAGTGCCCCTGGCTCTGATGATCGTGGGAGTACATAAGATCCGGATCTTCTGCAGGCTTTTCTGCCAATGTTGTCGTCAGGAGATCTCCGCGTGGTAGCCCTGTCCAGTCCGTGATGTTGTCGCATTCTTTTTAGTCATCTTCGAACGTTCAGACAGCAACTAATGTCATCTGTCATATGAACGAAAATGCGTTGTGCTGCCGTTAAACGGCTGACAAGTCAGGCCCAAGTTCATCTGACCTAAACTCTGGAGAGAATTACTTTCTTTTTAAGCTTTCTGGATTAAAGGCAGGAGAATGGACCAAGAAAACTGACTCTAGACAAGAAGAAGGTGTCTGGAAGAAAAGGAATAAGGCAGAGACAGAGAGATAGAAAATGTAATGTTGTCGGATCAGTTCTTACAAAGTCTCCCACGTTTACATCCCCTCCCCCACTCAACAGTTCCCAGCAGGATGGTCTTGGAGAAGGCATCGCGCTTTGTTATGTGACCACACCACGCCAGAGTCGCTTAGCAATGGACGGGAGAGGCTCTTGACAACCTTCGAGATTTCTGACCCCTGGTCTGCACATAGACATTGATCTGCTCTCTGTACAAGATACAGAGCAGTTTCTTTATGCATATTGTATCACAATCCTGGATTTTTCTGGCATCACTAGCCTTCAGTATTTTGTGTCTCACATCTGTTATGAAAGGATGGGAAAGATCAGTGACATGGAAAGCTTGGGTTTTTTTGTTTTTTTGGTTTGAAAGCTGATGTCACATTCTTCCACAGCCTGAATAGTCTGAAGGGCTAACACTGTACTGCTGCAGCTGTAGTGATTCTGATGCTGATTTCAGCTGTGCTGGTGTTGTCTGTTGTCAGGGCAGAATCTAGGGGTTTTCCCCCCTAAAGTTCACCAATTTGAAGATTTTATAGATAGTTTCTTTTCTTTGTGTAGCCCATCAACGTAATGTTGTATGTATAGGTTTTTTTGCAGGTTGTATGGATATTTTTTAGGCTACACGGATAGATTTTCCGGTTGTATGGATAGTTTTTTCCGACTGTATTAATAGTTTTTTTCAGGTTGCAGGAATAGGGTGGGTTTTTTTTAGGTTGTAGAGATAGAATTTCAGATTGTATGGATATTTTTTTAGGTTGTATGGATATTTTTCAGCTTGTCTCTATATTTTGAATATTTTTGTATGAATAGTTTTTAGGTTTATGGATAGGGTTTTTTTTAGAATTGTATGCGTATTTTTCAGGTTTATGGATTTTTTTCAGGCTGTATTGATGGTTTTTTTCATGTTGTATTGATATTTTTTTAAGGTTGTATGGATCGTTTTTTTAAGGTTGTATGCATAGTTTTTTAAAGGTTGTTTGGATAGATTTTTAAGGTTGTATGGATAGTTTTTAAGGTTGTATGGATAGATTTTTTTAGGTTGTATTGATAGTTTTTTAAGGTCGTATGGATAGTTTTTTTAAGTTTGTATTGATAGTTTTTTAAGGTTGCATGGATAGATTTTTTCAGGTTGCATGGATAGCTTTTTTTCAAAAATGAACCAATATTTAGCTTGTGTAGATAGGTCCTCAGGCTGTACGAATAGTTTTTCAGAAGATATCGTTTCTGTAGAACTGATGACCTGGAATGTAACGGGTTGGAGTAGTAATTGTCTTGAGTAGGATGGCAAGGTAGTGGGGTGATCGTGATCCTCTATGTGTGTATGTGTGTGCGTGCGTGTGTGTGTGTGTGTGTTGTGTGTGTGTGTGTTGTGTGTGTGTGTGTGTGTGTGTCCGCGTGCGTGTGTGCATTGTGTATGTGTGTGTGAGTGCATGATCGCACATGCCTTTACTTGCTTGCAATTTTTATTGCGAACGCAAAGCAACTATATATTTACCGGATTATAATATTTGTTGTTTGCTATTATTGATGTTTGTATATGTTGTGATTCTCTTTGGGCATTACTTTTTTTTCTCTTGCAAAGGGTCAATACTGTGTTGTATACCACTTAAAGTCTCGGCAAATTTCTCTGGGTAAAATTCGGGCTGCTCTCCATGGGAGAGTGCGTCGTCACAAGAGCCTTGGACACTGGGGGCACCAATGACGATTTTTAACCAGCTTCCTCCATCCCCGCGGTCCTCTGCTTCCCGTAGCACTTCGTTCCACTCAAGGCCAGTCCACTCTCTGATGTTATCTTTCCATGTCTGCCTCTTCGTCTCCCTCCTTGTACTGTTCCCTGTAGGACAGTCTTGGCCAGTCCAGATGTTCGTGTGACGTGCCCGTACCTTTTTAATTTGTGTCTCTTCACTGAAGATTTTAGATACTATCAAACATAAAATCATAACCAAACAACTCAAGTTGACAAGCGCTGTTCAGCCACCTATTTCAACACACTATCATGCAACGCAAATGATGATTCATTTTTTTCTGTTTACATATTTCAAAATCTTTTAATATGCTTTAAAAATTGTTTCTGATCAGATCAAGCACTATCTTCATAAACGTTCTGAAATCATCAATCCGTTTCCTTTCGGAATGTTGTGTGATCTTTTATGAGATTTGAACCCATGACCATCCAGTACGTCACGAAAGACGCTAACCACTGCGCCATGGCGGCTGGTGTTTTTCTTTCAAGTTATAACGTCATTGAATACTTCGATAGTTGTTTGCCTGGCTCCTTGTTGACTGGTTAGTTGGGCGGTTGGAAGATATTGCTGTTGTTATTGTTATTGTTATTCTTGTTGTTCTTGCTGGTGTTGTTTCATTTGCATTCTTTTTTGTTCTTTTGTTGTTATTGCTGTCATTGTCAGGTTTGTTGTTGATGACGATGATGAGGATTTTGTTGATGCTTTCTTTAATGTCGTGTTCGTTTTATACTATCTATACAACAAAATTGGATTGATATTTTTCAGTCTTCTTATTCGTAGATTTGCATAGATCTAGTCTGTTGTGATGTTTTTTCCATAAAACTTCATGTTTCTTCAGGGAGAAAACGGGTGAAGGCAGGAAGAACAGCCAGTGTTTCTTTCTTTTTCTTTCTTTCTTTCTTTCTTTTTTTCTTTCTTTCTTTCTTTCTTTCTTTTTATTTCTTTCTTTCCAGTATCTATCCTTTTTGTCAACCAGAAGCTGACACGGGCTTTTTGTTTGTCTTTGGTTGGGTTGGGTGTTTGTTTTGCTGTTGGTATCCTAATTTCTGTGACCATCTTCTTAGTCCTTTATGTTGTACATAATCATGACTTATGTGCCTCTGATTAGGTGTTTCTCAAATTTGACCTTTTGGGGGTTTATTTCTAGTGTTAAACTATATCCATTGTAGCATTATGGTGACATCAAATTTTGTGAATCGCTGGGATTTTTGTTGTGTTTTTTAAATTTTAAGTAGAACGATAACTTAGAACTCGATATACTTTAATATTATGCTTTAAATTCTTTTATTGATATTTGCTTTTTTCAACAACTGCGATTATATCGCACCAGTCTTGTACTTTACGCATGTTTTGTCTTTGTATTTAGATATGTTGCAAACGTGGGAAGGGGGTGCGGCAATGTGGTTTGAGTTTTACGCTCATGGTCTGATTTCGAAGGTTCGTGGGAATTTGTTTCCCCTGGAGTTTACATCGATACCGACTTTACTCCCTCAAAATTCCTTCAGATGAGACTATAAACCAAGGCCCCGTGTGCAAAGGCACGCAGAACATCTGGCGAACACATGAAAACCCGTTCACCTTTCGGAAAAAAAAGGTAGGCGATTGCGTTCCAGTAGGAACAGATGGCAAATTTGAAAAAATACAACACATGCATAGTCGTGTCTTGTTTAGACATCATCCCCCAAAGCTGGAATATAGCTACCTGAATAGTGGGCATAAAACGGTGGAATGCGCAAACGATTACCATGGGTGAACCTCGGGGCTAAGCAAAGGAACGAGGAGGGGAGGTGTAAAACAGGTTACATCGGTGACAGAGCTATATTTTAAAAGATACATTTTCCCCCCGTACCTTGGCTAGACCTCCAAGGTTCACCAATGGTGAGATTTTCCATGAGCGACATTCCCCTCCCCCCCCCCTAACCATGAGGGTAGCTGCATTCTGACTTCGGGATATCTTGTTTGAATTCACATCATCATCATGGTTAAGCTCCTGCCGGCCCTTCACCCATCTTAAGCGCCCTAAGAAGGATCACCGAGAATATGAACTGTCTCACTCGTCACGGTCAGAAATCACCGTGAAACCATCAGTATGCACAGGGCGAGAAAATAGCCGTATTGGTTGTTTACAAGTCCCTCGCCACAGCTATGAGCAGCCAGCCTTTGACTCAGAGGACTTTGGTCTCCATTAAAGGTGAAATGTAAAGGGTGTCCCATAACCTGTAAGGTCGTAGGGGAGCGAGGCGTCAGAGACCTCACTTCTCTAGGAGCCAGCATATTGAGGGCGGCGCCTATCTCCTCTCCCTCGCTGCTTTACCTTCCCTGACCCTTAAGAGGCAGGTACCCATTTACAGCTGGGTGAACTGGGTGAACTGTACTGAAGCCAAGGCGCGCAAACGGTCACCCATCCAAATGGTAACCACGCTAGATGCTGCTTAACCTTGGCTGGGGGAAAGCGAGTGCTCCGACCACTGAGAAATCCCGTCCCCGTCTCCATTATTTATTTTTTATTTATTTATTTATTTATTTATACCACTTTAAGTCACGGCAGATTTCTCTGCGTGAAATTCGGGCTGCTCTCCCCGGGGAGAGCGCGTCGCCACAAGAGCAGCGCCACCCTTTTTTTTCTTTTCTTTTTTTTTTTTTTCCCTGTCTGCAACAGTATTTATTTCCCTATCAGAGTGGCTTTTTTCTAAGAATTTTGCCAGGGACAACTCTCTTGTTGCCGTGGGTTTTTTTACGTGCGCTGAATAATTTTGTGTAACACACGGGACCTCGGTTTATCGTCTCATCCGAAAGACTAGCGCCCAGACCACCACTCATGGATCTAATGGATGGGGAAAAAGTTTCCGGTCAAGCGGGATACGAACCACCGCACACTTCCGACCCGGACTTTTCGCTTTCTAGACAGGCGCGTTACCTCTAGACCACCGATCCATTAGGGGATGCTATAAGTTGTCATGCCAGAGGTTTGCTATAGCTAAAGACAGTCTCAACATTTCAAAACACATTGTATTTGTCGGTCTGGAATCCTTGCTTGCTTTGTTAACTGACAATACTTTCTAGACTGGGTAAGACGATTTCGGGGACAGGATAGCTCAGTGGTCAGACCACTCGCTTTCCCCAAGCTAAGGTTAAGCAGCATAGAGCGTGGTTACCAAGTGGATGGGTGACTGTTTGTGCGCCTTGGTTTCAGTACAGTTACCCAGTTCACCCAGCTGTAAATGGGTACCTTCCCTCTTTAGGGTCAGGGAAGGTAAAGCAGCGAAGGAGAGGAGAAAGGCGCCGCCCTCAATATGCTGGCCCCTAGAGAAGTGAGGTCTCTGACATCTCGCTCCCTAACGACCACATAGGTTATGAGACACCTTTACCTTCACCCTTTTTGTTACTATTTTGGTGTGCTGTAGGGAATGGACGATAAAATGTACGAAACTGTATGCACACGGGGACTGGATGTAAAAACAAAGCACATGAGTCTTTATTCATTTTCCCCGATATAGGGACTTTTATCTTTTTGTGGCGTTAATGTTTTGTCCGCTACAGAAAAAGACAGTAAAACTGTTGGTGATAATAATTGTTTTGCAAGGAATTGTGCGTTTGTTTTGATGTGATAATCATTGTGTAAACTAATATCAAAATGAATAAACAGCTCTTGGGAAAGTGTTTTTGAAAGCTTACCATCTGAAGAGATATATAAATTCCTGTTCATTTTTCTTTGTCAGAGTGTGTGTATAAGGAGCAGGGGGGGGGGGGGGGACTGCACGTGCGTGCACATGCGTACCGCGCTGGTGCTCATACATGCGTGTATATATGTGAGTGTTTGTGTATGTGTGCGTGCGTACGTGAATGCGTGCGTCCGTGTCTATGTGCGAGCGTGCGTGCGTACGTGAGTACGTGCGTGTGTATGTGTATGTGAGGGCCTGCGCATGCGCATGCGTGTGTGTATGTGTATGCTCATGCACGTTGTCAGAATTAGCTCTATAAAGAACTCCAGAGAAGAAGAAAGGAGACAGCCATTGCCAACCATACCCCTGCTAATTTGTCAGAATCACTTGAAATTCCTTCCCTTTAAGTGAAAACAGGGGCCATAACTGTTTCAGGTGAAAGCAGTCAAGGGAGAAAACCCCATCCCAGGCACGTATTGCTTGGAAGGGGGTGGAGAGGGGGGGGCTATCCTAATGAAAGAAGAGTTATGGTTACTTTCCTCTTGAAGTTAAATTTTCCTACTCACTCTAGCGCACACACGCACACACACGCACACACGTACACACACACGTACACTTTCATGCACGCCCGCATGCACGCACGCCCAAATTCACACTCCGTACGCATGCATGCAGTCATGTGCGCACACGCACACACATATACACAT
Organism: Rapana venosa; assembly: GCA_028751875.1. Lineage (NCBI taxonomy): Eukaryota > Metazoa > Mollusca > Gastropoda > Neogastropoda > Muricidae > Rapana > Rapana venosa. The sequence goes on from CM054134.1 coordinate 116,453,436, forward strand.
ACACGTACGCAGGCATACATGCACACACGCACGCACGCATGCACGCACGCACGCACACACCACACCACCACACACACACCACACACACACTCACACACACACACCACACACCACTTACACACACACACACTCACACACCAACACTCACACACACACACACTCACACAGCACACACTCACACAACACACACACTACACAAACATCACACACACTCACACACACATCACAACATCACCACACACACTACACTCCACACCACACCACACTCACACACACACACACACTCACACACACACACACTCACACACACATACACTCACGACATTCACACACACCATCAACACACACACACACCACCACCACACACACACATCACACACACCACACACACACCAAACACACACCACACCTCACACACCACACAACAGAAATAAACACAAAACCACACAACAACCATCAAACAACATCACCAACCAACCATCCAACCACCATCCAACCAAACCAACCATCCAACCAACCAACCATCCACCCATCCAACCACCCAACCATCCAACCAGCCAGCCACCCACCCACCCAACCAACCACCAGCCACCCGACCAACCAACCATCCATCCAACCACCCAACCACCCAACCACCCAAACATCCAACAATCCACCCAACCACCCATCCAACCAACCAACCACTAGCCAACCAACCAACCAACCATCAAACCAACTATCCATCCATCCAACCAACTAACCACCAACCACCCATCCAACCAACCATCCAACCACCAGCCACCCAACCAACCACCACCCACCCACCACCCAACCAACCAGCCACCCAACCATCCACCCAACCAACCATCCATCAACCACCCAACCACCCACCAACCAACCAACCAGCCAACCACCCAACCAACCATCCACCCAACCAACCATCCACCCAACCCACCAACCACCCACAACCACCCTAACCCACACCAACCACCCATCACAAACCAACTATCCATCCATCCAAACCAACCATCCACCCAACCATCCATCACACAACCAACCATCCACACCAACCAACCATCAACCAACAACCAGCCACCCATCCAACCAACCACCAACCAGCCAACCACCTAACACAAACCACCAGCCACCACCCACCCACCCAACCAACCACCCACCCACCCACCCAAACCAACCACCACCCAACCAACCACACCAACCACCCAACCAACCAACCACCCACCAACTAACCAGCCACCCACCCACCCACCCAACCAACCATCCATCCAAACCCACCCAACCAACCAACCAACCAACCAACCATCCATCCATCCATCCATCCATCCAACCAACCATCATCCAACCACCCAAACAACCGTCCAACCAACCAACCAACCAATCAACCAACCAACAGCCTAGAAAGAACGGGAAATAAACATAGAAAACAAAACAGACCAAAACCAGAACAGAAGAGAGTCCACCTAGAAAACCATTTCTTCAGCTGCAGTCACCAAACTAGTGATGTAACCTCATTACTGTTCATCTCATTTAGCTGTTTATGCACTGCACTCTGAAACACTTAGTCAGAGTTTTAAGTGCCCGATACGCCTACTCCTTGTCATAACAATTTGTAGAAATGATATTTAATCTAGAGGAAAATGTTATCTCGTTTATTTCTAATTTTAAAACCTCTTACATCAACATAGCTTCGATAGTTTATATATACATACATGCACATACATACAGAGATACATACATGCATACATACAGAGATACATACATGCATACATACATGCATACACACATGTATACATACATACAGAGATACATACATACATACATACATACATATGTATATATAATTAAATATATATATATTATTTATATATTATATAATATATATATGTACATATATATATATATATATATATATATATATATATATATATATATATATATATATATATATATATATATATATATATATATATATATATATATTCTTAGTGTACTCAATCTGCCCTGTTCCGTCCATTTTTTCTAATTCTGTTTGTCTCGTCTGTTTGTGTGGGTTTTTTTAATTGTCTTAATTACCTTGTCTGAGGGACGCTATAGCCGAGTGGTTAAGACCATTCGACTTCAATCCCTGAGTCCATGAAGTCGGAGATTCGAATCGCGGCGGCGTGTCATGATTTAAAGGGGGTGGAGGGAGGGGGGTTACGATCTTCCAGGTCAACTTCAAGCGCAGACCTGTTAGTGTCTTAATTCTTTTCGAGTATATACATGATATGCAGAAGTTCAAATGTGCACTTTAAAGAGCCCGTTGTTTATAATAATAATAATGTATGGAATTTATATAGCGCTGAATCTTGTAAAGCAACAAATCAAAGCGCTCAGATGACTTTTTATTAAAAAAAATGTTTGCGTATGTATGTGGTTTTTTAAATTTTGTCATCTTTTCCCACCGGCACACAATGGCCTACTCTTTCGAACAGCGGAACAGGATTTAACGTGTGCGCAGGATGTTCTGCATGCGTTCGCACACGGGGCCTCGGTTTATAGTCTCATCCGAAGGACTGCGTTCGAAGTGTTGGGAGTATAAACAGCATGTTTGGACTTGGCGGGATTGAGTTGCAGTAGTGCACTGTAGTCATGCGTCTTGATTAAAGTCATACAAAGAAGTGGGCCGTATGGAAGTGCGTCGGGCTTAACATCATGCAAAGATTTTGCTGAAGACCATAGCACAGTATAGCGTAGCATACCATACCATGCCATGCCATGCCATGCCATGCCATACCGTACCATACTATACCATACCATACCATACCATACCATGCCATACCATACCATGCCATACCATACCATACCATGCCATGCCATATCGTACCGTACCGTACCGTACCATACCATACCATACCGTACCATACCATACCATACTATGCCATACCGTACCGTACCGTACCATACCATACCATGTTATACCATGTCATATCATATCAAACCATACCATACCATCTCATACCATACCATACCATACCATACCATATCATACTATAACATACCAAACCATACCATATCACACCATACCATACCATACCATACTGTACAGTACAGTACAGTACAACACAACACAACACAGTA
>CM054134.1:116461552-116471552 GCA_028751875.1 Rapana venosa
TTGACAACACAGATGGAAGTTTAACAGCGTGGAAAGAGCTAGATATACTATGTCGTGGGAGGAAGGAGACAAGTTTATGGTATGTTTATAGTGTCTGCTACGTTCTCACTTGGAAAACAGATTGTAAAACTTGTGTCAGTGAGAGTTTTACTTGATTTTGGACAGCTGTGTTGTGTGTGGGGAGGGGGAGGGGGGTAGAGATGTGTGTTTGTGTGTGTGTAGGTGGGTGGGGGGTTGTATGTGTGTTTGTGTGTGTGCATGCTTGCAAGCGAAGGCATGTACACATGCATACTTGAGTGTTCATTGGTGTTGTGCATTTTATTGTTTCTCAGCTAGAAGTCGATAGTTCTCCAGTGGTGAGGTTTTTTTGCGTATGCCACCATTTTTGCCCACCATGAAGGTAACCACATTCCGTCTTTGGGAATGCATGCTGGGTATGGTCGTGGTTTCGTAACCCACCAACCGCTGACATGAGTTCCTGGATCTGTACCGTGAATATCTCATCTTCTGTATGTGTATATACCTAAAGCGAATTAAGGCTCTGGCAGGGCTGCACTTGAAGTTGACCTAGAAGATCGTAAAAATCTCTACCCTTAATCACCAGATTCTGCCAGGATTCAAACCCATGACTTCATAAATCCATGGGATTGAAGTTGAACGGTCTTAGCCACTTGGCTATGATATCCGTTGGTATTGTATGTGCATACTTGTCCATGCCCATACAAACTCATGGGCATTATATAGCTAAACGTATAAGCATTCATTGGCATGTTTGTGTGTCTGATTACCAGGTCAGCACCATCAGCAGAAACAAAGGAAGCCAGCCACAGAAAAAAAAGCTGACGCTGCAGCAGAGAAATTATCTGCCAGTTCCCCATGGAAGAGAGAGGCAGAGGTCTGGCTGATTGTCTCCCCTCAGCAGCCACACGGCATCATCATCATCATCATCATCATCATCATCATCATCATCATCATCATCACCAGTACTGTGCTGATAACACTCACGGAAACACAATGTCCAAACAGACGATGACACATCAAGCATTGCACTCGCAGTCCAATCCAACTATCGCGTTTATAGCTCTGTCGACTGCAGAGGCCGTATCGGATCTGTCGCCTCGTAGAATGTAAATCCCATTTAAAGAATTGTGGAGCTATATATACTGATAAAAACAGGATTTAAAACCATTTCTGCTATCGCTCCTTGTATCAACGCCCTGGCCAACTGTAAGGGTCGATGAAGGACAGTCACTGTGCTTGTTGTGGGAGAACCCGCATAAACGACATATAAAACGAGATAAAGGCCAATACTTTCGTCTCTTTTCTCATCTTTCATGTCATCTGTAGACACAAGAAGTGTTAAAGAGTAAAACAAGCAAATATACCTGTGAAGAAGCAAGCAATGAAGGTGAGGTGATGGACAATAAAGCCTAAGATGTGCAGAGAAATCAGTGAGAGTGGAGGCAAGAATAAGAGAGAGGAGGAGTGGGTGATAAAAAGAATAGGTTAAAGAAACACACATACACGCACGCACGCACGCATGCACTGGCACGCACGAACGCGCGCACGCACGAACAAACACACACACATTGACAGATCAGAAAAAAGACATACGTATGATTGTATACATACTGCACCGAAGAAAAGGTCAAGGTGTCCCATAACCTATAAGGTCGTAGGGGAGCGAGGCGTCAGAGACCTCACTTCTCTAGGGGCCAGCATATTGAGGGCGGCGCCCATCTCCTCTCCCTCGCTGCTTTACCTTCCCTGACCCTAAAGAGGGCAGGTACCCATTTACAGCTGGGGGAACTGGGGGAAACTGCACTGAAGCCAAGGCGCGCAAACGGTTTGCGACCGTTTGCATTGAAGAAGTATGTGAAAAATAACAACGGAGATGAACCTTTTAGCGTATCAAATATCACAGTAAACCAAACCACGACTACAAAAAACACACTAGATATCATGATAATTTAGATATTGAAAACGAGAACAAGGTTATCCAGGACTGTTCACAGCTAGTGTCCCAAAAGATGCTGAGTGCAGGTGGACCTGTACATTCTAGACCTTGGTTTAATAAGATCAGGCAGCGCATCTCCACATGGCTGTTTCCTTGTTGCACAACCACCATCTAAGCAGCCTCAATCATCTGACAAACAAACGAGCCTTGGAGTTTTCGTAGCTTTTATGACTTCCACGATCTTGCCTTAAATAAAAGGAATTGGATGGAGACAGAAATATGCCACAAAGAAAATAATATCTGTAAAAAACGCTAAACCGGCATTTACGTCAAACAAGCTAAGCTTTGTTATAGGGATAATGTATGCTTCAGGCATATGCTTTCTTATTGTGTGTGTGTGTGTGCGTGTGTGTGTGTGTGTGTGTGTATGTGTGTTTGCGTGTTTGTGTGTGTGTTTGTTTACGTGTGTGTGTTTGCGTGTGTGTGTGTGTGTGTGACAGTCAAAGTCAAAGTCTAAGCGTGTGTGTGTGTTGTGTGTGTGTGTGTGTGTGTGTGTGTGTGTGTGTGTGTGTGTGTGTGTGTGTGTGTGTGTATGTGTGCGCGTGCCCGCGTGTGTGTGTGTGTGTGTGTGTTTGTGTGTGCTGCGTGCCCGCGTGTGTGTGTGTGTGTGTTTGCGTGTTTGTGTGTGTGCGTGCGTGCGTGTGTGTGTTAGTTCCTTGGCGAGGGCTTAGAGGTTCACCAATGATGAGATTTTACATAATTATGCGACCTTTTCCCCACCATTTAGGTAGCCGCATTTCGCCTATGGCGATAAGGTCTGAACACGACATCAGTTTTCATGCGGTTCGGCACACAATGGACTACTCTTCTAAAAAGCAGAACAGCTTTTACCGTGTGCGCAAAATGATATGCGTAGGTTCGTACAAGGGATCTTGGTTTATAGTTTCATCCGAAGGACATCTGTGCGAGTAGAGTCGGTAGTAATCTTATTTTTGTTTTCATTTTCATACCACTTTAAGTCACGGCAGATTTCTCTGCGTGAGATTCGGGCTGCTTTCCCCGAGGAGAGCACGTCGCCACAAGAGCAGCGCCACCCATTATGTTTTTCCAGTCTTCAACTGTGTTTCCCTATCGATGTGAATTTTTTCTACAGATTTTTGTCACGGACAACTCTCTTGCTGCCGTGGGTTCTTTTACGTGCGCTAAATAATTATGTGTAACACACAGGTTCTCTTTTCATCGTCTCATCCGAAAGACTAGCACGCAGACCACTACCCACAGTCTTATGGCTGGGTTGAAAGTTTTGGACCCTAACGGGATTCGAACCACCGAACACTTCCGACCCGGACTTTTCGCTTTCTAGGCAGGCACGTTACCTCTAGACCACCGATAAAGGAAAAAAGGTAAAGGAGTCCCATAAACTATAAGGTCGTAGGGGAGCGAGGCGTCAGAGACCTCACTTCTCTAGGGCCAGCATATTGAGGGCGGCGCCCATCTCCTCTCCCTCGCTGCTTTACCCTCCCTGACCCTAAGGAGGGCAGGTACCCATTTACAGCTGGGTGAACTGGGGGACTGTACTAAAGCCAAGGCGCGCAAACGGTCACCCATCCAACTGGTAACCACGCTCGACGCTGCTTAACTTGGCTGGGGGAAAGCGAGCGCTCCGAGCACTGAGCTATCCCGTCCCCTATACCGATACTACGCCTTAAAAAAAAACAAGTTTCCTTGATGGTGGCTTGAACCCTGGCCCTCAGATTACAAGCTCAAAGCTCTAACCACTAGGCTATTGCCCCGGCCCTCTCACTAGGGCATGTTTATCTGTCACTTGGGTGTTGTGAGACTTTTATCTGACTTGTGGATATTTGTTTTGAAGACGCTGATCTTCATCTGACAGCATCTTGTTACAATTGCTGACAACATCCGTTATGTTTTGATTTTTTTTTGGTTCTGTTCTTCTATGTCTGGTTTTCTTTTCTGCCTGATTCATGCTGTGTCTGTAATTTGTACACTATGTTCTTGTCTCTGAATCGGTACTTCTGTTTGTTTGACTGTCTGTCTGTCTGTCTGTCTGTCTGTCTGTCTGTCCATCCATTCGTCCCTCTCTGTCTCTTTCTTTTTTCTCTGTGTCTCATTCCCTGCCCTTTTTACATGTATGTGTATGTATGTAAGAAATGTGTTTAATAATTGCGTTTTGTATTGTACGTGTGCGAAATCGAACAGAGAAGTTTGCTTATGATGTTTTATTTATTTTATTTTATTTTTTATTCTTTTATATCGAGGATAATGGAATAAGCACATGTGCTGTTTTCCATCTAGTCCCGTGTGTATGCAGTTTTGTAATTTCTGTCATATGTTCCCACAGGCACACAATGTCCTACTCTTTCGAAAAGCGGAACAAGATTTATTGTGTGCGCAAGATGTTCTGCCTGCGTGACCGCACACGGGGCTGGCTTATAGTCTCATCCGCAACCCAAAGCACGCATGTGCCAAAACATGCAAACTTTCACTTACATGAGAGTTCTTATGCGAGATCCACTGCTATCAGTAGAAAAAAGAAGAATCAAACAACATAAAAGGCTGGCGCTGCTGCAGAGAAATTATCAGCCAGCTCCACATGGAAGAGAGAGGCAGAGGTCTGGCTGATTGTCTCTCCTCAGCAGCCACATGGCATCATCATCATCGTCATCATCATCATCATCATCATCACCATCATCATCACCACCACCAGTACTGTGCTGATAACACTCAGGGGAAACACACTGTCCAAACAGACGAGGACACATCAGAGGTGCACTTGCCTCTCTTTTTACTTGCCCTGTTGTCTACATACAGAATCATCATCATCATTAACCATTACACCCAGTGGTGTGTAGGGCAGCAACAAAGCGCTTCCACTCCTGCCTATCCTGGGCCAACCTAGTCACTGATCTCCAAGAGTGCTGCATGGCCTTCATCTCACTTTCTACAGTTCTTCTCCACGTTGCTTTTGGTCTTCCTTTCTTTCTCCTTTCTTCTGGGGTCCAGTGCAATGCTGTTCTTGTGATTGACTGTGGGACAGACAGAATGGACTTAAAAAATACACCTTGAAATCAACAAGCAGGCAAGCTAAAGTGCTGATGTGTAAGCCAAATCACTAAAAACTGAATAAAGTAAATGACAAAAAAGGGGAAACATAAATCGAGAGACAGAAAAAATCTGTGTCAGTATTTCTGGTCTTTGACAAGGTCAAAGTGTGAGCATTTCAGAAGATGCTTGTACAATAGTTATTGACTTTGGATTCCCACACTGAAAAGTCTTGAGTTTGAATCCCAGCAGATGCTTTTTGCTTAGTTGATAATCTAGTTTTGATAAGGGATTTTAGTATTATTTTTTTCTTTCATTTTTGTTTGTTTCTTAATGTGTGTGTGTCCTTTTTATTGGGGTGGTGGTGGTGGCTAGCTTTGGCTCACAGGGATGTTTTTTTCTGAGCTCCATGGAAGAAGGAGACACACACACTTGATTCAGCATTATCCAATTTCCTACATGACTTTGAGAGCGTTAATCAGTTCAGTTGACTGTAATGCTGCAGGGTTCTGCATTTCTTAGGTCTAGTTGATGCTGAGATGTGTTTTGATAGTCACCTTAGAATAGAGCCCTGTTAAGAAGCCTCAAGGCAATAATTATAGGCTTTCAAAGCTATTATTTTCATCAATGATAATCACCATGCAATAAACGAAATAAAAGTATTTGGTTTAATGGCTTCTCCTCACTTGGTTTCAAAGTCATCCTCCTTCTCTCTCGCTCACACACACACACACACACACACACAGTAACATATACTATCTAATAAAGTTATTCGTCTTGAATGTGTGTACGATACTTGCTCATTGTTAATTGTTATCGTTCTTATGTACTCGCAGATTGAAAATAGGCAAATGCGTACATGCAAATATGTATGCCACCTGTGTATTTGTTACAATTTTGTCTGGGTTTTATTTTCATAAATCGATTTTGCCAATGTATCCCGCAGTTCCCTTTAGGAATGAAGAATTGTATGTCATTGAACACCTCACTCCTCTCTAATGATCTCTTCACTAGTTGCCTGTCACAAAGTGTAGAGCATAAATAAGATCGGTTCAGTCTGTTACAAATCTGTACCCCCTGTCTCTGTAACTGTCTTCACCTGTACACTCCCTCTCGCTCCCTCCCTTCTGCTGCTGATACCTTATACTTCCAAACACAACAGATTCAAGCAACTCACTGCTGCTGTCGCTCTTTCTCTATTTTTCTGGTCCGTCCATCTGAAATGCCCTCCCTCTCTTACTTCGCCAAGAGCCTACATTTGACGTTTTCAAATCCAGCCTCAAGACACGCTTATTTCTGACCTGGTGTTCCCCCCTACAGTTACACTTTTTAACTGTTCCTGCTTTCAACAGACATCTGCATCTTTATCACCCTTCCTAAGCAAGCAAGCAAGCAAGCAAACAAACAAACAAGCGTGTATGTGTGTGTGTGTGTGTGTGTGTGTGTGTGTGTGTGTGTGTGTGTGTGTGTGTGTGTGTGTGTGTGTGTGTGTGTGTGTGTGTGTGTGTGTGTGTGTGTGTGTGTGTTGTGTGTGTGTGTGTGTGTGTGTGTGTGTGTGTGTGTTCTTGTCTGTGTCCGTGTCTATGTCTGTGTCTTTTTTGTGGTTGTCTTGACTTTGTCTCTGTGCCAATGTGTCTGTGTCTGTCTGTGTATGTGAATGTGTCTGTCTGTGTGTCTCTGTCTGTGTGTCTCTATGCGTCTATATAATATCTACTTCCATAAAAAACACAATCGAACTTTTTACACAGAAGACAAACGGTGATCCCGGAATGTCCATAGTATGACTGACTTTTGCTGAAAGAAATGCAACAAATCTTTCCAGATTCAACCTTACCACCATGACACATCTCATCCTAACACACACCATTTCTCTATGCACCACTAACCCCCATCATCATCACCACCATCACCCCCACCTCAAAATATACCAAAAATCTCATCCTTTTACAAACAAACGCTGAACATCTCAACAAGATTGCGAATTAGAAAACGAAGTGAGGAAAAGACACGGTGTACACACACATATATATAATCTCCGTTACAAGCTTGAGAAACTTGAGCCCTTGTTTCGAACGAGTCAGCTACGTCGGAGAAGAGAAGATAATTATGTTTATATTGTAATCGGCCTGTGGGCTTTTGCAGGGCTGCAGTGGCACTGTTGTGAGATGTTCGCCCGATCTTCTGATATTTGTTTGTTTTACAGGCACTGGAACTGATCTGACGCACTTTGTTGCTGACAATAAGGTCTTTCATATGTTTGGGTGCGAAGGTTGTTTGTGAGTTGTGTGTGTGTATTTTGTGTAGCATCTTTAAGTCAGTTTGTCTGGCTGGCTGGCTGCCTGGCTGGTTGGCTGTTTATCAGTTTGTCTGTCTGTCTGTCTGTCTGTCTGTCTGTCTCTCTCTCTCTCTCTCTCTCTCTCTCTCTCTCTCTTGTGACTCACTTTCTCTCTGTGTGTGCGTGCGTGCGTGCGTGCATGCGCGCGCGCGCGCGCGTGTGTGTATGTGTGCGTGTGTGCGCGCGCGCTTCACTGTTTGTGAGTGTATGCACACACACTGTCTGTCTGTCTGTCTGTGTCTCTGTTAATAGCATTTCAAGCGAAAGCCACCTTTATAAACAATGTAGCATGAATGAAATTGTCAACGACCTTCATCTATAACGGAATGTACACCGTTTTTCTGAAGATTTGGGGAGGGGGGGGGGGGGGGGGGGGGGGGGGGGGGGAATTAATGGTTTTAGCCAATTGCTGTCTGTCCCCACCATCGATATCTCCATTTCGTGATTTTTTCTCTCCAGAGTAAAAAAAGAAACTATATAAATTGAACAAATTTACAGGCAAGAGTAAAGTTACTATCATTTGATAAAAAATAATGTTTGCATCTTCAATATTCCTGTCACAAACAGTGTTGAAATGTCACGGGTTAATTGTTGATACAAATTTATATCTGCTACATTTGATACTGTTTCACGAATCCCTCACTGTCGTACACCATTTGGGGTCACAGACTTATAACTTCTTCTTCTTCTTCTTCTTCTTCCTTCGAACGCTCAGACAGCAAACTAGTATTGTCTGTCGTATGAGTAAACATGTGTTGCGCTGGCATTACATCATGCCCAGCGCATCCGACTGAAAGATAACATTTTGAATCTTGAAATCTTATCTACTTCCCTGGCTATCTGTGCGCGCATGCAAAGGCGTGGGAGTGTAGGCCTACGTGCCTGAATGCACACGATAATTCTACATACATCCCATGATGATGGGACCGTACACACCATCTCCTATCTGCAGACATGCAGCCTACATACCTAAATACCAGACATCAGCAGCTCGTTTGTTAAAATCCCTCTAAATTCCTGCATTTGAAGCCACACAGAGATGGCCGTGTGTTTTTTTGGGGGGAAATGGAGTAGTAAGGGTTAAGCCAAGCTGTGTAGTGTCTGTGCATTTTACAGTAATGCAGAAGACAATGTTTGATATATAGTACTTCAAATTTGCACTGGCGCCCTGCTGCGCGAGTGGAAATCAGTAGCTTCTTTTGTTTTGTTTGCATTATTCATTTGAGGACAGTAAGGCCTTTGGTTGATGTACAGATGGGTGACTGGAAGCATAAAAAGCTGGTTGACAGATTTATAATACAGAAGAACAGATACGGTAAAGCAAAGAAAGCCAGAAAGAACTGAAACAGACGCAGGAGAACGTTGGGAGAACGACAGAAGAAAGAAAGAAAGAAAGAACGAACGAACGAACGAACGAACGAACGAACGAAAGACAGACAGACAGACAGACAGACAGACAGACAGATAGATAGATAGATAGATAGATAGATAAGTAATAGATAGATAGATAGACAGATAGACAGACAGACAGATAGATAGACAGACAGACAGACAGACAAATAGATAGATAGATAGATAGATAGATAGATGAATAGATAGATAGATAGTTAGATAGATAGATAGATAGATAGATACATACATACATAGATAGATAGATACATAGATAGATACATAGATAGATACATAGAAGGAAAAAGAAAGAAACAAAGAAAGAGAGAACAGTACAAAAATATGAGAACAGATAACAGCAACACAAAAAGGGGGGAAAATACAAGAACTGGAGAAAGAACAGAGACATACTAACAAACAGACAGTAGAAAGAAAGAACGAACGAAAACAAAAACCAAGAAACAAAAAGCAGACAGATATACAGACAGACAGACAGTAGAAAGAAAGAACGAACGAAAACAAAAACCAAGAAAACAAAAGCAGACAGATATACAGACAGACAGACAGACAGACAGTAGAAAGAAAGAACGAACGAAAACAAAAGCAGACAGATATACAGACAGACAGACAGACAGACAGACAGACAGTAGAAAGAAAGAACGAACGAAAACAAAAACCAAGAAAACAAAAGCAGACAGATATACAGACAGACAGACAGACAGACAGTAGAAAGAAAGAACGAACGAAAACAAAAGCAGACAGATATACAGACAGACAGACAGACAGACAGACAGACAGTAGAAAGAAAGAACGAACGAAAACAAAAACCAAGAAAACAAAAGCAGACAGATATACAGACAGACAGACAGACAGACAGACAGACAGTAGAAAGAAAGAACGAACGAAAACAAAAACCAAGAAAACAAAAGCAGACAGATATACAGACAGACAGACAGACAGACAGTAGAAAGAAAGAACGAACGAAAACAAAAACCAAGAAAACAAAAGCAGACAGATATACAGACAGACAGACAGACAGACAGACAGTAGAAAGAAAGAACGAACGAAAACAAAAACCAAGAAAACAAAAGCAGACAGATATACAGACAGACAGACAGACAGACAGTAGAAAGAAAGAACGAACGAAAACAAAAAACAAGAAAACAAAAGCAGACATATATACAGACAGACAGACAGACAGACAGACAGACAGAAAGAAAGACAGAACGAAAGAAGGAAAGAAAGAAAGAAAGAAA
>CM054134.1:116476552-116489052 GCA_028751875.1 Rapana venosa
AAAGGAGAGCGTTGGTTGTTGTGTTAAGAGCTTGTCATGGCTGAAGACAATCTCAACATACCGTTTTTAAAATCTTGACAGCATTTTAAAGTAGACGCTGGCACTTAGCTTACATCCATAACTGACAGCCCCACCCCCACCCCACCCCACATCTACCCCTCACCCCACCCCACCCCCCACCCTCCTGGGCCAGACACTTGAAGAAAAAAAAAAAAGAAGGAAACCTGTCACTGCTGTCAACACAATCAAGATACCAACAGACAAACAAACAAAAGATAGCCTTCCACTCTGCAATCTGTACAAAAGAAAGCCATCATTATTGTAGATGATTCCATGGAGAAATTGGAATTTTAATTTTATTTTAAATCTCTAGGTTTTGTAATAATCAGAACTGTCAACTTGATGGAATTTAGATCGTCAGCAGGAGTGGATGTGAGTGGACATGAAATGTTCTTCTCTAGATAACAGATCTGTCAGTGTCTTTGTCCTTCAGATACACACACACGCTCTCTCTCTCTCTCTCTCTCTCTCTCTCTCTCTCTCTCTCTCTCTCTCTCTCTCTCTCTCTCTCTCTCTCTCCTCTCTCCTCCCTCCCTCCCTCCCCTCTCCCTCTCCCTCTCTTACCCTCATTAAAATAATCGAGTTCGAGTTCTCTCTCTCTCTGAGGTTTTTTTCCTCTTGCTCAGTGTATGCACAAATTGCCTTTTGTTTGTTTGCAATTGAATTGCACTGAACTGTATTGGGGTTTTGTGTACTGCGTTGTAGTGTATTGGACAGTTCTGTACTTTGTATTTTTCTGTGTTGTATTGTTTTGTATGGTATGGTATTTCATTGCATTGTATTGTGTTATATTGTATTGTGGTGCGTTGCATTGTGTTGTATTGTATTGCATTAGATTGTACTACATTGCACTGCATTGTACTGCATTGTTTCATCTTGCACTGGACTGTATTGCATTGTATTATAATGTATTGTACTTTGCATCGTTTTGTATTGTGTATTATTGTATACCACTTTCAGTCGCCGCAGATTTCTCCCCCGCTTTCTGTAACATCTCCTTGCAAAATCTGAACACCGATAAAACAAAAAAATATCTGTAGTTGTGTGGCATGGGCAAAAACGCTGTAAAAAATAAATAATGTCCCATCTTGTTTTTCGGATGTCTACTAACCGTCTCATCATTCTCTTTAAAGCTTGGCTTATGAGCTTGGTTCTCATTCATTTGATACCTACTACCTTACTTGTACATAGTTTTCTTTCTTCGGGTAGAGATCCGAAGTCTACCAATAGTGAGATGTGTGTGTATGCAACCTCCCTACCCTCCCCCCTCCACCCCCACCCCTCCTCCAACATTTAGGTGGCTGTATTCTGAATTCGGGACTACATGAAATGTATCAGTTGTAAGCTTTTTACTTGTAAAACTGTTTCAAATTAGGTTGCAAGACGTAAACAACGTAAAAGTGTTACTCAATAGTCAAGTGAAGTCAAGTCAAAACCACTTTAATTATCCCATGAAGGGCAATTGCAATAGCAGCAGTGTTGTGTATTATGTTTTGGTATGGTTGTTTGTGATTTGGACTGGTTTTTTTTTTGTTTTGTTACTTTTTGTTCATGTCTTGTATGGTTTGATTTTTGTTTGTTTGTTTTTTTTGGGGGGTGGGGGTGGGATTGGGTTTGCAAACTTTCTATAAAATGCGTGTATGATTTTGTTCATAATGATTTTGTAAGTTTCTTCGAAAACAACCCTCTCACTGCTGTAAATGAGACGAATAAAAACACTCAAACGTGTTGCGAATTCATGCTGATCTTTGACGGCGATTTCCATTAAAGCCAATGATTATTGATGTCCAATCCGGACAGTTTTCTTGGCTGTATTCAAGAGTTCGGAGTGTTTTACGTAAACTTGTCACTGTCGAACTGCCACACTGGGTAGACTGACACATGCTTGTTCATGTAGCGTGTTCATTAGAGGCTGTCTCAGTAGTGACAGCAACTCTCTCTCTCTCTCTTCTCTCTCTCTCTCTCTCTCTCTCTCTGTCTCTTCTCTCTCTCTCTCTCGCTCGCTCTCTCTCTCTCTCTCTCTCTCTCTCTCTCTCTCTCTCTCTCTCTCTCTCTCTCTCTCTCTTGACTGTCTGCCTCTCTCTCTCTCTGTCTCTGTCTCTCTCTCTATCTCTATCTCTCTCTCTCTCTCTCTCTCTTTGACTGTCTGCCTCTCTCTCTCTCTCTCTCTCTCTCTCTCTCTCTCTGACTGTCTGCCTCTCTCTCTCTCTGTCTCTGTCTCTCTCTCTATCTCTATCTCTCTCTCTCTCTCTTTGACTGTCTGCCTCTCTCTCTCTCTCTCTCTCTCTCTCTCTCTCTCTCTCTCTCTCTCTCTCTCTCTCTCTCCTCTTTCTGTGTTTGTTTGTCTCTGTCTTTCTGTCTGTCTGTCTGTCTGTCTGTCTCTCTCACTCTCTCTCTCTCTCTTCTCTCTCTCCTCTCTCTCTCTCTCTCTCTCTCTCTCTCTCTCTCTCTCTCTCTTTCTCTCTTTGTATTTTAGGTAAAAGCGAGCTTGTGTTATTGAAATTTCTTCAGCATACAAACAGCGGGTCTAAATACATCTCCAGAACTTGTAATAAGAAGTCATTCAGTTTAGCAATGTATTTGCCTGAAGGATTGAAATACAGCTTGAATTCTGTCAGATGCAGCGTGTGTTTGCATACAATGTCGTGAGTAAGTGACAATCGTCTCTGTTTCTGTATCTCTGTCTCTATTTCTGTCTCTGTTTCTGTCTTTGTCTCTGTCTCTGCATGTCTGCCTGGGTTTGTGCGTGGGTGATATATATATATATTTTTTTTAAGCTATCTTGGAATATTCATAACAATTTGAAATGCATTTTTCTTGTGTCTTTTGGGATATCAATGTGCCTGTTAGTATTGTAATTGCCCTTCATGGGATGATTAAAGTGTTTTTGACTTGACTTGACTTGACTTGTGTGTGTGTGTGTGTGTGTGTGTGTGTGTGTCCAATTAGCGTATTGTTTTGGGGTTTTTTCTGTGTCTCTGACTCTTTTTCACTGTGTCTGATTCTGAGTGTAACACTGTCTCGGCCGGAATGTCTTTGTCTTGTCCCTCCCTCCTCCCTCTGTCTATCTGTTAAACACACACACACACACACACACACGCACGTACGCACACGCGGGAGTCTCTATCCTTCCCTCCCCTGTCTGCCTATCTGTCCGTCTATCTCTTTCTCTCCTAAACACACACACACACACACACACACACACAGCGTGTTAACCCCCTCCCCCCTCCCCCCTCCCCTTCCCATAATGGCCGCAAAATGAAAACACGTCGCCATTATCACCTCTTCGCGTCATTTTTCATTGATCCCTACGTCGAAAGAAAAAGACCCAAGAAATTTTTTTTTTAAAAGAGCCCCACACTTTGCATTTTAGCACACTTTGGTCAAGTGTCGTGTATAGTCCATAGAGTAAAAATACGTAGACAACACTTCTCCTACAAGACAGGTACAGGCAGCGTTGTTAAAACCACTTACTGTCTCTACCATGACATATCGGGTGTGAAGAAAATGTCGTTGCCACTTTAGGCAGAAGACCCCTGATTCACAAAGTAGCATACTTATCCTTCTTCTTATTTTTTAAAATAATCCTTCATGTCGAAAATAATCTTTGTCCTCCTACTACAAACTTTCAAGTATCTTGCACGTTGAAGAAACGAGAAAGATAAAACTGTATTTAAAAGACGGGCCGGGTTATCAAAACCCCTATATGTCTCTGGGGACAGGGATAGCTCAGTGGTCAGAGCGCGCGCTTTCCCCCAGCCAAGTTAAGCAGCGTCGAGCGTGGTTACCAGTTGGATGGGTGACCGTTAAGCACGCCATGGCTTCAGTACACTCCCCCAGTTCACCCAGCTGTAAATGGGCACCTGCCCTCTTTAAGGTCAGAGAAGGTAAAGCAGTGAGGGAGAGGAGTTGGGCGCCGTCCTCAATATGCTGGCCCCTAAAGAAGTGAGGTCTACGATGCCTCGCACCCCTACGACCTTATAGGTTATGGAATACCTTTATCTTTTCTACATGTCTCTAGCAGAAAAAGCTATAAAGCAAAGAAAGATGTCACCATTTTAGGTAGATGGCCACAGATTTATCAGGTAGCATGTTTTACTCCTTCTGATTTAATCTCTTTTTTGGAACACACATGTTGATAAAGAAAATAATAATCCAACTCTTTACCTCTTACTACAGACTTTCAGTTGCCTCAGATATTATTTCAGCTAAACCATGGACAGGACCAGATAAATCACTACAAGTTTCAGAGACGAATCGTGAGAAGTGAAAACAGATGCTGTACTTTCAGGCATATGACCACAGGTTTACAAAATGTTGTGATTCTATCCCGAGTTCTTGTGTATTAACCTGCTACGTTAAAGAAGATTTTACTCCAGTACAAGCATTCCAGTACCTTATACGCTGTGGAAAAGAGAGACGCAACACTTAGCCCTTGGAAATATAGACAGGGCCAGAACAAGATCTACTATATTTCATGCATTAAGTGTGGTAAGTTTACAGAATAATTTTTTTTTAATGTAATTTCAACGTACAGACGCACCATTTAACCTAAAATATAGACAGGGTCAGAAAAAAAATCTACTTTGTTTCAAAGATTAAGCCAAGTAAGTTCAGAAAAAAAATAAAGAAGAAATACGATTTGACCATACTATCACACATGTTTCTGGGATGTCATAAAGTTTTCATTTTCTGGAGTTCCTGCCGATTTCCTCTATAAACAATTCACTCGTCCCAAAACGAAAACGCCATTGCTTCTTAGCGCAAACCTTCAAGCGCCAAGTATACTGTGGGAAAGCAGCTGTAGACATGGCCAGCACTTTCCCTAAAGAACAGACATTACATGGCCGACTGTGAACAGCACTCCACGTCTGTGACCTGAAGAGTGAAAGTGGAAAAAGATGTCGCTTTTCTACGTCATTGAGAAGGCAGAAGAAGTCAGCTGGGAGACAGGACATGGAGGTGTTGACATGTATCAGACAGACAGACAGACAGACAGACAGGCAGGAGAGAGAGAGAGAGAGAGAGAGAGAGAGAGAGAGAGAGAGAGAGAGAGAGAGATGATAATGACAATGACAATGACAATGACAAATTCTTTTATTTCGAGGATAATTAATAAGCACTGATGTGTTTTTATACATCCAGTCCCCGCCCTTAGGAATACATCTTAATAATAACCCAAATCTCACGCAGTAGAAACAAAGGGAAATAACCCTTTAAGAAAACCAAACAAATAAAAGAAAACCTCCAAAACAACTCCCCTCCCCCCCCCCCCCCCCCCCCCACCTCAAAAAAACAACAAAAAACCTACAAAAAAGAGACAGACAGAAGAGAGAGAGCGAGAGAGAGAGAGAGAGAGAGAGAGAGAGCGTGAGAGAATGATGATGATGATGATGATGATGATGACGTTGACGACGATGACGACGACTACGACTACGACGACGACGACGATGAGGAGGAGGAGGAGGAGGAAGAGGAGGAAAACGACGACACAAAGACATGGAATGTGAAAACGAATGTAAACAATCATATCAAGGGAAGATATTTAACAACAAAAGCGAAGTAAAAGGTTTGAAAACAAAATTGTGTTGGACAGGGGAAAAGCAGTAAAATAATATTTTTTCTTAAAAACAAAGATGGGAAAACATAAAAGGAACATTCAATGACTTGGCTGAAAATTACAAGCTTTGTGAAGTCAGTCTTCCTTTCTTTCATTTGTTCGTTCGTTCCTTTCCTTCCCTTCTTCATTTCTTTTTTGTTAATTCCTTCCCTCCTTTCTCTCTTCCTTTCTGTTTTCCTTCATTCTCTCTTTTTTCTTCCTGATTCCTTCCTTCCTTCCTTTCTTTCTTTCTTTCTTCCTTTATTTCTTTCGTCCTTACCTCCTTCCTTCCTTCCTTCCTTTCTTTCTTTCTTATTTCTTTCCTTCTTTCTTTTCTCTCTCTCTCTCTCTCTCTCTCCCTCTCTCTCTCTCTCTCTCTCTCTTCTTTCTTTCTTTCTTTCTTTCTTCTCTCTCTCTCTCTCTCTCTCTCTTTTCTCTCTCTCTCTCTCTCTCTCCTCTCTCGCTCTCTCTTTCTCCCTCTCTTCCTTTCTTTCTTTCTTTCTTTCTCCCTCTCTTCCTTTCTTTCTTTCTTTCTTTCTCTCTCTCTTTCCTTTTTTGTTCTTTTTCTTCTTAGAACAACAAAATAGCCACAGAAAGAAATGACGGCGACAACTCAAAGGCAGCAGTCTATGGCTTTTCCCCCAGTGACAGAGACAGCCAAGTAACTGCCCCTGTGCCGTGTCTTCTGACAAGTCTGCCCCTGTCACAGGGAGACATCGTGTGACAGGGGGACACAAGATCAAGCTGTATATTAGTTTGCTGTTGCTTTGTTGGTCTTTCTGTTTGTTTGCTTATTTTGTTGTTGTTGGTCTAGGGTTGTTGTATTTTTGTGCCTCGGCTAGATTTCTAAAGGTTCACCAATGATCAGATTTTGCGTACGCGACCAGATTTTGCCCACCACGGAGGTAGCTGCTTTCCGACTTCGGGGATAGTGTTGGTTTGTTTGTAACTGCCGAGGTTGGTGATGTTGATATACCGTCTCTCTGGCTTCTTTGCGTTTCTGTAACCCAGCAAAAGCTGGTATTGTGGGATTTTTAACATGTATATTTGATCTTCTGCATGCGTTGATACTCAGAGGGGAACCAAGTAAATGGCAGGTCTGCACTTGAAATAGACCTGGGAGGTTGCAAAAATACCCACCCTTAATTCTCCAGACTCCAACGCCGAAATTTGAACCCACTACTTGATAGATCCATTAGATTGAAGTCGAACGGTCTTTAGCCACTTGGGTATAGCCTCCGTCCAAGCCGCTATAATTATGTCTGTGGCGTGAAATTTGGAAGTATAAAACAGTATGTTGTCAGTTTATTTATTATTTTGACAAAAAGGTATCATAATGATTTCATTTCGTTTTCTATTCATTTTAATACAAACAGATTACCCTGTAGCACAAACTTTCAAATACCTCGTATAAAGGTAAAGGTAAAGGAGTCCCATAACCTATAAGGTCGTAGGGGAGCGAGGCGTCAGAGACCTCACTTCTCTAGGGCCAGCATATTGAGGGCGGACGCCCATCTCCTCTCCCTCCGCTGCTTTACCTTCCCTGACCCTAAAGAGGGCAGGTACCCATGTACAGCTGGGTGAACTGGGGGAACTATACTGAAGCCAAGGCGCGCAAACGGTCACCCATCCAACTGGTAACCACGCTCGACGCTGCTTAACTTGGCTGGGGAAAAGCGAGTAATATACAGGCGATAACATCACCAAAGTGACCCAGTAGTAATGCAGGGTCCACCTGGCTGGGGGCCCAACGGTGGCCTGATATTGATGGGCTCCCTGTGGACTTCTGACCTTGAGGATGCGACATAACGAGTCTGGGTATGGATGTGGCGGGGAGTTTGAGATAAACAGCGCGGGAACAGCAGGACAAAAACGTCAGAAGATGAAGCAGCACAAGACAGTACAGACCTCACTTTGCTTTAAAGACAGACAGGACTATAAAGAATTCTACATCATTATGCCATGTGTCAGAAATGAAAAGTAGGAAACGTTGTTGTCATTTTAGACGTAGGACCATATAATTTTTTTTCAAAACATCCTGATGTCTTTTGGTTTCATATATTTATTTTTTATCCCCATTTCCTTCTAATTTCCTCTGTGTGTGAAAGGAAATAATACAAAAACAACTCACTGACCCTCTTCCGCCCAAAAATACTTCACACACAAAAAGCAACCACCCACCCATCTGTACAGACAGACAGGCAGACAGAAAAGCAGGCAGGCAGGCAGACAGACTCACACACACTCTGTCTGTTTGTCTTTCCCCCTCTCTCTCTCCTCCCTCCACTAGTAGGGGGACAGGATAGCCTAGTGGTTAGAACATTGCGCTCGCAATCTGACGACCCGGGTTCGATTCCCGTTCAAGGGGATATTTTGCCCTGGAGTTAACATCAGTGCAGATTCCATTCTCCCCAAAAGTCTTTCGGGTGAGACTATAAACCGAGGCCCCGTGTGCGAACGCACGCAGAACATCTTGCGCACACGTTACATCCTGTTCCGCTTTTCGTAAGAGTAGGCCATTGTGTGCCGGTGGGAACAGATGACAGAATTTACAAAACCGCATACAAACGGGGACTGGATGTAGAAACCACATAAGTGCTTATTCCATTATCCTCGATATAAAAGAATTAAAAAAAATAAAACAATTAAGAAACACAAACACAAACACACACACGCTCACACGCACGCACACATACACACACACACACACACTCACTCAGACACACCTCACCTTTGCCTCTAAGCATCAACTTTGAAAGTGCCTACCATACTAAAAAGGTATGGGCATGGACAGCACTTTCCTTACAAAGCAGACCTGGCCATGAAAACCGCGACATGTCTGTGACCTCAAGAGTGGAAGTGGAAAAAGATGTCGCCCTTCTACGTCATTGAGCAGGCAGCAGACGTCAGCTGGGAGACAGGACATGAGGATGTTGACATGTATCAGACAGACAGACAGACAGACAGACTGACAGAGAGACACAGACAGAAAGACAGAGATAGAGAGAGACAGACAGGCAGAGAGACACAGACAGAAAGATAGAGATAGAGAGAGAGACAGACAGAGAGACACAGACAGAAAGACAGAGATAGAGAGAGACACACAGACAGGCAGACAGAGAGACACAGACAGAAAGACATATATAGAGAGGAGAGACAGACAGAGAGACACAGAAAGAAGACTGAGAGTAGAAAGACAGCAGACACAGACAGAAAGACAGATTTTTACTTTTTTATATTTTTTTATTTATCTATTCTTTTATATCGAGACAGAGAGAGAGAGAGACAGAGAGACACAGACAGACAGACAGACAGATAGAAAGAGATACAGACAGACAGACACAGACAGAGACAGAGACAGACAGACACAAACAGAGACAGACATAGATACATACATACATACATACATACATACATAGACAGACAGACAAACAGACATGCATGCAGACAGACAGACAGACACAGACACAGAGAGAGACAGTCTGACAGAGAGACAGACAGGCAGGCAGCAGGCAGTCAGGCAGTCAGACAGACGGATACAGAGACAGAGACATCATTATACAAAAGTTAGTTTGTTTGTTTTTTTTGTTTTTTTTATACCACTTTAAGTCACGAGATTTCTCTGCGTGAAATTCGGGCAGCTCTCCCCGGGGAGAGCGCGTCGCCACAAGAGCAGCGCCACCCTAAGTAGGCAGACAGACAAAGAGACAGGCAGTAAGTAAGGCAGTAAGAGACAGAGACAGGCAAACAGACTGATAGATAGACAAGAGGTAAGTGAGGGATGGTAAAAGAGACCTGATGAAATGGTGACCCAGCACCAAAGACATTTGAGACAGGAAAGAAAGGCACAGCAGAGAACGGGAAGACAGGAAGATGAAGACACCGGAACAAGGAAAGATGGCCAGGAAGCTCTGCTACTCTTCCTATTTCCATGATTATGCCATGCCATGCCACGGAACCACCAAGTGTCCCATGTCTCTCTTCGGCTTCAGTCTTCTCAAGATATTTTTGTTCAAAACCAAAATTGGAGTTGCGAAGAAAAATATGTAACTTTTTAAAAACAAAAATGGTAAAAAAAAGAATGCAAATGTACAAACATCAAAGTCATTAATTTCAAAAAGAAATTGTTTAGATTCATAGACAGTTAAATGTTCTTTCAATGTTTTTAAAAGAAATCTGTTTTCATTTAGACG
This sequence comes from Rapana venosa, assembly GCA_028751875.1. NCBI lineage: Eukaryota > Metazoa > Mollusca > Gastropoda > Neogastropoda > Muricidae > Rapana > Rapana venosa. Next base: position 116,486,405 of record CM054134.1, read on the forward strand.
CTCACATTTACACGTTCGCTCGTGACCTTTGTCAATTCGTTGTGTATTTGGAGATAATGAAAGTATTTGAGTTTTTATTTGAATCTGTTGTGTGGTGTTGGAATGACAGAGTGAACACTACATCAGGCTCCTGACCTCGTAGCATATAAGGGCACAGGTTTGAATCTCTGCTACGAAATCGGTTCCTTGGGGAATTTTTTGTTCCAGTGAAGTCAGCATTGGTACTTACTCTACGCACCCTAAAAGCTCTTCAGATCAGGCTTGAAACCAAGGCCATACGTGTATGTGCGTATAGAACATTGTACACAAAAGCTAAACCTTCGTCTGCCTTATGCCGAAGAGAGCAAGAGAGCTATGGAGGCCGGCTGGATGATGGGTGCCACCAACATCCTAGCATACACTCTACAGCCTGAAAGAGCATGAACTCCCACAGGTTGAACTTGCTACAGAACACAGTCCAAAGTATGGATGCAATTCAAAATATCTCCCGAGGTAGTGGTGTAACATGTGCTCTTCCTGGGACCGGTCCATTAAACACAGTGTGTCCTCTGCACTAAGGATCTTGCCAATCTTTCTACAATCTCTAAATTCATGCACATCACTGACATACAAAATAACGTGCTAGGGATTTCCTATGTTTAATCCTTATTTTGTATCTGCCTTGTTTCTTTTCTTCCTGTCACCACCTCCTTGTTTATTTTCTGCCTTCTAGGCCCACTCTCCGGCCTTTTTTCCAGAAAGATTCAAAACATAGCAATTCTCTCCCATGTCCAAGTCGGATGTGCTGGGCCTAACTTACCAGGCGCTTAACGGCAGCGCAAGGTATTCTCGCTCATATGACAGACAACAGTAGTTACTGTCTGAGCGTTCAACGACAAAGAAGAAGAAAACTGACACAACCTCGTTTATTTTAACAGTATTCATTAAACCATTAACAAAAACAAGGGATTTCGTTGCAGTTGTTTTACAATTATTGCAGGTATTTTACAAAAACAAAAGACACACATTTTTATATTATATGTTTGAAGTTTAAAAAGATACCAGCCAATTTGAGATTGCTGAACTTTCTGTAAAAGAAAAGTATTCTGTTTACAGTGATCCGACAGCTAATGTCAGAACTCTTTGCGGGAGTGAGCACACACTGGACAAAAATTACGACGGATACAGAAGGAAGAACGAATTTCGCTACTGCAATAATGGCAGCGGGGATTTTTTTAGGATTGGGGTGGGGGGGGGAACAAAAAAGACGACGTCTACCGCTAGATAATTCCTGTAGAAAGCCCACTGGAATTGGACAGAGAGAAGTATTCCAACAAAGAACTTGAAGCAATCAGCGGTCATCATAGGCTATTTTCTCTGGCGTGTGTCACAGACATTGCTAATGACGAGACATTTTGTACAAAACCGATCGAATGTGGAATTATATTTGGTGTGGAGAGGTGGGGGGGGGGGGGGGGGGTAAGGAGGGGAGTGAGTGTGAGAGACTGAAGAAGAAGTAGAAGAAGTAAATGATACAATGTAAAGAGAGGGGAAAATCTAAAGGGAAGAGGGAAACTGAAGGTGTGGGGAAGGGGGAGAGAGAGAGAGAGAGAGAGGGAGAGAGGCAGGAAGACAGCGACAGGCGACAGGACAGGCAGGAAATACAGAGAAAGACAGGACAGGACAGACAGGGACACATAGAGAAACAACACACGCTCTCTCTCTCTCTCTCTCTCTCTCTCTCTCTCTCTCTCTCTCTCTTCTCTCTCTCTCTCTCTCTCTCTCTCTCTCTCTCTCTCTCTCTCTCTCTCATCACACACACACACACAGCACTACCACCACAACCATCACCACCACTATCGCCACCACCAGCCACACACCACCACCATCCTCCACCACCACCTCACCACACCAGCCTCCACCATCACCACCACCACCACCACCACCCACCACCATGGCACCACCACCAGCCACCCACCACTCACCACCAGCCACCATCACCACCACCACCATAACACCACAGCCTACCACCACCACCTCACCCACCAGCCTCCACCATCACCACACCACCACCTACCACCAGCCACCACCACCACCTCACCACCAGCCTCCACCATCACACCACCACCACCCCACCAGCACCACACCACTCACCACACAGCTCAACATCACCACCACACCACCACCACCACCACCTACACACATGGCACAACACCAGCCAACCACCACCACCTCACCACACCAGCCTCCACCATCACCACCACAGCCACCACCACCAGCCACCACAACCACACCATCTCCACCATCCTCCACCACCATCATCATAACCACCACCACCACAACTACCACCACCACCACTTCACCACCACGACCACCTCACCACACCATCCTCCACCATCCTCCACCACCACCACCACCACCACCACCACCACCACCAGCACACCAACCAGCAAGAACGCAAACTCCAAACCACCTCACAACCACTGCCATGTCCTCACTGCACTGACCCTTCCTCTGCAGACAAGAATGGGAGAGGCCGGGGCCTGGGTCATGCCAGTTTCATGAGCGTGTGTGTGTGTGTGTGTGTGTCAATCATGTTGACATCTTCATCAACCGTGTAGGAAATAATAATAATAATAATAATAATAATAATAATAATAATAATAATA
>CM054134.1:116494052-116549052 GCA_028751875.1 Rapana venosa
CCATTACAAGAAGAACTGTATAATTTAGCAGGCCACCCTCCATGATCTATCCTTCTGAAAATGATGGATATCACCGTTCACTGCTGAAGGACTCTGGGCTATCGTTGCTGCTGCTGCTACTGTTTCTGATGTTAATTGTGTTTCTGTTGCCGCTGCCAGATGTTGTTGCTACTTCTGCTGCTGCTGCTACCGTTTCTGCTACTGAATGCTGGTACTGTCGCTGCTGCTGCTGTTGCTGATGCCAATGCTGTTACTGCTGCTGCTGCTACCAGAATCTCGAGAAAGATGTATTCCGTCAGGTTTTACAATTAGTGTATCCATGCCGTTAAATGTTATGCTCATCTTTACTACTCGTATTTTTCTAAACTACACATCATGTACTCAAAGGCTGCACTGCCTGCTGTAATGAGGCAGGCATTTCACATTATATATCTGTAGAGTTCTGGTATGATTGTTAAGTCAACGCTTGCAGAAATCACAGAGAGACTTCGTGCCTATCATATAAAATATAACAAAGAAACTATTACCAAACATAGACACTCGCACGCGCGTTCGAGCCAAAACCATTAAACTAAGACAAGCAGGGTCAGTCACACACACAGAGAGGTATACATCCTTGCAAGAGGATGCAGAGGAGCGAACGAAAGGTGGCTGGGCTTGGCAGGAGGGGGAAAACAGAGGAGAAGGGGACACAGCGTGTCGCCCTGTTCAGCAGAATGCCTGGCCTGGCACACACGTGGCACCAGCTCATCTGCATGACACAGGGGGCTGGCTGGACCATTCAGCACTGCCATCCTCCTGCCTCTGTGAGTGATAGGCATTGATCTCCCTTTGCTTCATAAATATTCTTGGCTGATGCTACTGCTGTTGCTTCTGTTGCTGCTGTTGTTTCTTCTTGTGTTACTGCTGCTGCTGCTGCTGCTGCTAATACTATAAAGTCTTTGGGGGTTTTAATATATCAGTGGATACATGTGTATTTTGGGGCAGTGCATTTTGAAGCAGTGTATTTTTTTTCTAACTGCAATTAGATTCTGTCCGGTCTTTTTCTCGGTGCTGAAATTTACTTGAATATAAGTTAACACACACTTCCCAGTATATGCAGTATCGTTTTAAGCAACAAGAACAGTGGCAATAGCAACAACAATGAGTGCGCGTGTGGTGGAGGTAGTGGAGAGAATCACAGCAAACAAACGCATCAGTGCATACTGTAACCTTCCTACTCCTTCACCTTCACCTATCTCATAGTCCCATGGACTGTAGGGACACCAATGAAGATTTAGCAACCAGCTTCCTCCACTCCCTGCAGTCCTCTGCCTTCAGTAGCAATTCGTTCCACTCAAGGCCAGTCCACTCTCTGATGTTGTCTTCCTGTCGTTTTCTCTGTCTGCCTCTTCGTCTCCCTCCTTGTATTGTTCCCTGTAGGACAGTCTTATGCTAGTCATGGCAAATCACGAGTATGATACTCCAACAGTCAAGCTATGCGTCCATCACAACCTCTGTGTTAAAGATTCCATAGAATATTATATCGAAATTTTGATCCTTTTTAAGAAGCTTCACAAGCCTGTCTCAGTCCCATCTCACGCTATTGAGGATGGATGGTTTAGTAGAAAGTATCCCGACTTTTCAATGAGAGTCCTCTTTTGTCCTGGAAACTTCCAATAGTCAAACTTTCAAAACTGTGTGTTCTTAAGTACTAGGTGCCACAGAATACGAAAGTTTCAGGCTTTTAGTCCAGCAGCAGAACAGAAAAGGATGAAACAAGCACGACAGATCACACCCCAAATTGAATATAGAGACCTCCAGAGTATGCTGTCTCTTCTTTCGTCATTTTGTTCCACTGTAATTTGTTTCTGGAATACTGTGATGCTTTTAGACGGAGCATGCAAAAATGACACCCATCTCGAAAGTGAAAAAAGTAAGTGAGAGAGAGAGACAGAGAGAGACAGAGAGAGACAGAGAGTGACAGAGACAGAAGCAGATAGAAAGAGAGACAGAGAGTGAGATAGAAGAGGAAGGGAGAGAGAGAGAGATAGAGAGGCAGAGACAGAGAAAACTGACAGACAGACAGATATAGACACAGACACAGACAAGGACAAACACACACAAACACACACACACACGCATATAAACGCAGAGCATCTTGCGCACACGTTAAATCCTGTTCCGCTTTTCGTAAGAGTAGGCCATTGTGTGCCGGTGGGAGCAGATGACAGTAGTCGCAAATCCGCATACACAAGGGGACTGGATGTAAAAAAAAGCACATCAGTGGTTATTCTTTTGTCCTCGATATAAAAAAAATAAATAAAATAAAAAATAAGCACACTCATAATAAGTGCTTATTCCATTGTCCTCCATATAAAAGAATAAATAAATCAATTATAAATAAATAACACACACAGAGTTGCAAACAGAGTGACAAAATTACCACAGTATTGAAGATAGATAGACGTGCATGCAAAAGAAGACGAAAAAAGAACGACTGGTAAAAGAGATGTATGTTATGAAGGAACTGGGAAGAAGTGAGAGAGAGAGAGAGAGAGAGAGAGAGAGAGAGAGAGAGAGATGACTGAATCGAAGAAAAGAGAATTATAAGCAGAGGTAACAGAGGGATGAAAAAGAGAAAAATGAGAGAGAGAGAGAGAGAGAGAGAGAGAGAGAGAGAGAGAGAGAGAGAGAGAGAGAGAGAGAGAGAGAGAGAGAGACCAAAGTGGAGGAATCGGCTTTGGTGAGGAAAGAAGGGGAGGGGGCAAAGAGGGTTAGAGGGAGGGGGCAGGGAGAGATCTCTACATTTCTCTACTGACAGCACAGCAATACCAGCTACAGGACTAATAATAACAACACCATTCCAACGGAAACTTGGCATCCAATTCTCTCCCGGGACAGGAGCCAGTGCAGGTCGCTTTCTCAATGAGCACTTGTCACTCAGTGCTGACCTTTCCTCTGCTCCCTCTGATCACCCTGCTTGCGGGGCTCTGGCACCGTTCCAGAGACTATCAGACTGCAGGATGAGTTTTCTTCTTGGTCCACTTCTTTCCTATTTTTGACCGTTGCTCTTTTTTCTGTGTGTGAGCTGTAGGAATCAGTGTTTTTTATAATGACATTTTAAAAAATCTTGATAACAGTAGCAGGGGAAATTTTATTTAGAGAAGCCACAGTATCTTTAAAAGAGGCAACTTGATCTTTATTATGTAGATATTGAGATTATGATAAAGTATTGTCTTTCAGAGATTCATGTGCCTCACTAAATTCTTTGGGGGGTTTTAATTAGCAAAAAGAAATGTTTTCGCCTTTGTGAATGATTGGTGCATATAAACCACAACATGTTTCACAATCCCCTCTCAAAGACCAACAAAGACGAAGTTAACGTGACAGTTTGTAAAGTACTAAAACGTCATGTGTTGGCAACCAGTCGACATGATCTTCAACTCATGAAAATACTGCTACCTTTGAATATGAAATGTCAGCCCCCTGCCTTCTAATGCTGTGTCATCAAAGATACACTACCATGAACGCACGACAAAAGTTTATTTTTGATTGTCTTTTGTTTGGGGTTTTTTTTTTTTTGCTTTTGCTGTTATTGTTAAACTTTATAATTTACTCAAAGAGTTGTTTAGCTAAGGTGATGACTTTGGTCTACAGAACAAAATTAGAATGGAAAGGTCTAGAATAAGACGTATTGGCGTCAGCACGTTTTCATTGGTGGACGTGTAGCCCACGTGATCTAACAGCCAGGAAGTGTGGAATCCCCTCTTAAGACCCCGGTATTATCCGGCTGTCTGTGTGTGTCTAGCTTCTACGCTGACTGTCTTTACACGCTGATTTATTCTGATTGAAAGTAAAGAAATGAACTGGCTGACTTTTTTCTTCCTCAATCTATCTGTCTCTTGATATATGCCTGTCGTGTCTACATGTCTGTAATTTATGTCTGTCTCTGTCTAATCGTGTCTGATAGACTGTGTGCGTCTGTCTGTCTGTCTGTCTGTCTGTCTGTCTCTCTCTCTCTCTCTCTCTCTCTCTCTCTCTCTATCTCTCTATCTATCTCTATCTGTCTCTCTTCTGCTCTCTCTCTCTCTCTCTCTCTCTCTCTCCTTTCTCTCTCTCTCTCACTCACATTTTATTTTGTCTCTCTCTCTTTTTATGTCACACTCTTATCTTTCTTCGATATACAGTGAAAAACAGAGAATCAAGAGGTCAATAGGAACAGACAAAAATTGCTGTAAATGGAAGGCTAAGCCAAACACACCTTGTCTTCTCCCCTAACACTCTGTAACTATCACCTCAACACTATTCATCAACACCAACAACACCAAAACCAACAAATAACCCGTCAGTTCAATGGCCAAGAAATCCAACACTCTAGCAGTCTAAAGAACAAACTCAAAGCTTACCAGCTGCCAGATTTAAAACAACTTGTCATTGTTGTTGAGCACATTTTAATCTTTTAGATTGTTGCTGCTCTATTATACGTGTGTGTAATTATGTATGATTATAAGGGGACGGGATAGCTCAGTGGTCGGAGCACTCGCTTTCCCCCAGCCAAGTTAAGCAGCGTCGAGCTTGGTTACCAGTTGGATGGGTGACCGTTTGCGCGCCTTGGCTTCAGTACAGTTCCCCCAGTTCCCCCAGCTGTGAATGGGTACCTGCCCTCTTTAGGGTCAGGGAAGGTAAAGCAGCGAGGGAGAGGAGATGGGCGCCGCCCTCAATATGCTGGCCCTAGAGAAGTGAGGTCTCTGACGCCTCGCTCCCCTACGACCTTATAGGTTATGGGACTCCTTTATCTTTACCTTTACCTATATTTGAACCATCTGGAAATAAACATTTGACTTGACTTGAATAAAAATATTGTTTAAACTAAGAAATATGGTATAATGTATAAAACTGGTCAGTACTGCCCAATAGGTTCATCTCTAATGAATAAGACAGGTCATCCTTGAATGACTTGCTGCCTAACATTGGGAGGCTGACCTGCACTGGTTCTTGTCATAGAACAGAATAGGATGACAAGTTGTAATTGAAATGTCACGATGACAAAACGGTGACTGGTCTGCCCGTGTGCCTGCTTTGCTGGCAGATAATTAGTTATGTCCTCACCTTTTGATTCCAGAGGTCCCTTGCTAATTGAAAACTTTTGTTTTTCATCAGAGCATAACCGGAGCATGAGTCACCATGAAATCCTACAAACTTAATGGTTCCATTTCTGCCTCTCTGTTTCTCTGCTTTTGTCTTTGTCGTTTTATGTTTGTGTGTGTGTGTGTGTGTGTGTGTGTGTGTGTGTGCGGTGTGTGTGTGTGTTGTGTGTGTGTGTGTGTGTGTGTGGTGTGTGTGTGTGTGTTGTGTGGTGTGTGTGTGTGTGTGCGGGCTGCGTAGTGTTGTCGTGCGTGGTGTGTGTGATTCTGTGTGCGTGCATGTGTTGTGCGGGCATGCGTGTGTGTGTGCATCAAGCATACGTGTTTGTGTGCATTGTGTGTTTGTGTGTGCATGTGCACGTATGTGCGCTCGCGTGTGTCTGTGAGTGTGTGTAAGGAATTGTAGACTTGCAATCTGATACGGGACAAACTGGAAAAAACGAGAAATTCAGAGGGGAAACTTATATATTAACTAGCACACATGATTGGAACAGAAACGTGTGGATGCATACTACAATATAGCGAGATAATGAAAAGAAAAGAAGAAATGGCGAGACAATATTGTTTTTAGCCATGAAAGGTAAATGCGTCGGAACCAATACACTTGAACCATCACTTTTGCACCTATTATCTAGTCAACAAAGAATTCAAGTGAAACTGCCATAAACACAGAGTCGGAATGCGACTACCTTCATGGTGGGATAGCTCAGTGGTCAGAGCACTCGCTTTCCCCCAGCCAATGTTAAGCTGTGTCGAGTGGGGTTACCAATTGGATGGGTGACCGTTTGCGCGCCTAGGCTTCAGCAGAGTTCCCCCAGTTCACCCAGCTGTAATGGGTACCTGCCTCTTTAGGGTCAGGGAAGGTAAATCAGCGAGGGAGAGGAGATGGGCGCCGCCCTCAAAATGCTGGCCCCTAGAGAAGTTGGGGTCTCTGATGCCTCGCTCCCTTACGACCATACGGGTTATGGAACACCTTTACCTTATCTTTGCACAAAATCTCACAGTTGGTGAACCTCGGAGCTCTAGCCGAGGAACGAAAAAATATATTAAACTCCAAACTTTATCTCAAAGGGTTTCTGCTATATCAAAGAATGTGGGGGGGGGGGGGGGGGGGGTAAACCATGCCAAGTGAACAGGAAAGGTTAGACTGCGATAAAGTGAGGTCAGCACCACTGAGCTTTGATTGGTGAACGAGTTGCCCACGTGACCCAGCCGAGAGTAGATGTGTGTGTTGGGAGGGGGGGAGGAGGAGGGTTTCACTTTTAAGACCACACAGCATTAACAGGCTGTCTGTCTGTGTCTGTCTGCTTCCAGAGCTGTCTGTGGATATACGCTGATCTATTCTGATTGAAAGTGGAGGCCAGTTTAGATTGATTAAATCTCTGTCTCAGCCAGCACCTCTGTACGTCTCTTGTCTATCTGGCTATCTGTTTGCCGCTCTGTCTGTTAGTGTGTTTGTCTGTCTCTGTCTGTCTCTATGTCTCTCTCTATGTGCCCCTGACTTTCTCTCTCTCTCTCTCTTCTCTCTCTCTCTCTCTCTCTCTCTCTCTCTCTCTCTCTCTCTCTCTCTCTCTCTCTCTCTCCTGTCTGTCTGTCTGTCTGTCTGTCTGTCTCTCCATTTCTTTGCTTGTTTCTGCATCTCTCTAGCTCTATCAATCTCTGTGTATGGATGTCTTTCTATCTCTCTCTTTCTTTTTAGATCTATGCATCTCGCTGTGAGAATGTTGAATCCTGCCGCAAGACAAAGAATAAAAGAAGACACAGGGAAATCATTCAAATATGGACTAGCACACCTTGAATAGAAAAGCTTACAGATGCATACACTGAGTCATTGAGATCAAAAAGAGAATAAAGACCAACAGACTGAAAGACAGACAGGCAGACAGACAGAATACATTGTCAAATAACCAATATTGTTTTTACACTTGATAAGAAAAAGAGGTTTTCAAAGTTACTGATTGTGTTTCTTCTTCTTTGTCGTCGCAGAACGCTCAGACAGCAACTATGATTGTCTGTCATATGCATGAAAATGCGTTGCGCTGCCAGTAAGTGCCTGACAAGTCAGGCCCGGCGCATCCGACTTTTGGAGAGAAATGTTGTCTTTATAGGAAATATTTTTTTCTGGAAAAAAAGCAAGAGAACTGACCAAGACGGCAGAAAATAGGCAAGAAGGATGTGACAGAAAGAAAAGGAACAAGGCAGACACAAAGAAAGGGATAGAAAAGAGGGAATTCCCAGCACAGTAATTTCCAGTAGGCGGAGATGCTTTTTTATGCTAACAGGCGCCTGGCATCCCCATGGGGAAATGTGAGTATTAACCTCTAGCAGTGTAATGTTTACAAAACTAAAATATGATATTACGAACACATTTTCCAGTATTAGTCTTCTTTTTTTTCTTGGCTAAGCGTATTTATTCATCGTTACCGTTTGCTAACGTATTAACATTACCTCGTGTCTAGAGAGAATCAGGTCAAAGGTTAGTCTGGGATGGTGTGACGTCAGCACCGGTCGATTTGATTGGTGGACGTGTTGCCCACGTCACATCACGTCACGTCACGTCACGTCACCCAGCTGCCCCGAAGAGTGAGGTCCCCTTAAATCCACAGCATTACTTGCAGACTGTCTGTGTGGGCCTGGCTCCTAAGCAGCTAGCTGTCTGTAGATCTATGCTGATTTATTCTGATTGAAAGTGGGATGCCACGTGTCTGTCTGTCTCTTTGCCAGCCTGTCTGTCTGTCTGTCTCTTTGCCAGCCTGTCTGTCTGTCTGTCGGTCGGTCTCTGATTGTTTCTGTGTCTAATGTTATGTCTGTTTGCTTATGTCTGTGTGTCTGTCACTCTGTCTCTGTCTCTCTCTTTTTCTCTCTTCTTGTCTGTCTGTCAGTCGGGAAGTCTGTCTATCTCTCTCTGTCTCTGTCTGAATGTCGCTCTCTGCCTCTGTCTGTCTGTCTCTGTCTGTCTCAGTCTGTCTGTCTCTGTCTGTCTGTCTCAGTCTGTCTGTCTCTGTCTGTCTGTCTCAGTCTGTCTCTGTCTCTGTCTCTGTCTCTCTCTCTTCTGTCTCTCTGTTTCTCTGTCTCTCTCTGTGTTGTAGTAGGGTTTTTTCCCTTGTTTTGTTGATAGTCCCTAATCAGGGCAAGGGCCGATAAAAAAAGTATGCCTATGCTTATTCTGTTACCCTTGAAAAATGAAGATTTGTTCATTATCTCTCTCAGCTGGTATATGACTCTTTTTATTAATTTATTATTTTTATCTTTCGCGCTTTCCACACAATGACCAGAGAACAAGATTCGAGCAGACATAAAAGAAAAAAACTACAAAGAAATGCCAATAATGGAAAGACAAGTTATTAAAAATAGTACATCTTGTTTCTACAATCTGTAGAAATTTTGCAGACATCAACATTTAAACTGACGTCAAGACAATATTCACGACTCAAGTCAATAAACCCACCAACCTAACTTTAACAACAGGAACAACCAAAAACAGAAAAGAAAATATGAACAAATTCACGAAACATGATCAATACTGCCAATTGACACAACTTTTGATAAAAGCGACATTTTCTCCATGAATGATGCACGCACTGTCTAAGGAAGCATAACTTTTATGACCTGCTGCACTGGTTTCCGTCATAGTGCAGAATAGGATGAAATGTTGAAATTGAAATGTCACGAAGACAAAGCAGTGGCTGGTCTGCCGGTGTGCGCGTGCTGTGCTGGCTGACAATTAGGGATGTCTTCACCTTGTGGTGCCAGATAGGTTCCCCTTCTGAATTGAAATTTCTTGTGCTCTGCACTGACGCCTGACTGAAGGTTAGTCATCTCCAAACTCGTGCGAAATGAATTCATCTCTATCCCCCCGCTGGATTGCCAGGGAGCCTATCAAGTTTAAAATAGCACCTCCACCGTCTGGAAATTCTGTGCTATGAACTGTCTCTTTTCTATTCATCTCTTTGTTTATGTCTTGTTCCTTTTCTTCTTGTTAGCCTCCTTCTTGTCTATTGTCTGCCTCCTTGGTTGATTCATTTTCTTCCTTTTTTTTCCAGGAAGACTTTAAGAATAACAATTCACTCCCATGCCTAAGTCCGATGCGCTGGGCCTGACTTGCCAGGCGCTTAATGGCAGCGCAACGCATTTGACAGACAGCAATAGCTGCTGCCTTAGCATTCGAAGAAGAAGAAGAAGAGTAGCGAAGAAGGAGAAAAATGAAGAAGAAGAAGAAGAAGTTCTATTCCCAGTGTAAATCTCTGTGAATGTGTGTCAGTATTTAGTGGACATGTCTGTGCTTGTCTGTTCTCTATTTGCTGTGTACCTGTCTTCTGTTGTCTGTCTGTTCCTTTTCTGTCTTGTCTGTCTGTCTGTCTTGTTGTCTGCTCTCCTCTCTCTCTCTCATCTCTTCCTTTCTTTCTCTTCTCTGAATGCATATAAAGTTGCTCTCTGACTCCACACACTAACCAGAAGAGGAGATAGAATACAAGGGAATTATGACTAGCAGGCAGGAACGAGTTGCTCAAGAGAGAGAGAGTGGAGGGGAACAGAGAGAGACAGAGACAGAAGACATACTACAACGACAGGACAACAGAGGCAGGGAAACAGAGACAGACAGACAGACAGACAGAGGCAGAAAACGAGAGTAAAATGTATTCAAATAAAGGGCAGAGAAATATGCACACGTTATTATGCATTCACATTCGAAACAAAAAGAAAAAAATTGTAGCTTTTGAATCGGGACTCTGATTCAGACAAACAAACCACGGCGTAGAAAGTAAAGAAAAGATATTAGACTGTTTGACTGCACAGTCCTCTCACTTTATCCGAAAAGTAAAGTATTTTAGGGGCCTATACAGTTTTGGTAAGGACACGATCTGAATTCGGTAACACGAAAACAAAGCTCTGTATTTACTAATCGGTGGCGCTTTAAACCTTTCTGTCCCTCAGTCTTGCTACTTCACTTACATTATGCTACATGGACTTACTTTTACCATGCTACCTTGTATTTCTGGTCACGACAGGTGTCTCCGTATAACATTTAGGCTGATTTTTGCTAGGAGAAAGAGAACGTCTGTTGACATGCAACAACCCATTTTTGGTGGTCTATTATACTATTGTCTTTGCCGATCAAAGCACGTTTTTGTTTCATCAGAGACTTTCTCAGCGACAACTCTATTGGTGTCATGGATTCTTTCACGTAGGCTACATGCATGTCGTACATACAACTGCATTTAGTGGACTGTAAGGAATGCATGGCTTCAGGACATGTTTCCCCTTTGCGGATGAAAGGGGTCTGTCAGTATAATTCAACCTCACTTTCTGGAAGTTCTGTACTAGAAATTCCCTCTTTTCCATCCCTTTCTTTGTTTCTGTCTTGTGCCTTTTCTTCCTCTCGCCTTCTTCTCGTCTATCTTACGCCTTTTTGGTCCATTCTTGAGCCTTTTCTTCCAGAATATTTAACATATAACAATTCTCTCCCACGCTGAACGGCCTAACTTGCAAGTCGCGCTTAACGGCAGCGCAACGCATTCACTCACTCACTCAGTCCAATGTCCCAAAGGACGTAGGGGGGACATGAGAGAAGACGCGACAGAGATCTTTTTTCATGCTTCACGATCCTGTGTGGCTAGTAGAAGGTGTTGCAGGGGTTGGGCGGTCCAGTCTGTGATGTTGTCAACCCTTGATTTCTTTTGGCGGCCTCTTCTTCTCTTGCCTTCAACCATTCCCTGCAAGATGGTTTTTGCTAAGGTGTTGTGTCTTGTGGTGTGACCAAACCACATCAGTTTTCTCCTCTTTATGGTGGAGAGCAGAGGTTCTTGGGGGCCCACACGCTTTTTGATTTCTTCTTTCACATAGTTGTTGGTCTTGTGTTCTTTGTATGATATTTTGATGAGTCTTCTGTGGCACTTTGTTCTCGAATGCTTAGATTCTCCTCTCTGGCTCTGCTGACAGGGTCCATGATTCACAGCCATATAGGAGGATAGATACCACGAAGGATTTGTAGAGGTGATATTTGGTGCAGAAGCTGATGTTGCTTCTGATGATCCTCTCGAGTCTGGCTAGAGCAGATGTTGCTGTTGCAATGCGAGCTTTCACTTCATTGTTTGATGTGCCATCTTTTGTTAGGATGGAGCCTAAGTATTTGAATTGGCTCACCTCTTCCAGTATTTCTCCATTCATCTTTATTTCCGTGCTGTCACTACTAGCGCTGTTGACCATGATCTTTGATTTATCTGTACTGACCTCCATGCCGTATGCACTCGCTCGATCTGATAGACTATCTGTGAGGTTTTGCAGTTCTTGTTTGCTGCCGCCCAAGAGGTCATTGTCATCTGCAAATCTGAGGTTGCAAAGGGATCTTCCACCAATGGAGATGGAAGTGTGGTGGTTTTGCAGTGTCTCTGTCATGATGTTTTCGAGGAAGAGGTTGAAAAGTACACGTGAGAGAAGGCAGCCCTGACGGACCCCAACCGTGGTCTTGAAGAACTCGCCCATGTGATTGTTTATGAAAACTGCACTTCTTGCGTTCTCGTACAGTGCATTGATGACTTCAATGAGGCAGTTGTCAATGTTGAAGTGCCTGAGTACCTTGCCAGAGGCCTCATGCAAAGCCTGTTTCAAGGCCTTTTGAATTTAGAAATTGTGATACAGTCTTTTTGGTGTTGGAGATGTTTTCTATCAGAATTTCAGATTGAAAATTTGTTCCATTGTGCTGCTTTTGGTCTAAAGCCGGATTTTCTCTGCTAGGATTTTTCCGCTTGGTTTTCCAGTCTGTTTGAGGACTATCCGGCAGATTTCTTGCTAGATGGCTTAGGACTGATGGTTCTGTGTTCTGGCATGTCAGGTTTCCTTTTTGGTAGGGGTATTACAAGAGACTGGTCCATTTTTAGGCCAAATACTTTGTGTCGTGAATCTTCTGGAAAAGTTTGTGAATCCCTTGCTGTTTCATTCCCTCCATTTTAGAGATTCAGCTGGATGTATCGATTCCGGGACCTTCCCTTCTTCAATTGTTAATAGCGTGTCTACTTACACACTTAGATTGTAGGGCCCTTATCTTGGTGTTCAGAGATTTTTTTAGAAACTATGTTGGTATCTGGAGTAGCTGCATAGTGGGTAGTATACAATCCCTCACAGTATTCCGTCCAGTCGTTGGAGGATGGCATTACTTTGTAAAGACTTTCCTTCTATTGTCTCAAAACAAGGTTTAGGCTGTGTGGTTTTCGCTAGTGATTTAGACGTGTCGTAAGCTGTTTGCCTGTTCCGGCCATTCAACTTCGAGCCCGATGCAATGTTCTTTACCACGTTTCTTGGCTCCTCATCTTTTCCTCATCTCTGTGGCTATTCCTGTATTTGTTTGTGGCTTCTTGATCTTGTGAACTTTAGTTATTAAGCTCTTTCTTTTGGGACGCAGGTCAAGAACCTCATTTGTACCATGTTGTTTCTTTGCTTTGCTTCCCTAAAGTTTCTTGTGCTGCTGTCAATAGCACTTTCTCTGGTGTTGTGCTAGTGTGTCCCACCATTGTCGATGGCTTGCCAACGGCGAAAATTTCCAGATGCTGACTTGAAGATCTCAAACCCCTGATTGGGTCTTTGAGTTTTTCCAGATCAATTTTTGCGTGGTTTTTTGGCTGATGTTTTGCTTTCAGTTTCACTGGATGGTGTAAGTACATGTCGTGGTCACTGCAATTGCAGCTCCAGGAAAAGTTCTTGTGTTTGCCTTGTTTATCTGGATTTGATCTTTGGAGTGACAGAATGTACAATTTAGATTGATATCAGCCATTTGGTAGTGCAAGTTTGAGCTTTTAGAGCTTGGAGATGAGTGGTTTGCCAGAGGTAGTTTATGCTTCTTTGTGAATTCAGCATTAATTTTCGCAAATATTTTATGATAGACAACAATAGTTGCTGTTTACAAGTTCGAGATGAAGAAAGAAAAGAAAGACAAAAGTATTCAAGTCGAGATGGATAAAAAAGAAAAAGTATTGAACCACTGAGTAATCTTCTAAACGAGTATTAATCTCCAGACATTGAGAAATTCAGAAATAGCAACACGGACCGACAAATTTCGCTGCAAGTTCGCTAAACAAACGCCATCACAGCCAGCGTGAAGACACGTTGGCCTATATGGATTAATCAAGCAGGGACTAGATCGTGCCGGCGATCACATCAGACCATAGGGCAGGCTAGGTGGCACAAAGCGTGTCCCCGTACTAGGGAAGGAGAGTGATTGCAAAGGGTCGCCATCCTCATCTACATTAGAAAGGTTGCCGCAACGCGCCAGGAAGCCAGGCAGCCCCATATCTGAAAATGCCAGACGTTCTTCAGCATCGGACCAATCACTACGGTGCAGGCCCAGTCTGTTGCTCTACGTCCATTACATGCAAAAAGGCTCTCTGCCAGCAGGTCTTGTCGTTTTGTTGTTTGGAAAGACACGTTGCTTCATTTCAATGTTTTGGTTTAGTTGGGTTGGTTTTTTGGGGAGGGGGATTGTACCGGATTTCTTTAGGGAAGGGGGGGCGTTAGAATTAGGTTGGGACGGGGACGATTAGGAGGGGTAGTGTCCAAAGTTTGGAAGAAGAGGAGAAGCAGCAACACAGTATAATGCAAGCGCAGCAGCCATCAAGCAGCTAGCAGCAGCACAGTAGTTGTTTAGTTGTTGGTTGTTGTTGTTTGTTGTTGTTGTGTGCGCGCTGTGCTCTGCTGCTGCTTGCTCTTGCGTTGCATTGGTGTGGTATGGTAGTTATATCATTAAACTAGTATTTACTTACTTATTTATGCATCCATTCATTAAATTATCTTTTGAATTTAGATCTGAAAATTCGTTCATGTATGCAGCTACATTAGAGTTGAAATTGAAAGATGGCTGAACTTAGACAGCCATTTTAAATAAACAATCCTGCCTGATAAAAAAGCTAGATTCCCAAAAAGGTTTCATCAACAGAAAAAAAAGAAGTTGCAAAAGATATGACCTCACAGACTAGAGTTTAACGTCATCAGAAATAAAGAAGACGATCGGAAGCAAAAAAAAGCGGGTTGTGTTAAGTGACGTGTATTCATGAAGACAGTGACCTGCACTGCTCCTGATCTTACTGAAGAATGCATGAAGGTTTAGTGAAAGAATCGCTGTATAAAAGACTTCAGCCTGTTGGCCAGTCACATGATATTGGCAGATGATAGATAATTATAACTCTGAGAAATGACATAGTGACAGTTTTCCGTAAATGTGTACAAGTGTATTCCAAACAACGATTAGGTCCTAATGGAAACCTTCTAACGATCGTTGAAAAGCGTAAACCCTTTAATGGTATGGGTGTCACAAGATCCCAGGATTACAAAGACAGTTTTGCAAGGCACTGTCCAAGGAGGAAGAAGAAGAGGCAGACCAAGGAAGAGCAGGGAGATAACATCAGTGAATGGACAGCCCAGAACTCAACAAAACCCTGAGAAAGCAGAACAGAGAGAAGTCTGCTGGTCCGTTGATAGGTCAGTCAGTCGGTCTGTCTCTTTCATTGTCTGTCTGTCTGTTTCTATCTGCCTGTCTGTCTGTCTGTCTGTCTGTATGTCTGTCTGTCTGTCTGTCTGTCTGTCTCTCTCTCTCTCTCTCTCTCTCTCTCTCTCTCTCTCTCTCTCTCTCTCTTTGCCTACCCGTCTTTCTGTCTCTCTCTCTCTCTCTCTCTCTCTCTCTCTCTCTCTCTCTCTCTCTCTCTCTCTCTCTCTCTCTCTCTCTCTCTCTCCCGTCCCTCCCTCTCTTTGCCTACCCGTCTGTCTGTCTGTCTGTCTCTCTCTCTCTCTCTCTCTCTCCCTCCCTCTCTCTCTCTCTCTTTGCCTACCCGTCTGCCTGTCTTTCTGTCTGTCTCTCTCTCTCTCTCTCATTTTGCAATATCTAAGTTTCCTCTTTTTTTTTTAATAACAACGCATGTGCACTCTCTCCAGACATAGCCGACCACCTTCAAGAAAACGTGGTGTGGGCAGTTAGGAAGACGAACGGCAGCCAAAGGAGAGGTCAGTGTTGAGTGACGTGTGGTCATGAAGACAGTTGACCTGCACTGGCTTCTGGCTGACAGCAGAATGAGATGAAAGATGGTGGCTGAAGAAATGACAGTGACGCAGACCTCTGGACTAGACTCTGTCCCTGCTGCCAATGCCATCGGCAGATGGTGTGATGTCTGGTCGTTGATTCAGCACACCGTTTCTTTCGTGGCTGGTACGTGAGTTCCTAACGTTATTGAAGAAATGAGATTTTATTTCACATCTGGAGATGTATTACTTATGATAGAATATTTCTTTTTTAAAAGACTTACTTAGACACTTTTTTTTAAATAAACAAATCCTTCCTTTGAAAAAGCAGCATTCAAAAGGTTTCATACAACCAGAAAAAAAGAAGTTGCAGAAGATATGACCTCACAGACTAGAATTTAACGTCATCAGAAAAAAAGAAATCGATCGGAAGCAAAAATTAATGGACAGGTCCGTGTTAAGTGACGTGTATTCATGAAGACAGTTGACCTGCACTGGCTCCTGTCTTACTGAAGAATAGGTTGAAAAGTCGTAGCTGAAAGAATCGCTGTATAAAAGGACTTCCAAGCCCTGTCTGGCCAAGAGAAAATCTCCAATTGCTGCTATAGGCTCTCTTCACCTTCACCTTCACCTATCCCGTAGTTTAGTAGAAAGTTGGGACACTACTGAAGATTTTGTAACCAACTTCCTCTTTTACACGGGCCAAATAAATGTTGCACGCAGGACCTCGCTCTATCGTATCACCAAAAAGAACAACTCCAAGGCATCTATTCATAATCTAGAGCATGGTGGAAAGTGCGGATTTAGACAAGAATTTAACCCCAAACCACTCGCTTTCTTAAGAGAGCGCGTTAGTGCAAGACCACCAAATCAACTATTGTCATGTTTATGTCTGGAAAAAAATACCCGCTATGTACATAAAGACATAACAAACGTCTTCTCACGGTGGCAGATTTATCCTAAGAGCTTCTTACTGTCACAAATGTTGAATATTAGGGAAAGGGAATTTGGTTACAACAAGGTCAGTGATGGATTGGAGAAGAGTTTGCCTGACAGGCTCAATGTCTAACAGAAAGGCAAAACAAACAAAACTGACAGAGAACGTAAAACGAAAAGGACGGAAAATGAAAAGAGAAACAGAACAAATGAAAATGAAGAAAGAAAACAGGAAAAGAATAGGAAAAAGGGAAAGAAATGAAAAAATGGAACTGTAAAGAGAAGGAAAATGAAAATGGGGGATGGGATAGCCTAGTGGTTAGAGCATTGCGCTCGCAATCTGACGACCCGGGTTCAAATCCCGTTCAAGGGGATATTTTCCTCTGGAGTTAACATCAGTGCAGACTCCACTCCCCCCCAAAAGTCTTTCGGATGAGACTATAAATCGAGGCCCCGTGTGCGAACGCACGAAGAACATCTTGCGCGCACGTTAAATCCTGTTCCACTTTTCGTAGGAGTAGGTCATTGTGTGCCGGTGATAACGGATGACAAAATTTACAAAACCGCATACACACGGGGACTAGATGTAAAAAAGCACATAAGTGCTTATGCTATTATCCGCGATATAAAAGAATAGATAAATAAAATTAAAAAAGAAAGAAAGACAGACAGACAGACAGACAGACAGACAGACAGACAGAAAGAAAGAAAGAAAGACAGACAGACAGACAGACAGACAGACAGACAGACAGACAGACAGACAGAAAACGAAACGAAACGAAACGAAACGAAACGAAAATGAAATAGAAGAGAAAAATTGAAACAAACCAAAACAAAAAAACAGAAAGGAAGGAAGGAAAGAAAGGGAGAAAATTAAATTTTTAATAGACAAACAAGAGAACTACAGAAAGAAGACAAAGGGGGAGTCTATATAAAACATGAAAAACTACCGGTCCAAAAGAAGAAAAAGTTTGGTGGGTTTTTTGATAGAATACACCAGCACAACGAACTTGTATAGGTTATGTTTGATTTCAGCAAATGCGTCATGTTTACATCTGTTTTGGTGAAGAAGTCTCAGGAATAAAAGAGTCTGACCTGAATCATTAAAAACTATTACCCTGTCAAAGACCAGACACCCAATGAAAGCCATCAACTGGCAGATGTTCAGTCTGGAGCTACCAGAAATGTCCACATTTTAGAATACAGTATACTTTTGATTTATTTAGAATGTTTAAATCGTTTAGAATGCAGAAATTAATGTTGGTTTAATACAAATATTTGAATCTTTCGAAATGTAGTTAAATATTGGCTTATTAGGCTTGACTGAATCATGTGAAATGTAGTATATATTTAGCTTACTATGAGTGTCTGATTCATTTCCAATGTATTAGGTTTGCTTTGCTAAAAAGAATTGTCCACATTCATGAAAACTGATATTTTTCTTCAAAATAACCTGGCATAAGTTGTCAGACCACGACATGTTACTGAATAATATCTGGAACCAATCAGGAGATTCTTGTCATTAAGAAAATACCAAAGAAGGAAATTGAAATCATGGAACTGGTAGGGTAACTTTTGAAATAAGGAAAAATAAAAGCACTGAACCATTACATATGTAACTGTCAGTGCGCATTGTTCAAGTGACTGAACTAACTTTAAAACACGGCTGAAATTATTGCAAGAACCTTGACACTATTTGCGCAATATTTTCTTTATACTATTAAATATTGATTGCTAAACGTAAGTATGTGTTTGACGTAATAATGTTATTCGAATAAATTACATATGCATAATTACATGGAATTATTAATGACAAAGCCAGAAAACAAACAACAACAAAATAGTAAAATAAAAAACAAAGAAAACAGAACGTAAAGAGGACAGAACGAAAACAAATTAGAAACACAAAGAAAACAAAAGACATTTAGTAACCAACGAACAAAAAGAGGAAGGCATGATTCTCCGAAGTTGTTTTCATTTGTCGGTGGTTACAGGGTGATATTCCTTTTTGGCGTAAACACAAGTATTGACTCCACTCCCTCAAAACTCTTCAAGAATAACTGTCAACAAATTTCACACACGCAAACGCGCGTTATATGAAACAAATTGTTTCTGTCTGTATGGTACAGATTGTGTCTATAAGACTTTAAAACATGGCTGGAATTATTGTAAGACCCTTGACACTGTTGGAACACCATGCAACAACACCAAGATCCGAGATAACAGCTCCAGATTTGCAACCTGTCTTTTCCTCATCACTGCGGTCGCAGATGCCAGAACACAGACACTCACAGCCACACACACTCTCACAGACACTCACAGCCACACACACTCTCACAGACACTCACAGACACACACACACACACGCTCACAGACACTCACAGCCACACACACTCTCACAGACACTCACAGACACACACACTCTCACAGACACTCACAGACACACACTCTCACAGCCACACACACACTCTCACAGACACTGGTAGACCGGTGTTCAAATATCATCCCTCACATCTGGCTGTGTCAATTAATGTTCTACTTTTAAAGAGTTTCTGGAAACAATTTGTTCCCTACAAACAGAAATAGTACGCACTGTTGACATAAGCACTCTACACAATACCGAAGATGGCTATTCGTGTCAGAAAGACAAAAGCAATCCGTGTCATAGAGGTAGAAGCTATCCATAAGGAGCATACGTACACAATACATATACAGAAAAAAGTATTCCACTTCATATAGACACAATCTGTGTCATACAGACAGAAACAAATTGTGCCATATATCGTGAATTTGCAATGTGAAATTAGTTGACAGTCTCTTTTGAAGAATTTTGAGGGAGTGGAATCAATACTCATGTTCACTCCAAACAGGAATATCACCCCGACTCAAACCCTAGCTTTCAAGATACTGTAGGATCATGATAACAGTGATTTAACTACTAGACTATCCAATAACCTGCTTGGCCTAGATTTATTCACTTTGATAAACATTTTAATCTTTGAAATCATGACTGGTTGGAGCAGGAGTGGTGGGGGGGGGGGGGGGGGAGAGTGCGAGATATCACAGTGGTTAGAGCATCAAGCTCTGTTTCCTGACAGCCCAGGTTCGATCCACCACCGAGATGCCTATTCAAGGGAATAGTAGCCCCTGGAGTTAACCTCAGTATTGACTCTACTACCCCAAAAGTCCTTTGGATGAAACTAGAAATCGACTTCCTGTATGCAAAAACTGCGCAGAAACATAATGCGCACACGTTAAAAACTCGTTCCGCTTGTCCAAGAGTAGGCCCTTTCATGCAGGAACGGACGACAATTCTTTTTAGACCCTTTAATGGATGGTAAACGGTCGCTTACGCAAAACTTAACCATTGGTGAACCTTGTAGCTCTAGCCGAGGAAGAAAACAATGACTGGCTGACTTCTCGAAAATCAGAAGAAAAGTCAACCAAAAGCTGTCCAGCAGTAATTTCTCTCAGCTGCTCTGTCTGGCTGAATCAGAAATACCCGCGCCTGTAAGATTCCAGACAATGTCTGGAAGGAAGTCTGAGAGATAATGGCAGACGATAGTTTATTGTTGCAGACATCCTGACGTCACAGAACGTCTTGACGAGAGAGATTAGCTAACAGGATATTTGTGTAGCCCTTTTATCTGTTGTTTATTTTACGACCACTGAAATAGCTTGGAAAAACATGTTTTGTTTAAAAACCAAGAATGATTAACTGACTTTCTGTTTGTAGCGGATTACAATTATATATATATATATATATATATATATATATATATAGAGAGAGAGAGAGAGAGAGAGAGAGAGATACATACATACATAAACATATATATATATATATATATATATATATATATATATATATATATATATATATATAATATATATACTATAATGTATGTATGTATGCATGTGCGTGCGTGCGTGTGTGCGTGTCTGTGTGTGTGTGTGTATGCTCGCGCGCGCAAGTGTGTGCATCTGTAGATATGCTTAAACTCTGTCCGTGCAGTTGTATTTTGCGACTTCGGCGAATATAGTCGTAAATAAAATAGAGTATAGACTATCACTAGGCTGACAATGATGACGACTATGATGACAACGTTGGTCATGTTTATGATAATATGCTGGTATGGTGAGGGGGGGGGGGGAGAGGTGATGCTGTTACTGCTGCTGCTGTTGCTGCAGTTATGAACACGCAATGCTGATAATAATGTCAACGACTACAATGACGACAAGTCTGATGACGAAGATGATGAAACTGACGATTTCAAAGATGAAAATGGTGAGATCAACGACATTTATGACGATGAGGGGAAAAAACTGGAAGAAGAAGGGTTTCACTGTTATGGTTGGCAATAGGTTGATTGCATCAGTCGATGTTGTATCTGTATCGTCGATTAAGTCATCATTATCATGATCGTTATCTCTATGGTCATTATTGTTATCATTGACGTCTTCCCCATCATCTTCCTTCTCCTCCTGCTCCTCCACATTATCACGGTTACTAGTAATACCGAAATACCTTCTTTCCTTGTGGTTGTGGCTGTTCTTGTTACTATCTTAATCTTAAAAGCACCATCACTATAGAGAAAATCACCACAACCATTTTCTCTCTCTCTCTCTCTCTCTCTCTCTCTCATCTCTCTCCTCTCTCTCTCTCTCTCTCTCTCTCTCTCTCTCTCTCTCTCTCCCCCCTCTCTCTGTCTCTCTCTCTATCTATCTATCTATCTATCTATCTATTCTTCTCCCCTCAAAACAATCACCTGTCATTAGCGATCAGACGATATGCTGAATTTCATGTGTTAATAGACTGGAAAAGTACACTGAGGTTGCCATTAATGTTGTTGTTGATGTTGCTGTTGTTGTTTTTGTTGTTGTTGTTGTTGTTGTTGTTGTTCTTGTTCTTCTTCTTCTTCTTCTTCTTCTTCTTCTTCTTCTTCTTCTTCTTCTTCATGGTCGTCATCATCTTCTTCTTTTTCAATACGACTACTACTACTACTACTACTACTACTCCTGCTGCTGCTGCTGCTGCTGCTGCTGCTGCTGCTGCTGCTGCTGCTACTGATGCTCTTCTTCTTCTTCTTCTGCATGGTCGTCATCATCTTCTTCTTTTTCAATACTAATACTACTACTACTACGACGACGACGACGACGACGACGACGACGAAGACGACGACGACGAAGACGACGACGACGACGACGACGAAGACCACTACCCTGTTAGCGGCAGCGGCGACAGTGATATACTAATATCTTGTGAGGTAATAAAGTATATACTATATTTGCGAGGTAATAAATTGATTTAATTGTAATGATTGTGTTTATAAGCTGACGTTAACTGGGCTGACGTTTTGAGCGTTACCTAAACTTTTGATATAAATTCCTCAGTGACTGTTTTCATAGTGTTAGACTCAAGGCTCGAGTTTGGGATTGAAGTTTTATTATTTTAACACCGATCCCTCAGATTCTGAATCCTTTGGGCCGCCTTCGAAGCTTTGTCAACCACCTTTCTCCAGTCCTCGCGTCTCTCAGCCGCCCTCAGGGTGTCTCTCAGTTCCATGTCTGTCCACTCTCGAATCTTGTCCTCTCATCTCTTCCTTTGTCTGCCTCTTCTTCTTCCTCCCCTCACTGTAGGATTGTTTTAGCAAGACCAGAGGAGAATGTGATATGACCAAACCACTTCAGTTTTCGTTGTCTGGAGAGTGTTTGGAGGTCAGTATAGGGCCCGATTTCATTGCGATGCGTCCCTTGACTTCTTCATTCGTGATGTGGTCTTTGTATGAGATACCTAAGAAAAAATTATGTGTAATATATATTTAAAAATGTGTAATAACCTAAGAAAAAATTATGTGTAACATATATTTAAAAATGTGTAATAACCACAAGGGGACGGGATAGCTCAGTGGTCGGAGCACTTGCTTTCCAGCAGCGTTGAGCGTGGTTACCAGTTGGATGGGTGACCGTTTGCGCGCCTTGGCTTCAGTACAGTTCCCCCAGTTCACCCAGCTGTAAATGGGTACCTGCCCTCTTTAGGGTCAGGGAAGGTAAAGCAGCGAGGGAGAGGAGATGGGCGCCGCCCTCAATATGCTGGCCCTAGAGAAGTGAGGTCTCTGACGCCTCGCTCCCCTACGACCTAATAGGTTACGGGACTCCTTTACCTTTTTTTCTTAATAACCACAATGGAAATGACATGTACGTCAGTACACTAACGTTTAGCTCACCCTGCCACCAGCTGTTCAGCCTCTCAGTACAGGAACAGACACGTCAATATTCAGATGCCAGTAGGGGAAGAAAGAGTTAAGCCCCCCTGTCAAGCCTTGGGCCTAGCGTGTTAAAATGATTATCTGAGTTAATGTGGTTACCAGAAGCAGTGGAGAAACTATATTGCCTAATCAAAAAATGCACTCAATTAGTAATTGCGCCCCCCCCCCCCCCCCACCATAAAAGAAATGAATTAAGAAAATGTTAGGTATGTAAATTCACAAAATCAAAATATATGGTGTGTTTTTTAAGCTCCCCAAAACAAATGGTAAATAAAAGATATGATGATAGGTATGTAGCGTGGCTTGTGTTTATTAACATTTTACGGTGTCTGGTGGGGGGAAGGAATATAGAGTTTTTGCACGTGAACTTGGAATGATGCCATTCTGATATGTATGATAATTTAATGGCAAATATTCAGACTGGCTGACAAATGGTGTTTTAAAAAAAAGTAGTTGCGTATCTATTGATCGACAAAAGATTTGTTCGTTAAATTGTGTTGTGCCAATGACATGCGTTGACGGCCCAGCCTACCCTTTTCTAAGCAGTACACCCTGGGTATAGGTATACAATCTATGCACAGATTTAGTAGGCTGGGGAGGGTGGTGATGGTACATTATTGACCATATTACATATCTACACTCAGTTAATGACACTGAAAACACAGCATGTTCCAGTTGGGCATTACGGGGGCCTGCCCCTATACATAGCATCCCTGCCTTCTGGAAGTTCTCTCCCTCTCTTTGTTTCTACCTTGTTCCTTTTCTTCCTGTCACCTTCTCTTTGTCTATTTTCTGCTTTCTTGGTCCATTTTTTCTGCCGTTTTGTCCAGAACGACTTTAAAATATAACAATTCTCTCCCACGTCGAAGTTGCATGCGCTGGGCCTGACGTGTCAGGCGCTTATTGGCAACGCGATGCAGTTTCGCTAATGTGACGAACACCAATAGCTGAAGTCTTGAGTGTTCAACGACGACCAAGAAGAAACCACTGCATATCACCGAATGAAAATGTCCTTCATATCAAACCTGTACCACGTGCAGCTATGCTATTCATGCAAATCACGGCACGTATAAAGACTGAAACCCTTCGTGAGGAAGAACTGTAGATTAGCTTCTGAGACTTGGGGGAAATGGGGGGACGATAGAGACTGCAGGAAATGACTGAATGACCCGGTATAAGCGAGAGCGAAAATCTTCAGAGTTTTAAGACTGGTACAAATTCAAGGTGGTGAACACGGAAAG
This sequence comes from Rapana venosa, assembly GCA_028751875.1. Lineage (NCBI taxonomy): Eukaryota > Metazoa > Mollusca > Gastropoda > Neogastropoda > Muricidae > Rapana > Rapana venosa. The sequence continues at coordinate 116,517,624 of CM054134.1, forward strand.
GAAAGGGTTCCTAGTCGTCTCTGAATGGTGGGAATGGCAATGAATGATGGCTGTGGACTCTGCATATTTTGTGGCCAAGGAGTGTTATGTTGCTTCATACTTTTTTCTGTCTGTTCTGACTATTAAAAACGTGGGCTGGATAGGCTAGGGCGTAATTTTACAATGGGATGGTAGCTGAGTTGTACGTTCATATGTCATCAGAAGTCTTCTTTCGGGGGATTTTTCTCTTGTACTTAGTATCTTACTTATTCTTTTTTGTTTCATTTTTATCTTGTATTTCGAGTATAATGGAATAATCACTCCCCGTACACAGGAAAGAATGAAGTGAGCACTGACAAAAACCAAACTGAAACAGCATCAAAACCAACCAACAAACAGCAAAACATGTTTCATGTTTGTATATTATGTAACTCGCAGCTCATATTGTTGGTCTTGTTTTCTTTTTTGTTGATCTTTGTTTCAACTTTTTTCTTGCGTTCTTTATTTGTTTTCCTTTATTTTTGTTTATTCGTGTTCAAATTGTTTGATTGCTTATTTATTAGATCATGAGTTGATTTATTAAGTTTGGTTTCTATTATTATTATTATTATTATTATTATTATTATTATTAGTTTTATGAATTAATCATTTTCTTATGCTTTATGTCAGTTTACAATTTTGTTTGTTTGATTGTTCATGAGATTGCTGTCCTGAGTGCCTCTGTTGCTTTTTGATTGTTTAGTTGTTGTTTTCTGTTCATTTCGGTTGGGCTTTTAAAGGACTTTTTGGGGGTTGGCTTTTTAACTTTTTTATTTTCTTTTATGCTTTAAGGTTTTTTTGTGTTGCTGGGGTTTTTATTTTGGGGGTCCCCCTTTTTTTTTTTAGTTGCGAGAGTTCAAATCAGTGGGATCCATTTTCATGCAAGCGGTTCATCAGACTGAGCCATTGCAGAAACTAGAATCACCATTAAACTTCCATTCTTCTCTCTCCTTCCTCTCTCTCTTTTCTTCCTCCTCTTCTCTCTCTCTCTCCTCCTCTCTCTCTCTCTCCGTCTCTCTCTCTCTATCTAACTCTTCTCTCTCTCTCTCCCCTCTCTCTCTTCATCAACCAGAAGGGGAAATGCCCAATTTCGCTGTCTCAAGCTTTTAAGCTGTCTTCGTCTTACACATAGCAATACAAGCTGGCCTAATTCCGAACAGAGAGAGCCCCACACCAACCCCCCCCCCCCCCCCCCCACCCCCCCCCCCCCCCCCCAAGACCCCCATCCTCACCCTCACCCCCACCACGACCCCGGCCGCCCTTACTTTTTCATCCGAATCTTTTCTGTCTTTCGTTCTTGGCAACGCCATCACAGACGAGGAAGAAACTGTGTTGAAGTTTAAGTTGAGCAGGAGAATGCCTGCCTGCCTGTCTGTCTGTCTGTCTGTCTGTCTGTTTGTCTGTCAGTCGGTCGGTCAGTCGGTCGGTCAGTCTGCCTGCCTGCCTGCCTGTCTGTCTGCCTGTCTGTCTGTCTGTCTGTCTTCTCTTCTCTCTCTCCTCTCTCTCTCTCTCTCTCTCTCTCTCTCTCTCTGTCTCTCTCTCTGTCTCTCTCCCATCCCCCTCCCTCCCTCCCTCTCTCATTTTTTACCTCTTTTTGAGTCTTCGGGATTTTTTTTAAAAGTCATAGACAGTTCACCTTTTTTCTTTCAAATGACTTCAGTACAATCACTGATTTTTTTTTTAACTAATAAATTTGGTGCCCATGATAAGTGCAGTAGCACACAGAACTCTGCATTTGTCATGTTCATTAATAAGATTGAAAGCCTTTTTCTCCATTTGAAAACGAAAAATTAGGAGGGCGAGGGGACGGGAGTGGGGTGGGTAGGGGGGCGATGACAAAGATGATGATGTGAATGATATCGTTTTGTTTTGTTTTTCTGCGAGAAAAGCCGCATCTACACTCGGCAGTGTCCACTGGTCTCAGGATATAGGTTTCTGTCTTGGAAGTGAAGCGCCTCTCTGTCTGTCTGTCTGTCTATCTGTCTGTCTGTCTCTGTCTGTCTTTCTGTCTGTCTGTCTTTCTCTCTCTCTCTCTCTCTCTCTCTCTCTCCTCTCTCTCTCTCTCTCTCTCCTCTCTCTCTGTGAGTATGTGTGTGCGTGCATGTATGCGTGTGTGTGTTTATGTGTGTGCGTCCGCGTGCGCGCGCGTGTGTGTGTGTGCGTTCGTGCGTGTGTGTGTGTGTGTGTGTGTGTATGTGCGCGCGTGCGTGTGTGTGTGTGCGCGTGCGTGTGTGTGTGACTGTGTGTGTGTGTGTACCTGTATGCATGTATGCCTGCATGCATGTATGCAAGCACTCTGCGCTCTCATGAATTATGTATGCAACGCAATATGCCAGCACACGAATGTACATATTGGACAAACATTCCACATACGTGCCCATATATCCATATCCATGCCCTCGCCCTCACATTCGAACAACATAACACAGCAAACCCTGCGTATGCGTCATTATTTTTCTCAGGGTGCAGACCACAGAGCAGTGTCAACACTACAAGCCACGCGATGGACATTAATCAAGCGGCCGCCGTCAGGCCCCTTGCTCTATCAGCACCTGCGCTGCGCCAATGACTCTGCTGCACTGGCTCGACCCATTGTCAACTGGGGGGTCCCGTCTCTCCAAAGTTTTCCAATACTAGGAAGCTGGCTTGCTCAGAGGCTGAGATATTCTTAGCTTGTTGGGAGGAGAGAGGGGAAGGGGGGTTGGTGAGAAACAGGAGAAAGTGGGGGTGGGGGGGAGGTTCAAGGGGGGGGGGGGGGGGGTGTCAGGGGGGGGGGGGGGGGGTGAGGCGTGGTGGAGAGGGATGGTCAGTTGGTGTTGGGGTGAGGAGGGTTACTCTGTGTGTGTTCGTGTGTGTGTGTGTGTGTTCGTGTGTGTGTGTGTCTGTGTGTGTGTGTGTGTTCGTGTGTCTGTGTGTGTGTTCGTGTGTGTGTGTGTGTGTGTGTGTGTGTGTCTGTGTGTGTGTGTGTGTGTGTGTGTGTGTGTGTGTGTGGTGTGTGTGTGTGTGTGTGTGTGTGTGTGTGTGTGTGTGTGTTGTGTGTGTGTGTGTGTGTGTGTCTGTGTCTGTGTCTGTGTCTGTGTGGTGTGCGTACTTTTTCTCGAAACTATTTTTCGCACCTTGGCTGGCTTAGAGTGCGTGTGAAAGTTGGCAAGTTTTGTCTGGAGAAATATGAATGAGAGTTTGGAGCTGTTGTCCATCACCCCTGTTATTTTCTGTCGCTTGATATGACATGTCTGTCTGTCTGTCTGTCTGTCTGTCTGTCTCTGTCTCTGTCTCTGTCTGTCTGTCTGTCTGTCTATCTGGATCTGTTTGTGTCTATTTGTCTGTCTATTTGTCTGTCTGTCTCTCTCTATCATGATCGATTGATTTACGATTCAATATCCAATGCAATATCCACGTTACAATAAAATCATCCAGTGCCCTCGATTATATTATTCCTGGTGAACCTGTCAAGGGAGGAAGACGAAGGAAGATGTAGACAAAAGAACAACTGACGGTCAGTCACAACTGCCAAATTAGCAGAGAGACCATTTTGCATAATGCTCAGGCTTTGTTCCACCAGTGACACAAATGCAAGAATATGATGAACTGCTCTTCAGTTTGGTGCCCCAATGACTGCCAAAAGAGTTAAGGGAGCTGAGAAGGAAGAGGAGGAGGAGAAGGAGGAGGAGAAAAGAAAGAGAAGAGAGAAGAGAAGAAAGAGAGAAGAAGAAGAAGAAGAAGAAGAAGAGAGAAGAAGAAGAAGAGAAGAAGAAGAGAGGAGGAGGAGAGAGAGGAGATGGAGATGGAGGAGGAGGAGGAAGAGGAGGATGGTATAGAAGAAGACTTTTAGGTGACTCTGCTTCCATTTCCTTTGTCTTTTACCTTCTGTACCCTAGGGGACATAATGTTGGATATTTCAGATTTTCTGCTCCTCGAGACAGTATGAACAATGTGATAACCCCATTGAGATACAGTGCACATAAACAACTACCGTCATAACACGTTGTTAGCATGTTAGCATCATCAGTATTGCTTTTTCGTTATGGTTATATTCAAGTGTATCTTTGCCAGCATTGTTTGGAGCTATGTCGTTTTTGTTGAAAATGTCCATAGACCTGAACAAGTACTGGGCTATACAATCGCATGGATAATTTGAACTACGCCGTTTTTTTTCCCATTTTCTACTCCACACGACGAGCTGAAAAGCATTCATCTTTTCCAGGATGGTGGCACAGCGATTGTTGTTGTTGATGTTATATCTACGCCCCAGCAGAGATTTCCGATTTGAGGACTGGATACAGACTTACACCTGTCATCATCATCATCATCATCATCATCATCATCATCATCATAAATGGAATGTATATAGAGCTATATCTTGCAAAAAGAAATCAAAGCACTTGCATTCAACACACCTATACATACAACCAATAACAATTAACAGAGTTAACAAATTCAAATGTACACACGCGCGCACGCACACACACACACCACACCACACACACAACACACCACCCACACACACACACACACACACACACACACACACACACACAGGTTATACACTTTGGCAGGGTGATGGGATTTGGGCTGTTTTAGGCAGGGATAGATTTGAGATGAAGCAAGAGGGGGAAAATCAGATTTGGAATAAATAATTATGTCTTGAGGCTGGATTTCAAAGTGTCATAAGTAGGCTTTTGGCGAGGGGAGAGAGGGAGGTCATTCCAGATCACTGGCCCAGAAACAGAGAAAGAGCGACGGCCAACAGTGGATTGGTTGAATCTATGTATTCGTAAGCACAAGGTATCTGCAGCAGAGCGGAGGGAACGAGAAGGAGTGTATAGATGAAGACAGTGCAGAGGTAGGAGGGAGTTGTTTTGTGGAGACATTTGTAACAGAGGGTACTGATCTTATAGTTAACTCTCTGTGGCATAGGCAGTTTCTCAATAGGCACTGACAGTAACCAATCATTGATCAGAAATATAACAAAACAACCAATCACACCGCTTTTCAATTAGAAAACCAAGAAATTTAACATCTCTGGGTCGACAGTTGTCAGGGGCGGAAACTCACAAATCCCTCCTCCTCTCTCCCCTCCATGCCACCCCTACCTACTTCTCTCCCTCCCTCCCTCCCCCTTCCCCAATACCTGTACTGGACCCGTGTAACTTACCCATAAACCCTGTCCTCATTAATGCACGATCGTGGCACCCCTGTGCCATAAATGTCCATCACCAAAAAGTTGGGGGCGCGGTGGTGCAATAGCTCTTTTGAAACTCTAGGGGCATGGTGTGGTCGTTAGCCTCCAGGCCTACATGTACGTACAGCCAGCCCTGTCTGCTTTCCTGGAGCTGTGAGGATGGCGGATGGCCTGGGGTTGCTGTGCTTGTTTGGTACAGACAGACACTCAAGGCTGAGTCGCTGTGGTTGTGCTTCGGGTTTTGTGTGTTAGTGTGAGCGATAGGGGGCTGGTGGAGGATTTATTATGTCAGGTTATGAACAGCTACAATATCAACCGAGGAATATACCAACATATATACACACACCTACCTACCTACCTACCCACCTATCTAGCTAGCTACCTACCTACCTGCCTGCCTTCCCATCTACATACATACATACATGCATACTTACGCACATGCATGCAAGCATGTTGTCATATATATATATATTTTTTTTTTAATAAACTGCATACATTCTGTCTTATGCATGCTTTTTGATCAAATGTTATTCGATCAAAACAACAGACAGCAACACATGAACCTTATGTCAAGGGGACGGGATAGCCTAGTGGTTAGAACATTGCGCTCGCAATCTAACGACACGGGTTCGATTCCCGTTCAAGGGGATATTTTTCCCTGGAGTTAACATCAGTGCCAACACTACTCTCCCCAAAAGTCCGGATGAGACTATAAACCGAGGTCCCGTGTGCGAACGCACGCAGAACATCTTGCGCACACGTTAAAACCAGTTTCGCTTTTCGGAAGAGTAGGTTATTGTGTGCCGGAGGGAACGGATGACAAAATTGACAAAACTGCATACACAAGGAGGACTGGATGCAAAAAAGCACACAAGTGCTTATTCGAATATCCTCAATATAAAAGAATATAAAAAATAAATATATCGAAAAAAAGTTGTTTTTTAAAGTGTTCTAAAAAGAAATGTATAAAAATAGGCTGCAGTTGGACAGCATCACGTTTAATCTATTAATAAATCAGTAGATCTAACCACATCACACACAGTGTTTAGAAAGAAAGCACTGGAGAAGAAACCATAAACACTAAGGTAAAACGAACAGATAAAAACTTACTGGAACAAAAGCAAAATAATACAAGGTGGAAGTTGGGTCAAGTCAAACACAATCCATATTCAACAGACAAAGCTGCAGAACAATAATCACGACACGACAACAACAACAAAAAATAACACACCCAGTCACCATAACCAGCACATCTCAACCAACCAGCGACCACCAATACCTGGAAGACAGCCAATCAAAAGCCCGGAGACATCTTGTGTAGAAACGCAACAGACGGCAATAAAATATCGAAAGACGTTTCCTTATAACAACATCTCCCCTCACCACCACCACCCCCACACCACTTTCGCATTGACACATAAACGTAAACAGCCCTCACATATGTTAGGGGCCTGTGCAACATATCCATGAACGTCTCCACTCATTAATGCACGGGCATGGGGCCAAAGGCGCCATAAACGTATATCACGAGAACAGGTCAATGCAAATGGCGACCCTGTTTAAAATTCATGGTTTGCTTTACACCTAGTTCCCCTGTCTGGCTTTTCATGGCTGTAGAGGCTAGGGCTAGCTGGGAGCTTGAGGGTACATAGTCTGGATGTGTCACACAGTTGCTTAGACTGCACTGCCAATAGCTCTGGTGTGTGTGTGTATGTATGTGTGGTTGTGCGGTGTGTGTGCATGTGTTTGTGTCTGCGTGTGTGTTTGCCCACATGCTTGTGTGTGTTTGTGTGTGTCGTGTTGTATGTGTTTTGTGTGTTTTCATGGGTGTGTGGTTTTTTTTCGTGTGGTATGTGTGTGTGTTCAAGTAAAAGATAGGGAGAGACAGGTAGGAGAAGGTCGTCTGTTGATTTTGGAGCAAATTCTTATGTACACACAGGCGTAACCGTAGTGCACAGTGGCTTTGTGTGTTGAGGCAAAGGGTATTGGGGAAACAGCTGAAAGAATGTCCACCATCTGATGTTGGAACAGGTTTTTATAGACAGGTAGACATTGCCAGTCTCTTTCTTTTCCGTTCTTCTGCTACAGCTTGGGGGTTCACCAACGGTAGGAGTTTGCGTATGCCACAGTTCATGCCCACCATTAAGGTAGCTGTATTCTGTGTTCTGTGATGAGTCGCCATTCAATCCTTATTTCATTTTCTAAAGAAGCAGGCTATTTTGATGATGTTTTAACAGTCTGTAAATTATACAGATTTTGATGATAACTGTTAATAATTTGAGGATTTTTTTCGTGTTTTTTTTTTAAATTAGTGTTCATGATTATCTTTGGAAAGATCACAAACTGTTTTTGGTTTATTGATTTTCATAGTTATCTTCTGTGCAATGTAATAGGTATTTTTATTATGAAATACAGTTTACACATTTCTTTCTTATTCCCAACGTATCTTTCAAGCCCCATTAATGCATTTGCTCATTTTGATCATGCACAAAATTTATTCCAGCGATCTTAATGTAGATTCATTTGGTTGACTTCATGCTGTGTGTGTGTGTAATAGAGGGAAAATGATTTTTTTTATTTTATGTCGATGATAATGGACTAAGCACTTGTGTGCTTTTTTACATCCAGTCCACCTGTGTATACAGTTTTGTAAATTTTGTCATCCGTTCCCACCGGCACACAATGGCCTAAACAAGGACTGAGAGCAAGAGAGACAGAGAGAAAGAGATCTTGTGTGTATCTGCATATAATAAAGGCGAGATGACTTGTGTGGAAAAAACATCACAAAACATCAAAACACAAAACAAAACAAAGCAATCAGGACTATTTCCACACAGTTCAAGCTGCCCAAAAAAAACCCCAAAACAGCTCCCTCTATTCCTTTAGTTGCCGCAGACACGAGATCAAAAAAAAAGGAAACAAACAAATGGACACTACCAGTTGGTTGGGAATGTGTTTAACAAGAACCAGACCCAAAACGTGTTGTCACGCCAATTTCAACTTTTTGACCCAATGAGTTTCCTTCCTCTTTGAGCGTGAGAGCGACTGCTGTTGACTTCCGGTTGCCGCGACGCCATAGCAAGAGGAAGGGAGACAACTTTAACACAGCTCCAAGTGCTCTGGCCACACAAAGCAAGGCAGGTCGATGTTTGGGGAGAAATGTGGAGAATGTGGGGGAAAAGAAGAGAGAGAGAGGGGGGGGGGAGAAGGGGGGGGGGGGGTACTGGTGGAGAGAGAAGGGGGGAGGGAGGAGGACAGGAGAATGGCTGCAAGGATTGACAGAGAATTATTGCTATAGCGGCAAGATTGTTAGTTTGTATGACTGTGCCTGTAGTAGTTTATGCTTTAGTATATGATTGTTTCATGCCCAACATTAGAATTGTTTTTGAGATGGCTCGCGGCCCCAAAGTAGCATAACTTGAGATTATCACAGTCCGTAAAGCGGATAGCACCGCTGGGACTATAATATAACCACCATCACCACCACCCCCAACCCCCAAAAAAAGTTTGTAGAGTCAGTTACAAACAAAGTGGAAAAGTTGAGTCATCCCTACCCCCCTGTGGGAGCCTGTCAGTATAAATAGTATCCCCCACTTTCTGGAAATTCTGTGCTAGGAATTCCCTCTTTTCTATCTCTCTCTTTGTTTCTGTCTTATTCTTTTTTCTCCCCCAGTCACCTTTTCCTTTGACTATTTTCAGTATTCTTGGTCTATCTTTCTTTACCTCTTAGAAAATCCTAAACGATAATTCTTTCCCCCGCCGAAGTCGAATGCACTTGTCCTTATGAGGATGATCCTTATCCTCAACATCGTCATCACCACACAATCTAGACATAACCACGTAGGCATCCACTACGCAGAAGTGGCATCTCATGAGTCAAAAATAAAGTTGTCAAAAGCTACCTTAACTACACTTGGTAGAGGACATGTAATAAGCCTAAAAGCCCTAGAGAATAAGCTCCAAGACAACATCTACAACCAAAAAATCCTTTTCTTATCAATCCTACATTCAGCACAATATTACACATTATACTGACCTGTCCCGTCATAAAAAACAGACCACACAAAACTTCTGGCCACATATAACTACGGTACCTTCCTTCACTCTTACGGACATCCTGTCTAGCTTTTACATTTTCCCGCCGCAGCGTGACATTCCTACAAAAATCCCTGCAAAACTCCAAGCCAATTTCGTTCTGTGCATGGCCTCTTTCTCTGGGTGGTACTTTCTTATGACAGGGCCCGTTCATTTCAGTCCATCCTTACTGCTGGAGAGAGTGAACAATCCTGACCAAAAATAAAGGTGCAGGAATGTAAAAGAGTGTGTTCTTTTACTAGCTGTACACGTGCTGGCAACGCTGGCTAAAGCGTCAGAAGCAGAATTGGTGAAAGGTTTAGTGTCTGGCCAGTGTAGTGGGGAACCAGAACTGTCTGGGGTTTCAATATAGGAAGAGAACTAAGCAAAAATAAACGCGAAATGGTACGGGACGGGATAGCCTAGTGGTTAGAACATTACTCTCGCAATCTGACGACCCGGGTTCGATTCCCGTTCAAGGGGATATTTTCCCCTGGAGTTAACATCAGTGCCGACTCCACTCTCCCCAAAAGTCCTTCGGATGAAACTATAAACCGAGGTCCCGTGTCCGAACGCACGCAGAACATTTTGCGCACACGTTAAATCCTGTTCCGCTTTTCGTAAGAGTAGGCCATTGAGTGCCGGTGGGAACAAATGACAAAATTTACAAAACTGCATACACACAGGGGCTGGGTGTACATAGTGCTTAATCCATTATCTTAGATATAAAAGAATAAAATAAAATAATAAGATTAAAATAAAAGCCATACGCAGATCTATCGTTTATATTATCTTTGAGTAGTGACCTATTTTGAAATGTTTAATGCTTGGTATACAATGCTGGAGCTCATGATTAAGCAACACACTTGCAGGGATCTAATGACAAATTCTTAGTAAAATAATAGCTCTCTTTTCAAGAAACTTAATTGAATAGTTTGCTGCTAATACGATTAAAGACAAATGCCTGTCCTTCAAAATAAAGTCTGACACTATTTGTTTGGTATTCCTAAGTCACCGTTTTCAGGATGTCTCACGCACAAAAAATGTATATTTTTGATGTATCAACACACAAAACCACACTTGCACGCTTGTGCTTGCGAGCGCACGCATACACATACACACACGCTCATACACACACACCCGCTCGCGCACACAAAGCGCAATATGATTGTGTAAAAAAAAAAAACACGACATTTTAAAAAATCCAAACAAAGTAAGAGATGGATAGCGATTACATGAAAGAAGATAGTAAATAAAATTAAAGTCAAAGAGTGCATGCAATTAAATGCATTGCTCTTTTCCTAAAAATGCAGTTTAGTGCGCATTGAAAGTGTTACAGAGGCTTTTTTCTCTTTACCATGAGAGAATTAAAATGGAAAGTGACTGAGGAGGTTAGGAGGGGGGGAGCAGAGTGAAGTGAGTGGGTCGGGGGGGGGGGGGGGGTTACAGTAAGGGAGTTACAGGGGAGGGGGGAGGAAGCAGGTGAAGTTCTTTCTTTCTCAGGTAACTGCTGTATATTTTGCATGATGTTTGTTTTCTCTGATTCCTAATCCATCTGTCTGTGTCTGTGTTTGTGTCTGTGTCTGTTTGTCTGTCTGTCTGTCTGTCTGTCTGTCTGTCTTCTCTTCTTCTCTCTCTCTCTCTCTCTCTCTCTCTCTCTCTCTCTCTCTCTCTCTCTCTCTCTCTCTCTCCTCCCTTTCTCTTTCTCTCGCGTAACTTCTATTCTTCTCCTTTTTTCAGCATTCTCTGTGTTTCATTCCTGCTAGCAACCTGCTGTACATCTATCCCATAATTTTTTTCTTTTCTTGCTGCTTGGGGGGAGAGAGAGAGAGAGAAAATCAAATAAGTTCTTTTATTTCGAGGATAATGAATTAGCACCCATGCACTTTTTCACAACCAGTACTCGCCCTTATCAGGGATAACATCAAGATAGGAGGAAAGAAACACACCAAGAGAGAGAGAGAGAGAGAGAGAGAGAGAGAGAGAGACGAGAGAGAAGAGAGAGCAGAGAGAGAGAGAGAGAGAGGAGAGAGAGAGGAGGAGAGAGAGGAGAAAGAGAGGCGAGAGAGAGGGAGAGAGGGGAGAGGAGAGGAGGGAGAGAGAGCGAGAGAAGAGAGGGAGAGAGAGAAAAAGGAGAGAGAGAAAAAGAGAGAGAGAGAGAGAAAGAGAGAGAGAGAGAGAGAGAGAGAGAGAGAGAGAGAGAGAACGAGAGAGGGAGAGAGAGGAAGAGAGAGAGAAAGAGAGAAAGAAAGAGAGACAGACAGACAGAGGGAGACAGAGAGATACAGAGGGAGACAGAGAGATACAGAGGGAGACAAGAGAGAGAGAGAGCCTCATGCTCTCACTGGAAACCAGCCAGCCCCCTACACCAGTTCAAGGCGTACAGAGCGTAGAACAAGAGGTGCCTAGCATGCCAACAATAAACACCCTGCGCCAAAAAAGAAACTCTCCCAGCATGCATCACGAGCTGCACGTTCTTCCGGTGGGTCACATGACGTGTCTAGCTAACCAGCCAGTCAAGAATTCCACGGATGGGAAGGGGGGAGAGATCAAAAGCAGACGAAGTAAGAACCAGGCAGGCAGGGTGATTGTTGAGATGGCTTCGATCATTCGTTGCAGGTTTTGGCAGGAGAGTAGGCAGGTGTGTTGTTTCCCTGTTTGAAGAAGTCATGTAAAACTGAGAGGTTTGAAGTATCTGGCATCATTGGCCACCAATGCTTTGCGTTACTAGTTAAGCTGGGTTAAAAGTGCGTGCATTCGGATTTTTTTCCCATGGAAAGAAGGGATGGAAAAATTAGACGTCTCACTCTTTCACAATAGCTTAGTCAAATCAAAGTTCAAATTCTTTATTTTAGAAAAAAAAAACTTTTGTAGGTACATGGAAATGCGTAGTATTTTAGTGAAGTTTGTTTTAAAATGTATATAGGTATACTGCCATCCGTTATGGTTTTAACTGAATGTGCGGAATTTTTGTTGTAGAATGTGACTTATGACAATTTCAGACTTCAGTCAGTTAAGGGCTTGTTAAAAGAAAACTTAGCATATGCGTGATATAATGTCAGTCTAAAACCTAGCTTAGTGCTTTTTAAAAACTTACTGTACATGCATGTTTCAGTTTTTGTCTATCAATCTTTCAGGCAACATTTTAATAGAGGAAAGCTGTTTTTTCCAGAAGAAAGGGGATGTCATTTTCGTGGATATATATCTTAGTAATGCTTTTCAGCTGAATCCGAAACCGATAAAAAAAATCATCAGCTTCCTTGCAAATATAACTTTTATTTCGTGAACATCATCAACACCACCACCCACCACCAACAGTCATCACCATTATCATCTTATCTCATCTCATCTCATCTCTCTCTCTCTGTCTCTGTCTCTGTCTCTCTCTCATGTAATGGTTAATCTACTACCCTCTGAAAAATAAAACTTGTTCCCAAAAATTTTCAAAATTGTTCTCTCTCTCTCTCTCTCTCTCTCTCTCTCTCTCTCTCTCTCCTCTCTCTCTCTCTCTCTCTCTCTCTCTCTCTCTCTCTCTCTCTCTCTCTCTCTCTCGCTATCTATCTATCTATCTAACTGATTTACAGCTACAAATCACAAGTCTGATACGTTTGCACCTAATTTGTTTTTATTTAAACATATCACAATCATCTTATACCACTCACAAAACCAAAACCGGATAATATAACTACTGCATGCACCACTTTAAAAAAAATTACCTCCCTACACACTCCACTGGATCTACAACCCCCTTTTTATTCAAGAAACGGCCATTGTCTGGCCACAACAACAACAACAAACAAACAACAACAACAACATCCCATCAAAAACATCCCACCCACGTCTGTTGGTGACGGGGGACAAAAAAACCCAGGAATGAACAACAAATTGCTCTGGTGTCCCCTTTCAGCTCCCCTATTCTCAGAGCTTGTAGCGCATCATGTCTCCAAAGTCTCCTTCCGGGTCTCCCTGTCAGAAGTGTGACCCTGTCTGGTCACACAGTAGCGGGGCCGGGAGAGAGGACTGGTGTGAAGCCATCCACTCCATGTTTACACAGTGGTGGTGGTGGCCACAACTCACATGGGCCTATGACAAATGGCTGACAAAATGAAACTGAGCGGAGAAACGGCGATTATTGGCTGTGATGGTTTGAGATTGCTACATGAGCATTCAAGGACAGTTTCACACTATACTTACTCTATTTTATCCCACCCTGTTCAAGGACAGTTTTACACTATAGTGGGGTGGGTTTTTTGTTTCTAACAGTTCAAGGACAGTTTCACACATTGATTTTTTTTTTTACTGTTTTTTTCCCTTCAGCATGCTTATGTAGTTCCTGTTGACTTATGAATGCTGCTTACTGTGTTCACAGATATTCGTCGTATGATACATATTTCATGTGTTATTAGAATTATTTAAAAAAGCTTTTGTCTGGTGACAATTCACGCATCTTTGAGCCTTGAGATATATTTTTGCGCTGGAAGGTGGATTGTTGCGCGTTCATCAGCTTAACACATGAAGATTATCCAGAATATGTACCCTCAGTTACTCATTCCACATGGAAATCCATGTCACATCGTAAGCACCCACTTTAAGAGAAGTTTGCGCGTAGGGCTGTGTTAAGTACATTGCCATATATGCAGCCATACTCCGATTTCAGAGGAATGATGGTGATTGTTTTTATCTGTTCAAAAGAAAAGGCAAGGTTTTATGCTTAAAATTTATCATGATTTCAAGAAAATATTAACATAAAAAAGACTTTCGGCCTGGGCAAGGCATTAAAGATACATGCTTTTTATCTGTTTGTTTGGTTGCTTTCTTTCATTATTTTTAAAGTCTAGTTTAGGTGCAGAAGGATTCACGTGCAATAACTGGACAAATGCGTTTGAAATCTAAAGAAATACCCACCAAGAAATATCTTGTCTGAGCAGATGACATACCCATCTTTTATATACATAGCAGCCCATGATTAGTAAAGTTTGCTTTTTTATCTACTGCTGGTCTTCATTGTCTTCCCAGGTAAAGAATCATCTCCAAGTCCTGTCCATCACATTGGCTAGTAGTCAGTTTTGAGTAAGTTTGTTTCTTCATTCGAAGATTGTCCACAAAATAAGTGTTCTGGCGTTTTTATTTTGGGCCCCACGTCCACTGCAATACCCAGCCACGTGTTTCCACCATGTGGGCCAGCCCTCAGGACCCTGATAGCTCACAAGCCACCTGCAGACCCTCAGCTAAGGACCATTTGACCATTAGATATTTAGTCTTCATTCATGTTCCAACCAGATATTCAGTTCTGGCCATCTTCACCAACAAAGGACGAGCGAACGAGAAGTACTGGTAGTGGTAGTGTAGGTAGTAGAAGTAAAGGTGGTAATAAAAGTAGTACTAGTAGTAGGGTGGTAGTAGAAGTAGTAGTAGTAAGTATAAGTAATATGTCACACTGCCTCCAAGATATTTAAAACTGGATGATACAAAACAAATTACAGCTAAACGCAGATAAAACGGAAGCCATGATTGTAGGAACCAAACACAAACTCTCGTCCATGACAACAGCTTCAATAGAATTTGGCAATATAACAGTTCCTCTCAAGTATCTTGGCGTTGTTATTGACAACACGCTTTCTATGCAAAAATTCATCACCCACACCTGTCAGTCATGCTACTATCAATTACGGCGTATTAGTGCAATTCGAAAGTACCTGTCCACTGATGCAACATCCAAACTTGTCACATCTCTCATTCTTTCACGTCTGGACTATTGCAATTCTCTTTTGGCTGGTCTGCCAGCATCATCTATCTACTCCCTTCAACGAATTCAAAACTCTGCTGCTCGACTTGTTCTCAAAAAGAAAAAATCTGAGCATACTACTCCTCTCTTGCGATCTCTCCACTGGTTGCCTGTGCCACAGAGAGTAAAGTACAAGATATGTACCCTCTGTTACAAATGTCTCCATAAAACAGCACCTTCCTACCTCTGTGAATGTCTTCACCTGTACACTCCTTCTCGTTGCCTCCGCTCTGCTGCAGATACCCTGTGATTACAAATACCTAGATTCAACCAGTCCACCGTTGGCCGTCGCTCTTTCTCTGTTTCTGGTCCAGTGATCTGGAATGACCTCCCTCTCTCCCTTCGCGAAAAGCCTACTTACAACACTTTTAAATCCAGCCTCAAGACATACCTATTTCAAACCTAAGACCTCCCCCTACAGTTTCATCTCATAATTATCTGTCCTTGCCTTCAGTGGCCTAAATTCTTATCACCCTGCTGAAGCATATAACCTCTGTGTGTGTGTGTGTGTGTGTGTGTGTGTGTGTGTGTGTGTGTGTGTGTGTGTGTGTGTGTGTGGTGCGTGCGTCGTCGCGGTGTGTTTGTGTGTATTTGAACTTTTTAAACTATTAATCATTGTTGGTTGCATGTGTAGGAGTGGAATGGATGCAAGCGCTTTGATTTGTTGTTTTTTACAAGATATAGCGCTATATAAATTCCATTTAGTAGTAGTAGTAGTAGAAGTAGTAGTAGTAGTAGTAGTAGTAGTAGTAGTAGTGGTAGGGTAGTAGTAGTAGTAGTAGTAGTAGTAGTAGTAGTAGTAGTAGTAGTAGTAGTAGTAGTAGTAGTAGTAGTAGTAGTAATTGTAGCAACAGCAGCAGCAGTAATAGTGGTAGTAGTATCCTGATCATTATTTTGATCACGAAATGTGCGTTTGATTGTACTGTTTATTATATGGTAGCAGTCATATTAATAATGATAATATCAATAATAATAATAATAATAATAACAATAATAATAATAATAATATATGGAATTTATAAAGCGCTATATCTTGCAATTACAAATCAGAGCGCTTGCATAGAAATGTGTATGTGAGCGTATTTGTGTGTGCCTGCATGTATACTTTCATGTGCAATAGTGTGTGTGCGTGCACGCGCTCGCGCGAGAGAGAGTGTGTGTTGTGCCTGAGCCTGTGTCTGTGTATGTGCCTCTGTACGTGAGCAAGCACCATATGCGTGCATGTGCGTAGTAAGTAGACTATCAGATTTACATAGGCCTACATAATTTTTACACGTTCACACCACCGCTCTAAAACCTGAGAGCTTCACACTTCACATAATCATAAACCCCCAATACTATCCCATAAACAGCATCCAGCATAAACATGCAAATGAACCCCCAACCCACACCCCTAACCTCCATAAGCTGCAACTTCCCCTCGCAAGACAGTAAACATAGTCACAAAACAGGAAAGGTACTGGCGCAGAAATGGGAGATTCAACTCTCTTCAGATTATTGTGGAGTCTTCTTGGCCTTGTTGCTATCTGTCTGTCCATGATGATAGCTCTACAAACTGCATCTGAGTGGAGAAGGCGAAATGCGGAGAGCTTTAAGGTTTGGAGACCGTGAACTGAATGTGGATGGATGTATGCACGTTACTGCTGAATGGAGAATGACAAGGAGACGTACATAAAAGAGAGACACACTTTCTCCAGTAATCCTGATCCTCTTTAAAGTTAGGCAGTAAAAGACTCTGCTGTGAAACTGTATATCTGTGTATGTGGTGTGTGCGTGCGTGTATGCGTGCGTGCATGTGTGTGCGTGCGTGCGTGCGTGTGTGTGTGTGTGTGTGTGTGTGTGTGTGTGTGTGTATGTGTGTGTGAGATAGTTGCTTTGCAAATGGTGGTGCTGTCGTGCTTTTATCGTATTGTGTTGTATTGTATTGTATTGTACTGCATTGCATTGTATTGTTGCATTGTATTGTATTGCATTGTATTGTATTGCATTGTATGGTATAGTATTGTATACTGAATAGTATTGTAATGTACGCCCACTTTAAGTCACGACATACTTCTCTGCGTGAAATTCGGGATGCTCTCCCTGCGGAGAGCGCGTCACCAAAAGAGCAGCACCACCCATTTTATGTTTCATATTTACCAGTTTCCAGTCTGCATGTGTTTATCTTTCCCCATTAGAGTGACTTTTATTTGTTTAATTTTGCCTGGAACAACTTTCTTATTTAATAATAATAATAATAATAATAATAATAAGATATGGAATTTATATAGCGCTGAATCTTGTAAAGCAACAAATCAAAGCGCTCAGATGACATGATTAAAAAAAAAATTTTTAATTTCTTTATTATTTTATATCGAGGATAATGGAATAAGCACTCTGGTAGATGAGGCAAACATGTCAGGCACAAACGGAGATCAAACCACCACATAGTTCAAACCCGGACTTTCCGATTTCTAGGCAGGTGCGTTACCTCTAGACCACCGACTCGCCAGCATTGCCAGCTTAACAGTTTGGGCATAGGGGACATCCCAAATATTTTCACCGTCTCACTCAATTTACGTATGAATCACTGAGAGACTGCGTGTACACACTTAATGAGAAACAATTGTGTGCGCGATCGCATTATAATACCGCGCAATACGGGCAGCTACACTCCGACTTCAGAGGATGGTTCCTCCTTTAAAGGAGAGTACAGTTGATACGCTGAGAGCTTGCCATGGCTGAAGACAATCTCAACATTTCTCAGCATGACAGCATTTGAATGGAGGTGTTGAAATCATTAACTGACAACGCTTCTTACCAGCGTTAGGTTTCCCTGCGAACTGAAACAATACAAATACAGGCATGTGAAGATGAACTGCAGCGACTCCGTATATCAAGCTACATTTGTTTTGGCAAAAGACATGAACAACTGAGCTCTTTGATTTCCTTTTTATTTATTTTTTCGCTGTCTCATCTTGTTGACGTTCCTGTCCTGCTGTTCCCATGTTGCTTATTTCAATCTCCCCGTCACAGCCATACCCAGATTTTTTTATGCAGCATCCTCAGGGTCTGAAGTCACACAGAGCCCATCAATATCAGGCCACCATAGGGCCGCCAGCCAGAGGGGCCCTGCACTGCTGCTGGGTCACTTTGGTGGTGTTCAGTGGTGCGTGCTCTGAGCTGACATACGCGGACAGCACCTAGTAAACCCCCTACTAACGACAGTATTAGCTCAGTCTCGGAGCCAGACTGAACGATTCGCCCACCTGAGGGAGGGAGGGCTCTCTCTCTCCTCTCTCTCCTCTCTCTCTCTCTCTCTCTCTCTCTCTCTCTCTCTCTCTCTCTCTCTCCCTCTCTCTTCTCTTGTCTCCAAGTTGCGACTGGAGGCATACAAACCTCTGGTGTTGTCACAATACTGTTTCCCATACTCCAGAACAAGTGATCGTCTCCACTCTGGAAAGACTCGACTCCCTGTGAAAGAGTAGACGTTGAAACTACTGTCCGCCCCCTTACAATCATCCCCTGTAATGAGCAGAAGTACACAGACTGTCAGCTGACGACTTTTGACTCTAATGCCTGACCATCCTCTTCTTCCAGTCTTATGCTCATGTTAGCAGGGCCAACAAATCATCTGAGGGCAAAACTGGTTTTGGTTGAGGACAGTGTGTAGACAGCTAATTCATGTGTAATCACTTTGTCCTGATGGTAATGTGTGGATAGATGTAGTTCATGTGCCATGATGTTGTCCTCTTTTGTGACATGGTGACTCCTGGCAGTTTAGTACACACCAATACTTTTGAAGGTTGTTTTATCTTATGGATCGGTGGCCTAGGTTGCTTGAGCTGAAGCAGATTATCTGCCTAGTATATAGCTACTTCATTAAGAAACAAAAGATGTTGTAAAGTATCAGGATCTTTATACTGTAAGTAAGCATCAAATTTTGAAGAAGAGGCAAAGAGCAATAAAGATACCTAAAACATTCTCTGAAATAAGAGCAGCATAACACACACATACACATACAGATAATCATACAAATTGTGATCCTGTTTCTATTTTAATGTGTTATTGGCATTTGTAAAATTTTCTTTTAACTGGTCACTAATCTTCAGCTCCAAGTGTGTGTGTGTGTGTGTGTGTGTGTGTGTGTGTGTGTGTGTGTGTGTGTGTGTGTGTGTGTGTGTGTGAGGTGTGACTTCTTTTTCTTAATTCAAGCATATTTCTCAGGGTCTGGGTATTTTGTTGTTGTATTTGTTTGGATTTTTTGCTGTTGTTGCTGCTGTTGCTGTTTTTGCTTGTTTGTTTCTTGGGGTGTCCACATAATGAGTGATAAACCATATGGGTACCAGAATTGCCACTCATGAAAACTAACTTTCGGGTGAGACTATAAACCGAGGCTCCGTGTACGGACGCATGCAGAACATCTTGCGCACAAGTCAAATCCTGTTCCGCTTCTCGTAAGAGTAGGCCATTGTGTGCCGGTGGGAACAGACCACAGAATTTACAAAACTGCATACATACGGGGGGGACTGGATTAAAAAAAATAGCACATGAATGCTTATTCCAGTATCCTCGATATAAAAGATTAAAATTAAAATTAAAATTTTAAAAATAACCTACACATTTTCTATACTGCTAAATTCAGACCAGCTAATACCTAGCCACCAAAAACTTAAAAATCAGCACACACAAAAACCCACCCCCCAAAAATACTGTTAGGAACGCCTCCTTATATCACTCTTCCACTCCCTACCCCCTTCATGGCCTCTTTGTCCTTCATCATGTGCTCCACTACCCCTCACTGGGAGACAGACACCAGGAAGAACCAGACCTACCTACCTACCTACCACACAGCAGCAGCAGGGGACAGGGGAAGGGCAGAGGACAATGCAGGCAGTCACTGTGAACAACAACTCGGAAGGGCAGAAGACGGGACTCTCTGCTCTACCATTACCAGAAGCTTCAGTGTGCTCTACAGCTCCTGGCATGGAATCAAAGGGGAGGTGGGCGGGGGTGGGGGAGGAATGGACCGGGGGGGGGGGGGGGGGGGGAAGGGAGGTAGACCAAAAAATTAATTCGTCTCTGTTGTTGACGTGGGTGCCGATCCATCTTGTTATATTCGTTTTGTCTTCGTGTGTGCGTGCATGTGTGTGTGTGTCTGAATGTTTAAAAATGCGTGTATGTGTGCACGTATGGTCATTTATCTATAGACTTGAATATTTTCCTGATATGTTAGCATCGCGATCTAAAACAAAAGGCTACTTCATCACCCTCGACAGTCCCAGTTAACTCCCACCACAATATCTCATAAACCGAAACACACACACACACACACACACACACACACACACACACACACACACACTGCAAATCCGACTCCATAATAGAAAACAGTATACGGCCACAGTCAAGATGATTATAAACGTCGACAACAACAACAACAACAACAACAACAACAGGAAGAGGCCTAGGCTACTGATGCATGAAATGGGACAGCCAACTCTTCTCGGATTCGCGAATTCCTTAAGCCGCCAGTGCTATATGTGGATCATAGTCTATAAACTGTGACTGCAAGAAGGGGGTAAAGGGGGAAGGAGGGGAAGAGAAAGGGGGGGGGAGGGTTAATAGTACAGTAAGTTTAGAGCGTTGGACGCCATAAAGTTAATGTAACTTGCAAGTTACGATAGAAAAGAGAGTCCACGACAAGAAACTTGCATAAAAATGTCAGCTCCGTGCAAGTTAAACTTGGTTTCTTCTTTTCAGTAAAGTTTGCGTTGTAAAACAAAGAAAAGCTGTTGTAAAAGTCTAAACTTGTGCGTACACTGTGTTTCTTGTACGGTGAAATGAAATGAGATATAAAAAAAAGATGATGTTGGTGAAATTGAATGAGAATAAAAAGAAAAAAATGTTTTTGCAACAAAAAGTTAAAGGATATTATAGATAATGAGAAATATCAGAGTTTGTGATTACAAATTTTTAAGAAAGCGGTTCTTATAGAATGTTTCACTTGAGAAAGACAGAGACAGACAGACACAAAGACCGACACACACACAACAACAGACACAGACACACACCAACACACACACACACACATTGAGACACACACAGAGAGAGGGACGAGGGGTGAGGAGGGAGGAGGGAGAGAGAGAGAGAGAGAGAGAGAGAGAGAGAGAGAGAGAGGAGAGAGAGAGAAGAGAGGAGAGAGAGAGAGAAAGAGAGAGAGAGAGAGAGAGAGAGAGAGAGAGTTGGGAAGAGAGTGATTTCTCGATAAGCTCTTCACCTTCACATACACACACTCTCTCTCTCTCACTCACACACCACCATACCCCACCCACACCCCTATACCCACACCATCTTTTCCATCCTCCCCTCCCCCTCACACACCACCTTCCACACACACACCTCTCACACACTCCAAACACCACACTCTCCACACACACACTCACCACACACACAACACCACACTACACCACCCCCAACCACCACCCCACCCCCCACCACCCCCACCACAACCACACCACCCACACACCATCCCCCCTCCCCACCCCACCCCCCCACACCCCACCACCCACCCCACCCCACCCTCTACCACACACTTCCAGCCAAACTTCTCTAGGACACAGAAAAATGAAAACTGGGCCACAAGCCACATTCCCCATGCAAGAGTGACCCTGAACAGTGCCAGAAGCAGTAGAGAGAAAGACAGAGAACAGCGAAGACCTCAGGCCGGACACACACCACGGCTCCCTGCCAGAAGCAGAGAGAGAGAGAAAGACAGAGAACAGCGAGACCTCAGGCCGGACACACACCACGGCTCCCTGCCAGAAGCAGAGGGAGAGAGAAAGACAGAGAACAGCAAGACCTCAGGCCGGACACACACCACGGCTCCCTGCCAGAAGCAGAGAGAGAGAAAGACAGAGAACAGCAAGACCTCAGGCCGGACACACACCACGGCTCCCTGCCAGAAGCAGAGAGAGAGAAAGACAGAGAACAGCAAGACCTCAGGCCGGACACACACCACGGCTCCCTGCCCGCTTTCTCGGCGACCAGCTTCTACGCGCTGCTCAATGATGCGCCGCTCCACACAGTGATGCGAGGTGACGCCAAGTGGAGGTGACATTGTCCAGAGTCCATAGACGTCATGGTCTAGTCATCAAGTCAAGGTCAAGTCAAGTCACGTAAATTACGGCAAGTCAAAGTCAAGTGCGTCAAGTCAGCCACGTCAAGTCAAAGTCAAGTCACGTCAAGTCAACGTCAGTCAAATACGTCTTTCAAAAATCCCGTGAAGGCAATTAAAGCGATTATCGCATGGATATGTTTATCATAATCTTGAGAGAAAGTTGCATTGTTACATTGGTTAAAACTTCCAAGATAACTTCAAATAAAAATGTCACGAACACATACACATACACACAGGCACGCACACACAATACACACAGGCACTCACATACACGCACATCACACACAGACACCACTCACCACACACATTCCTCTACACACAACTCTCCCACACTCCCACACACACACACACTCACCACACTCACACACACCACCCACCACACTCACACAAAACCCCACACCACCACCTTCACCACCACACCTACCCCTCCCAACCAACCCCAACCCCCACCACCCTCACACACACCATCCCCACCCCCACCCCACACCCACCCTCTACCACACACTCCCAGCCAAACATCTCTAGGACACAGAAAAATGAAAACTGGGCCACAAGCCACATTCCCATGCAAGAGTGACCTGAACAGTGCCAGAAGCAGAGAGAGAGAAAGACAGAGAACAGCAAGACCTCAGGGCGGACACACACCACGGCTCCCTGCCCCCTTTGTCTGCAGACTTCCTCCATCTTCATGCTCATCATGCGCTCCCACACAGTGAGTGCAGAGCGTCACAGCCATGGAGGTGACATTGTTCCAAGGTCCCAACAGATCGATGGAGAGATCGATCTGGAACTCAACAGAACTGAACTGTACTGTGGTGGTTCTCAACCTCATCAGCAAATCCATTCACTGTACCCTGGGTCAGTGCCAGAGTCAGTTGAAACCCGACAATGAAAGTTTGGCAGAAGCCCTGTGTTAGTGCCAGGTTGCTGTGAGCTGATGGTCTTTAAACTCTGGGTTTTTTTCTTTCTGTGTACGTCTTGTTTGTTTGTTTGTTTGTTTTTACTTTGAGCGTTTTTCTTATGCTTGGCTTTTTATTTTTGCTTCGGTAAAATCTGTGTTAGTTATTGACGAAAGCCTTTTTTTTTTTTTTTACTAAAGGCTTACCTTTAAAAAATCTTTTTTAATGGTAATATGGATTTTATATAGCGCTGTATCTTGTAAAACAAATCAAATCGCTTGCATTCAATTTAGTTTTACACATGCGACCAACCACAAATAGTTTTATCAAATTCAATACACACACAGGTTAAACAGGTTGAGGGAGACGGGATAGCCTCATGGTTAGAACATTGCGCTCGCAATATGACGACCCGGATTCGATTCCCGTTCAAGGGGATATTTTCCCCTGGAGTTAACATCAGTGCAGACTCCACTCTCCC
This sequence comes from Rapana venosa, assembly GCA_028751875.1. Lineage (NCBI taxonomy): Eukaryota > Metazoa > Mollusca > Gastropoda > Neogastropoda > Muricidae > Rapana > Rapana venosa. Next base: position 116,541,222 of record CM054134.1, read on the forward strand.
CAAAAGTCCTTCGGATGAGACTATAAACCAAGGCCTCGTGTGCGAATGCACGCAGAACATATTGCGCACACGTTAAATCCTGTTCCGCTTTTCGTAAGAGTACGCCATTGTGTGCGGGTGGGAACGGATGACAAAATTTACAAAACCACATGCACACGGGGACTGGATGTAAAAAAGCACATCAGTGCTTGTTCCATTATCTTCGATATAAAAGAATAAATGAATAAACACTTTGGTGGGGTGATGGGGATTTTGGCGGTTGAAGGCTTTACGTTGGGCCATTGCTATGTCGAGATTGTCTCTGGCCATGCCCAGCTCTTAGCCTAATAAACGTCATTCTCCTCTCTAGGGGTCACACCTGTCTCACCTGTCAGCATCACCGAGTTCCACGCTAGCCGCCACAGCCAGTGACAAAGACGTGATCCCCTCTCTCTCTCTCTCTCTCTCTCTCTCTCTCTCTCTCTCTCTCTCTCTCTCTCTGTCTGTCTCTCTGTCTCTGTCTCTGTCTCTCTGTCTCAAAAAAAAAAGTTCCACACGTACCCCTACCCACTTTTTTTTGGGGGGGGTTGTCTCTTGCATTGCAGGATATATTCTCTCATAAAGTATGTACAACTACATCAATACACAATGTTCTATTCATGTGCAGTATATAGCATGTCGACCTACCCACATTCCTCTAGAAAAATTGTAAAAAAAAGATAACAAATAACACCTGAATTCAAGTCAGCGCTATGGCTAGGTGTCTGTCTGTCTGCCTTTTTCTTTTGAATCCAAGGACACCATAGAATCCAAGGACACCATAGAATCCAAGGCCACCATAGAATCCAAGGCCACCATAGAGAGGATCTGGAAGCGGAGAACATCAAAGACTGGCAAAAGTGAGAGGCACTTGTGGGCAGTCTGGTGTGTTGACGTGAAGGTGTCGTCTTTGATGTTTTTGTCTGCTAGTGCCAGGTCTTTGTGCGCTACTGACCACTTACTGCCTCTCTCTCTCTCTCTCTCTCTCTCTCTCTCTCTCTCTCTCTCTCTCTCTCTCTCTCTCTCTCTCTCTCTCTCTCTCTCTGAATGGCTGTCATTGTTCCAGTTGAACGATTGCTGCCTCTGTGCGTGTATGTGCGTGTGTGTGTGTGTGTGGGGGGGGGGGAGTTGGGTTGTGTACATGTGTGTGTGTGTGTGTGTGTGTGTCGGGGGTGGTAGTGGGTGGTGTACAAGTGTACAAGTGTTTGTGTGTGTGTGCGTGTGTATGTGTGTGCGTGCGCGCGCGCTTTTCTCTCGTGCTCAATACATGTGTTTCCCGCCACCAACCCCCACGCCTGTTTTATCCAATTATTCTTCCATCTGTTGCTTTTGCTTTTAGTATTTCGGGTTTTCTTTGGTGTTTTATTTCACTGTCTGCCTTGACTTCCCTTGGAGTCTTTAGTAATCAATATATGATGGAAACATAACCTTGACCTTTCCACTTTTCTTTTCTTTCTGTTTTTTCATTATCTGAATATCTTTTTGTTATTGCTCTTTTTCTATGAAAAAATGTTTAATGATATTCCCTGTCAGTGGCTTTGTGTCAAGGATTTCTGCTAGGTTTGATATTATAGACTTTCTTTCTGACTATTCTCTGCCTTCCTGGTCCCTTCTTCTGTCAAAGACTTAAAAGATAATGATTTTCTCCCACGCCGAAGCGGGATCCGCTGGCCCTGACTTGTCAGGCGCTTAACGGCAGCGCAGCGCATTTTTGCTCATAATGACAGACATCAAAAGCTGCTGTCTGAGCGTTCGATGAAGAAGAATCAAGTATCAGCATTCAAACCAGACAACGATAGTCGCTGTCTGGGTGTTAGGTGAAGAAGAAGAATTTATAACAAAATCTACAAGGCTCCTTCTGAAACTGATGTACGGCAAACCAAACTTGTTACAACAGTACAGGCCTGTCCGCCCGGACCAATATCCAGTTATACCTGTCCACAGCCAGTTTCCTGAAGATCCATCAGTCTCTGTACCACACGGCAGTATAATGTGAATGATAGACGTAAGACTCAAGTAGCCCATGATATGATGGAGAGTGTCTGCCTGTCACTCGTCTGCCTGCTTTGGTCAGCTGGTCCTCCTAAAGGCCTTGTAAGGCAACGTCTGGACAGCAACATGTCTGCTTCGTCATCCTCTTGATGCGGTCTGCAGGGATCAGCGGCTCGTGCTGCTACCCACAACGATGACATCCTTGCTGGAAGAGTGGTCTAGAGGTAACACACCTGCCTAGAGAGCAAGAAGTATATATTAGATTGTTGCTGCTCCATATATATATATATATATATATATATATATATATATATATATTACCATAAATATATATATATATATATATATATATGTGTGTGTGTGTGTGTGTGTGTGTGTGTGCATGTGTGCGTGTACACTGTGTTTCCTTTTCTGAATAAACATTTGTTTAAACCAAGTGTGGGTTCGATCCCCTTTTGTGCCCGAAACTTTCCCCCATTCACCATCGGTGGTCTAGAGGCAACGCACATGCCTAGAAAGCGAAATGCCCGGGTTCTAAATATGTAGTGGTTCCATCCCTGTTTGTGTCCGAAGTTTTTCAGCCATCCACTAAAACCCTAAGTGGCGGTATGGGTGCTAGCCTTTCAGATGAGGCGACAAACCGAGGTACCGTGTGCAACATGTATTCAGCATATGTAAAAGACTCCACAGGAACAACAGAGTTTTCCTTGGTAAAATTATTTGTAGAAAGACTAGCCTAATAGGAAAACTAATATACATGCAGACTGACAAATAAGGGGTGGCATGGCTCTTGTGATGAAGCACTTTTTCCATGGAAAGCAGCATACAATGCAACACAAGACAGCAATACAATATAATACAATGCAATGCAATGCAACACAATGAAACAAAACACAATATAATACAGCACACCATGACACAATACAATACACTACAAAACAACCAAATACAATACAAGGCACTCTACTATTGGCAATAAACACTATACAATACAACACAATATGGCATGATGCCACACATTACAAAACAATACAACACAACACAGTACAATACAATACCACACAATACGCTTCGAAACAAAACAAAACATTACAATACAACATAACACAATACAACGCAGCACAACAATTGATAAGAAAGAAAACAAAACAGCACAATACAATACAATATAATACAACACACTAAAATACAACACAATACAACACAACATATAACACAACACACTGCAACACAACACACTACAAAATACGACACACAAGGCAATCTGCCTCTGTGAAGACAAACACGTTACACTATACAACACAGACAGACAGACAGACTGACCTGGTCAAGAGATAAGATGACATCAATAACAATGTACTACAGCTACAGGACAGCTGGGCAACTCTCCCCACTGGGACATCATGGCCGCGCATTGGACAGTCCTGATTGGCTGGGCTGGCGTCCATGACAGGTGAGTGACGTTTATGATTGGCTGTCTTTGTCATGATTTGGGAGGGGGGGGAGGAGGAAGGGGGGGGGGGGGGGAGGGGGGGAGTAGTGGGTAGTGGGGTGGCTTTCGGGAGACTTGACACTGATTACATGGTTTTCACTTATAATGTGATACACATAAGTAGTTGTCTTTGTGGACAGGAGTTTAGTGTTGTGTGGTGGGTGTGTGGGTGGGGTCGAGTGTGGTGTGGTGGGGTGGGGTGGTGGATTATGGTGGGATGTAGTGTGGTGTAGTGTGGTGTGGTGGGGTGGGGTGTAATGTGGTGTGATGTGGTGTGGTGTGGTGTGGTATGGTGGGGTGGGGTGGGGTCAGGTGTGGTGTGGTGAAGTGTGGTGTGGTGAAGTATGGGGTGTGGTGTGTTGTGGTGTTGTGTGCTATGGTGCTGTGTGTGGGCGTGGTGTTGTGTGTGTGTGTGGTGTGGTGTTGTGTGAGCGTGGTGTGTGTGGTGTGGAGTGGTGTGGAGTTTGTTAAGATGATTATCATTTTTCGTGCTTCTATGTCCATCTTCCTTATTTCGGGATCAAGAGCAGAAGAATGTGGGCTTGGAAGGAGTGGATCTGAACAATATACATTCGTTTCTTTTGAATGACTGAATGAGCAGTCCAGTAATTGTAGGATTTCTAAAGCATATCCAAATGTCCACATCATGGTCCTGGTCACAGCACTGGGAGATACATACATTTTTTAGACTGTGGTGTTTGGCGGGCGTTCCTTAGAGTGAGGGAAGTCCAGTCCACCAGTATGCTTGGAATGTTCCCTTTCTTCACAGTACCTTTTATTTTGAGGCTAATAAAAAAAATGTTAGTTTTGTCATCCGTTCCCGCCGGAACGGAATGGTCTACGCTTTAGTAATTTGGGTTTCTTCAGGGAAGGGAGATGTGCGGGTTTCTGCTTGATTTATATGACAATAATGATAATGATAATGAGTGGAGTTTCTATAGCGCTGAATCTTGGACAGCAACAAATCAAAGTGCTTATATGAAATTATTTTACACGCATGCAAACCGTCCCCTGGGATTCCCTCAAAACAACAGACGCCGTCGTGGGGGAATTGGAACGGAAGTATAACGATTTTGTAAAGAGATCACACACAAACACACACACACACACACAAGAAAGGCGGCTGGTCACCTAACTTAGGACACCTCGGTCATACAAACAGCTGACAGGTATGACAAGCCAGTCCCCCGTACATGACACGTAAGAGACATTTCTGATTAGCCTTCTGTTGATGGCTGTCAATGTGAGGCCTTGTTAGTACTTAGAGGCTGTGTATTTCCCGTGGGGATGCCGGGGGGCCTGTCAGTATAAGTAGCATCGCCTCCTTCTGAAAAGTCTGTGCCAGGAATTCCCTCTTTTCTATCCCTCTATTGTTGTTTCTTCCTTGTTCTTTTTCTTCTTGTCACCTCCCTCTTGTCTATTTTCTGCCTTCTTGGTCCATTCTCCTGCCTTTTGTTTCCCCAGAAAGACTTAAAAGATTTTCTCTACCATTACGAAGTCCGATGTGCTGGGCCTGATTTTTCAGGCGCTTAACAGCAACGCAACGCATTTTCGCTCATATGACAGTTAGCAATAGTTGCTGTCTGAGCGTTCGACAAGAAGACGAAGAGGATGTGTATTGACGTTCTTATTTTTCTTCTTCTTCTTCTTCTTCTTCTTCTTCTTCTTCTTCTTGTACTTCTTCATATTCGAACGCTCATACAGCAACTATTATTGTCTGTTATATGAGCGAAAATACGTCACGCTCCTGTTACTCGCCTGACAAGTCAGGCCCAGCGCATCCGACGTAGGCATAAGAGAGAACTGCTATCTTTTCGGATTTCTGGGGGGGAGGCAGGAGAATTTACCAACAAGGCAGAAAATTGACAAGAATGAGGTGACATGAAGAAAAAGAACAAGGCAGAAACAAGGAGAGTGATAGAAAAGAGGAAATTTCTAGTACTTTGTTTCCGGAACGTAGGGATGCTATTTATACTGACAGGTCCCCAGCATCCCCACGGGGAAAGTGGCGCTGTAAAGGAGCTAGTGTTATATAACACCGAGTGGTTAAGACTGTTTGACCTCAGACTGCTCCCTCCTTTGCAATTTGTCTGTTTGTCTTCATGATTGTCATGTTGGGATAGATCGTTACCTGTGATTGATGGTAGCTGTTACCTGAAGTTAAATTTTGCTTTAGTTATGCTACATCGGAAATATTCTTTTTGTTCTCTTTTGGATTTGCTTTGTTGTAGTTCTTTTTATTGAATCGATACACAGACACACATGCACTCGCGCACGCACAATGCACACTAACTCAATACCCCAAACCCCACCCCTAACCCATACACACACACAGACACACACACATGCATGCACGCACGCACACATGCACACACATGCGCGCACACACACGCACGCTCACACATGCACGCACGCGCGCGCGCGCACACACACACACACACACACAGACACACAGACACTCACACGCACGCACACACGCACACACACACACTCACTCTCTCTCACACTCACACACCTCTCCACATTGATCCCATCCAATCCAGTGTCCATGACCATAAGCTAATGCTCTTTACAGGACTCATAATCGGATACCGTCACACCACTGTAAGGTGACAGTGTCTTGTGGTCATACTGTGAGAAGATCATGTCATAGCAATCAACACATTGCTTCATCACACATACACACATCTGATGTGTGTCATGTTTTTAGCTCCACTTCCAATAGGCATAGTCCTCGACAAGCTATTTTCATGACTTACTGATCATTACCATTTTGATGATTCATCTTTTGGCATTATTGTTACATTCATGCGTCTTAGCAGAATGAATAAGCGTAAGGTACAATAACTGCATACACAGTACTATAAATGAATGTCTTACGTAAGATTATGTTTAGACCTTTCTGCACGATCAATTGTTTTATCTATCTGTCTATTTATTCATATAGTTGTTCATTCATTCGTTTTCATTATTATTATTAATGGATTATTTTATTTTCAGGATAATAGAATAAGCACAAGTGTGTGTGGGGGGGGGGGGTGGATCCTGTCCCCGTTTGCATGCAGTTTTGTAAATTTTGTCATCCGTTCCCACCAGGACAACTAGCCTACTCTTACGGAAGGTGGAACAGATTTTAACGTGCACAAGATGACCAGCGTGCGTTTACACTAAAGACACCTAAAGACAAAAATTAAGAAATAAGGAGAGAACGCACTGTGAATAAAACATGTCTGTCTCTCACTCTATGTACCTCGTTACTTGCCGGTGACTGTCTAACTATGTCTCTAATTTTCTGTCAGTCTATCCATCTCTCTATCTGGGCTGAGTGAGTATGTATCCACACACGTACCTATGAACTCTCAATCACAGGCCCACCAATCAGTCTACTCCTGTCTGACTATACTACTCAACACAGTAACGTCAATTGGCTTGACTTGACTTGACTTCGGCATCAAGAGATGCATGCTGGGTAAATTTTGTGTCAACCATACAATTGGACATAGGTAATCCATTTTTTTAACGAAAGATTGATGGGCTTCTAGTATGTGCACGCACACATGGATTTTTTCTGTGTTTTTTTTCTGCGCTTATCGGTAAGGTTTTGACTTGTAAACTCATCCAGAAGACTTGGAAATGAATGGAATTGGACTGATTGTTAACTGCAGAAGAAAACAAACCGCACCACATAGACATTATAGTAGAGATTCGAACTCGCGCCTTCAGCTCATCGTCAGATCACAAATTAACCACTGCAGCTAAAAGCAGCAAGAGACATGTCCTGGCAAGTATCTGCAGAAAAACAAAACTATTTTACAGGCACAGAGGGGGAAAAAAAGTGGCGCTTAGCTAAGGCGACGCACTCTCTTAAAGAAGAAGCAGCCTGAATTTCAGACAAAGAGAGTAGCGAGATAAGAAAATGATGTAAGACTCAATGGCACAAAAACACAACTATAAAAAATCAATCAAGAAAAATGGTATATACAAATACAAAACACAAGGAAAACTTGCTCCACAAGCAAGCAGTAGTGACCTGGATCTCCTCTTCCCAGGGGCCTTGCGCCGTCCCTGGCAAGATCTGGCCCAGTGCCAGACAAGGGGTGCAGAGATCAGGCATCAGTGCCAGAGAGGAGAAGAGACAGAAAGAGCTCTCTAGGTAGTAAGTGGCCTGTTTTTTTTCTTCTTCTCTGAGACAGAGGTGCAGAAGATGGGCAGATAGATAGCAAGGCCTGTACAATACACTTGCTTCTGTCTGTAATGGTTATACACCAGCATGAATGAGGGGTCATCTCTAGCGACATGGAGTTCGGAGGGATAGAGTGAATAACAGAA
>CM054134.1:116551552-116592559 GCA_028751875.1 Rapana venosa
CGCGTGTGTGTGTGTATGGGCGTGTGTGTGTGTGTGTGTTTGTGCGCGCGCGCTCAAGACAGATGCGTAAAAGACATAAAATGAGAAAACATCGGTCATTATTTTTTTCTTTATACTTTTATTTCGAGGATAATGAAATGTGCACTCATGTGTATACATGCAGTCCCTGTGTTCATTCAGTTGGGGTTTTTTTACGTTTTGTCAGACGTTCCCACCGGAACAAACAGCGCACTCCTCCAAAGGGTGAACAAGTTTCAAACGTGTGCCAAAGCTGTTCTGCGTACGTTTGCACAAGAGAGAGAGAGAGAGAGAGAAGGAGAGAGAGAGAGAGAGAGAGAGAGAGAGAGAGAGAGAGAGAGAATACACAGAGACAGAGAGGAAGAGAAGAGATGGGAAAAGAGTAAAAGTTTATTTTATTTTTATTTTTTTATTCTTTTATATCGAACATAATGGAATAATTATGTGCTTTTTTACAAGCAGTCCCCGTGTGTATGCGGTTTTGTAAATTGTCATCTGTTCCCATCCGCACACAATGACCTACTCTTACGACAAGCGGAACAGGATTTTAACGTGTGCGCAAGATGTTCTGCGTGCGTTCGCACACGGGGCCTCGGTTTATAGTCTCATCCGAAGGACTTTTGGGGAGAGTGGAGTCTGCACTTGTGTTAACTCCAGGGGAAAATTTCCCCTTGAACGGTAATCGAACCTGGGTCGTCAGATTGCGAGCGCAATGATCTAACCACTAGGTTATCCCGTCCCCCTACTAGAGAGGGGGGGGGGGAGAGAGAGAGAGAGAGACAGACAGACAAACAAACAGACAGACAGACAAACAGACAGACAGACAGACAGAGGAAGCAGAGAGGGTTAGAGAGAAGGAAGTAAAGACGAAACTTATGGAGAGAGAGAGAGAGAAAGAGAGAGAGACAGAGAGAGAGGGGGGAAAGAACGAGAGGAAGAAAATTAATCATCCCAAAGTCCAGCACTTGACCTAACCAATACTGCCCTGCACTGCGCTCCGTCTCTGTATCGTAAGAAACCTTTGTCAACTTGCACAGATCTGAACAATGTCCCTTCTTCCTTTCTTCCCTTTTCTTTTTCCTTCTCTCAGTATCCAGGATGTCTATGTCTTTGTCCTGGAGAAAGACTAGCGTTTTCTTTTGTGGGGTTTTTCATGTGTTTCCGTTGATTTTCTTGTTTCTTTCCTTTCATTAGCACTGTTTCTCCGCCAATGATGGAAGACAATCTTCTGCCCGTCTGTGTGTGTGTGTGCGTGTGTCTGCCTGTCTGTCTGTCTGTCTGTCTGTCTGTGTCTCTCTTTCTGTCTCTCTCAGCTTCTTGCCCTCTCTGTCTCTGTCTCTCTCTCTCGTTTTCGATGACATAATAAATGTGGGCGAGAGAGCAGAGCAGATCAGATCAGATCAGAGCACAGAGAGAGAAAGAGACAGACAGAGACAGAGAGTCTAGCGTTTTCTGTAAAGATCATCAAGAATCGTGTCACCTGACTTTCTCCTGCCCTCCACTCAAATCCCGGTGCTATAACAAACAAAAACCACCAAGAACCAAAAACACCACCAAAGAAACAACTGTTCTGTGTAACCTTGCACACGAGTCAAGGGCTTTAATACTTTTATACTTAGGACAGGCTGTCACCCTAAAGAAATAGCGGAACATTTCTTTTGTCACTGTCCACTGTATTTCACTATTCGCTGTCAACAGCTAATGCTCTAAAACCAGAAAAATTTTTTAAAAGATTGTAGTTACCTTATCTATGTAAGGACAGACGACTAAGCTTATTCATAACATAAGCATGATCAAAACCGGGCATGAATTTATTGATAAGTCCAAACAGTTTTAGAGCATAAGTTTTTTTTAAATATAATAATGATAACGATGATGATCATAAAATAATAATAATAATAATGTAAACGGTTCTGCGATTGAGTGCTCTCCCTTCCTTCCTTGTGCGTTAAAATGTAAAGGTAGAAAATTACTGGGTTGAGTAATAAAGCAAAGTTTCTTCCCTTGGTCCTATTGCTTCCTAGTGTGTTTGTGTAATTTTTCGATACACATTTTGTTTACTTCAGTTTAGTAGTGTTCTATATTTTTCTATGCTTTTCGTGAAATGGCATTTGTTTCATACGGAAAGCGATTTTGCTTATATGGATGTTGCTTGTCTGTATAAGCATCATGATTATGTTAGCTCCTCAATGACATGGGCTGGGGCCTAAAATCCGCTGTAGATTGCTGCCTTTCCCCTGTTGTATTGACGTTTGCTTTTGGCTGTATGTATATTGAATAAATCATGTTTTAACCAACACAGGGTTTCCATGTCTTTGTTATTCAGAAATTGTCTTCTTCTGTTTTATATGTGTCTTCTTCTTCCTAATCACAACTTTTTTTCTTCGATATTTTCTCACACACACACACACACACACACACACACACACACACACACACACACACACACACACACATGCACACACACACACTTCTATCATTCTGTTTGTCTGCCTGTCTGTCTGTCCATGCTTTTTCTGTCTGTCTGTCCATCTGTCTGTCTATCTCTTAATCACTCAATCACTCAAGTTAAGTTTTTTGAAGTTGTATGCTTACAATAATTATGTTTTTCACATTTTGGATGAGTATGTGATTCTTTTTCTTTGAGGAAAACTTTGTTGTTTGTCTATGGTTTGATTGAGAAGACTTTTGTTGTTTTTTCTGTTCTTTTTGCCCATAGGGCTGGTTGTAAAAAAAACATGTTTGCTTATGCCATAACCCTCTTTAAATGAAATTCATTCAATTCAATTCTATTCAATTCAATTCTATCCAATTCAATTCTGTATCTATCTATCTATCTGTCTGTCTATCTATCTGTATGTCTGTCTATCTATATATCTATCCCTCTATCTATCTCTCTATATATCTATCTATCTTTATCTATCTATCTATCTATCTGTCTATCTTAAACCCACTCCGAGCTTGGTCTTTATACCCCTTGTTACAATTTTCTCATTCCTTTCTCCCACCACCCCTCTCTCTCTCTCTCTCTCCTCTCTCTCTCTCTCTCTCTCTCTCTCTCTCTCTCTCTCTCTCTCTCTCTCTCTCTCTCTCTCTCTCTCTCCAAGATTCTTGCTAGTCCATCTGGACAATTTTCTTGTCCGCTTGTCACAGGCAAATTGAACTGAAGTACGTCGTCGAAGTCAGGTTGGAGGCAAAAAAGGCAAGGATGGACTTGAATTGCTTTCGGATTTCCTCTTCTTCTTCTTCTTCTTCTCCTCCATCCTTTTTTCCAAACGAACATTGGACTGTTGTCGTATCAGAGAAAGGCAGGTCAGATTATAGAGTTTGGTGCAGTTGCTCTAGGGAATAGAGTAGAGGAGGGGGTGAGGGCCAGTGGTATGGATGTAACCCCTTGGAATATGGGTGGGAAGTTGTACAGCCTCTCGAAAGGATTGATATGCATAATTATCTGCCAGTACATTGTCCCATTATAGATTGTACAGCCATGTGTAAGACAAAGTATGCAGGATCACAAGCGCACCATTCGTGTACATGTCCGGCCTGTGGATTTCAGAAACACAGACACACATAGCAGTACCAGGCCCATGTGGGTTAGTCAGTGCTTTGAGTTACGCAGAGAGTCGTCGAAAATCTGTTGGCGGCCAATTTGATAAAGGTGGCGTAGCGTATGACGAGATAGTCTGCACCGAGTTTCATTCACGCTCTTGTTTGTTTGTTTTTTTTGTTTGCTTGTTTTTTATCCTCAGCAAAAGCTATGAGGTTCACCAATGGAGAGATTTCGTGTATATGGCCGTTTTCCTACCATTAATTAATTTTGTTTATTTATATATCTATTTATTTATTTATTTGTACCACTTAAAGTCACGAGATTTCTATGCGTTAAATTCGGGCTGCTATCCCAGGGGAGAGCACGTCGCCTTAAGAGCAGGGCCACCCTTTTTTTGTCTGCCAACTGTATTTGCTTCCCTATCAAAGTGGCTTTTTTCTAAGAATTTTGCCAGGGACAACTCTCTTGTTGCCGTGGGTTCTTTTACGTTCCATGGGTTCTTTTAGGTAGCTTTGTTACGACTTTGGGGATAGTGTCTAAATTCATACCACTATGCAGGCGGTTTTTTTTATATTAACGTCATCTATTCTTTCCGACACGAAACAGCTTACACTGAAAAGTCACACTGAATTTTTGCGTGTGTGCAAGATATTCTGCATGCATTCGTCTGCGGACCTGGTTTATGATCTCATCCAACGGGGATTGAAGTTACCATTGATGTTATTAACTCAAGGGGAAAATTCCCTCAATAGGGCACCTAGATGATGATTCGAACCATCAGATCACGAGCTCAACACTCTAAATACGAAGATATCCCGTCCCCCAATTTGTTTAGAAAACTGGAACCGCCAAGGACAATAAATATATCAAGGGAAGTTATCCTATTCTTTACAAACATGCTTTCAGCTAAAGCTACCATTTCCCCAACCGCTGCACCCACATGGTAATATTGATATTGATCGAAGGAGAAAACGTTATTCTTAAGAGCAAAATAGTCAAGTCATCAGAGCATCATGTTTGTGATCTGACAGTAACTATGGCTAGGGGTTCAAATCTCTCCCTTATCACGTGAGGTACCCCCCCCCCTCCCCCGAGTTAGCATTGGCACTGACTCCACTCATTGCAAAGTCTTTAGGATGGCACATTATAAACCAAGGCAGTGTTGCAAACACATGGACATCTTGCTAAAATTCCACCCATCTTTCGGAAAAGATAAAAACCATCTGTGGCGTGTGGCATAGCTAACACGAACACACACGCACAGCATGCACCCTGCTTTCTGGAGAGACACGGGCTGTGTTAGGTTCAACTTGAACACAACACATATAATCCCTGAAGTCGGAATGCGGCTATCTTCACGGTGGACGAAAAAAAAAACACGGTCGCATACGTAAAACCTCATCGTTGATGAACCTCGGGGCTCTTGCCAAGGAATACAGAAAAAAAACCCACAGCACACAGTCTGAAATATTCCATGCAGTCTCTCCGCCCCTCCCCCTCCCCCTCACCCCCCACCCCCACCCCCCCCACCCCCCCAGCCCCCACCCCCCACCCTCCCCTCCAACGATTCCTCAGGGAGTTAAGGGACGAGACAAGAAGTACCAAACGAAAACCATTACAGCTGCTGCCTCTCTGTTTGCTGTCTTACCTCACCTCACCTCACCTCACCTCCTCCTACCAGACTGAACTGTGTAGAGTTGACAGGACACACAGCCTTTGGGCAGTGTAAGGTGTCATTTGGGTCACAGCAGTACAGGTCTGAATGAGGCTTGTGGTCAGAGAAAACCACCAGCATTTACTTAACTGGGGGTTCACAGGCCTTTTTTTCAATAAAATCCAACAATCGGAAAACGTTCAGGCTACTATCATTTTTAATTTCTTCTTTTTTTTTGGTCGGTTGAGCAGTTATGTGTTTGGTTAAGAAAAGGGTATGAAGTTTAAAATTGAAAAAAAAGTAAGTGGTGTGTGATTCTAGAATCTATAGCAGAGTAATGGTGGTGGTGGTAGTGGTAGTGGTGGTAGTGTACGTTATGACTATTTTCCTTTTGAAAGTTGTCTTTTCTTGTTCATCTTGTAAACAGACCAATTGATCAGATTGCTATGTTCACTTAGTTTCTGTTTCATTGATTTTTTTCTTTTAGTTTGTTTTGTTTTCGCGTGTTTATTGCCTCGTCTTGTTTTTTTTTCTTTCTTTCTTTTTTCGTTTATTATTTATTCGTTTATCATTAATCATGTATTTATTTATTCATTAACTTTGCTTTCTTTTTTTTAAATCTTTTATTCAGTTATTTCTTTTTGCATTTTTTTCCGATTCCCTCTTTCTTTTTCTTTCTTTGTTCGGTTTTTCTTTTCGGTTTTTGCCCTTCTTTTTCTCTCTTTTGCTTCGTTTTTCATTCTTTTTTTCTTCTATTCTTTCTCTCGTTATTGCTTGTTATGAGTAAATTATTAGCAAATTAATGATTTGTCAACTTTGCCATCTTACGTATTTTAAAAACTATATATCTTTACTCTTCATGGAAACTGTCTCCTCATACTTATTTTGTAGCACAAAATAATTAAGTATATTCATACGTTTATTCATTTTTCTAAAGAGAAAGGGTAAGGGGACAGTCAAGTGGATAGAGCCTCGAAGTCATGATCTGACGACACCTGAGCACACTGGTTCGAGTTTCCTCTAAGACACCTTTTCGAGGGGATTTTACCCCTGGAGTTGACATTGTTATCGGGTTCACTCACATGACAGTACTTTACATACTTTTTTTTGTTCCTCCGCCAGAGGCTTAAGGTTCGTCAAAGGTGAGATTTTGCGTATGCGACCGTTTTTGCCCACCATTAAGGTCGCCGCATTCTGACTTCGAGGCTGATGTATAAACATAACACCAGTAGGCATGGGCATAAGGTTGGGGTTATTTTTGTTTGGGGGGGAGATTTTGTTAGGGGGGGGGGGGATGCATAATTATGTCATTTTCTACCGGCATGCAATGGCCTAATCCTCCAAAAGGTGGAACGGGGTTTTGACGTGTGTGGGCAAAATGTTCTGTGGGCCTCAGGACCTCGGTTTAACGTCTCATCTGAAGAACTGCCCAGGGAACGGATTCGGTACTGACGTTAACTTCACGTACAAAAACAAAAATCCCCTCAAACAGGGGCCTCGGTGACAGCATAATCCCGACTCGTCAGATCACGAACACCACAGCCACTTGAACGACTAGGTCATCCTGCTCCTCTCTGCCCCGTTGGGAAGTTATAATATCATAACTGTATATCCATGTGCCAAAGCACGCACACCATGTTGCGCACACTTTAAACACGTCTGCACCTTTCCGCGGAAAGGTTGGGTGTGGCGGCGACACGAATCGAACAACCGCTCCCATGTTTACTCTGCTACCTGGAGAAGAGGTATGGGCTCCACTAGGCTTCGTTTGCTCATGACACATTGTTAAAAAAAATAATAATAACAAAAAGGAAAGAAAGGTCAATGTATTGCTCCAAAGGATTTTTAGTGAGTTATTACATCATTATCTTAAATCAAGTCAACTCAAGCCAATACAAGCTGAAAAAAATAATAGGAATACAGTTGTTTTTTTATTAAAAAAACATTTATCCTCTAAAGGCATAATGTGGCTACCTGAATAGTGGGTAAAAATTGGTCGCCTAAGCAAAATTTCGCCATATGTAAACCCTGGAGCATTAGCCGAAGAAGGAAAGTAAAATAGAAGAAACATCCTACACAACATTTATTTTTAAACTGATCATTGTCATTACGCTTTACACAAAAAAGAGAATCCAGACTTGATCGTATTCAGATTATTGCGAGACAGTTTGAGGGAACGTACATTCTATGCTATGCAAAAAACAAAAAAATGAGCAAACTACGCGAGTGCTTATTCCATTATCCACAAAACAAAACAATATATTAAAAAAAAAATAACGCCTCTCTCTCTCTCTCTCTCTCTCTCTCTCTCTCTCTCTCTCTCTCTCTCTCTCTCTCTCTCTCTCTCTCTCTCTCTCTCTCTCTCTCTCTCTCTCTCTGTGTGTCAAGAGACGGGGATAGCCTAGTGGTTAGAACATTGCGCTCGCAATCTGACGACCCGGGTTCGATTCCCGTTCGAGGGTATATTTTCCCCTGGAGTTAACATTAGTACAGACTCCACTCTCTCCAAAATTTCTTCGGATGAGACTATAAACCGAGGCCTCGTGTGCGAACGTACGCAGAACATCTTGCATACACGTTAAATCCTGTTCCGCTTTTCGTAAGAGTAGGCCAGTGTGTGCGGTGGGAACAGATGACAAAATTTACAAAACTGCATACACACAGGGACTGGATGTACAAAAGCACATGAGTGCTTATTCCATTATCCTCGAAATAACAAGAATAAATAAATAAATACTTTTTGTCAATCTGAGATGATAAAGTATTATTGAGTGTTGAGTCTCGGGTCTATAAACTGTTGCTGAAAATGTCTGAGCACTGGAGCTTGTCGTTCATGTTGTTGCTAATGATCTCTCTCTCTCTCTCTCTCTCTCTCTCTCTCTTCCTCTCTCTCTCTCTCTCCCCTCTCTCTCTCTCCTCTCTCTCCTCTCTCTCTCTCTCTCCTCTCTCCAATTTCTCACTCTGGGATGATAAAGTATTATTGAGTGTGTTGAGTCTGGAGTCTATAATCTGTTGCTGAAAATGTCTGAGCACAGGAGCTTGTCGTTCATGCTGCTGCTAATGATATCTAAGGCCATCAACTACTTGTCCAGGTAATAGCGTGCGGATAGCAGGAGGGTATTCATCACAGGCCGGGGAAGGGAAGGTGATCGTGCGGGGACTGTCCTGCGTGTTAAGCTCCTTATTATGTTATGGTTCAGCATAGTATGTGTTTACGCTGTCGGTGACGAGAGACAGACAGACAGACAGACAGACAGTCAGCCAGACAGACAAATAAGTTGACAGGGAGAGGGAATCAGATAAAGATAGACAGAGAGACAGACAGAGGAAATAAGAGGCAGACAGATAGACAGACACACAGACAGACACACAGACATATACACAGAAAGACAGGAGATGGTCAGACTGACAAGCAGAAACGCCGATGATTTATTCAAAATAGGCCTCGGACCCGTCTAAGAGAGAGAGAGAGAGAGAGAGAGAGAGAGAGAGAGAGAGAGAGAGAGAGAGAGAGAGAGAGAGAGAGAGAGAGAGAGAGAGAGAGAGAGAAGTGAATAAAGGAATGAATTAATGAATGAATGAACATTTTTATTTAGGAAAAAGAATCAGCACAGTGGTGGCTTTTTTCTTCACCCAGCCCTTAGTCTAAAAAGTAAATCAATCAACCAATCATTCAATTAAACAAACAACAATGAACAGTTTAAAAAATCAGGCAAAACGCAAATATGCATAAACAAACAGCATAGAAGCAGTCGCATACACAGGATAGATAGAGAGGGAGGGAGAGAGAGAGAGAGAGGGGGGGAGGGAGGGAGGTGAAGTTGGGTTGCAGCCAATGCTACTTGTGAAACTATTTTAAAGCAGATGCTTGACAGACGCGTCAAATCCATCGCCACTGGTCAAGTTGAAATTAATCTCAAGACAGGCAGACAGACAGATGGGGAGTCAGGATAGCCTGGTGGTTAGAGTGATGCGCAACGTTACGCTCGTGATCTGCCTACCCAGGTTCCAATCTCGTCCAAGATGATTTTTCCTCATCAGTCCCTTCTCCACTCCCCCCACCCCAAGTCTTTCGGATGAGACTATAAACCGATGCCCCGTGTGCGAATGCATGCAGAACATCTTGCGCACGCGTTAAAACCCGTTCCGCTTTTCGGAAGAGTAGGCCACTGTGTGCCGAAGGGAACGGATGACAAATTTTAGAAAACTACATACACACGGGGATTGGATGTGAAAAAGCGCATAAGTGCTTATTTCAGTATCCTCGAAATGAAATAATAAAATAAATGAAAATAAATAAACAAACAAACAGACAGACAGACAGACAAACAAACAGGCAGAGAGACAAACAGTAGAAACAATCGTGTTCAAGATGAATTTATTCGTTTTCATGAACTCGTTCACAACTTGAAAGAGGGGGGAAGGAAGAGCAAGACAGAAAAGAGAAAGAGGACGAGCATACAGATTGCATGTTTCAGATCAGATCTCCTTCTTTTGTTTTCCTCGTTTTTTTCCTTGTCATGCATTCTTGGTCTCTTTCCTCGAAACTGTAAAAGGGGAGAAATACCATCATCCCATCCACAGCACAAGCAAGCAATGGAAACATGAAGAGGCAATCTCTCACAAACAAGAAACAAGGTACCTTTCTTCTTGTTTTTTGTTAACTGTTCACACACAGAACATTTGATGAGAGAAAGAAACAGAAACAAAAAGATATGTTATTTTCTACGGGGAGCAGATTATGCACAATGACCTTTTTTCTTGATACAACCTCAAAGAGAGAGAGAGAGAGGGAGAGAGAGAGGGGGGGGTGGAGAGAGAAAAATTAAGAGAGAGAGAGAGAGGGAGGGAGGGAGAAAAAGAGAGAGACAAAGACAGAGAGACAGATAAACACTTAAATACATACAACATGCTTAAAAACATTTTTAAAGCAAAATAAAGAAACAGAATTAAAAGTTTAGCTGCATGAAGAAGCGCGTATATTCAAAATGTCAAGTTGAAACTGCTAACAATACATTTGATTTATTTTTCTAACTAGTATTCTTTCATATTTTCCTGTGCCTAAGAGAGACAGACAGAGACAGAGGGGTGGGGGGGAGCACGGGCTGTCAAAAGCAATCAGCTTTACTGCCCCATACACCGCTTACCCCTGTAACTGGGAGGAGATGGGGGGAGTAGGGACTGAGGGGGGTCTGCACACATGGCAGGCAATGACTTGCTCTGGACAAGCCTGGCAATTCATGTGACATGATGTTACAAGGTTTTTGTCTCTCCCCGATGATGTTTTTCCATGGGAAGCAGAAGACAGACAGACAGACAAAGACGGAGATAGAAATGGAAAGATACAGAGATGCTCTGAAAGACAATTGAACAGAGTCAAAAAGACATTGACAGAGACAAAGAAACAGAGCAACTGAGGCAGAGAGTAAGTAAAGGGACATAATTCGAAAGAAATTCATACGTTCACTGTTTTGTTTTGTTTTTAGATTGATCAGTTCATATGAAATTGTCCAGCTTTTAGGCAGTTTCTGGTTATCAATATCAATATAAACTATAGGCTCTACTCCTCTTTAAATTATGTAAAGATAAACTCTTGTTTATAAGTTTTCAGTTCATCTTTACCATACGCTTTGTTTTCTGTATCTAACAACATTCGTATTCTATGCAAGCTTGATTAAGATGTACATTCAAGGTCATGCAATGGACACATGTCGGCAGGCCAGTTTACATTTCGTCGTGCAAATGACGCCCAGGCCTGTTCAGATTATGTAGCTCATGTAATGATGTGCAGATAGCATGCATGATGTTGTATAGACATGTAACAAGCCAATTCTGAGCGCCATAGTATGAGGAATGACCTGCATAGTTAGCTACTTATTTTTCCCGTAACATAGTTTCTGTGTGTGTGTGTGTGTGTGTGTGTGTGTGTGTGTGTGTGTGTGTGTGTGTGTGTGTGTGTGTGTGTGTGTCTGTGTCTGTGTCTGTGTGTCTGTGTGTCTGTGTGTAGTGCCAGCTGGTATCATTACACACTCACACATACAGAGTATGTGAGAGAGAGAGTGAGCGTGTGTGAGAGAGAGACAGAGACAGAGAAAGACTGATAGAGATGCTAAACCTGTGCATCAAATATATTTAACTGTTCTATCAGAGCTTTGCTTGTTAGTTTTTCCTCATCGAATCTTGCGTGTTTTCAAATTATGTCAAGAGAAGTGATGGGGAAACCCATGTCAAGCTTTAAGGAAAATCACACACTGGAACAAAAACTACCCTAAAACAAGCAAAGAAGCAAAACGACATCTGCATAAAGCACAAAAACGTGGAAGTTTTTTATATATAAAATCTTAGTTTACAAAATGCAGTTATGGCACGTATTATGGATCAGTTATGGCACGTATCATGTATCAATTATGGCACTATAATGCATTCGTCATTGCAATTATGGCACGTATCATGTATCTTCTAACCTCCATGTTACTCAAAAGCCCGGATCAGTTTACCAATCACATTGTCTTAAACAATCACCATAACGATATTTCTTCTGGAGTCACCTAGAACACCACAAGAAGACAGCAATACACGAGTGGCGTGCATCCATGCTGGAAGCCAAGCACCACAGCTGCCTGGTGCATACATAGACAAGGTCACCCATACCTGCCTCTTACCCGCTATTAGTCGGCCACTCCATTTGCCGTCTGTCAATTTGGACTAGACCACGGGACTGAGAGAGGAAGAGGGCCACGGGCTGTCAAAGGCAATCAGCTTTGTGACGTGCCCCTCCACTGCACCACTGGAAACTAACTGCAGGCTGATGGAAGGAGAAGAGACCTGAGATTCTGCATGTACAGGGGAGGCAATTACTTGCCCTGTACATGGGAGGTAATTGCTTTGACATAGTGCTGGAGACTTTTGTGTGGCCCTTGGTAATTCGAGTGAGCTAAAAACACAGAGAGCGAGAGAGAATCAAAGGCGAGAAGTAAAGAAGAAACAAAGAAGCAAAGAAAGGACAGATTTCATCTACTAGGCCTTATTCGTCTTGTTTCCTCGTTTTTGTTATACACGTGCTTCTAATGTTATCAATCAAGTTACTACAGAATGTAAAATAAGCATAACTTCTAAAACTCGAAATAACATCAATGACCATTTACAAGTCTACACGAAGCTTTTTTTCTATTATAGTTGCAGCTGCACTTACAAAACAGAGAACAAGGAAAATAGGACTAACATATCTCACAGAACCAATGAATACTTTATGATTTGTTTGGTTCTAATTTTATTGGTAAAAATTTGACAAGAGACAGAATTCGAGAAGACACAAGTGTAGAGAAAAAAATGCCACTCGAAGATAGAAACACAAATCGAAAAGCATTGTCCGACCAACAAAAAAAGGCAAAAAGACCTGGGATTATCATTTGAGCTTACAGAGACTTCCATCTAAAGCTTAAAGCTTCAATTTTCCAACAATTTTTAAAAATAGATTCACAAAGTAAGAAGCTTTTCGCCAACACAACATTTATGTTCTAAAAGGTAGATAGATATTTGCATAAAGAAATAATACATCAATTAAGTACACATCTTACAAATTTCAACAAAATTCGGATTTAGAAATTAGACAATAGGAACTATTACACCATTGGTTACACATTTTCGTCATCAATAGCGTAGTAGGTTAACAATGGTAAAATCGTTCTCAAAGGAAAAGAGTTTCATAACTCAGTTGGCCAGGTCGCTGTATTGTGTACTGAATTTTAAAACAAACTACACAAGTTAACAGAAAAAGGAAAAAAATGGATCGGTGGTCAAGAGGTAACGCGCCTGTCTAGAAAGCGAAAAGTCCGGATCGGAAGTGGGCGGTGGTTCAAATCCCGTTTGGACCCGAAAACTTTTTCCCATCCACTAGACCTTGAGTGGTGGTCTGGGCGCTAGTCTTTTGGATGAGACGATAAACCGAGGTCCCGTGTGTTACACAAAAATTATTTAGCGCAAGTAAAAGAGCCCACGGCAACAAGAGAGTTGTCCCTGGCAAAATTCTGTAGAAAAAAGCCACTCTGATAGGGAAACAAATGCAGTTGTAGACAGAAAAAAATAATTTTAAAAATGGGTGGCGCTGCTCTGTGGCGACGCGCTCTCCCCGGGGAGAGCAGCCCGAATTTCACGCAGAGAAATCTGACGTGACTTAAAATGATATAAATAAATTAAATTAAAATAAAATAAAATGATGGGTGGCTCTGCTCTTGTGATGCTCTGCCTGGGGGAGAAATCTGCCATGACCTTGAAGTGGTATCGTACGCATCCGTCAGTCTCGGAAGACTATGGAGTTGCGCTGTAAGTGTTCATTCTGGTACAGCGTCGGGTGTGGCTGGCCAGTCCCACAAGGGAATGACAGACAGTGCCTATGGCAGAGGGCACAGACGAAGTCTGACGCTGGTGTGTCTGCCTGGGCTGCAGCCTTTCTTCTCGTTCTCTTTGCCTCGTGCTGCTGAGTAAGTGTCTCTTCGAACTTGGAGAAACCTTTCTGCACAGTCTGTCTCCAGGCTGGTTTGTAAACTGGTATACAAATAAAAACATCGGACTGATATTCCCTATAGTTATCCCACAATAATTAGGATGATAGTGAATTAATAGAGTGCATCCATGCTTGTAAAAAGTACCACAGCTGTGTAGTGCATATAATAATAATAATAATAATAATAATAATAATAATAATAATAATAATAATAATGAATAGCATTTATATAGCACATTTCTCAAAGCAATGACTCAATGCGCTTTCATACCATGCGCATTTATACACATGCATACACAGCACATAATAACAACAACAACAATGATAATGAGCATTTCTAAAGCGCAAATAAATTTACAAGAGATACCTATCGCACTGTAGAGGCACACACTTGCGTCCGGGCACACACTAGCAGGGCAATTAACAGTACACTCAGAAAAAAGGCACTAGCAATAACATAACTAACAAAAAAAACATAACCAACAGCCAGGCATGCACATGAAGTAGCCTACAGTGTGACAAACGGCGACCGTCAAGACAAGCACAATATATTAACTAGCTAAGAAATACATTAAAGAGATGTGTCTTCAATAAAGACTTAAACTGGGATAAAGTGGGAGCATGTCTGACGGCTGGTGGCAGAGAGTTCCAGATCGTGGGCGCAGCAACACCAAAAGATCTACGACCTGCGGTTTTGAGGTTGTAATAGAGTACAACAAGTAAGTTATCATTCGAAGACCGCAGGGTTGTAGTTGTGGTGCGTGTTTTCAAGGCAGGTGACAGAGATGGAGCAAGCGAGCCTTCAGAGTGACGGTATGCCAAGACCGCAACTTTGTACTGACAGCGTGCCCTTACAGGTAACCAATGAAGCTCCCTAAGCATGGGAGTCACATGGTCCCTTTTGCTCTTTCCAAGGATGAGCCTGGCAGCAGAGTTCTGAATTCGCTGCAGGCGTGTAAACTGTTCATCACTTATACCGATAAAACAGGAGTTGCAATAGTCCAGTCGCGACAAGACGGTCGCTGAAACGAGCTTGATCACTGCATCTCGAGGCAAGAATTTCTTAATGTGTGCAATACGGCGCAGCTCTAGAAAGCATGCTCTGCAGACGTTACTAATGTGGTCTTTCATGGAGAGAGTAGGATCTAGCTAAACACCCAGATACCGCACAGAACTCTGAAAAGCTATGTCACAGCCACCCAATATATACGAGGTCATCTATGTTTACTACTTAACCCACCATTGCTAAGCCATTCTATTCGGGGTCTGCTTACTTGGCTGGACAAAAGAGAGAGAGAGAGAGAGAGAGAGAGAGAGAGAGAGAGAGAGAGAGAGAGAGAGAGAGAGAGAGGTGTAGGTGGTCAAGAGCTATTAACTTGGCCGTGTGTGCCCCTCCACTGTGTATTCCTCTGAAATATGAAAGGTGTAGTCTGCTCCGCATGAAGAAGGCAGTCACTTGCCCTTTATTTATTTTATTCTTTTATTTCGATGATAAAGCAATAAGCACTCATGTGTTCTTTTCATCCAGTTCCCGTGTGTATGCAGTTTTTGTACATTTTGTCATCCGTTCCCACCAGCACACAATGGCCTACTCTTCCGAAAAGCGGAACGTGTTTTAACGTGTGCGCAAGGTGTTCTGACAAGGGGAGGCAATGTATGTGCCACAATGCTAGAGGACAAGTAGACTGATTGGCAGACAGATACTCAGACAGAAGGACAGACAACATAGATTTGCTTGTTAAAAATGATGGTGACATCTCTTGCTGCCAATCACCTCTCTCTCTCTCTCTCTCTCTCTCTCTCTCTCTCCCTCTCTCTCTCTCTCTCTCGTAACTTGCAAATTTCCATTTCATTCATGTACAGAAGCTTTTTTCTATTTTTGTTTCTTTACATGTTACATTGCAGAAGTTTACGGCTGACAATTTCTTTGATCTATACAAGAACATTGGCAAAATATCCATAACTTTGAAGGTAATTGCTTTGATGGAATCAAAGTGCTCTTCTTACAGGTATTATTTTTCTTTCCTAAAACAAAAATGGTTGGTGACGTCTGTATAGAGAGTGGGATAGACACAGACAAGCACGCACGTAGTATTACAAATGCATAAAATGCCCATCCGATGGAATGGACCTTTTGGGGGCTTTTTTTTTTTAAATCATAAGCCTGTCAAATAGTGTGTGTGCGTGTGTCTGTGTCTGTCTGTCTGTTTGTGTCTGCCTCACGGTCTGTGTTCATGCCGGTGTCTGTGCTTGCCCGTTTGTGTGTGTGTGTGTGTGTGTGTGTGTGTGTGTGTGTGTGTGTGTGGTGTGTGTGTGTGTGTGTTCGTGTGTATGCTTTTTTATCATTTCGTTTTGGGTGTTTTTTTACCAATTCTGAATCTACACTTGCCTAGATGGCAGGAAAGCCTTTCTTTAACAGTGTGTCGTTAACTTTTGTTAAAGGTCTTGTTTTTTTCCTTTTCAAGATGTATCGACGAAGACTGAAGTGAGAAAGATAATAGTGAAGGGTTCTTTGGGTGATCTCTGGGTAGGGGAGGGAATTATTTCTGTTTGCTCCTTATGAAAGGGAGCAAACCCGTGAGAAGACAACAGCAGTTTCTGTGCCTCCCCGGATAAGTATTAAATCACGTTATGCATGGAGACAGACAGACAGACAGATAGACAGACAGACAAAGAGAGACAGACAGACAAAGAGATATAGACAAAGAGAGACAGACAGACAAAGAGAGAGACAGACAGACAGGGAAAAAGACAGACAGACAGAGACAGAGCGAGACAGACAGACAGACAAACAGACAGACAGAGAGACAGGCAGGCCAGAGAGAAAGATTGATTGATTGACAAACAGACAAAAAGAATAAGCATACAGAGACAGACAGGCTAACGGACAGACAGGAACGAAAAATGCAGAGACAGAAAGGCTGAGAGACAGACAGATAGGCAAAAACAGAAGCAGACAGAATAGGACAGATCACAATTGGCTCAAACGAGCAGAATAAAACAAAAAATCGGACTGGATTAAAATCTATCTCTCTCTCTCTCTCTCTCTCTCTCTCTCTCTCTCTCTCTGACACACACACACACATACACACACACAAAAAAAAACTCTTTTTAATCTTCTTTATGTATTTTTTGTGAAAAAAGCTACCGGCAATATTGTTTGTTGTTGTTGCAATTCATGTAAGATCTTTAAAAAGAGCTTTGATCCTATAGCTTTGATAGTGTCCCTTTCTTGCCATTTTATTTATCGTACATGACAAAAATTGTTTCTAGCGAAATAGGCCTAGCGAATGAGTTTTGAAGAAACAGAGACAGGAGCACGCACATATGTACAAGTATATACGCACCAAAAAGCACATTCGTGCAAATGTCTTATTAAATTAAATCTTGTTTCTTTTTCGTGTCTTTATTTTTGTATCGTCGGAGAAGATTTGTGTTTTTGCTGTTTCTGTTTTATTTCTGTTTTCTATGGAAAGGGGGGTTTCTTTTGATTTTGGTTCTTTTTAGGAGTTCTTTCTTTTTCTGAATTTAGCTTATGATTTAGGGAACTACACAACGTTTGAACTTTGTGCTTTTTTTTCGATTAAATGAGCAAACGTTCGTGAAAATATAGTTCCGCGTTTCTGTATAAATTGTTGCAACAAACCTTGAATAAACAAATTATTGTAAAATCGTCGATTTGAGGGAGAGGCAGCTTATAATACAGAGCTCCCTTTATCTGAGGGTTTTCCTTCCTTGGCAAGAGCTAGAGGGATCACCAATGGTGAGAATTTGCGTATGCGACCGTTTTTACCCAAAATTAAGGTAGCCGCATTCTGACTCCGGAGATGGTGTCAAGTCAAGTCAAATTTTTATTTCCAGATGGTACATTGAATAAGCAATGCATTTGCTTTTTTGTCATTAAGCCATCTATCTAAGAACCAGTTTCTTACTGATTATACTGACACCACATGTGTGCTTGCGGGTTTTTTTTTCTTATTTTGTCTTTCTTTCTACAGACATGGCATACTTTTCTAAAAGGCGGAACGAGTTATCAACGTGTGCACGATGTGTTCTGCGTACGTTTACACACGGCGCTTTGGTTCATAGTTTATTCCGAAGGACTTTGAGGGTGGGGTAGGGGGAGTGAAGTCAGTGCTGATATTAACCCCGGGGTAAACTTTCCTTTAACGGACGTTTCCGTGGTGGTTTGATCCTGGGCCGTCAGATCACAAGCGCAATGCTGTAACAACTTGCCTACCCCGTCCCCCATCTCTCTGTGAAAAGCAACGTATCTCAAACGTTCTTAACCACTGAGCTAAAGCCAACATATTGTGTGTGAAAGAAACGCTATCGTCTACAGGGCGCACCAGGAGCAAAGGATCCCAAGAAATTAATCATGATAAGCTAGCTGAACAGTTCAATCATTACATGAAAAGTGAAAGCGATTGTTATTGGGACTTTTCACACTGAAAGATGGGTAATACAAATATATTAATTTATTCATCGTCAGGTGTGTGTGTGTGTGTGTGTGTGTGTGTGTGTGTGTGTGTGTGTGTGTGTGTGTGCGCGCTATCATATGTCTCTGCCTGTCGATCAGTCCTTTGATCGGTATATTTGTACCTCAGTCATTAATCTCCCTGTGGAGGTCTTCATCCCACCACTTCTATCTCCTCCCTCTTTCTTTTTCACCACTCTCCTCTCTGCCCTTCCTCCAACTCAATATGTTTGCCTTTTATGTCTCCATCGTCTTTTTTAAACTCTGATTTATGTATTTGGACATTTTTGTCTCCATCCCCTTTTTGCAATCTCTGATTTATGTATTTCCATTCAGTCTTTCACTGAACAAGATGGGAAAGAAGAAGAAGCGAATCCCTTACAGGAATGGGTGAGAGAAGTAGAATAGATCGACACAAACGGAAGGAACAGAACAGAACAGAAAAGAGAAAAAGGACAAGACAATTGGACTCCCACCCCGGCAATAAAGGGTTTCCTTTCACACCCCTCCTCTGACCAAGCCCTAAGCAGTGGTGAACACACGGCAGCATTTCAGGGAAGGATTGCGACCTCTACGCCCTGACTACTGTTAACAACAGGTATCGCATTGTCCCCCGCCTGTCTCCCGCGGTGGGCTGGGTCTGGTCCCTCCCTTTGTCCTCCGTGGCAGGGGCAGCGAGGTGAATGATGAAGGGCAAACGGGGAGTTAGGGGAAAGACTGGCTGAAAGACATGAAGGGGGAATCGTTCTTTGGTCGTTGTTATTGTTGTTGCCCGATATTTTTTTTTCTACACTGTGTCTCCAACAAGGTTTTTGTTGGGTTTTGTTGTGGGTTTGTTCTTGGGGAGAGGGGGTGGTGAGGGAGCTGTGTAATGGCAAAATCGGCACAGTCTGTTTCTGTCGTAGCAGGAGTTTTACCGCCTGTAAAAATACGTGCCGGTTCTTGTGAGACTCTACCTCCACACTGTTCTTTTGTTCTGGGATTGATGTCCTTTTTGTTGACAAAAAAAATATACATATTTCTAACATGCTGTTAACTTTGCTATACCGCTTGTAACATGAGTTGGCTTATTTGATTATATCTAGGCCACAACTGCAACTACAGAACACCAAGAACAGCAGCAATAACAACAATGATTCATACACACATACTTTTTTTGCAAACTTTAATCAGTTTTACAAGACATGAAGTTTATATGTATGAAACTTAAATAAGTTTTACAGGACATGGCGTTTCCATTCATTTTATGACATTCATACATGCAGGCGAACAAACACGAGGGGAAAACTACCGTAGGAGGAATCGAAGCAGTTCTGTAACAGCTGACTGTTTGCTACGACCAAACGTGGTTATCTCAAGTAATGGGTTTTTTTTCTTGAGGTTTTGAATCTTTAGGTCTGCATACTGAGAAAAGGAAGCAGCAAGCCTTGGACTTGCTGTATGGACTTCAGACCACAGTCAAAGGAGACCAGCGGTCAGTAAAGAGACCCACAAGACCTGTGAAGATCATTGAGCAGCCCGGTCAGTGTTATGTCAAAGCTGGGAGGCACCATCTGCCGTCGACATTGTGGTCAGTTTATGGCCTGACACATAACGCACTGTATCCTGTGCAAATCTCAGTGTGAAAGCAGATATCCGTTAAGCTTACACAGCTGACCACACTTCACCCTGGAGTCTGGTTTGACTTACATAACAGCTGTTTTTCAGCACTTGAGTTGACTGTTGTGCTATGGGGAAACGGCTGTGTGGGAGCTAGGAGAAATTGGCTATAATGCACACATACACCTGGTGTCCGGTTGGAGCCAGAAAGACAGCAGGGTACAGGATGCGAAGGTCTAGCATAGGTAACGCTAATTAATAAAAGGATTAGCGAAATTGTACCATTGAGAGTGCACAGTTGCGCAATCACACACACGCATGCGCGCGCGTCCACACATACACACGCACACACACACACACACACATACACACACACACATCTCTGACATAAGAAGATTACAGGGACTGTTTTCAGTAGTGAACTATGTGGATACTCCAGGCCGTTGTTTCTCTTGGTCAGGCAGAACCTTGCAGAGCTAATCCCTCACAAGGTACAGGGCGCGTGCTAGGGACGTTCCTAACTCTAGAATACCGCCAAATGCTGATAAGTATATGAATCATAGTAAAGTTACCCTTCACATTTTGGTTCTTTTTTTGTGCGCATATAACCTTACGAGAAGACTCGAAGCACTAGCAGGTCTGCACTTAAATTTGACCTGCAATATCACACAATATTGACCCTCAATATTAAATCACCCGACGGCGCTGCCGAGATTCGAACCAAAGACTTCATAGGCCAACGAGTGAAAGACTAGTGCTCCTATCCACTCTGTATGGGAGACCCTAAAGGGGACAGAAGTAATTGCTTTGGTGGCAACATTGAACAGAAGGGATTAGAAAGTGGACACTGGGGCAAGGGACTGGCCACTGGCCACTGGCCCCCATTCCTTTGTTCCGGTCAGCAACAGATGGACACTTGTTGGTCAGGTCAACCCAGGGACAATCTGAGTAACTTGAGCTGAGGAGAGAGATTGTGAAAGAGAGAGAGAGAGAGGAGAGAAGAGTAAGTGTGTGTATGTGTTGTCTGTGTGTGTGTTTGTGTGTGTGTTATGTGTGTGTGTTGTGTGTGTGTGTGTTGGGGAAGGTGCAATAGAGTGAGGAGGGCAAGTACATGTGGGGGAAGGTGGAAGCATGTGGGGTGAGGCGAGAGAAGGGGAGGGGGGAGAGACAGACAGACAGACCAGACAGACAGACAGACAGATACAGTGAAACAAATAGACGACAAACAAAAGTATCCACAGAAGACATGTTGCCTTAAATTTGTATGAATATAATAAGTGCATAATATTGACAAAGTGATTTGTTTGTTTGACTGATTGCTTGCTTGATTGATTGACAAGACAGAGAGACAGACAGACAGAGACTGAGAAACAGACAATCAGACAGGCAAAAGTATTCAGAAAAACCGCAGAACGTTAAATCCGTATGAATGTACTAAGTGCTTTATACTGACAAAGTGATATACTGATTAATCAGTTAATCGATTGACTGATTGATGAGTTTGCTGTTCACAAGGCGTAAGAAAAAAAATAAATTAACCTTTGTAACAAGACCACAGAGTAAGAAGAAGACTTAAGAGGCGAGGAAAGCTGGAAGAGGGAGAGAGTAGGGATATCTCCACATGAAGAAATAACAACGCTGAACCTAATACTAGCTGTCATGACAGAACACAGTTTTGACATTCTTCATCACCTCACTTTTTACACAGACCCAGGCTTCGGTACACAGCCGACATAAAATGGAGGAATCTGCTGAACCACTCTCTCTCTCCTCTCTCTCTCTCTCTCTCTCTCTCTCTCTCTCTCTCTCTCTCTAATGAATTCTACACCGAGAGCCTTGATCCTGCCGCTTGGCTTTGCCGCCTGGCTTCCTTGCTTTCTTTCAGCATTTCTCAAATCGGAAAACTCTACTGGGACAATAATACAATCTACAACAACAATAGCGGCAATGACACTAAGGCAACGGATTTAAGGCGGGAAAAGAGGAAGAAGAATATCTTCTCATTTTATTTCCATGAGAAAAATCCCAACTATCTTTCTGTTCGTTTCTTTTTTTTCATGCAAAAAAACACCCTTCTTTTGGGGGCAGACTGTGGGGAGAAATTTCAAATTTGTAAGTGTTCCCCATGAACTGTTTCACACAGAAACACGGCAGCTTTTGTCTTTCTGGGGCCTAAGCGCGCCAAGAATGACGGGCGATGAATGGCTGGCGCCAGCTCAAGAATGGCCGCACGTGCTTGGTCCCTTCTGTCCTTTGGGCTTTGATCTCTTCTCTTGCCGGCAGTCCTGAGCCGCTTGCCATGTCACGTGACCCACCGGAAGAACGTACAGCTCGCAGCGCATGCTGGGAGAGTTCCTCTTCTGGGCTGTGTGGTGTTTATTGTTGGCATGTCCTCGCCTGGCCTGCTTTTTGGGGGGAGAGAGAGAGAGAGAGAGAGAGAGAGAGAGTGGTGTGTGTGTGTGTGTTGTGTGTGTGTGTACCAATTGATCTGTGTGGAGTATTGGAGAGTTTCCAGTGATAAGCTGTCCTTTTTTCTGTTTGTTTGTCTGTCTGTTTATTTGTTTGTCTGTGTTGATGACCTGCTCCTTTGTCCTTTGTTAGCCTATTCTGTTTTGGGTTTGGTTTTTTGTTGTTGGTTTTTTTAATCTGTCTCTTCTCTATAAGTTTGTTTTCGTGCGGTTTTTTTTGTTAATGTGTGTGTGTGAAAATTTCTAGATGTTGGGGATGCTATTTATACTGACAGGCAGCTGGCATCTCCACAGGGGAGTCCACACATCACAACTCCACCCACTTTTCGCAGTGGTATAGGTAACACGATTATACCTAGCATGCATCCAGAGATCTGGAGAGGATGGGCTCAGTCAGATTCAAACTGCCTGCAATATGCTGCCAAAGAATTCAGTCCAGGACCCAGACACTCCTCCGTGAAGTATTGGAGACGTCTATTAAAAAAAATTGTTGGGGTGAGAAAGTGTCCCTTCTTACTGACCGTTCTGACAGCGATTTATCGGGAATGTGCTCTTGCTGTTATTGGAGATTACTGTTCATAGTCGTTGCAAAGAAACATTTACTCATATGGTGCCAACAGTTCCTCAAAATTTGCAATATCCAGACTTTGTATAATATGTGTGCAAGAGCAAGAGAGATTACAGCAACAGTTAGCTCCCTTTACTTGATTCAGATTCTTCAGGAATAAACTAGTAACCTCCTCTCTCTCTCTCTCTCTCTCTCTCTCTCTCTCTCTCTCTCTCTCTCTGTGAGACTGTCTTTTCCCCACAGAATGTCCCAGACGACATACACAGACAAGAGGTGGACAGCAATCCCACATCTGCCATACCCACACTGCCCTAGAGACAACAACACGTGCTCCCCAGCTACAGGACACTCAGGCGACCTGCCCTCCCTCCCTCCCTCCCTCGCTCCCTCCATCCATCCCTGTATGCGGCCAGCCGCACAGAAGGCAAGCAAGCAAGCGAAAAAAGGCAATCAACCTGCCCCCCTTCGTTTATGTAGAAGATTATGGCCGTACACACTTCCCATATCATTCTCACGCTCCAGCTGAGAGTCTAATCATGTGGCCATTTGCATTTTCCGCTCCCTACACGCGCGTAGGGTGGCCCGTAAAACTGCCAGGCACCCATTGTGGGTGAAGCTTAGTCCTAATGAATGCACGCCTCGGGCCAATCTCCGCTGGACACAGCCCCAGTTGGACAAACGATGACGATTTATGACTGGTCAAGCCCGCATGACTGTGGTCAAGAGTGCTGTGGGCTGATTCTTTCTTTCTCTCCGGCTGTCAGTTTGGTAAATGAGTTTTCTCTAGTCAGAGTAATCAGTGAAATACTGGAGTGATTT
The DNA here is from genome assembly GCA_028751875.1 of Rapana venosa. Classification (NCBI taxonomy): domain Eukaryota; kingdom Metazoa; phylum Mollusca; class Gastropoda; order Neogastropoda; family Muricidae; genus Rapana; species Rapana venosa. Next base: position 116,575,209 of record CM054134.1, read on the forward strand.
GTTTTACTGAGTAGCGCTTCTTGGCTGATTATTCATGAATAAAGGGATATATGAATAAAGGGATAAAAATGGTTTATTGCACTACTGTGTAGTGCTCCTTATCCCCTTGCAAATAATTATAAGGAAGTAGTGTGGTGATTTACTACATCGTTTATATGTATTTCTTTAGATGATTAAAAGGAAGCACACACAAAATAATACAACAGAACACAGAAAAACTACTAAAAGAATAATAAAACAAAATTAAGTGATTCACTGAAGTGCTGGGATTCAAGTCACTGGCCAAACAGGTTAACACAAGCGAGTAGTTTCACAACCCTAGAATAAATGCACGGTCAAGGAACATTAAAAAAATCTTCGGTCATGATGAATGGATATAATTACGTGCCCTTCTTTCCCAAACAAACTCTCAGTACACCGGTGTTGTTTTGTTTACGCGCCTTTCTACATAAAGACGCTGACAACTACCCACTTGTAGATTGTGGGAACTGGCCTGTTTTCAGATAGCTGGCGAGATTGCAGCAGACAGAGAATGTTCTCTCTGAAGCTTGACAGATACACACAAACTCAACTGTCAACTAAGGTTCTGCTCAATATTGGATTTTACTGTGGGTCACCGTGCCCTCAGTTAGCTTCAAACCACCTGTACAAAATTCTAACCACTAAGCTACCATGCAGGTGCACTGTTATAATCTTATTTGACACAGGCATGTAATAATAGTAATAATAATAATGTATGGAATTTATATAGCGCTGAATCTTGTAAAGCAACAAATCAAAGCGCTCAGATGACAATTTTTTTTATCGAGGACAATGCAACAAGCACTCATGTGCCTTTCCTTATTATTTTTTTCACATCCATTCCCCGTGTGTATGCGGTTTTGTAAATTGTGTCATCTGTTCCCACCGGCACACTATGGCCTACTCTTTCGAAAAGCGGGACAGGATTTAACGTGTGTGCAAGATGTTCTGCATGCGTTTGCACACGGGGCCTCGTTTTTAGTCTCATCCGAAGGACGAAGGACATCCGATGTACAAAAAGATGTATTAAAAAATGCAGGAAAATGACATTTTGCTCAAAAGTGCACACACACAAAAAAACCAAAACATAAAACCTCACAAAAACTTCCACTCTTGATCCCCTACCCCCTACCCCCCCCCCCCCCCCCCCCTCCCCCCATCCCTCCTCAAAATCACCCAACCAGCCAATAATAACTGGCTCTCAACTTCCGAACACTCTCTTTGCTCCTTTTACTCTTCGTGGTTTATGCACGAACAAGATCTGTACAGTTGATATAATCGACAGTTTCAACTGCTGGTTGAGCAGGGGGCGGGATAGCCTAATGGTTAGAGCGTTGCACTTCTGATCGGAGGGCCTGGGTTCAAGCCACTGCCGAGGCACCCGTTTCAGGGGATTATTCCCATAGAGTTAACATCAGAACTGACTCCAATCCCTCGAAAGTCCTTCGAATGAGACTATAAACTGATTTCTAGTATACTGGCAAACACACGCAGAACATCTTACGCACACATTAGAAACCTGTTCGGAAGAGGAGGCCGTTGCGTGCCGGTAAGAAGGAACTGATCATAAAATCTCATAAACAGGCACAATCGCGTTCTGTCTAGACATTATCCATGAATTCGGAATGTGGCTACCTTCATGGTGGAAAAAAAACCGGTTACTGACGCAAAAGTTTCACCATTGGTGAGCCCCAGAGCTCTAGCCCATGACTGAGAAAACAAAATAATGTCAAGTGTCTTTGAATGCCAGCTACATGGGTTTTCTGCTTATCTGGCAACATTCACAACCATCCTTATTATAATGTATCAGCTCTCTCTCTCTCTCTTCTCTCTCTCTCTCTCTCTCTCTCTCCTCTCTCTCTCTTCTCTCTCTCTCTCTCTCTCTCTCTCTCTCTCTCTCTCTCTCTCTTGTATGTATGTATTTCTCTCTCTCTCTCTCTTTCTCTCTCCCTCCATGTCTCTCTCTCTCTCTCTCTCTCTCTCTCTCCTCTCTCTCCCCTCTCTCTGTCTCTCTCAATATATATCTGAGTGTGTTTTTTCACTTGTTATATTCACTTTTAAAGCTTATTTACTTTCGTCTTTTATGTATCGTGTATTTATTCCTTTATTCATTTCCAGTTACTTTCTAGCTAACTTTTCTGCTTGCTTGTTTGTTTGCTTGTTTACTTTCATTGATTGCCTTTGACGTTTTTCAGCATGAGTGAGGGCACACCGATTCTGTCAGATTCCTGTACACATTTTGTATTGTTTCTCTGTTGCTATAAAGTCTGAAGAAGAGACAGCTCTCTCTCTCTCTCTCTCTCTCTCTCTCTCTCTCTCTCTCTCACACACACACACACACACACATTTAAATAAACATTTTTTATATTTCCGGCGGTTTTAATAATATATTTTTAAGCAGAACTCCCTTTGCGAAATGTCTTTTATTCTTTTATCTTATTTTTGTATTACTCAACCATATAAATGAAACATAGATATTTTGTTCTTTGCTATAATTAGCTCAACATGAAGCAAACAACAACTTTATCTCTGTCTCTCTGTCTCTCTGTCTCTCTCTCTCTCTCTCGCTATCCATCTATCTATCTATCTATCTATGTATCTATATATATATATATATATATATATATATTAATATTTATATAGAGAGAGATATATAGATATAGATATATATATATAGATATATATGTATATATAGATATATATAGAGAGATATATATATATATATTGAGTCTTTTTATACAAACTACCCCGATCCGTTTTACAATCAAAAAGAAAACGTTTACTGAACACATACCTTCATATCTTGCAAACACCACAGTGAAAAGACATGAATTCGAAACATATCTATTTACCACGTTTTGAGGATTGATTTCCTTTAGCGTGGGTGGCACGTTTCATCTTGCTATAAATACAGACGTACTTCCAGGAGCTTCAAAGAAAATGTCTGGAAAATAGCAGGTCATTTTATATCAAAGGCAGAATAAGAAGAAAGAAATGTGAGTGGGAAAAGGGGCATAACTACAGAAAAGCAAACGCAACTTTTTGGACAGCAAGCTTAGAACATATGTACTTCAAGAAAGAGTGTGTGTGTGTGTGTGTGTGTGTGTGTGTGTGTGGTGCCTCTGTGTGTGTATGACAGAGTTATTTGGGGACAGGATAGCCTAGTGGTTAGAACATTGCGCTCGCCATCTGACGACCCGGGTTCGATTCCCTTTCAAGGGGATATTTTCCCCTGGAGTTAACATCAGTGCAGACTTCACTCTCCCCAAACTTCCTTCGGATGAGACTATAAACCGAGGTCCCGTGTGCGAACGCACGCAGAGCATCTTGCGCACACGTTAAGTTCTGTTCTGCTTTTCGTAAGAGTAGGCCATTGTGTGCCGGTGGGAACATGACAAAATTCACAAAACTGCATACACACGCGGACTAGATGTAAAAAAGCACACAAGTGCTTATTCCATTATACTCGATATAAAAGAAGAACATTTAAAAAAATTAAAATATGTGTGTGTGTAGTGCCGTTATTTTTATGTTGGCAGTTTATTTTTTTAATTGGTTAGTATGGTTCTTTGCTGTTGTATTTGTTTGGGGTTCTTTGTTGGATTTTACAGAAGGAAGGAGGGGTTTTAATCTTACCAAAGTAATGAGTGAGCATACTACCATATGTAACATCATTGGCCTTTTGTCTTTCTTATCCCATGGCTCTAACTCCAATATTAACTATTAGCAAGATTTGTGCGTGTCTGAGTATTTTCTCACTAGTAAGGTCGCTGCACTCAGCCTTTAAAAATAATGTCTAAACACGAAAACGGTGTGCATCAAATATGTGTTCTTTTATCATCCATTCCCTTAAGTATATGATAATCTACTTTTTTATAATGTTGCACCCTGGTTCAATATGTATTAAAAATCATCCGTGCATGAGTTCACACTTGGGATCACAGTTTAAAGTATTATACAACAGATCAGAATCAGACTGAATACTGGCTCTAATAATGATTTCAAGGAGATAGTCTCTTCCAACCTGGCAGACACGCTAGTTAGATTTGAACCTGTGATACTTGAATCATTCCCCAAACACCCTGCCCACTGAGAGCCATCTAAACCTTTGATGACCCTGGAATGACCGGCAGTGAGTCACTATGTGCAGGACAGTGACAGTGTTAACAGTTAATTGGAAAGCGTTTTTGGTATAAGCCATGCCATGGCCTGACCTTCTGCCAACCACACTCTTCCATTCCCATGCCTGTGTTGATCAGACACTAAATTCTCGCCTCCACTCCACTTAACACTGCATTTATTGCTGGAACGTGTTCAGTGTGTGATAGAAAAAGACCTGACTTTTCACACCTCAGGGAGTTTCTGTGTGTAGGGCTTTTTTTATAGCTCACAGTATTGAAGATGGATCACAAGAATAGACCTAATCAGACACAGACAAATCAGAACGGGACCAATCCAAAAAGAAAACCAGTGCGGAACTGTTCCCATAATGAAAAGAGAATCGTCTTTGACGTCAAGAGGGATTCTTTTGAGACTGTCCTATAGCTCTTGTTGCCTTAATGTCTTAGTGTGAGTCAGGATGCGTGAACTAGACAGTGAGAGTGGCATTGAAGGTCTCTGGAAATGGGTCTGAGGCGTCAGGGTGTGCATGGTTGACTTGGTGCAGCAGTGTGGGGACAATCCTCCACGTCGTTAATGTTGTCCTTAGTGGCTGCTTCAGTTGTGTCACAGAATAGATTACTTAGGCTGAGGTTGAATAAGCTGTGTATATGTGTGTAGGGGGAGGTATCATCTTTAAAGTGACTGTCATGTGATGAGATTTTTTGTATCTATCCCTTATTGTCATATATATCTCAGAGAGAGACAAACAGACAGACAGACTGAAACAGACAGACAAAGAGACACAGATCAAAAGCAAGAGAGGGAGCAAGTGCCACAAGAGACAGAAATAGATGAATGATTGAATGAATGAACGAATGAATCAATGAATCAATGGATGAATGAATGAATGAGATTGGAAAACATCTTCTTGTACACCATGCTATGGCCTGACCTTCTGCCAACCAGATACTTCCATTCCCATGTCTGTGTTGATCAGACACTACATTCTCACCACCACTCCACTGTACACTGCATTCACTGCTGGAATGTGTTCAGAGTGTGATAGAAAGAACCCTGACTTTTCACACCTCAGGGAGGTTTTGCGTGTAAGAGGGTTTTTAATGGTTCACGTATTGAAAACAGATCACAAGAAACCAAATCAGACACAGACAAGTCAAAATGGGACCAATCCAAAAAGAAAACCCGTGCGGAACTGGTCCCATATTGAAAAGAGAATTGTCTTTGACTTCAAGAGGGATTCTTTTGAGACTATCCTATAGCTCTTGTTGCCTTAATGTCTTGGTGTGAGTCAGGATGCGTGAACTAGACAGTGAGAGTGGCTTTGAAGGTCTCTGGAAATGGGTCTGAGGCGTCAGGGTGTGTATGGTTGACTTGGTGCAGTGGTGTGGGGACAATCTTCCACGACGTTAATGTTGTGGTTAGTGGCTGCTCCAGTTGTTGGCCTTGAAAAAGATTACTTAGGCTGAGGCTGTATAAGCTTTGTGTGTGTATGGGGAGAGGGGATTAATATCCTAAAAGCTACTGTCATTTGTTGAGATTTTTTTCTATCTCTACATATCATACATATCCATGGTTCATAGAAGGTACATTAACAAGAGAGAAAGACAGACAGACAGACAGACAGAAATACACTGACAGTATCAAACACAACTCATGACACAGGGGAACTTCTATCATTTACTCATTGCAATGAATTTCCTATTCTCAACACTGCATTATTTCTCATGTAATTCTGGCACCGAAAAGGTGCAACAAAACAACAGCAACAACACAAGAACCTCATGAATACAGTGAATTTTTGCAATCCTTAGATTTATGTGATCCTAGTTTCATGATGTGCTAATGTTGTGTCATGTTTGTGTCAATGGGTGTCCATATAACAAAAAATTCTGATAATGTCCTGCATGATGTTGATAGAGGGGGTAATATATACCCCTACATGTTCTTTTTATTATCTCTATTTTGCATTGCGCTTTTGTCCTTTCTCTCCTTCAACATGGAAAGATTCGGCTGTTGGTTTTATCTTATTTTGTATGTCATTTATGTGGTTCTTCCACAACCATTGACTGTCCTCAGTTGACCATTATGGTTGGCCAGTTGATTTTAGAGCATGTTTTAATCTGCTTATAGAAGCACAGTTTTAATCTGAGATTTAAATATTCATAAGGTGACTGCCCACCCCCCACCCCTTTCCCCCTAGTCTTTTTGGTCTGCAGAGCTATAAATAACTTCTTTTAGCTCTGAATAGATGATAGTGATTGTAAAGGTTTGTTTGAGAGTGCTTTCATTTCATGTTCTACGTCTCTGACTGTTTGTTTGTGTGCATGACTGTGTCTGTCTGTCTGTCTATCTCTCTGTCTCTCTCTCTTTGTCTCTATGTCTGTATGTATCTCTGTCTCTTTGTCCCTGGTTCTGTTTCTGTATGTCTGTCTGCACACACACACACACACACACACACACACACACACACGCACACACAAAACACACACACACGCACACACACACACAAACACACACACACGCACACACACACACAAACACACACACACACACAAACACACACACACAAACACACTCCCCAAACATTGACCTGTGTTTGTTGTGTGGGCACAGCACTTGAAGCAGTGTTCAAGTTGCCTCCCTTCCCCCATGTTTATGGCGTGGCGGCACCGGAAGTCAATTTATGTCACTCTTTCACACAAAGGAGGGAAAGTGTGTTGAGGTCAAAAAGTGAAAATCGGTGTGAAAACAGAGACTGCCCTTTCATGTGCTCCTCAAATCTGAGCCATTGTCAAGTGTGTTTGTCAGATGCTCTGGGGTTTTGTTTTGTTGCTTTTTTGTTGTTTTTTTTTGGGGGTGTAGATTTTTTCTTTACTTTCAACGCCTAGGTTGTGAGATTTAGCAATTCTGTTGTTCTGAAAGTAATACCTTCATGCAAGGTTTATCTAAAATAACCTTGTGTATGTGAGTCAGTCAGAGAGACAGACAGACAGTGTTAACAGTTAATTGGAAAGCGTTTTTGGTATAAGCCATGCCATGGCCTACCTTCTGCCAACCACACTCTTCCATTCCCATGCCTGTGTTGATCAGACACTAAATTCTCGCCTCCACTCCACTTAACACTGCATTTATTGCTGGAACGTGTTCAGTGTGTGATAGAAAAAGACCTGACTTTTCACACCTCAGGGAGTTTCTGTGTGTAGGGCTTTTTTTATAGCTCACAGTATTGAAGATGGATCACAAGAATAGACCTAATCAGACACAGACAAATCAGAACGGGACCAATCCAAAAAGAAAACCAGTGCGGAACTGTTCCCATAATGAAAAGAGAATCGTCTTTGACGTCAAGAGGGATTCTTTTGAGACTGTCCTATAGCTCTTGTTGCCTTAATGTCTTAGTGTGAGTCAGGATGCGTGAACTAGACAGTGAGAGTGGCATTGAAGGTCTCTGGAAATGGGTCTGAGGCGTCAGGGTGTGCATGGTTGACTTGGTGCAGCAGTGTGGGGACAATCCTCCACGTCGTTAATGTTGTCCTTAGTGGCTGCTTCAGTTGTGTCACAGAATAGATTACTTAGGCTGAGGTTGAATAAGCTGTGTATATGTGTGTAGGGGGAGGTATCATCTTTAAAGTGACTGTCATGTGATGAGATTTTTTGTATCTATCCCTTATTGTCATATATATCTCAGAGAGAGACAAACAGACAGACAGACTGAAACAGACAGACAAAGAGACACAGATCAAAAGCAAGAGAGGGAGCAAGTGCCACAAGAGACAGAAATAGATGAATGATTGAATGAATGAACGAATGAATCAATGAATCAATGGATGAATGAATGAATGAGATTGGAAAACATCTTCTTGTACACCATGCTATGGCCTGACCTTCTGCCAACCAGATACTTCCATTCCCATGTCTGTGTTGATCAGACACTACATTCTCACCACCACTCCACTGTACACTGCATTCACTGCTGGAATGTGTTCAGAGTGTGATAGAAAGAACCCTGACTTTTCACACCTCAGGGAGGTTTTGCGTGTAAGAGGGTTTTTATGGTTCACGTATTGAAAACAGATCACAAGAAACCAAATCAGACACAGACAAGTCAAAATGGGACCAATCCAAAAAGAAAACCCGTGCGGAACTGGTCCCATATTGAAAAGAGAATTGTCTTTGACTTCAAGAGGGATTCTTTTGAGACTATCCTATAGCTCTTGTTGCCTTAATGTCTTGGTGTGAGTCAGGATGCGTGAACTAGACAGTGAGAGTGGCTTTGAAGGTCTCTGGAAATGGGTCTGAGGCGTCAGGGTGTGTATGGTTGACTTGGTGCAGTGGTGTGGGGACAATCTTCCACGACGTTAATGTTGTGGTTAGTGGCTGCTCCAGTTGTTGGCCTTGAAAAAGATTACTTAGGCTGAGGCTGTATAAGCTTTGTGTGTGTATGGGGGAGGGGGATTAATATCCTAAAAGCTACTGTCATTTGTTGAGATTTTTTTCTATCTCTACATATCATACATATCCATGGTTCATAGAAGGTACATAAACAAGAGAGAAAGACAGACAGACAGACAGACAGACAGACAGACAGAGATACACTGACAGTAACAAACACAACTCATGACACAGGGGAACTTCTATCATTTACTCATTGCAATGGATTTCCTATTCTCAACACTGCATTATTTCTCATGTAATTCTGGCACCGAAAATATGCAACAAAACAACAACAACAACACAAGAACCTCATGAATACAGTGAATTTTTGCAATCCTTAGATGTATGTGATTCTAGTTTTATGATGTGCTAATGTTGTGTCCTGTTTGTGTCAATGGGTGTCCATATAACAAAAAAATTCTGATAATGTCCTGCATGATGTTGATAGAGGGGGTAATATATACCCCTACATGTTCTTTTTATTATCTCTATTTTGCATTGCGCTTTTGTCCTTTCTCTCCTTCAACATGGAAAGATTCGGCTGTTGGTTTTATCTTATTTTGTATGTCATTTATGTGGTTCTTCCACAACCATTGACTGTCCTCAGTTGACCATTATGGTTGGCCAGTTGATTTTAGAGCATGTTTTAATCTGCTTATAGAAGCACAGTTTTAATCTGAGATTTAAATATTCATAAGGTGACTGCCCACCCCCCACCCCTTTCCCCCTAGTCTTTTTGGTCTGCAGAGCTATAAATAACTTCTTTTAGCTCTGAATAGATGATAGTGATTGTAAAGGTTTGTTTGAGAGTGCTTTCATTTCATGTTCTACGTCTCTGACTGTTTGTTTGTGTGCATGACTGTGTCTGTCTGTCTGTCTATCTCTCTGTCTCTCTCTCTTTGTCTCTATGTCTGTATGTATCTCTGTCTCTTTGTCCCTGGTTCTGTTTCTGTATGTCTGTCTGCACACACACACACACACACACACACACACACAACGCACACACAAACACACACACACGCACACACACACACAAACACACACACACGCACACACACACACAAACACACACACACACACACAAACACACACACACAAACACACTCCCCAAACATTGACCTGTGTTTGTTGTGTGGGCACAGCACTTGAAGCAGTGTTCAAGTTGCCTCCCTTCCCCCATGTTATGGCGTGGCGGCACCGGAAGTCAATTTATGTCACTCTTTCACACAAAGGAGGGAAAGTGTGTTGAGGTCAAAAAGTGAAAATCGGTGTGAAAACAGAGACTGCCCTTTCATGTGCTCCTCAAATCTGAGCCATTGTCAAGTGTGTTTGTCAGATGCTCTGGGGTTTTGTTTTGTTGCTTTTTTTGTTGTTTTTTTTGGGGGGTGTAGATTTTTTCTTTTACTTTCACGCCTAGGTTGTGAGATTTAGCAATTCTGTTGTTCTGAAAGTAATACCTTCATGCAAGGTTTATCTAAAATAACCTTGTGTATGTGAGTCAGTCAGAGAGACAGACAGACAGACAGACAGACCGACTGAGTCAGAGACAGAGAGAGAACTCCATACTCTGAAAATGGTTAAATGTACATCTGCCTTTGGCCACAATGCATTTTGAAGGACAAGAATGGAAAGAGGAAGAAAAGGAGAGGTAACTCCTCACAAGCTTTGATCAGATTTGGCAACACAAACATGTACACCCAAATATGCATATTTCATAAACACGAATAAAAAGCTGACTGAGACCACATATCCGAACAAAACACACTTCAAAAGTCTAATTCATTGACCCTGCTCCATAGAAAACTACACGAACCCAATATCATATCGAAACAAAATCAATAATTATTTAATATTTGACATTGTTATTATTTATTCCATACAAAAGACGGACATGAAGGACAGCATACGTCATAATAGTTGAAATATATATGGTACTAAAAAAAACTGTTGCATTTTCAGAACGTTTTCCATACCAGAAAATGGTTCCTACTGGTTATAATTATGCCAGTCTTAACTTAATAAATTCACCCAATCTTCTTGATGCAAACAATTGTTATTATATATTGTGCTTTCTCATAGATTAAGATGTTTGATGTCAAGAGAAGAGAAAATGGGTTGAGAATCAAAACATTGCAAGACAATATTTCAGACAATTTAGCTATCATTGCCTGCACAGTGTTTTCAGGAATATCCTCTGAATCTGATGTAGCTTGCAAACAGCTTGTAGTCCATGATTGTACATAACACATCCCCTCCCACCGCTACCACACACACACACACACACACACACACACACACATTGCACACTTGTAGGGTGGGGGGTGTCAAGTCAAGTCAAGTCAAGTCAAATTTATATTTCCAAATGGTACATTGAATAAGCAATGCATTGCTTTTTTTCATCAAGCCATCTATCTAACAACAAATTTCTTAATGATTATACTGAAATACTACATTATTGCAACCTTTACCAATAAATGTGTGTGTGTGTGTGTGTGTGTGTGTGTGTGTGTGTGTGTGTGTGTGTGTGTGTGTGTGTGTGTGTGTGTGTGGGGTGTGTGTGTGTGTGTGTGTGTGTACTAACATGCACTCAACTCTTTTTGGGTCATCTCATTCGAAAACAGCGTTCAGACCAACAGTTGAACTCTGGCTGGAACATGTAGAAAAAAAAATGTCTTGGACAAGAATCCACTTATGGCTATTACTTTTCACACGACGAATGATTGATCATTGTTAAACACTACTGTTTATTACTGTGACCCGATTGGGGATTCCCGAGACTCTTTCAGTGCACACTGCATCCCCACCTTTTGGGTTTTCTGTGCTAGAAATGTCTCCTTTTCTATCACTCTCTTTGTTTCTGTCGATTTTCTTACCTTTCTATCATGTCTCTTGCCTATCTTTTTGTTTGCCTTCCCAGTCCATTCTCCTGCCTTTTTATTTCAAGCCAATCTTTTAAATATTGTGGGTGGGTTTGTTGTTTTATGCCATTTTGTCTGTATTATCTTGTTCAGGTGACACGTAGTGACATTGCAAGCATCGTGATTGTAACAAAATGTCCATTCTATGGTGTTGTTGTTTGCCCACATAGCATTTTTCCTTTTTTTTACACTGTAGTGTTTATTATCTCTTTTTTGCACGTTTTATCAAAACCTGGGGGCTAGGAATGAAGCAAAGGTGACCGGTGTCCTTAACACAGCCTGGTTCTATTGGTGGTCATGGATAAAATAGAAGATATAAGGTACTTTGTCATTGAATAGTTTTTGTCGTATTGATGGTGTCATACTTTTTAATGGATTAGGCTGTGTCGATTTTGAACTTGAAGTAAATGCTATTAAGAGTTGCTGAAGTTGATATAAGATGATAGATAGCCCGTATATGGCCTTTGTGGTCAGCGGAATTAAAAACAACATGAAATGAAAGTCTTTCGGATGGGACTATAAACCGAGGCCCCGTGGTGTGCGAACGCACGCAGAACATCTTGCACACACGTTAAATCCTGTTCCACTTTTCGTAAGAATAGGCCATTGTGTGCCGGTGGGAACGGATGACAGAATTTACAAAACCGCATACATACGGGGACTGGATTTTTAAAAAGCACGTAATTGCTTATTCCATTATCCTCGATATAAAAGAATAAATAAATAAAATAAATAAAACTTAAGAGTGAACTCTGGTGCCAGAGGTGAAAACTACCACAAAGAGAATTGTATTCTTTCTGAATCACATCGAGGCATTGACCTTACACACACACACACGCACAAACTAGGCAATGACATTTTTTTTTAATCAGCGTCAAATCGATTCAGCGTTAATGAATGACCACAGTTTGATTCTTGTCGTCCATCACACACATTAGCCTGTGGCGACTACAGAAGTAATTAGATCGGTATTTTAGTAGGCTGGACAAGGAGAGTGATGGTTTGTGATTAATAAATAAAGGAGGGGTGTTGCCGCTCCGGGCGTTCCTCCTGTTTGGTGGTGCCACTCAGAGGACTTTCATTAGTGCTGTTTGCCATTCCCGGGGGGGGGGAGGGGGTGAGAGGGGGAGGTGGTAAGCGAGAGACAGACAGACAAACAGGCAGACACGGAGAGAGAGAGAGAGAGAGAGAGAGAGAGAGAGAGAGAGAGAGAGAGAGAGAGAGAAGGAAGACACGGAGAGAGAGACACACGCAGACAGACAGAGACAGACAGACAGAGACAGAGGAAGAGAGAAAGACAGACAGATAGAGACAGAGATAGACATACAGACTGACAGAGACAGAGGGAGAGAGAGAGATAGAGACAGACAGATAGACAGACAGACAGACAGACAGATTGACAGAGACATAGTGGGAGAGATACAGACAGACAGACAGAGACAGAGGGAGAGAGAAAGACATACAGATAGACACAGAGATAGACATACAGACTGACAGAGACAGAGGGAGAGAGAGAGAGATAGAGACAGACAGATAGACAGACAAACAGACAGATTGACAGAGACAGAGTTGGAGAGATACAGACAGACAGACAGAGACATAGGGAGAGAGAAAGACATACAGATAGAGACAGAGATAGACATACAGACTGACAGAGACAGAGGGAGACAGACAGAAAGAGATAGAGGGAGAGAGAGAGAGAGATAGAAACAGACAGATAGACAGACAGACAGAGACAGAAGGGGAGAGAGAGAGAGATTGACAGGCAAACAGACAGACAGAGACAGACAGACAGACAAACAGACAGAGACAGATAGAGACAGAGATAGACATACAGACTGACAGAGACAGAGGGAGACAGACAGAAAGAGATAGAGGGAGAGAGAGATAGAAACAGATAGACAGACAGACAGACAGAGACAGAGGGAGAGAGAGAGAGACAGACTGACAGACAGACAGACAGACAGAGACAGATACAGACAGACAGATAGACAGACACAGACAGACAAATAGACGATTACACTCACCTACTTGCACCAAAAACTATATAACAAAGCGCCAAAACTATACAAATGGGTGAAATCTTGAAAGTAAATCCAAAATAAGTGCCCCAAAGAGCGATTGCGCGCGCACGCGCACACACACACTCTCTCTCTCTCTCTTTCTCACACACACACACACACCACCACCACTACCACCACCACACCACCACAACACAACACAACACACTCACACAAACACACCACAACACAATACACACACCACCACCACCACAACACAACACACACACCACACGCACACACACACATGTGGAGGATGGGATAGCCTGGTGGTTAGAGTAATGTACATTGCGCTCGTGATCTTCTGCTGGGTTCGAATCTCGCTCAAGAGGATTTTTCCTCTGGAGTTAACATCAGTGCCGACTCCACCTAAAAGTCTTTCGGATGAGACTTTAAACCGAGATCCTGTGTACGAACGCACGCAGAACATCTTGCCCACATGTTAAAACCCGTTCCGCTTTTTGGAGGAGTAGGCCATTGTGTGCCATTGGGAACGGGTGAAAACATTTACAAAACTGCGTACACACCGGGACTGGATGTAAAAAAACAACGCACGAGCGCTTATTTTATTATTCTCGAAATAGATACAGAAATAAATAATACACACGCCACCCACCCATCCTCACAAACACACACACATACACACACACCGCGCATTCACCCACCTATCTTCACACACACACAAAGCACCCCAACACAACACAACACAATGCACACACAACACATCTCCCCCCTCCCCCCCACCTCCTTTTCCACCAACACAAATACACACACAACATCCCCCCCCCCCAACACACACACACACACACAAACCACTATCTCTCCCATACCTACACACACACAACACTCTTCCCCCACCTACACACACAACATCTCTTCCCCCCCCCACACACACACACACAAACACATCACCCCACACACACACACAAACACTATCACCCCCCTCCCACCCCACACACACACACACACACACACACACAAACACTATCTCTCCCCTACCTACACACACACAACATCTCTTCCCCCACCTACACACACACACCAATCTCTCCCCCCCCCCACACACACACAAACACTATCACCCCCCCCCACACACACCACAAACACTATCACCCCCCCCCACACACACACACACACACACACACAAAACACTATCTCTCCCCTACCTAACACACACACACCATCTCCCCCCTCCCACCAACCCACACACACACAAACACTATCTCTCCCCCACCTACACACACACAACATCTCTTCCCCCACCTACACACACACATCTCTTCCCCCACCTACACACACACACATCCTCTCCCCCCCTACACACACACATCTCTTCCCACACCTACACACAACACACACATCTCTTCCCCCACCTACACACACACATCTCTTCCCACACCTACACACACACACATTCTCTCCCCACCTAACACACCACAACATCTCTTCCCCCACCTACACACACACATCTCTTCCCCCACCTAAACACAAAACACATCTCTTCCCACACCTACACACACACACACACCTTCCCCACCTACACACACACAACATCTCTTCCCACACCTACACACACACACACTCCTTCCCCCACCTACACACACACATCTCTTTCCCACACCTACACACACACACACACATCTCTTCCCCACACACACACACAACAACATCTCTTCCCACACCTACACACACATCTCTTCCCCCACCTACACAACACAACATCTCTTCCCCCACCTACACACACAACATCTCTTCCCCCACCTACACACACAACATTTCTTCCCACACACACAACATCTCTTTCCCCCACACACACCACACACAACAACACTTTTTCTCCCACATACACACACAAAATCTCTTCCCCCCACATACACACACAACATATCTTCCCCCACCCACACACACAACCTCTCTTCCCCCACCTACACACACAACATCTCTCCCACACACACACACACACAACATCTCTCCCACACACACACACACACACACACACACAAACACTATCTCTCCCCCACCTACACACACACAACATCTCTTCCCCACCTACACACACAACATCTCTTCCCCCACCTACACACACAACATCCTCTCCCACACACACACACACACACAACATCTCACACACACACACACACACACACACACACAAACAAACACTATCTCTCCCCCACCTACACACACACAAATCTCCCCCCACACACAAACAACACACATATCCTTCCCCCCCTACACCACAAAACATCTTCCACCCTACACACACAACATCTCTCCCCCACCTACACACACATAACATCTCCCCACCTACACACCAACATCTCTTCCCCCACACACACACACCATCTCCCCCAAAACACACACACAAATACTCTCCCCCACCTACACCACACACAACATCTCTTCCCCCACCTCCACACAACACCTCTCCCCACCACACACACAAACATCTTCCCCACCACACACACACAACATCTCTTCCCCCACCTACACACACACAAACCCTCTCCCCCCCCCCCAAAACACACACACAAACACTATCTCTCCCCCCACCTACACACACACCAACATCCTTCCCCCACCTACACACACACACACACTCTCCCCCACCTACACACACACACACACACAACATATCTCTCCCCACCTAAAACACACACACACTCTTCCCCCACCTACACACACACACATCTCTCCCCCCACCTACACACACAACATATCTCTTCCCCCACCTACACACACAACATTTCTTCCCCCACCTACACACACACACAACATCTCTTCCCCCACCTACACACCACAACATCTCTTCCCCCACCTACACACAACAACACATTTTTTCCCACCACACACACACACACAACATCTTTCCCCCACCCACACACACACAACATCTCTTCCCACACCTACACACACAACATCTCTTCCCCACCTACACACACATAACATCTCTTCCCCCCCCCTACAAAACACAACATCTCTTCCCCCACCTACACACACACACATCTTCCCCCCACACACACACACAAATACATCCTCTCCCCCACCTACACACACACACACAACATCTCTTCCCCCACCTCCACACACAACCCTCTCCCCCCCATCCCACACACACACACAAACACATCTCTCCCACCTACACACACAACATCTCTTCCCCCACCTACACACACACACCATCTCTCCCCCCCACACACACACACAAACACTATCTCTCTCCCCCACCTCCACACACACACACAACATCTCTTCCCCCACCTACACACACACACCATCTCTTCCCCACCTACCACACACACACACAAAACATCTCTTTCCCCCACCTACACACACACAACACTCTTCCCCCACCTACACACACACACATCTATTCCCCCACCTAAAACACACAACACTCTTCCCCCACCACACACACAACATTCTTCACCACACACACAACATCTCTTCCCCCCACCTACACACACACACACATCTCTTCCCCCACCTACACACACACAACATTTCTCCCACCACACAACACACACACATCTTTCCCCCACCTACACACACAAACATCTCTTCCCCCCCCTACACACACAACATTCTTCCCCCCACACACAAAAACTCCTTCCCCACCTACACACACAACAACTCTTCCCCCCTACACACCCCAACATTTCTTCCCCACCACACACAAAACCCCAAAACTTTCCCCCACCTAAAAACACAAATTTTCCCCACCTACACAACAACATCTTCCCCCACCTACCACACAAAATCTCTTCCCCCAACCCACACAAACACCCCACCTTAC
>CM054134.1:116593059-116628059 GCA_028751875.1 Rapana venosa
TTGAGGGTTGTGTGGGTCTAGTGGGTGTGTGTGTGATGTGTGTGTATGTGTGTGTGCTTTTTAAAATTTATTTATTTTTTTCTTTATATCGAGGATAGTGGAAATAAGCACTTATTGTGCTTTTTTTTTTTACATCCAGTCCCCGTGTTTATGCCTTTTTTGTAAATTCTGTTCATACCTAGTTCCCACCGGCACACGATTGGCCCTACTCTTACGAAAAGGCGCGGGGAAGGAACAGGATTTACGTGTGTGCAACATGATGAGTGTGTGTGTGTTGGTGTGTGGGTGTAGATATGTCTTCCTTAATATTGAATTAGTAGTTACGGTTTATTTGTCGTCTTGTTGATTGATGTCACGGGCTGTTGTTATTATGGCTTTGTTTCTTGTTGTTGTTTGTGGTCGAGGTTCGAAGTAGTGTATGAACGAAATCTGATTCATCATGGACAATGATGATTGCTGGTTAATAATTGAGAACGAGGAGGAGGGCATGGGGAGGAAGATCAGAATGACATGTACTGATAAGATAAAAGTAAGTAGTTCTTGGTGGTGGTGGGTTGTTGGTTGCTACGTGGTGATGTGACGTTACTGGTTGGTGATGGATATGGATGTAACCTGTGATAGTTCAGTTGCGTTTATGCATCAGTTTTGTAGAGTCCATGTTTTCACTTGCCAAAATAGAAAAGAAGGAGAAAGAAAAGCACAATTAATTTTTTTTATAAAACCAGTAAATGAAAAAGAAAAGATGGCCAAGATATAGCAAATAAAAATCTTCCTGACATGTTAAATAAAATAAACCTAAGAAAATAAAGACAAGTTGCATTTATTTCCCGACCAAGTTTACTGATAATAAAGGAAAAAAAAAAATGCCATAATTAAAAAGCTAAAGAAGAGTGAAATTTTAAAAACACAAAAAAAGGAAGAATAAAACAAGGAAGATAAAGAAAAAAGACCATGAACATGGGGAAAACAACAACAAAGTAAACTGAAAAACAAACAAGGCATTGCTTCTCTTTGTCGGTGTTGTTTTGTCTTTTTTTTTTTTTTTTTTCACCCATTTTTTTAATATGGAAACATTCCTATTTTTATTTATTTTATTTTTTTATTCTATTCTTTTATATCGAGGAATAATGGAAAATATGAATAAGCACTTCTGTGTGCTTTTTTTTTTTTGTACTGTCCAGATCCCTGTGTGTTTGTGCGTTTTGTAATCATTTGTCATCCGTTCCCACCTGACACGAATGGCCCCTACTCTTACGAAAAGACGGAACAGGGTGTAACGTGTGCGTAGATGTTCTGCGCGTGCTGTTCACACACGGGGTGCCTCGGTTTATAGTACTCATTCCGAAGGGACATTGTGGGGTGGGAGATGTGGAGTCTGCACTGATGTTAACTCCGGGGGGATCAAATATCCCCCTTGAACGGGATTCGAACAAGGGTTGGTTGTCAGATTGCGAGCCGAAATGTCTAAAAACGTGGGCCTATCCACGTCTTCACCCTAGCATTGTATGTTCTGCGTATATCCCCCTTGCATTGTGATGTCTGTCTGTCAGTGTGGTTATTTATGATCATTATATGATATTCAAGTATTTTGAATTGAATTGAATTGATGTGGTCCTTCCAAAAGTGTTGTTAAGTTAAATAGTTCTCACCACCTGGAAAACACCTTGGCATTATATTTTTCAATAAAGTGTGAAAAAACATGGGCCAAATATTCGGTTTTTATTTTCTAACAACAACAAAAAGCGTTTGATTTAGCAGTTTTTTGTTTTTTTTTTTTTTTGTTTTTTTTAAAAAGATGGGTTTTTATTTTTTTTTAAAAAAAGACTGATCTTTTCAGAAACGTGGAAATATTATCCTCTTGGGGAGGGGTGTGGGTGGGGGGGGGAGGGGGGGGGGAAAGCCCAAGAGGTCATGCCACTAAACCCTCTAAAACAGTTATTCAAAGTTGCTTGCAAATCATGTTTTCAAGAGACGCTCGAAAAGAGAAGTTGACAAGGGTGTGTGCTGCGTATCGTTCAGAAGCAATCGCAGTGAGTCTTTCTGCCCCTGTGAGAACAATCCTAGGTATCTGTTGGGTTACTGAAGATAAGGGACAGGGACCGTGCATACAATCAGTTGTCCATGTCATGTATTTCTTGAGACACCAACAAAGATGTATGCTTTGCGCTCCTCTCTCTCTTCTCTCTCTCTCTCTCCTTCTCTCTCTCTTCTCTCCTCTCTCTCTCTCTCTCTCTCTCTCTCGGAACGGATAGCTGTGGTTCTAGAGTGATGTATTCGTGATCTACTGACCCGGGGTCGAATTCCCGTTCGTTTCAAGCGGATTTTTTTCCTCTGGAGTTAAGATCAGTGCCGACCTCCAACTCTACACAAATGTCCTTCGGATTGGACTATAAACCAAAGTCCTTAGTGTGCGAACAGCACGCAGAACATGTTTTTGCCCGCACACGTTATTTTAAAACCTGTTCCGCTTTTTGGAGAGGATATGCCCATTGTGGTGCCGGTAGTAGGGAACGGATGACCAAAATTCTTACAAAACTTCTTACACACGAGGATTGGATATGAAAATGGAAGACACACTGAATGCTTTATTCCATTTATCTTCGGTTAATAATAGAATAATGAAAATTTATTCTCTCTCTTTGGTTGTGTGTGTGTGGTGTGTGTGTGTGTGGTTGTGTGTGTGTTTGTGTGTGTGTATGTGGTGTTGTGTGGTGTACAAGATGAAGAAGTAGTAGAAGAAGATGAACGTAAGAAGTTTGAAGTAAGATGAAAGAAGTAAGATAGAAGAAGATGATTGATGATGAAGAAGGTGAGATTGAAAGAAGAAGAAGAAGAATGATGATGATGATGGATGAAGAAGAAGAGATGATGATTGAAGAAGAAGAAGAAGAAGGAAAGAGAATGATGATAAAAGTAAGAAAAAAAGAAAAAAGGAAAAGAAGAAAGAGGAACGAAGAAGAGAAGAAAAGAAGTGAAGAGAAGTGGAAGATGGAATGAAGAAGATGAAGAAGATGAAAGAAGAAGAGGTAAGCCTGGCTCTCTTGTGTTGTTAGCAAATTTTTCTTGGTACCATTTTGTGATCTAGTTTTCCGTCTTTAATGGTATATTGTTAATCTCCAAGTTAAGGAGGGTAGGGAGGGGGTTAAGGGATCGGGGGTTATAGCCTGTGGTTTTTAGAGCATTGATCGTGTGATCTGACGGCACCGGGTTTGAGCCTCCACTGTGGATTTTCCCCCTGGAGGGTTAAAACATCACCAAGACTTAAAGGTTATGGATTATCCCCCACAACAGACCAACCCACAAACCCAAAGGATCGGTGCAGGAATGGTTTAAGATGTTCGCCTGCCAAAAAGTAAATCGTAAGGTTCTGGGTTCGGATTCCAGCCTCGCCTTTCTTCCCGTTTGACAAAAACGAACGTGAATGTCAAATGTCCTTCTGATGAGACTATAAACCGATGGGGGCCCCCGCAGTGTGCGAACCTGTGCATGTTGCAGAAACATCTTGCGCACACGTTTAATAAATCCTTGTTCCGCTTTTCGAAAGAGTATAGGCCCATTGTGTGTGTCCAGTGGGAAAACAGAGACAAAATTTACAAACCACATTACACTCGCGGACTGGATGTAAAAGCAAATGAGTGCTTATTCCATTTCCTCGATATAAAAAACAAACAAAAAACCCTCTAATATCCGAAAAAGCCTATGTGGCTGAGACCTATATACATTAGTCAAGTTGTGCGAATGAACGCTGGCAGCTGCGCGGCTCGTTACAAACCCTGTTCCGCCTTTTTGAAAGAGTGGGCGATGACGTGCCGGTAGGAACGGAGACAAAACGATTATATTACAAAGATAGACTGCCATAGTTACACAGTGTTAATGTGTTAGATAACGTCAGGCCCGAAGTCGGAATTCTGGTACCTAAGTGACGGGGTTGGTGAGCTGGTTCGCGTCATGCGAAAATTAACCGTTGATAAACTTGAATGTTTAGCCGAAAAAACGAAAAAAAAAAATATTCATTTAGAAATTGAGAGAACTGTGGAAAAAAGAGGATTGATAATGATGGACCAGCCAGCAAGGGGACCGAGAGAGATAGGGAGGGGGGAGGAGACGAGAGTGAGGGTGGGGGGGGGGGGGTTGCGCGAGAGAGTGTGAGAGGAGAGGGAGAGGAGGAGGAGGAAGGAGAGTGACCACAACACACACACACACAGAGACAGGCAGGACAGGAGGACAGACACAGACTAATAGAGCAAAGAAGAGAGTACAGACAGATGACAGACAGAGGGACTAGAGACCAGAAAAAAACAGAAGGACAGAGGCCGACGGATCAGACAGAAGGACAGACAGACAAAACTAGGACCAGGGAAAAAAACTAATCACCCAGACATACAGGAAAACAAAAAAACCAGTTCACACTCTCTGACCCTGAAACCCCCCACCCCCTGAAACCCCCCCCCACCCCCCCCACCCCACCCCCCCCCCCCCCCCCCTCCCCCCACCCCACCCCCTCCCCTACAACTATCTGAATAATAGCGTGCGAGCCAAAAAAAAAAGACTGCTTCACCTAACATTTCGTCTAATATTTTCCTGTGGTATGCCCTCGCTCTGATCTCTTTTTCTGCCTCCATGAATGTTTAGACAAAGGACAAAGATATAGGTTCAAGTTGCTGCTGCTGCTGCTGCTGCGGCTGTTGCTGCTGCTGGCTGATATATGAATGCGCATCACATGGCTGTTTGGGAGAGAATTAGAAATAGTTGTATAGTATGTATGCATCGGATTTACTTGCCATTTTCATCATGTGAGCTGATGATTTTAATTTGTGTGTGCGTTGCGTGTATGTGTTGTGTGCTAGTGGCGTGCGTGACGCGTGCGTGCGGTGCGTACGTTGTGTGTGTGTTGTGTGTGTTGTGGTCGATTGTGTGTGTGAGCGGTGTGTTGGGTGGGTGTGTATTGTGTGTGTGTTGTGTTGTGTTGCTGGGTTAGTGATATTTCATGATAAGGATGTTGAATTTCAAAGCGGTTGGATCGGCGGAATTGTTTATTGT
This sequence comes from Rapana venosa, assembly GCA_028751875.1. Classification (NCBI taxonomy): domain Eukaryota; kingdom Metazoa; phylum Mollusca; class Gastropoda; order Neogastropoda; family Muricidae; genus Rapana; species Rapana venosa. The sequence goes on from CM054134.1 coordinate 116,598,100, forward strand.
CATAATTGATTTGGATGAGAGATGTATTAGTTAGATAATGAATCTCGAAGCTCTATGGTTTTTTTTTTTGCTGTTTCTCTGTCTTCTGTCCTTCTTGTCTAGGTTTTGTCTGTCTTTCTGTCTGTCTGTCTGTCTGTCTGTTGTGGTGTGTTCTTGTCTGTACTCTCTCCCACTCTTTTATATATTCATATATTTACATTATCTTATATATACACATACATACCCGAGAATGATATGAAATTGAAATATTCTCTCTATCGAAAGATTGAACAGCATCGTACACATCACATTCCACACCTTTCCACAGATCTATGGAAACCCATTACCAAAAATTCCGCAACATACCATGTTCTCCAAGAGCATGGAACAAGTTGTAAGGTGGGTGTATGCAGCATCTTATCTTTGGTAAATGGGCTACAAGTGCAAACTAATAGCAGCACTGGCCTATCTGTATCCAGGGTCAGGTTGGTTTCGCTTTCGGCCGTTTTAAACAGCTGCTGTTATAGTTTGAAATCATAGGAGGGGAGTGAGTGAATTTCCACACCGGTACAAGTGTCGGGGTCACACCTATAAATTCGGATCAAAACCTCTTAGGTGATATAACACACGGAAGGTGAGGAAAGTGTGTATAGCAGAGACAATATACATTGGTTATAAGGAAGGGAAAAATGTGTGTGTGTGTGTTGTGTGTGTGTGTGTGTGTGTGTGTCGTGTGTGTGTGTGTTTGTGTATGTGTTGTGAGTGTCAAAGGGTTTGTGTACAGCTTGTGTGTGTTTTATGTGTGTGTGTGTGGTGTTGGTTAGGTTGTGTGGTTTCAATTTGAAGTCTATTCAGGCTTATTGGGTATTTAGACTAAATAAAAACAAAAATGGGGGTGAGGGGAATCGAATAAAATCAACAGGCGGGAAAAATAGACAAGCCTTGCAAAATCAAAAACAGAAATAAATATCTTAACACAGTGACTCAGATGTTCTAGAAAGAAAACATAGCTACATCCAGGACCGCTTTTACAATAGTATTCATGATATGGGTTTACTCAATATTCACAGTAAAGCTTTTGTGTAACACCCATAACCACAATTATCAAGAGAAAATCATAAACAAAACTTTAGGCTCGTACCTCACCAAGTGGGAATAATTCGGGTCATGGATTTTAATAGATGTGAGTTGTATGAGCCATAAACCCCAATCTTGTCTGATCTCATATGACAGCTGCGCTTGGCTGTTAGGCGGTGGTGTGTGGTTAGATTTCGAAGGAAAAGCAAAAAAAATTGTGTTTGACACAACAGCCCTTACCTTAACCAGTCAAATCTAATCTACTAATTTAAACCTTCAATTAACTCACTAGCCACAAATTAAACGTCATCCAGTTTATGTAATTTCCCAATTTTCCCTCACGTCTGTCTTTTGGGAGGTGTGGTGATATGTGTGTGTTGTGTGACGAGTCGGGGCGGTGATTTGGGCCCTGAGGTGTGGGATTCGTGGTGACTTATGGCTGAGACAGTTTAGATTCTGGGGCGGGGGGGGGGGGGGTGTGGGGTTTGACGATTGAGGAGAGTGAGCCGCAGAGAGGGGAGTGAGGTGGAGAGAGACGGAGAGGGGGTGGGGAGGGAGAGACGGAGGAGAGAGAGTGAGAGGAGAGAGAAGGGAGAGAGAGGACGGGAGAGTGGATGAGAGAGTGGACGATTGAAGAGAGAGAGAGACAAAGGGAGAGCTAAAGCCATGGCCATGAAGACACTAGCACGCCAGATTGAGGTCTGAATGAAATACCCAGGACCGGGGAGAATAAAAAAGCAAGGCTCTCAGAATGAGCGCCGTTTTGGGTTTTGACAAGGTTCGGAACCGCTGCCAGGGGGGTTCTGTGCCAAGCAGCGAAGTGCTGGAGGTCTAATATAAGCCAGGCCAGGAATTTGATTGGTCACCAGTTCCAGGGTAGGGTAGTTCAGGATCGAACTCAGACTTCTGGTGTGTGTGTGTGTTGTTGTATGTGTGTTGTGTGTTAGGTGGTGTATGTGTGTGTGGTTCGTGTTTAGTGGAGCTCCGTGTGCCGTTTGTGGCCTTACGTTCTTTTATTATGAGGGGTCTACCCACTGGCACATACTAATCAACTTCTTTACAATGGGTGGGTTTTTGGAGGAGTCCTGGTGCAGGGGGGGGGGGCACAGGTTAGTGTGTCATTATTTAAGGGCTTTGCTTGCTTCGTTATGAGATAGAGGAGTGGGGGTATCATTAATTGATTGTTTGTCTATTCTTTCTGTTCTTTTTTTCTCTCTTGCGAATCTGTGCCCCTGTATGTCTTTCTGTCTGTCTGTCTCCCACTCTGTTCTTGTCTGTCTGTACTCTTGCTCCTCTCTCTCTCTACTATCTCTCTTGTTCTCCCTCTCTCTCTCTCTCTCTCTCTCTCGTCTCCCTCCAGTGTGCGTGGGGGTTGCATGCACGTTATGGGTTTAGTGTGAGTGTGTGTGTGTTTTTGTTTTGGTTGTTTGTTATTTTTAAAAATTCTTTTATGCGAGGATAATGAAAAAGCACTTATGTGCTTTTTTTTTACATCCAGGTTCCAGTGGTGTATGCGGTTTGTATAAATTCTGTCATCTGTTCGCCACCAGCACACAATGTGTGTGTGTGTGTGTGTGTAATGTGTGCGCGCGCGCGCGTGTGCGCTTGTATTTGTGGCGTCGTTGTATTGGCACTGATAATGCGTGTTTGGTTGTGGACTATGTGCATGTGCCTTGGCATGTGTGTGTATGTGTTGGGGTGTGTGTGTTGTGTGGGTGTGAGTGGAGAGTGTGTGAGAGAGTGAGACGAGATGTTGGGAGGGAGAGATATGCTGAGGAGCGAGTGTGAGGAGTGGAGGAGACTGGAGAGCGGGGAGAGAGAGAGAGCGAAGAGTGAGAGGAGGACGGTTGAGAGGGAGTAGAGGAGGAGAAGGAGAGACGAGGAGAGAGAGAGGAACAGACAGACAGAATAGAACAGAGATTCATAGCTATCAATATTCACAGTTGTAAAAGGCTTGAGCCCCTTAGGGAGGGGGAGGGGGGGGGGCGGGGGGCTAGGTTGAAAAAAAATAAAATAAGCTTTTTATGGCCTTATGAAATGTGCATGGCTAGAAAGAAGGTCTGCTGTCTAAGTCTGTCTGTCCTAGTCTGTCTGTGTCTTTTTGTTGATGTTCCTATCCTCAATTTTTCTGCACCGGTGGTGGTTAACTTAATACCGCCCCTCTCTCTTCTTCTCTCTCTCTCTCTCTCTCTCTCTCTCTCTCCTCTTCTCTCTCTCTCTCTTCCCCTCTCTCTCGCCCCCTCCCTCCGTATTTCTGTCTCTCTCTTTCTCTTTCCCTCCTCTTCCCGCCTCTCTTCCCCCTCCCTCCTGTCTTTCTGTTCTCTCTTTCCTCTTTCCCTCTCTTCCCCCTCTCTCCCTCCCTTCTTTCCCCTCTCTCTCCCTCTCCCTTCTGTCTGTCTGTCTGTCTCTGTCTCCTCTTCTATGTGCTTACTGCCCATTATAGCTTTTTTGATGCTTTAATTTTTATCTAAACTTTCAATCGTTCTGTACCAGAGAATCAGATGGGAACCAAATCCGTTATTTCTGTACTGCACTAATATTCGAGTCAGGTCAGAGGTCATCTGTCATCTGTCAGGTGGTCAGGTCAGGTCAGAGGACTCCCTCTGCTACTGGTAAACCATGGTAAACCCAGTACCACATGCCACTTGGTGTGGGAGGTAGACCAACCAATAAAATATCCGACCTGGATGAGGGATGGGCTCCAGCCACGTTGGTTTTGATTTGCCCAAGATTACCCAATGACAAAGACAGCCGAATCTCTACCGGATCGGTCGTTCGCCCGGGTTACCAAGGACCGCGCCCTTTGTTGCCTCATACAGGCAGATGTCGGAAGTTGCTACTGATGGGTAAAACGCAGCAAAGCACAAAATTCGTGCCAGAAGAAACAACACCATCTTTGGCACGTGGAACTGTAAACGGACCACTAAGAGCTGCAGGCAATGTGGAAAAGAACTGACAAATGAGATGTTCCAGATATCAATGGCAACATTCCTGGGCTCTGCGGAAGTCAGGTGAAGTGGAAAAAAAGATGGGCGAAATCATCGACCAGGAAGACCACTAATTATACTTATCAGTGGGGAAGGAGAATAACAGGAGATATAAACATTGGAACACGGCCGTGGGGGTTTTCACGTTCACAAAGGACATTCGTGAACACCCCGTCATGAGCTGTCGCCTGTTGTCCAGCAGACTTTTTACCCATCCGCCTGAGAAGCTAACCCCCTTTACATAACTATTGTACAGGCATACGCCCCTACATCAGATACACTAGAGGAAGCCCGTAGAAGAATTTTATGACCAGCATACAAGAGAGGTCTGAATCAAACACCCAGGACAGACATCCTCGTGTGTGCAAGAGCGACTGGAACGCCAAGGTAGGAGAGTTGCATGGGAAAAGACCCCTGGGGAGGGCGTTTGATGGGCACATTGTATATAAAACCAATCAAATGAAAGAAATGAAAGAGGCTTGAGGACTCCTGGAGTTTGCCGACAAGTAACAACCACCTCCAGCCTAGTGGATACACTTGGCCCACACAAGGAAATTCCAGAAAGAAGGAAAATGGGACATGGCTTCTAGCCCCAAATGGAGAAGCTACCACAAAACCAAAATAGATTACATCATGGGTGAAAGCGGTTTCAGTCTAGCGCCGTTAACATCGAACGACAGAAGAGTTTTCAATGGAGCAGACATTTCAGACATAGGGACTGGACGAGATCAATGATCTTGTGATTATGACTTTCCGATAAGTCTAAAGAAAAATCACACAAGCGGAACAACTCAGGCCCCCCGTTCAAATTGAACTCGAGACAGCTGAAGGAACCCAGAGGAGGTATTAGAAAATTTTCGAAGCATAGGATAGGTAGGAAAGTTTGAGCACTCACTGTGAATAGACTCAGACATAGATACACTGTAGAATAGTTTCGCAATACAGCGGTTTGGACTGAAACAGCAAACGGAGATTCTTGTGGCAAACGCCAGACCAGTCAAAATACCATGGGTCACACAAAATCCTACAAAATATGCGACAAGCGTAGAGAGCTTGAAGGAGAAGAAAAAATGAAACAATAGAAAGAGCAGCAGAAAATATAGGGCGTCAAACAAAAGAATCAGGGAAGTGTCCATTGTGACGGGACGGTGGCAAAAGAGAATTGGATCGGTAGGAACAGTGCCAAGACATTGAATGAGAACATCAAGAAGAAAAAACAATTAGCAAGAAGCTATCAGATGGTGAAAGGTGAAAGGACCTGACTAGCAGAAACATGAGAAAAGGTTTTTTTAACAATCCATCCAAGACAAAAATGGGAAGTGTCTCCAATGACGACCAGGATATTGATCCAGATGGACAGAATACTGCTCCGACCTGTTAGACCGATAGAACCGCAGGAGATCCAAGGAAGTTTTAATCTAACCCGGAAAGCAAAGACACAAGGACAGTCACCCTATCTCGAGATCGAAGTGGATACAGCATGTCAGGATCGTGAAAAAAGGGGAAGTCGGCAGGGGGCTGACAACATTCCAGCTGAGTTGGTCCAAGCTGGAGGGAAATCAATGTTCTTGGCGCCCTACTAAAGAATCTGCAACAAGATCTGGGCCAGACAGGAGGGAAAATGGCCAAGCCATCACATGACGCAGTCCTTCATCATCACCTCCCGCAAGAAAGGAAATTCTACGAACAATGCCATAATTACCGCACAATCAGCCTCATTATGTCGCACCCAAGCAAGGTCATGTCGCAGTGAATATTGAATTAGACTGAAAAAAAAAAAAGCCACACTGCAGAGGACCATACATTGCTGAGTGAGGGAACAAGCAGGGTTTTACTGAGCAGGGGCGCCAGCACAAAAGAACAGATATTCAACTCAGAATACTATGTGGAGCATGCGGTACCTTCCAACTCAACAAAGACTTTACCACGTATTTATAGATTTTAATTAAGAAGGCATTTGACAGGGGTTTGGCATGCAGCTTTGTGGTGGCAACGATGAATTTGTACTGCATCAATGCAAAAACCTGAATCAGAGTCATCAAAACACTCTGTACAGCCGAGGCCACCCAGTGTGCCAGTGTGTACTACACAACACATTGGAGAGATGGTTTCGAACAACAGTTGGAGTAAGGAAGGGGCTCTGTCTTCTCCTCACCCACTCTTTTTCAACATCTCCTTGAGAGAATCCATGGCTGATGCACTGGAACATCATGAAGGATCAGTCAGCATTGGTGGCAGAACGATCACAAACCTTCGCTTCGCGGATGACATTGATGGAACAGCAGGATCAGAAAAAAGAGCTTTGCCAGCATAAGAACATGTGGATAAGGCCTCCAAAACATACGGCATGGAAATCAGTGCAGAAGAAGACCAAACTGATGACTAATAACACCAACGGGCATTAGCATGATATAGGGTTAAATGACCAAGAAGATGAGGAGGAAACAGTTTTCAATGCTTTCAAGACCCTGGGAAGCCATTGTATCCGACCAGGGATACATAGCAAGAAGGTCAGTACACGAAGTAGTATGCAGGACTCTGCACCAGACAATACAGCTTTGTCAAAATAAACACCATCTGGAGAGACAAGAATATCTCACTTATCTATCAAGTTCAGACTATGCCGCTCCCTTGTATATTCCATATTTCTTGTATGCCTGTGAATCATGGACCCTGACTGCAAGTAGTATTTGGCGAGAAGAGTACTACAGCAAGTGTGAGAATGAGAGCTTTCGGAGACCTTGGATCTCCTAACCAAAGACCAAATAAGCAACGCGGAAAGCGTGCTTAACTGATATCCAGCAAAACCATTGTCCCTTATGAGAACCTTCTAAACGATCGTGAAAAAGCGTAATACTTAAGTGGTATGGGCATTGTACACATGAGATCCCATGGAATTACAAAGACAGTTTTGGAAGGCTCATGCCAAGCCATGGAGGAAGAAAGATGAGGCAGACTAAGGAAGAGATGGGAGGATGGATATATCATCTGTTGAATGGACTGGCCTAGATACTCAACAAAAACCCTGGAGAACTGAGAAAGGCAGAACAGACGACAGAGAGAGGAGGAAATGCGAGGGAACTGGTTGCTGAGGTCTTTGAGGGTTTGCCCCCACGGTCGTCAGACTACGGGACCAGATAGATAGATAGTACGAATATTAATTCACCTGTTACTCACGCATTATTTTCATGTAGGGAACAAACCCTCTCGAGTTATTTTACTATATATATCGAAAGTGAACGAGAGAGAGAGAGCGTAGAGGGAGAGAGAAGAGGGAGAGCTGAGAGAAGAGGAGACGTGTGAAGAAGGAGAGGAGCCGGTAGATAGACGGACCGGAGAAGAGGAGGTGTGAGGAGAAGGAGGAGTGAGAGAGAGACGGTCCCGGCTGAGAGATGCAAAGAGGGAGGAAAGAGAGAGTGGGCATATGAGGAAAGATAAAGAGCGATGGTGGAAAGAAAATTGAGGCCGAGGTGAACAGAGAGGAGAAATGATGAGGAACGTGAAAGACGAGGAAAGAGAAGAGGAGAGAGATCGAGAGATGACTACGGAGGAGGTCTGACGAATGGGAGAGAGATGAGAGAGAGAAAGAAGCAAAGAGAGGGATCGATGAGATCTGTTCCCTAGAGAGTACGCAGATTATATTCTAGCCGTCTTACAACTCCTCGAGTATTTGATTGCCCCTTATGCTGTAGAGGCCTTAGAGCAAGCGCTGGTATACATAGGTCTTCGTCCAGCGATGTTGATGTCTATCTAGACATGGATACTACAAGCATGACAATGCATTATTAATTGTAAAAGAAGTTATAATGAGGGGTATTTCAAGAGCGAACTGAGCGTAGAGAGGGGGTGAGAGTGAGAGAGAGATGAGGGAGGGAGACGAGGTGGGGGGGGGGGGAGAGGAGGGAGAGAGAGGAGAAGAGAATGAGTATGGGAGTGAGGATGAGATGAGGACGCGATCTGAGATGGAGGGGAGCGGAGATGTGAGAAGGTGAGACAGGAGAGAGGGAGAGGGAGATGAGAGCGAGAGGAGGGAGAGTTTGAGAGAGATGAGAGAGAGAGAGGACAGACAGACCAGGACAGACAGGACAGAGGACAGACCAGACAGACAGACAGAGGACCAGACAGAGACAGAGAGAGAGAGTCAGACATGAAACAGAGAGAGAGAGATGACCATAAATGACCTTTAAGGTCAGTAAAATGACCAGTCTCGCAGACACTAAAGGCTGGCTGAAACCTTTATACTTAATGGACCAGGGTTAGGTGTTAGTGGTAATAATAGGGGGTATATTTTATTATTGTTTGTAATTCGATTCATCATCCTTAACCTTACCTTAACCATTTTTCTTAATAGCCGCATTCCCCCAATTGGGCCCCTTCTGAAACATTTTTTTTTTATAGATAGTATCATGACACCCTGTCTCTGTGAACAAAAATATGAAATAATTGGAAAACAGAAATATCTATCTGTTGCTACAGAATATATTCCCTGAAACTTAATAGTTATCCTAGACATTTTGAAAACAGAATATCTATTCTCTTGTGTATGAAACAGAAAACCGATACCCTTGCAAACAGAAAGTATATTCCCTTGATAATAAACATCTATCCCTTGGAAAATAGAAAAACCTATCCCCTCTGTGAAGCAGAATATCTATCCTTGGAAACCGAAATTTATTATCCCTAGAAATGGACCTATATCACCTATGAAACAAGAAAGTATATCCCTTGAAACAAGAACACCTATTCATTGAAAACAGAATGTGTATCCCTTGAAACAGAATTTATATACCTCGAAAAGAATGCACTCCCATTGAAACAGAATGTCTATCCTTGGAAAAGAAAAATATTATTTCTCTCCCTGTAATACAGATTGTACTATCCCTTGATAACAGGTGAAATGTCTATCCCTTTGAAACACAATGTATTATCCTTTGAAATAGAATGTCTATCCCTTTGAAATAGGGAAAGTATATCCCTTGAAAATCAGAATGTCCTATCCCTTTGAAATAGAATGTCTATCCCTTGGTAAATAGAAAGGTATATCCTTGAAAACAGAATGTTATATCCCTGGATACAGATTGTTACATCGTGGAAATAGCACGTATATCTCTGGAACAAAAAGATCTTACCCTTGAAACAAAAACCTATCCCTAAATAGAATGCATATCCACATTGACACAGAATGTCTTTTCCCTGTGGAACAAAAAAACCTTATACTAAATAGAATGCATTCCGCCTTGAAACAGATTCCTCTATCCCTGAAACAGAAACAGAAAGATCTATCCCTTAAAACAGATTGTCATTATTGGATTCCCTTGAAAACACGAAATATATCCCTGTGTACACAGAAAAGTATTTATCCCTTGAAAGCACAAGTGTATATAACCTTGAAACAGAATGTCTTATACTTGAAAATAGAAAAGTATATCCCTTGATACAGAATGTTATCCCTTGAAATAGAATGTCTTTCCCTTGAAATAGCAAAGTATATCCCTTTGAAACAGAATGTATACCTTGTGTTGATACAAATGGTTATATCGCTGGAATATAGAAACGTATATCTCTTGGAAACTAAAAATATCTATCCCTTTGAAACTCATAAAAACCTATATCTCCTAAACGTAGAATAGCATAGTCCATTAGAAACAGTATGTCTGTTTCCCTTTGTGAAACAGATAAGGTAAGTATCCCTTTTGAAACAGAATTTTAAATCCATATGTTGTGAAACAGATGAAAGTGATTTATCCTTGAAACGATATATATATCCATTGAAACAACGATATATCCCTCTTGAAACAGAAAACTGTTATCCCTTGAAACAGAATATACATCTCTTGAAAATAGACTACACATCCCTGGAAACGGAATAATGTATATCCCAAATAAACAGATTTCCTTCTATCCTTGAATATAATGTATTCCTACTTGATACAGAATACGAATGCATTCCCTTGAATACAGAAAAGTCTATCTCTTTTTTTAAACAGGAAATTTATCCCTCTCAAAACAGAAAATTATCCTCTTTACACAGAAAACCTAGATCCTCTTGAAAAAGAAAATCTACCCTTTTGAAATAATGTAATATCTAATCACTTGATTAGACCAAATGTGATATATCTTAAAAAAAGATAAATAATTGTAATACTTACTTACTTTGATTTTGAAAAGACATTGTTGATGATTATCATTTAAAAAGCTAGCTTACCAACAAAATGTTGACTTACATCACAAGCAAGTTTTTATAGCTGCAAGTTCGTTTTGTTTGATCATGAACTATGGCTGTCATAGCATTTACAAAAGTGAACCTTTATGAAAAAAAGATTGAACTTTGTGAAAACCGATTTAGGAATAATAAACCAGCCATGCAGCAACAACAAAACAATTACAACAAACGATAGACAGGCTGACATACAGTAAAGTAAAAGAGGAGACGACGCGAAAGCAGTAAAATTAATGGATTTCGGGTTGTGTTTCGTTAATAAACTGCACACAGAGGACAAAGATTAAAAATGAGGAGTGTAGAAGAGTGCAGAGTGAGAGATAGGCGAGTCGAGCAAATGAAGCTCGACGCGCATCGAGAGATATAGAGAGATAGACTGAAATTCGTCGCTGGTGCTGATGAAGAACATGTTAGCAGACTCTCGACTCATGAGATACGTGGGACTCAGAGGAAACAGATAGCTGGTTAGTAGAAATGAGAGGAGGGGGTGTAACGGCTGGGTAGATTGTTCGTACTCCTATGGTGAAGAGAACTAACCCACTCCACTCCACGATCACTCGCTGCTTGTGTTGTCTCTCACTCACCCTCTCCTCTCGCGCCCCCCCCCTCCACCCGCCCTCCCGCCCCCTAGTTGTGTTGCGCGTTTTGTGCACTGGGGGGTTCGACTGTGGTGTTGGGGGTGAGTAGATGACAGTGTGAATGTACGCAAAAACTGCATTCACATGGGACGGATGTAAAAAAAAAGTACACGAGTGGTTCTATTCCTTATCCTCGACAATAAAAACATAAAATAAATAGATAAAAATGGAAAATATAAAAAACAAAAAACCACAACAACTCACACACAAATCACAAAAAACACACATAGTAGGTGAAGTAATTTGTTTGAACGTTTTTATGATTTTATAAATTTTTTTTAATTGGTTTAAAACATTTTTTTACTTCACTATGTGTGAGCGTGTTTGTGAACGTTGCGCGCACGCCGCCGCGTAGTTGTGTTGTGTATGAGTGTGGTGTGTATTTATGTGTCGATGTAATTTGTAATTTTCCAATGTATATTATTTTAATTGGTTTTTCTCTTGAGGGTTGTGTGGGTCTAGTGGGTGTGTGTGTGATGTGTGTGTATGTGTGTGTGCTTTTTAAAATTTATTTATTTTTTTCTTTATATCGAGGATAGTGGAAATAAGCACTTATTGTGCTTTTTTTTTTTACATCCAGTCCCCGTGTTTATGCCTTTTTTGTAAATTCTGTTCATACCTAGTTCCCACCGGCACACGATTGGCCCTACTCTTACGAAAAGGCGCGGGGAAGGAACAGGATTTACGTGTGTGCAACATGATGAGTGTGTGTGTGTTGGTGTGTGGGTGTAGATATGTCTTCCTTAATATTGAATTAGTAGTTACGGTTTATTTGTCGTCTTGTTGATTGATGTCACGGGCTGTTGTTATTATGGCTTTGTTTCTTGTTGTTGTTTGTGGTCGAGGTTCGAAGTAGTGTATGAACGAAATCTGATTCATCATGGACAATGATGATTGCTGGTTAATAATTGAGAACGAGGAGGAGGGCATGGGGAGGAAGATCAGAATGACATGTACTGATAAGATAAAAGTAAGTAGTTCTTGGTGGTGGTGGGTTGTTGGTTGCTACGTGGTGATGTGACGTTACTGGTTGGTGATGGATATGGATGTAACCTGTGATAGTTCAGTTGCGTTTATGCATCAGTTTTGTAGAGTCCATGTTTTCACTTGCCAAAATAGAAAAGAAGGAGAAAGAAAAGCACAATTAATTTTTTTTATAAAACCAGTAAATGAAAAAGAAAAGATGGCCAAGATATAGCAAATAAAAATCTTCCTGACATGTTAAATAAAATAAACCTAAGAAAATAAAGACAAGTTGCATTTATTTCCCGACCAAGTTTACTGATAATAAAGGAAAAAAAAAAATGCCATAATTAAAAAGCTAAAGAAGAGTGAAATTTTAAAAACACAAAAAAAGGAAGAATAAAACAAGGAAGATAAAGAAAAAAGACCATGAACATGGGGAAAACAACAACAAAGTAAACTGAAAAACAAACAAGGCATTGCTTCTCTTTGTCGGTGTTGTTTTGTCTTTTTTTTTTTTTTTTTTCACCCATTTTTTTAATATGGAAACATTCCTATTTTTATTTATTTTATTTTTTTATTCTATTCTTTTATATCGAGGAATAATGGAAAATATGAATAAGCACTTCTGTGTGCTTTTTTTTTTTTGTACTGTCCAGATCCCTGTGTGTTTGTGCGTTTTGTAATCATTTGTCATCCGTTCCCACCTGACACGAATGGCCCCTACTCTTACGAAAAGACGGAACAGGGTGTAACGTGTGCGTAGATGTTCTGCGCGTGCTGTTCACACACGGGGTGCCTCGGTTTATAGTACTCATTCCGAAGGGACATTGTGGGGTGGGAGATGTGGAGTCTGCACTGATGTTAACTCCGGGGGGATCAAATATCCCCCTTGAACGGGATTCGAACAAGGGTTGGTTGTCAGATTGCGAGCCGAAATGTCTAAAAACGTGGGCCTATCCACGTCTTCACCCTAGCATTGTATGTTCTGCGTATATCCCCCTTGCATTGTGATGTCTGTCTGTCAGTGTGGTTATTTATGATCATTATATGATATTCAAGTATTTTGAATTGAATTGAATTGATGTGGTCCTTCCAAAAGTGTTGTTAAGTTAAATAGTTCTCACCACCTGGAAAACACCTTGGCATTATATTTTTCAATAAAGTGTGAAAAAACATGGGCCAAATATTCGGTTTTTATTTTCTAACAACAACAAAAAGCGTTTGATTTAGCAGTTTTTTGTTTTTTTTTTTTTTTGTTTTTTTTAAAAAGATGGGTTTTTATTTTTTTTTAAAAAAAGACTGATCTTTTCAGAAACGTGGAAATATTATCCTCTTGGGGAGGGGTGTGGGTGGGGGGGGGAGGGGGGGGGGAAAGCCCAAGAGGTCATGCCACTAAACCCTCTAAAACAGTTATTCAAAGTTGCTTGCAAATCATGTTTTCAAGAGACGCTCGAAAAGAGAAGTTGACAAGGGTGTGTGCTGCGTATCGTTCAGAAGCAATCGCAGTGAGTCTTTCTGCCCCTGTGAGAACAATCCTAGGTATCTGTTGGGTTACTGAAGATAAGGGACAGGGACCGTGCATACAATCAGTTGTCCATGTCATGTATTTCTTGAGACACCAACAAAGATGTATGCTTTGCGCTCCTCTCTCTCTTCTCTCTCTCTCTCTCCTTCTCTCTCTCTTCTCTCCTCTCTCTCTCTCTCTCTCTCTCTCTCGGAACGGATAGCTGTGGTTCTAGAGTGATGTATTCGTGATCTACTGACCCGGGGTCGAATTCCCGTTCGTTTCAAGCGGATTTTTTTCCTCTGGAGTTAAGATCAGTGCCGACCTCCAACTCTACACAAATGTCCTTCGGATTGGACTATAAACCAAAGTCCTTAGTGTGCGAACAGCACGCAGAACATGTTTTTGCCCGCACACGTTATTTTAAAACCTGTTCCGCTTTTTGGAGAGGATATGCCCATTGTGGTGCCGGTAGTAGGGAACGGATGACCAAAATTCTTACAAAACTTCTTACACACGAGGATTGGATATGAAAATGGAAGACACACTGAATGCTTTATTCCATTTATCTTCGGTTAATAATAGAATAATGAAAATTTATTCTCTCTCTTTGGTTGTGTGTGTGTGGTGTGTGTGTGTGTGGTTGTGTGTGTGTTTGTGTGTGTGTATGTGGTGTTGTGTGGTGTACAAGATGAAGAAGTAGTAGAAGAAGATGAACGTAAGAAGTTTGAAGTAAGATGAAAGAAGTAAGATAGAAGAAGATGATTGATGATGAAGAAGGTGAGATTGAAAGAAGAAGAAGAAGAATGATGATGATGATGGATGAAGAAGAAGAGATGATGATTGAAGAAGAAGAAGAAGAAGGAAAGAGAATGATGATAAAAGTAAGAAAAAAAGAAAAAAGGAAAAGAAGAAAGAGGAACGAAGAAGAGAAGAAAAGAAGTGAAGAGAAGTGGAAGATGGAATGAAGAAGATGAAGAAGATGAAAGAAGAAGAGGTAAGCCTGGCTCTCTTGTGTTGTTAGCAAATTTTTCTTGGTACCATTTTGTGATCTAGTTTTCCGTCTTTAATGGTATATTGTTAATCTCCAAGTTAAGGAGGGTAGGGAGGGGGTTAAGGGATCGGGGGTTATAGCCTGTGGTTTTTAGAGCATTGATCGTGTGATCTGACGGCACCGGGTTTGAGCCTCCACTGTGGATTTTCCCCCTGGAGGGTTAAAACATCACCAAGACTTAAAGGTTATGGATTATCCCCCACAACAGACCAACCCACAAACCCAAAGGATCGGTGCAGGAATGGTTTAAGATGTTCGCCTGCCAAAAAGTAAATCGTAAGGTTCTGGGTTCGGATTCCAGCCTCGCCTTTCTTCCCGTTTGACAAAAACGAACGTGAATGTCAAATGTCCTTCTGATGAGACTATAAACCGATGGGGGCCCCCGCAGTGTGCGAACCTGTGCATGTTGCAGAAACATCTTGCGCACACGTTTAATAAATCCTTGTTCCGCTTTTCGAAAGAGTATAGGCCCATTGTGTGTGTCCAGTGGGAAAACAGAGACAAAATTTACAAACCACATTACACTCGCGGACTGGATGTAAAAGCAAATGAGTGCTTATTCCATTTCCTCGATATAAAAAACAAACAAAAAACCCTCTAATATCCGAAAAAGCCTATGTGGCTGAGACCTATATACATTAGTCAAGTTGTGCGAATGAACGCTGGCAGCTGCGCGGCTCGTTACAAACCCTGTTCCGCCTTTTTGAAAGAGTGGGCGATGACGTGCCGGTAGGAACGGAGACAAAACGATTATATTACAAAGATAGACTGCCATAGTTACACAGTGTTAATGTGTTAGATAACGTCAGGCCCGAAGTCGGAATTCTGGTACCTAAGTGACGGGGTTGGTGAGCTGGTTCGCGTCATGCGAAAATTAACCGTTGATAAACTTGAATGTTTAGCCGAAAAAACGAAAAAAAAAAATATTCATTTAGAAATTGAGAGAACTGTGGAAAAAAGAGGATTGATAATGATGGACCAGCCAGCAAGGGGACCGAGAGAGATAGGGAGGGGGGAGGAGACGAGAGTGAGGGTGGGGGGGGGGGGGTTGCGCGAGAGAGTGTGAGAGGAGAGGGAGAGGAGGAGGAGGAAGGAGAGTGACCACAACACACACACACACAGAGACAGGCAGGACAGGAGGACAGACACAGACTAATAGAGCAAAGAAGAGAGTACAGACAGATGACAGACAGAGGGACTAGAGACCAGAAAAAAACAGAAGGACAGAGGCCGACGGATCAGACAGAAGGACAGACAGACAAAACTAGGACCAGGGAAAAAAACTAATCACCCAGACATACAGGAAAACAAAAAAACCAGTTCACACTCTCTGACCCTGAAACCCCCCACCCCCTGAAACCCCCCCCCACCCCCCCCACCCCACCCCCCCCCCCCCCCCCCTCCCCCCACCCCACCCCCTCCCCTACAACTATCTGAATAATAGCGTGCGAGCCAAAAAAAAAAGACTGCTTCACCTAACATTTCGTCTAATATTTTCCTGTGGTATGCCCTCGCTCTGATCTCTTTTTCTGCCTCCATGAATGTTTAGACAAAGGACAAAGATATAGGTTCAAGTTGCTGCTGCTGCTGCTGCTGCGGCTGTTGCTGCTGCTGGCTGATATATGAATGCGCATCACATGGCTGTTTGGGAGAGAATTAGAAATAGTTGTATAGTATGTATGCATCGGATTTACTTGCCATTTTCATCATGTGAGCTGATGATTTTAATTTGTGTGTGCGTTGCGTGTATGTGTTGTGTGCTAGTGGCGTGCGTGACGCGTGCGTGCGGTGCGTACGTTGTGTGTGTGTTGTGTGTGTTGTGGTCGATTGTGTGTGTGAGCGGTGTGTTGGGTGGGTGTGTATTGTGTGTGTGTTGTGTTGTGTTGCTGGGTTAGTGATATTTCATGATAAGGATGTTGAATTTCAAAGCGGTTGGATCGGCGGAATTGTTTATTGTCATAATTGATTTGGATGAGAGATGTATTAGTTAGATAATGAATCTCGAAGCTCTATGGTTTTTTTTTTTGCTGTTTCTCTGTCTTCTGTCCTTCTTGTCTAGGTTTTGTCTGTCTTTCTGTCTGTCTGTCTGTCTGTCTGTTGTGGTGTGTTCTTGTCTGTACTCTCTCCCACTCTTTTATATATTCATATATTTACATTATCTTATATATACACATACATACCCGAGAATGATATGAAATTGAAATATTCTCTCTATCGAAAGATTGAACAGCATCGTACACATCACATTCCACACCTTTCCACAGATCTATGGAAACCCATTACCAAAAATTCCGCAACATACCATGTTCTCAAGAGCATGGGAACAAGTTGTAAGGTGGGTGTTATGCGCATATTATCTTTGGGTTATTGGGATACAAGTGCAAAAACTAATAGCAGCACTGGCTATCTGTATCCAGGGTCAGGTTGGTTTCGCTTTCGGCCGTTTTAAACAGCTGCTGTTATAGTTTGAAATCATAGGAGGGGAGTGAGTGAATTTCCACACCGGTACAAGTGTCGGGGTCACACCTATAAATTCGGATCAAAACCTCTTAGGTGATATAACACACGGAAGGTGAGGAAAGTGTGTATAGCAGAGACAATATACATTGGTTATAAGGAAGGGAAAAATGTGTGTGTGTGTGTTGTGTGTGTGTGTGTGTGTGTGTGTCGTGTGTGTGTGTGTTTGTGTATGTGTTGTGAGTGTCAAAGGGTTTGTGTACAGCTTGTGTGTGTTTTATGTGTGTGTGTGTGGTGTTGGTTAGGTTGTGTGGTTTCAATTTGAAGTCTATTCAGGCTTATTGGGTATTTAGACTAAATAAAAACAAAAATGGGGGTGAGGGGAATCGAATAAAATCAACAGGCGGGAAAAATAGACAAGCCTTGCAAAATCAAAAACAGAAATAAATATCTTAACACAGTGACTCAGATGTTCTAGAAAGAAAACATAGCTACATCCAGGACCGCTTTTACAATAGTATTCATGATATGGGTTTACTCAATATTCACAGTAAAGCTTTTGTGTAACACCCATAACCACAATTATCAAGAGAAAATCATAAACAAAACTTTAGGCTCGTACCTCACCAAGTGGGAATAATTCGGGTCATGGATTTTAATAGATGTGAGTTGTATGAGCCATAAACCCCAATCTTGTCTGATCTCATATGACAGCTGCGCTTGGCTGTTAGGCGGTGGTGTGTGGTTAGATTTCGAAGGAAAAGCAAAAAAAATTGTGTTTGACACAACAGCCCTTACCTTAACCAGTCAAATCTAATCTACTAATTTAAACCTTCAATTAACTCACTAGCCACAAATTAAACGTCATCCAGTTTATGTAATTTCCCAATTTTCCCTCACGTCTGTCTTTTGGGAGGTGTGGTGATATGTGTGTGTTGTGTGACGAGTCGGGGCGGTGATTTGGGCCCTGAGGTGTGGGATTCGTGGTGACTTATGGCTGAGACAGTTTAGATTCTGGGGCGGGGGGGGGGGGGGTGTGGGGTTTGACGATTGAGGAGAGTGAGCCGCAGAGAGGGGAGTGAGGTGGAGAGAGACGGAGAGGGGGTGGGGAGGGAGAGACGGAGGAGAGAGAGTGAGAGGAGAGAGAAGGGAGAGAGAGGACGGGAGAGTGGATGAGAGAGTGGACGATTGAAGAGAGAGAGAGACAAAGGGAGAGCTAAAGCCATGGCCATGAAGACACTAGCACGCCAGATTGAGGTCTGAATGAAATACCCAGGACCGGGGAGAATAAAAAAGCAAGGCTCTCAGAATGAGCGCCGTTTTGGGTTTTGACAAGGTTCGGAACCGCTGCCAGGGGGGTTCTGTGCCAAGCAGCGAAGTGCTGGAGGTCTAATATAAGCCAGGCCAGGAATTTGATTGGTCACCAGTTCCAGGGTAGGGTAGTTCAGGATCGAACTCAGACTTCTGGTGTGTGTGTGTGTTGTTGTATGTGTGTTGTGTGTTAGGTGGTGTATGTGTGTGTGGTTCGTGTTTAGTGGAGCTCCGTGTGCCGTTTGTGGCCTTACGTTCTTTTATTATGAGGGGTCTACCCACTGGCACATACTAATCAACTTCTTTACAATGGGTGGGTTTTTGGAGGAGTCCTGGTGCAGGGGGGGGGGGCACAGGTTAGTGTGTCATTATTTAAGGGCTTTGCTTGCTTCGTTATGAGATAGAGGAGTGGGGGTATCATTAATTGATTGTTTGTCTATTCTTTCTGTTCTTTTTTTCTCTCTTGCGAATCTGTGCCCCTGTATGTCTTTCTGTCTGTCTGTCTCCCACTCTGTTCTTGTCTGTCTGTACTCTTGCTCCTCTCTCTCTCTACTATCTCTCTTGTTCTCCCTCTCTCTCTCTCTCTCTCTCTCTCGTCTCCCTCCAGTGTGCGTGGGGGTTGCATGCACGTTATGGGTTTAGTGTGAGTGTGTGTGTGTTTTTGTTTTGGTTGTTTGTTATTTTTAAAAATTCTTTTATGCGAGGATAATGAAAAAGCACTTATGTGCTTTTTTTTTACATCCAGGTTCCAGTGGTGTATGCGGTTTGTATAAATTCTGTCATCTGTTCGCCACCAGCACACAATGTGTGTGTGTGTGTGTGTGTAATGTGTGCGCGCGCGCGCGTGTGCGCTTGTATTTGTGGCGTCGTTGTATTGGCACTGATAATGCGTGTTTGGTTGTGGACTATGTGCATGTGCCTTGGCATGTGTGTGTATGTGTTGGGGTGTGTGTGTTGTGTGGGTGTGAGTGGAGAGTGTGTGAGAGAGTGAGACGAGATGTTGGGAGGGAGAGATATGCTGAGGAGCGAGTGTGAGGAGTGGAGGAGACTGGAGAGCGGGGAGAGAGAGAGAGCGAAGAGTGAGAGGAGGACGGTTGAGAGGGAGTAGAGGAGGAGAAGGAGAGACGAGGAGAGAGAGAGGAACAGACAGACAGAATAGAACAGAGATTCATAGCTATCAATATTCACAGTTGTAAAAGGCTTGAGCCCCTTAGGGAGGGGGAGGGGGGGGGGCGGGGGGCTAGGTTGAAAAAAAATAAAATAAGCTTTTTATGGCCTTATGAAATGTGCATGGCTAGAAAGAAGGTCTGCTGTCTAAGTCTGTCTGTCCTAGTCTGTCTGTGTCTTTTTGTTGATGTTCCTATCCTCAATTTTTCTGCACCGGTGGTGGTTAACTTAATACCGCCCCTCTCTCTTCTTCTCTCTCTCTCTCTCTCTCTCTCTCTCTCTCCTCTTCTCTCTCTCTCTCTTCCCCTCTCTCTCGCCCCCTCCCTCCGTATTTCTGTCTCTCTCTTTCTCTTTCCCTCCTCTTCCCGCCTCTCTTCCCCCTCCCTCCTGTCTTTCTGTTCTCTCTTTCCTCTTTCCCTCTCTTCCCCCTCTCTCCCTCCCTTCTTTCCCCTCTCTCTCCCTCTCCCTTCTGTCTGTCTGTCTGTCTCTGTCTCCTCTTCTATGTGCTTACTGCCCATTATAGCTTTTTTGATGCTTTAATTTTTATCTAAACTTTCAATCGTTCTGTACCAGAGAATCAGATGGGAACCAAATCCGTTATTTCTGTACTGCACTAATATTCGAGTCAGGTCAGAGGTCATCTGTCATCTGTCAGGTGGTCAGGTCAGGTCAGAGGACTCCCTCTGCTACTGGTAAACCATGGTAAACCCAGTACCACATGCCACTTGGTGTGGGAGGTAGACCAACCAATAAAATATCCGACCTGGATGAGGGATGGGCTCCAGCCACGTTGGTTTTGATTTGCCCAAGATTACCCAATGACAAAGACAGCCGAATCTCTACCGGATCGGTCGTTCGCCCGGGTTACCAAGGACCGCGCCCTTTGTTGCCTCATACAGGCAGATGTCGGAAGTTGCTACTGATGGGTAAAACGCAGCAAAGCACAAAATTCGTGCCAGAAGAAACAACACCATCTTTGGCACGTGGAACTGTAAACGGACCACTAAGAGCTGCAGGCAATGTGGAAAAGAACTGACAAATGAGATGTTCCAGATATCAATGGCAACATTCCTGGGCTCTGCGGAAGTCAGGTGAAGTGGAAAAAAAGATGGGCGAAATCATCGACCAGGAAGACCACTAATTATACTTATCAGTGGGGAAGGAGAATAACAGGAGATATAAACATTGGAACACGGCCGTGGGGGTTTTCACGTTCACAAAGGACATTCGTGAACACCCCGTCATGAGCTGTCGCCTGTTGTCCAGCAGACTTTTTACCCATCCGCCTGAGAAGCTAACCCCCTTTACATAACTATTGTACAGGCATACGCCCCTACATCAGATACACTAGAGGAAGCCCGTAGAAGAATTTTATGACCAGCATACAAGAGAGGTCTGAATCAAACACCCAGGACAGACATCCTCGTGTGTGCAAGAGCGACTGGAACGCCAAGGTAGGAGAGTTGCATGGGAAAAGACCCCTGGGGAGGGCGTTTGATGGGCACATTGTATATAAAACCAATCAAATGAAAGAAATGAAAGAGGCTTGAGGACTCCTGGAGTTTGCCGACAAGTAACAACCACCTCCAGCCTAGTGGATACACTTGGCCCACACAAGGAAATTCCAGAAAGAAGGAAAATGGGACATGGCTTCTAGCCCCAAATGGAGAAGCTACCACAAAACCAAAATAGATTACATCATGGGTGAAAGCGGTTTCAGTCTAGCGCCGTTAACATCGAACGACAGAAGAGTTTTCAATGGAGCAGACATTTCAGACATAGGGACTGGACGAGATCAATGATCTTGTGATTATGACTTTCCGATAAGTCTAAAGAAAAATCACACAAGCGGAACAACTCAGGCCCCCCGTTCAAATTGAACTCGAGACAGCTGAAGGAACCCAGAGGAGGTATTAGAAAATTTTCGAAGCATAGGATAGGTAGGAAAGTTTGAGCACTCACTGTGAATAGACTCAGACATAGATACACTGTAGAATAGTTTCGCAATACAGCGGTTTGGACTGAAACAGCAAACGGAGATTCTTGTGGCAAACGCCAGACCAGTCAAAATACCATGGGTCACACAAAATCCTACAAAATATGCGACAAGCGTAGAGAGCTTGAAGGAGAAGAAAAAATGAAACAATAGAAAGAGCAGCAGAAAATATAGGGCGTCAAACAAAAGAATCAGGGAAGTGTCCATTGTGACGGGACGGTGGCAAAAGAGAATTGGATCGGTAGGAACAGTGCCAAGACATTGAATGAGAACATCAAGAAGAAAAAACAATTAGCAAGAAGCTATCAGATGGTGAAAGGTGAAAGGACCTGACTAGCAGAAACATGAGAAAAGGTTTTTTTAACAATCCATCCAAGACAAAAATGGGAAGTGTCTCCAATGACGACCAGGATATTGATCCAGATGGACAGAATACTGCTCCGACCTGTTAGACCGATAGAACCGCAGGAGATCCAAGGAAGTTTTAATCTAACCCGGAAAGCAAAGACACAAGGACAGTCACCCTATCTCGAGATCGAAGTGGATACAGCATGTCAGGATCGTGAAAAAAGGGGAAGTCGGCAGGGGGCTGACAACATTCCAGCTGAGTTGGTCCAAGCTGGAGGGAAATCAATGTTCTTGGCGCCCTACTAAAGAATCTGCAACAAGATCTGGGCCAGACAGGAGGGAAAATGGCCAAGCCATCACATGACGCAGTCCTTCATCATCACCTCCCGCAAGAAAGGAAATTCTACGAACAATGCCATAATTACCGCACAATCAGCCTCATTATGTCGCACCCAAGCAAGGTCATGTCGCAGTGAATATTGAATTAGACTGAAAAAAAAAAAAGCCACACTGCAGAGGACCATACATTGCTGAGTGAGGGAACAAGCAGGGTTTTACTGAGCAGGGGCGCCAGCACAAAAGAACAGATATTCAACTCAGAATACTATGTGGAGCATGCGGTACCTTCCAACTCAACAAAGACTTTACCACGTATTTATAGATTTTAATTAAGAAGGCATTTGACAGGGGTTTGGCATGCAGCTTTGTGGTGGCAACGATGAATTTGTACTGCATCAATGCAAAAACCTGAATCAGAGTCATCAAAACACTCTGTACAGCCGAGGCCACCCAGTGTGCCAGTGTGTACTACACAACACATTGGAGAGATGGTTTCGAACAACAGTTGGAGTAAGGAAGGGGCTCTGTCTTCTCCTCACCCACTCTTTTTCAACATCTCCTTGAGAGAATCCATGGCTGATGCACTGGAACATCATGAAGGATCAGTCAGCATTGGTGGCAGAACGATCACAAACCTTCGCTTCGCGGATGACATTGATGGAACAGCAGGATCAGAAAAAAGAGCTTTGCCAGCATAAGAACATGTGGATAAGGCCTCCAAAACATACGGCATGGAAATCAGTGCAGAAGAAGACCAAACTGATGACTAATAACACCAACGGGCATTAGCATGATATAGGGTTAAATGACCAAGAAGATGAGGAGGAAACAGTTTTCAATGCTTTCAAGACCCTGGGAAGCCATTGTATCCGACCAGGGATACATAGCAAGAAGGTCAGTACACGAAGTAGTATGCAGGACTCTGCACCAGACAATACAGCTTTGTCAAAATAAACACCATCTGGAGAGACAAGAATATCTCACTTATCTATCAAGTTCAGACTATGCCGCTCCCTTGTATATTCCATATTTCTTGTATGCCTGTGAATCATGGACCCTGACTGCAAGTAGTATTTGGCGAGAAGAGTACTACAGCAAGTGTGAGAATGAGAGCTTTCGGAGACCTTGGATCTCCTAACCAAAGACCAAATAAGCAACGCGGAAAGCGTGCTTAACTGATATCCAGCAAAACCATTGTCCCTTATGAGAACCTTCTAAACGATCGTGAAAAAGCGTAATACTTAAGTGGTATGGGCATTGTACACATGAGATCCCATGGAATTACAAAGACAGTTTTGGAAGGCTCATGCCAAGCCATGGAGGAAGAAAGATGAGGCAGACTAAGGAAGAGATGGGAGGATGGATATATCATCTGTTGAATGGACTGGCCTAGATACTCAACAAAAACCCTGGAGAACTGAGAAAGGCAGAACAGACGACAGAGAGAGGAGGAAATGCGAGGGAACTGGTTGCTGAGGTCTTTGAGGGTTTGCCCCCACGGTCGTCAGACTACGGGACCAGATAGATAGATAGTACGAATATTAATTCACCTGTTACTCACGCATTATTTTCATGTAGGGAACAAACCCTCTCGAGTTATTTTACTATATATATCGAAAGTGAACGAGAGAGAGAGAGCGTAGAGGGAGAGAGAAGAGGGAGAGCTGAGAGAAGAGGAGACGTGTGAAGAAGGAGAGGAGCCGGTAGATAGACGGACCGGAGAAGAGGAGGTGTGAGGAGAAGGAGGAGTGAGAGAGAGACGGTCCCGGCTGAGAGATGCAAAGAGGGAGGAAAGAGAGAGTGGGCATATGAGGAAAGATAAAGAGCGATGGTGGAAAGAAAATTGAGGCCGAGGTGAACAGAGAGGAGAAATGATGAGGAACGTGAAAGACGAGGAAAGAGAAGAGGAGAGAGATCGAGAGATGACTACGGAGGAGGTCTGACGAATGGGAGAGAGATGAGAGAGAGAAAGAAGCAAAGAGAGGGATCGATGAGATCTGTTCCCTAGAGAGTACGCAGATTATATTCTAGCCGTCTTACAACTCCTCGAGTATTTGATTGCCCCTTATGCTGTAGAGGCCTTAGAGCAAGCGCTGGTATACATAGGTCTTCGTCCAGCGATGTTGATGTCTATCTAGACATGGATACTACAAGCATGACAATGCATTATTAATTGTAAAAGAAGTTATAATGAGGGGTATTTCAAGAGCGAACTGAGCGTAGAGAGGGGGTGAGAGTGAGAGAGAGATGAGGGAGGGAGACGAGGTGGGGGGGGGGGGAGAGGAGGGAGAGAGAGGAGAAGAGAATGAGTATGGGAGTGAGGATGAGATGAGGACGCGATCTGAGATGGAGGGGAGCGGAGATGTGAGAAGGTGAGACAGGAGAGAGGGAGAGGGAGATGAGAGCGAGAGGAGGGAGAGTTTGAGAGAGATGAGAGAGAGAGAGGACAGACAGACCAGGACAGACAGGACAGAGGACAGACCAGACAGACAGACAGAGGACCAGACAGAGACAGAGAGAGAGAGTCAGACATGAAACAGAGAGAGAGAGATGACCATAAATGACCTTTAAGGTCAGTAAAATGACCAGTCTCGCAGACACTAAAGGCTGGCTGAAACCTTTATACTTAATGGACCAGGGTTAGGTGTTAGTGGTAATAATAGGGGGTATATTTTATTATTGTTTGTAATTCGATTCATCATCCTTAACCTTACCTTAACCATTTTTCTTAATAGCCGCATTCCCCCAATTGGGCCCCTTCTGAAACATTTTTTTTTTATAGATAGTATCATGACACCCTGTCTCTGTGAACAAAAATATGAAATAATTGGAAAACAGAAATATCTATCTGTTGCTACAGAATATATTCCCTGAAACTTAATAGTTATCCTAGACATTTTGAAAACAGAATATCTATTCTCTTGTGTATGAAACAGAAAACCGATACCCTTGCAAACAGAAAGTATATTCCCTTGATAATAAACATCTATCCCTTGGAAAATAGAAAAACCTATCCCCTCTGTGAAGCAGAATATCTATCCTTGGAAACCGAAATTTATTATCCCTAGAAATGGACCTATATCACCTATGAAACAAGAAAGTATATCCCTTGAAACAAGAACACCTATTCATTGAAAACAGAATGTGTATCCCTTGAAACAGAATTTATATACCTCGAAAAGAATGCACTCCCATTGAAACAGAATGTCTATCCTTGGAAAAGAAAAATATTATTTCTCTCCCTGTAATACAGATTGTACTATCCCTTGATAACAGGTGAAATGTCTATCCCTTTGAAACACAATGTATTATCCTTTGAAATAGAATGTCTATCCCTTTGAAATAGGGAAAGTATATCCCTTGAAAATCAGAATGTCCTAAAACCCCAAAAACTTCCCCCGAGCATCTTGCACACGTTAATCCTTCCGCTTTTCGAAGGAGTAGGCCATTGTGTGCCCGTGGGAACAGATGACAAAGTTGACAAAACCGCATACACACGGGGATTGGATGTAAGAAAAGCATAATTATGAG
Organism: Rapana venosa; assembly: GCA_028751875.1. Taxonomy (NCBI): domain Eukaryota; kingdom Metazoa; phylum Mollusca; class Gastropoda; order Neogastropoda; family Muricidae; genus Rapana; species Rapana venosa. The sequence continues at coordinate 116,623,674 of CM054134.1, forward strand.
TGCTTATTCCATTATCCTCGAAATAAAAGAGTAAATACATAAATAAAATAGCTAAAATAAACAGATGTTCGTGTGATGTGTCTGTACCACTATAGTTTGGGTCTTTTCATTGAAGTCAGGAATTCTTCAAATGATCCCATGACATTTTTAATTCTGGTTTTTACTTCCTGATCAGTGATGTGGTTTCTGTTTGAGATACCAAGAAGTTTACGAAAACACCTCATCTCCATTGCCTGTATCCTTTGTTCAATGTCTGCTGTTACGGTCCACGTTTCACATGCATACAAAAATACGGATATGACCAGGGAACGCATCAGGCTGATCTTGAAGCTGATGGCGATGTTCTTGTCGCTCCATAGGACTTTCAGTTTGGTCATTGCAGCTGCGGTCTGGGCTATCCTGGAGAGACCTTAATGTTTTGATCCTTCACACACATATTCCCCCCCCCCCCCCCCATACACACATCCCCCACGCCCCCCCCCCCCCCCCATACTCACACACACACAATCACCATCATTACCACACGTGGAGTTGTCCCTCCTCTCCACCCTCCCACCCTCCAAGGTATTGCCGCACCCTCCCCTCTCTCTCTCGCCAGCTGTAACGTGTGCACGTCGGAAGCGGCATATCCCGCACAGCACGTGTGCACCAAGCGTGACTGCTGGTAGCGTGACCCAGCTCTGGGGGCAGGGCGGAGCGTGACAGTGCTGTAAGCGTGAGGCCTCATGGAGAGGCAGCCCTCTGCTGACACTGTCTAGGATGACCAGCTGACCACTGTGGACAGACAGAAGATTATTAACAAGTGGATAGTTTTCGGCGGGTAGGGCAGGGCAGGGCGTCTGAGGGGACGGGATAGCTCAGTGGTCAGAGCACTCGCGTTCTCCCAGCAGCGTCGTCGGGCGTGGTTACCACTTGGATGGGTGACCGTTTGCGCGCCTTGGCTTCAGTCCAGTTCACCCAGCTGTAAATGGGTACCTGCCCCCTCTTTAGGGTTAGGGAAGGTAAAGCGGCGGCGAGGGAGAGGAGTTGAGCGCCGCCCTCAATATGCTGGCCCCTAGAGAAGTGAGGTCTCTGACGCCTCGCTCCCCTATGACCTTATAGGTTATGGTACATCATTTACCTTTACCTAGGGCGTCTGAGCTCGAATCATGATGTATTTGAATTGTGTTGTGTTTGTGTTGTGTTATGTTGTGGTGTGGTGTGTTGTCTTGTACTGTGCTGTGTAGAATGTGTTGTGTTATACGTTATCGTATTGTATTGTAATGTATCGTATTCCATTGTATTGTATTGTATTCATGTACTGTTGCATTTTAATCAAAGCACTTCATTAGTATTGCGTTCATCAATGCCCCCCACCCAAAAACATGTTCTATTCAGCTTCAATCTGAAACAGTTTTGACATTTTCTCAAACAACTTTTTCTAAATCTTTCCAAAAATCTAGGGCATAATTACACATACGAAATATATTGCTGCATCAAATCTTTTTTCTGGTTAAAAAAATGAACAATTTCTGCTACTTGCGATCCTAATTTCCTTCGAAAGGGAACCTGTCTCATGAATTCTGTGGTCAACAAATCCCATTTACAACTCCTTTTCCACTACCCAAAAGACTTAAGTGTGGATCTGTGTCTGTCTACACGGATGGCTCTGCTGAGGATGCAGTGAGAAATGGAGGGGCAGGGATCTACATCCAGTACCCCGAAGGCAGAGAAGGTAGTACTAGCCTTGCAACTGGCCTTTGCTCAACAAGCTAACTACCATAAAGCCGAGACAGTGGCCACAGAAAGAGCAGCAGACCACATCATGGCCAGCCCATATACCTCCCACAGAGAAGTCTTCTTAAATGGGTGGTGGCTCGAACCGGGGCCATCAGATCGCTAGCGCAACGCTCTAACCCCTCAGGTATCCGTCCAGTATGTTCGAATCGACAGAGCCAGTAGTGCGTATGAATCTCTGGTTGCCAGGCCTCCCTGAGGTCACAAACAGATGGAGCCCTGCACTGCTGCTGGGTCACTTGGGTGGTATTCAATGGTGTCATGAGAGACCCAATAATCATATGTATAATATAACGTTCAGGCCTTTTTCGATGACGCGCTGATTATTCGTTGTAGCCATGAAGACGTCAGCGTCATCCTTAAGTTGTTGCTTTTGTGTGTGAATGTTTTAACCTGTACACTCCTTCACGTTCCCTCCCCACTGCTGCAGATACCTTGTGCCTACGAATACCTAGATTCAACCAATCCACCGTTGGCCGCCGCTCTTTCTCTATTTCGGGTCCATCGACCTGGAATGAGCTCCGTCTCTTCTCTTCGCCAGAAGCCTAGTTATGACACTTAAATCCAGCCATTATTTATTTCAAACCTAAGATTTCCCCCTCCTGTTTCATATCAAAACTATACCACCTTTACCAACCCATGTCCTATCACCCTGCTAAAGTATATGTGTTTTGAAAAACATTTGACTATTGCAATTTTATTTCATAGATTTGGTCTGCAGCATATCATGTTAGTAATAATATTATCTGTTTGTTTAAACTATTGATTATTTGTCATTGGTTGCATGACTGTGTAAGATTGGTTTTAATGCATGCGCTTTGATTTGTCTTTCCAAGATATAGCGCTATATAATTCCGATTATTATTATTATTATTCTTATTCTTCTTCTTCTTCTTCTTCTTCTTCTTCTTATTATTGTTGTTGTTTGGTTATTTATTTTATTTTATACTTTTATATCGAGGATAATTACACGTAATTATTTAGCGCACGTAAAAAAACCCACGGCAACAAGAGAGTTGTCCCTGGCAAATTCTTAGAAAAAAGCCACTCTGATAGGGAAACAAATACAGCTGCAGAAAAAAAAAAAAAGGGTGAAAGGGTGGCGCAGCGCTAAGTGGCGACGCGTTCTCCCGCTCTCCCCGGGGAGAGCAGCCCGAATTTCACGGAGAGAAATCTGCCATGACTTAAAGTGGTATGAAATAAAATCTGAGCGCTTTGATTTGTTGCTTTACAAGATTCAGCGCTATATAAATTCCATACATTATTATTATTATTATAAAGGAATAAGCAATTATGTGCTTTTTTTTACATCCAGTCTCCATGTGTATGCGGTTTTGTAAATTCTGTCATCTGTTCCCACTGGTACACAATAGCCTAACTCTTACGAAAAGTGGAACCGGATTTAACGTGTGTGCAAGATGTTTTGTGTGCGTTTGCCTCGGTTTATAGTCTTATCGGAAGGACTTTTGGAGAGAGTGGAGTCCGCACTGATGTTAACCCCAGGGGAAAATATCCCCTTCAACGGGAATCGAACCCGGGTCATCAGATTGCGAGCACAATGTTCTAACCACTATGCTATCTCGTCCCCTTAAGTTTTGGGAGTAGGTAAACATGCATACTGCGCAGAGCCGAGGACCGAGATGGATGGAGGAGGCTTACCACGGCATCGTCTTTCGTGTCTCCTCCACGACCGCCAAGGTCATGGGACTGATGATGATGATGAAACATGCATAAGGATACAAACAGACAAATAGCAACACAGACGGACAGACAGACACACAGACGGACAGATGGACACGGAATGGAGACTGGCAACCTGCTCTTCACCCTTATCCTTTGGATCAGCTGTCCAGTGACCCGAACGACCTTTAATCTGACAGACAGGTGGTCAAGAGGGACAGTGGAACTAATGGCAATGATCTCTTGCCATGGAAATGACCTTAATGGACCATGCCAGATACAGCCGCAGTGTCTACATAATAATTATGCTCTTACATTCTACAACTGGCGCAGGCTTGATGTTATTACCCTTAGACTTCCTAGCAGTCAGTCCCAAAACTCCTTCGGACAAGACTACAAACCGAGGTCCCGTGTGCGAACGCACGTAGAACATCTTGCACACACGTTAAAACCCGTTCCGCTTTTCGGAAGTGTAGGCCATTGTGTGCTGATGGGAATGGATGACAAAATTTACAAACTGTATACACACGGGGACTAGATGTAAAACAAAAACACATGAGTGGTTATTCGATTATCCTCGAAATAAAAGACAACATTTGAAAAAAAAGAAGCTTAGAATGATTTGTTATTCATTTTCTTACATTTTCAATTTTTTTTATTCCTCGGCTAGATCTTATTGACCATTTGCGTATGCGACCATTTTTACCCACCGTTAAGGTAGCCATATTTCGACTTCGAGGATGATTTATTATGTCTCTTCCTTCAACAGCCGAAATCCCATTACCCTGCCAAAGTGTTGTGTGTGTGTGTGTGTGTGTGTGTTGTGTGTGTGTGTGTTGTGTGTGTGGTGCGTGTGTGTGTGTGTATACGAGTGTGCGTGTGTGTGTGTGTGTGTGTGCATTTGAATTTGTTCAATCTAAACTTGTTTAA
>CM054134.1:116633059-116635064 GCA_028751875.1 Rapana venosa
ATTCCAGAAGGTGGTGTGCTATCTATCTATATTGACAGGCCCTAGGCATTCTAACAGGAGAGCATAGTTGTCTTACATATACCAACTCCTACCCTCACAAACATAATAAACCACCCTATGCATTTTTCTTATCCACTCCTGTTGTTGATATTGTTGAGACAACTTTTATTAGACTCCTATGAGTCAGGGTCAATTCAGAAACAATGTTTTAAACTATCACCTTCTGTTGTTGTCCACCATTGTGCAACTAAATATTATTTTCCACCACTTTTTCTTTGGTTCAGATGTATTAAAATAAAATTCTTACTACTACTACTACTACTACTACTACTACTACTACTACTACTACTACTAAATGGAATTTATATAGCTCTGTGTCTTGCACAGACAAATCAAAGCACTTAAAATCCCACCAGGGTTGTATCATTTAGGGACTGTACCACTTACCAGCCACCACTATTTCCTACCACTTTGGTTGGTGGTTTGGTTATTTTAGAGTTCCAGTGGAGCTATCAGATTTAGGAACTGTACTATCAGCAAACCACCACTGCACCTCTATCATCCACCACAGTCTGTTCCAGTCTTGATATTATTACTCTCTTATTGACCAACAAAGTTGCCTTCAGTTTTTCCTCCCATTTCTAGTGCTGCACCCCCCCCCCCTCCTCTCTCTCTCTGTCTTTCTCTCTGCCTTTCATATGAGGCTGTGGCCTTATATGAGTAAACTATCTGAAGTCTGAAGTCTCTCTCTCTCTCTCTCTCTCTCTCAAATCTTAATCACAAGAGATGTGTCCTTTTCTTCTCTGTTCATTTTCAGAGCCAATAGCCCACACTGTGGCCTCTCAGGTGGGCTTTGAAGACAGAGGGAAGTGAGAGAGAGACTCATACCCCCCCCCCTCCCCTCTTTCCCCACCCCTTTACTACACAACCCATACACAGCGGCCTTTTTGGAGGTGGGTTGCTTTGTTGCCCTCTCTTTCCCTTGGACCTCTTCACAGCCACAGCAATTTGTCTCCCTACTGGTTATCTCCTCCTTCCTTGTGAAAACCCTGGTGATGAAAGGTTGAAGGTGGTGGGTGGGATGGGGGTGGTGGGGAGGAGTGGGAAGGGGGGTAGTGGGTGTGGGCTGAGTGTGGTGGTGATGTGAAAGTTTCTTTTGGGGAGAAGAAAGTATGTTGAAAAAGATGAGGTGTGTGTGTGTGTGTGTGTATTTTTCAATTTTATATTCTTCAAGTTCTACTGGTGGTGGTGGCGGTGGTGGTTTGTGTGTGTGTGTGTGTGTGTGTGTGTGTGTGTGTGTGTGTGTGTGTGTGTGTAGTCTTCAATTTTACATTCTTCCCCCATAAAGTGATACTGATGGGGTAGTGGTGGTGGTAGTGGTGGTGGTGGTGGTGGTGGTGGTGGTGTGTGTGTGTGTGTGTGTGTGTGTGTAGTCTTCAATTTTACATTCTTCCTCATAAAGTGCTACTGGTGGTGGTGGTGGTGTGTGTGTGTTTGTGTGTGTATATGTGTAATCTTCAATTTTACATTCTTCCATATAAAGTGCTACTGGTGGTGGTGGTGGTGGTGAAGAGTGTGTATGTGTGTGTATGTGTATGTGTGTGTATGTGTATGTGTGTGTGTGTAGTCTTCAATTTTACATTCTTCCGCATAAAGTGATACTGGTGGTGGTGGTGGTGGTGGTGAAATGTGTGTATGTGTGTGTATGTGTGTGTGTATGTGTGTGTGTGTGTGTGTGTGTGTGTGTGTGTGTGTGTGTGTAGTCTTCAATTTTACATTCTTTCACATTAAGTGCTACTGGTGGGGTGGTGGTGGTGGTGTGTGTTGTTGTTGTTGCTGCTTCAATTTTAGGTCTCTTCACTCAAAGTGAAATTAGTCAAAGAAATGTGTGTATATTTTTTGTGTATTTTTGTATTTTATTGTTTTATATCGAGGATAATGGAATAAGCACTTACGTGGGTTTTTTACATCAAGTCCCCGTGTGTATGCGGTTTTGTAAATTTTG
>CM054134.1:116635564-116658009 GCA_028751875.1 Rapana venosa
TCAGCGGTCATCATAAAAGGCCTGTACGTTATATTGTGCGTATGATTATTGGGTCTCTCATGACACCATTGAACACCACCCAAGTGACCCAGCAGCAGTGCAGGGCTCCATCTGTTTGTGACCTCATAGAGGCCTAGCAACAATAGTTTTATACCCACTACTTGCTCTGTCGAAGCGAACACACTGGACGGATACCTGGTTGGTTAGAGCGTTGCGCTAACGATCTGACGGCCCGGGTTCGAGCCACCACCCATTTAAGAAGACTTCTCTGTGGGAGGTATATGGGCTGGCCATGATTTGGGCTGCTGCTCTTTCTGTGGCCACTGTCTCGGCTTTATGTAGTTAGTTTGTTGAGCAAAGGCCAGTTGCAAGGTTAGTCCTATCTTCTCTGCCTTCGGGGTACTGGATGTTGATCCCTGCCCCTCCATTTCTCACTGCATCCTCAGCAGAGCCATCCGTGTAGACAGACACAGATCCACACTTAAGTCTTTTGGGTAGTGGGAAAGGAGCTGTAAATGGGATTTGTTGACCACAGAATGCATGAGACAGGTTCCCTTTCGAAGGAAATTGGGATCGCAAGTAGCAGAAACTGTTCTTTTTTTTACCAGAAAAAAAAAAATTTGATGCAGCAATATATTTCGTATGTGTAATTATGCCCTAGATTTTTGGAAAGATTTAGAAAAAGTTGTTTGAGAAAATGTCAAAACTGTTTCAGAGTGAAGCTGAATAGAACATGATTTTTGCCGGGGGGGGGGGGGGGGTGGGGGTGGGATCATGAACGCTATAACTAATGAAATGCATTGATTAAAATGCAACAATACACAAATACAATACAATACAATGGAATACGATACATTACAATACAATACGATAACGTATAACACAACACATTCTACACAGTACAGTACAAGACAACACACCACACCACAACACACACACAACACAATTCAAATACATCGCGATTCGAACTCAGACGCCCTAGGTAAAGGTAAATGATGTCCCATAACCTATAAGGCCATAGGGGAGCGAGGCGTCAGAGACCTCACTTCTCAAGGGGCCAGCATATTGAGGGCGGCGCTCAACTCCTCTCCCTCGCTGCTTTACCTTCCCTGACCCTAAAAGAGAGCAAGTACCCACTTACAGCTGGGTGAACTGGGGGAACTGTACTGAAGCCCAACACACGCAAACGGTCACCCATCCAACTGGTAACCACGCCCGACGACGCTGCTGGGAGAACGCGAGTGCTCCGACCACTGAGCTATCCTCTCCCCTCAGACGCCCTGCCCTGCCCTACCCGCCGAAAACTATCCACTTGTTAATAATCTTCTGTCTGTCCACAGTGGTCAGCTGGTCATCCTAGCCTGAGTCAGCAGAGAGCTGCCTCTCCATGAGGCCTCACGCTTGCTTACCGCACTGTCACGCTCCGCCCTGCCCCCAGAGCTGGGTCACGCTACCAGCAGTCACGCTTGGTGCACACGTGCTGTGCGGGATATGCCGCTTCCGACATGCACACGTTACAGCTGGCGGGAGAGGAGAGGGGAGGGTGCAGCAACACCTTGGAAGGTGGGAGGGTGGAGAGGAGGGACAACGCCACGTGTGGTAATGATGGTGATTGTGTGTGTGAGTATGGGAGGGGGGGGGGGGGGGGCGTGGGGGGATGTGTGTATAGGGGGGGGGGGGGGAATATGTGTGTGAAGGATCAAAACATTAAGGTCTCTCCAGGATAGCCCAGACCGCAGCTGCAATGACCAAACTGAAAGTCCTATGGAGCGACAAGAACATCGCCATCAGCTTCAAGATCAGCCTGATGCGTTCCCTGGTCATATCCGTATTTTGTATGCATGTGAAACGTGGACCGCAACAGCAGACATTGAACAAAGGATACAGGCAATGGAGATGAGGTGCTCTCGCAAACTTCTTGGTATCTCAAACAGAAACCGCATCACTAATCAGGAAGTGAAAACCACAATTAAAAATGCCATGGGATCATTTGAAGAATTCCTGACTTCAATGAAAAGACCCAAACTATAGTGGTACAGGCACATCACACGAACATCTGTTTATTTTATGTATTCTATTTATTTATTTACTCTTTTATTTCGAGGATAATGGAATAAGCACTCATAATTATGCTTTTCTTACATCCAATCCCCGTGTGTATGCGGTTTTGTCAACTTTGTCATCTGTTCCCACGGGCACACAATGGCCTATTCCTTCGAAAAGCGGAACAGGATTTAACGTGTGCGCAAGATGCTCTGCGTGCAGTTAAATAGTCTCATCCGAAGGATTTTATTTTAGAGGGGGTGGGGGGAGGGGTAGTAGAGTCTGCACTTATGTTAACTCCAGGGGGAAAATCCTCTTGAACGGGATTCGAACCCAGGTCGTCAGATTGCGAGCGCAAAATTCTAACCACTAGGCTATAATGTCCCTTTTTTCTACAAGATAATCGACCTGCTGGCATTATAATCAGCACTACTTTAAATTCTAAAAAAGCTTTTTACAATTGCAAAATCGAAAATGTAAGACATTCAACAGTTCTGACAAAACACACTGGTGTACTTGCCACGATCTGTAAGTGACGTCAAACAGCTGTGCGTGTGTGTGTGTGTGTGTGTGTGTGTGTGTGTGTGTGTGTGTGTGTGTGTGTGTGTGTGTGTGTGTGTACGAGTGTCAAAGTCAAAGTCAAATTTATTATTTCTAGATGGTAAGCCTACATTGATCAAGCAAAACATTTGCTTTTTTTCGTCAAGCCATCTATCTAAGAAAAAAACACACAAAAATATCAAACCTTATAGAAAAGGAAATTATAATGATAAAGATGACGATGGTGATTGCGACGATGATGGCGATGACAATATCAATCAATAATGACAATGACTACTGCCAGAAACAGTAGTGTGTGTGTGTTTATTTATTCTTTTATTTCGAGGATAATGGAATATGCACTCATGTGCTTTTTTTTTAATCCAGTCCCTGAGTGTATGCGGTTTTGTAAATTTTGTCATCCGTTCCCACCGGCACACAAAGGCCTACTCTTACGAAAAGCGGAACAGGATTTAACGTGTGCGCAAAATGTTCTGCGTGCGTTCGCACACGGGGCCTTGGTTTACAGTCTCATCCGAAGGACTTTTGGGGAGAGTGGAGTGGGCACTGATATTAACTCCAGAGGAAATAATCCTCTTGAACGAGAATCGAACCTGGGGCAGCGCCCGCGCGCGCGCGCGCGCGCGCGCGCGCGCGCGTGTGTGTGTGTGTGTGTGTTTGCGTGTGTGCATGTGCGTGTGCGTGTATGTATGTGTGTGTTAAAAGTAAGCACAGCTTTACGTGCGTTAAATGTGAGCAAAGAACACACTATGGTGGATCAGGGATTTAGAGGTAATTCGCCTGCTTAGAAAGCGAAAAATCCCAGTCGGAAATGTGCCGTGGTTTGATTCCCGTTTGGGCCCAAAATTTTCCCCCCATCCATTAGACCATGATTGGTGATCTGCGGGCTAGCCTTTCGTATGAGGCAATAAACTGAGGTCCTGCGTTTACACAAAATTATTTATCGCATATAAAAGAACCTACGGCAACAAGAGTGTTGTCCCTGGCAATATTCTGTAGAAAAAGGCGACTCTGATAGGGAAACAAATACAGTTGAAGACAGGGAAAAAAATGGGTGGCGCTACTCTTGTGGCGACGCGTTCTCCCCGGGAAGAGCAGCCCAAATTTCACGCAGAGAAATGTGCCGCGACTTAATGTGGTATAAATGAAATAGATATAAACCAAGTACTATACGTGCAGTCAGAGAAAGAGAACAGATTTGTTAACTGTTTCTCCTCTGTTTATTATCATTCAAGTCAAATCTGCCGTTTTGTTTAGTTTTGTTCATTTTACCTTTTTATTGGAGACGGGATAGCTCAGTGGTCGGAGCACTCGCTTCCCCCAGCCAAGTTTAGCAGTATCGAGCGTGGTTACCACTTGGATGGTTGACCGTTTGCGCGACTTGGCTTCAGTACAGTCCCCCAGTTCACCCAGCTGTAAATAGGTACCTGCCTCTTTAGGGTCAGAGAAGGTAAAGCAGAGAAAGAGAGAGAGAGTGAGAGAGAGAGAGAGAGAGGAGATGGGCGCAGCCCTCAATATGCTGGCCCCTGGAGAAGTGAGGTCTCCTACGACCTTATAGGTTATGGGACACCTTTTTTTTACCTTTTTTTTTATTCTAACCCTCTACTTTCGTTTTCTTTTCTTGACACTTGAATAACCAACTTAAAATGGTTTTAAAAAATCAGTTTGTCTGGTGTATTCATGGCGGTATTTTTGTACATATTTTCATTCGCCTTTGAACAACAGTCCAGGTTGATAACTATGTAATACGGTGTGTTACAGATTCATTTATTTATTTATTCTTTTATATCGAGGATAATGGAATAAGCACTCATACCTGCTCCTGTTTTCTCACAATGCCTTCCACAACTTGTGCCTATTATCACTAAAATAGTAAACTCATCTCTTCAGTCAGGAAATTTTCCATCAGCTCTTAAAACAGCAATAGTCACACCTCTACTGAAAAAGCACGACCTCGATCCCAACATTCTGAAGAATTATAGGCCTGTCTCAAACTTACCCTTTGTCTCCAAAGTACTAGAAAAAGTTGTTCTCGAACAACTCAACAGTCACCTTCATTCCAATGATCTTCTTCCCACTTTTCAGTCTGCCTATCGCCCCAACCACAGCACCGAAACCACCCTAGTCCATACTTTAGATACACTTCTACTTGCTTCTGATGCAGGAAAAATCTCCCTCCTCACTCTTCTTGACTTATCTGCAGCCTTTGATACCATAGATCACTCAATTCTTCTTTCTCGCCTCCAAAATACGTTTGGTATTAATGGCACATCCCTCACCTGGTTTACTTCATATCTCACAGACCAGTTCCAGAAAGTTATTGTAAACAAAATTCAATCAAAACCTGTCAAAATGGAATGTGGAGTCCCGCAGGGATCAGTGCTGGGCCCTGTTCTCTTTACTATCTACACTGCTCCACTCTCACATATAATAAACAACCACCCTATTGATCATCATTTCTATGCCGATGATACTCAACTTCAGTGCAGCGATACTGTTGAAAACTTGCCTTCCCTCCTGACAAATATGTCCTACTGCCTTCAAGACATTCAAAACTGGATGACTCAGAACAAGTTACAACTTAATGCCGATAAAACCGAAGCCATGCTCATAGGGACCCAACATAAACTTTCCTCTATCACAAAAACTTCAATAGAATTCGGCAATACATCAGTTCCTTTGTCCAACTCTGTGAAGTATTTAGGAGTAGTTCTTGACATCACACTCTCTATGAAAAAATTCATCACCCAGACCTGCCAGCCTTGCTACTATCAATTACGGTGCATAAGCGCGATTCGCAAGTATCTGTCCACTGATGCAACTTCCAAGCTTGTCACATCTCTCATTCTTTCACGTTTAGACTACTGTAATTCTCTTTTGGCTGGCCTACCAGCATCATCTATCCACTCTCTTCAACGCATACAAAACTCTGCAGCTCGACTGGTCCTAAGAAAGAAAAAATCTGAACACATCACTCCTCTTCTGCCATCTCTTCACTGGTTGCCTGTCTCACAAAGACTGGAGTATAAAATCAATACCCTCTGTTTCAAATGTCTCCACAAATCTGCACCCTCTTATCTCTGTAACTGTCTTCACCTGTACACTCCATCCCGTTCCCTTCGTTCAGCCGCAGATACTTTGTGCTTTCGAACACCCAGATTCAAACAAACCACTGTTGGCCGTCGCTCCTTCTCTGTTTCTGGTTCATCCACTTGGAATGACCTCCCTCTTTCACTTCGTCAAAAGCCTTCACTTGATTCCTTCAAATCCAGCCTCAAAACACACTTATTTCCTACCTGAGACTTTCCCCCCACATATCTGTCCCTAATTTTCAACAGCATCTTTCACCTTCTAAGTGTTGTTCCGTGTGTGTGTGTGTGTGCGTGTGTGTGTGTGTGTGCGTGCGTGTGCGTGCGTAGTGTGCGCGCATGGATTTGAAATCTGTTGCTCATTATGTTTAAGGAGAGTTGCATGCCTGTAAATGATTGAGTGCAAGCGCTTCGATTTGTTTGTTTTTTACAAGATTCAGCGCTATATAAATTCCATTTATTATTATTATTATTATTATTATTATTATTATTGTTATTATTATTATTCGTGTGTGTTTACATCAAGTCCCCGTGTGCATGCCGTATGTATACCTTGTGCTCATTCCTTTGTTCTCCGTTCCACCTCCACCCCCACCCTCCCTTTCACAACTCAGGGTTTGTTCATTCATTCCCTGAGAAAGACTGGACAACTAAACTGACCCACTGCCCTATTTGAAGGCCTTACTATAGAACGTGAATGGGAATATTTTATTTAGGAAGGCCTGAAGGGACCTGTGCAATATCGTTATCTTAAAATAAAAAGCCAGCTGATTTTACCAAAGAATTCAAAATGTTCACGCACACAATATAGTATAACTCTTAACTTATGGCAATATTGCGTCTTGTCAGTGCTTTTTGTATATACAATGACAAATTCCTTACTGTAGTTTCATTGGAGAATGGCAACAAAAGATGTAGCCTAAATGACCTGTTTTCAATCTACCTTTTATTTCTAAAGTCCTTGAAAAAGTAGTTCTCAAACAGCTCAACAACCACCTTCTCTCCAACAATCTTCTTCCTGAGTTTCAGTCTGCCTATCGCGTGAACCACAGCACTGAAACCACCCTAGTACACACTTTAAACACGCTTCTACTAGCTTCTGACTCAGGGAAAATCACCCTTCTCACTCTACTCGACTTATCGGCAGCCTTCGATACTATAGACCACTCAATTCTTCTCTCCCGTCTTCAAAAAACGTTCGGTGTTACTGGCACAGCCCTTACCTGGTTTAATTCATACCTTACTGACCGATTTCAGACAGTTGCAGTAAACAAGATTCAATCAATACCTGCCAAACTGAAATGCGGAGTCCCACAGGGATCAGTTCTAGGCCCTGTTCTGTTCACTCTTTACACTGCCCCACTGTCACATATTATAATAAACCGTCATCAAATCAACCATCATTTTTATGCAGATGACTCTCAGATTCAAAGCAGTGTTACTCCTGAAAATCTGCCTTCTCTCCTGGCAGATATGGCCCACTGCTTTGAAGATATTCAAAATTGGATGACACAGAACAAATTACAGCTAAATGCAGATAAAACCGAAGCCATGCTTGTAGGGACCAAACACAAACTCTCTTCCATTACAACAGCTTCAATAGAACTTGGCAATGCATCAGTCCCTCTATCCACTGCTGTGAAGTACCTAGGTGCTGTTATCGACAACACTCTCTCTATGCAAAAATTCATCACCCAGACCTGTCAGTCGTGCTACTATCAGTTTCGGCGTATTAGTGCAATTCGAAAGTACCTGTCCACAGACGCAACAGCAAAACTTGTCACTTCTCTCATTCTTTCACGTCTGGACTATTGCAATTCTCTTTTGTCTGGTCTGCCAGCATCATCTATCCACACCCTTCAACGTATACAAAACTCGGCAGCTCGACTAGTTCTCAGAAAGAAAAAATCGGAGCACATTACCCCCTTCTTGCGATCTCTCCACTGGCTGCCTGTGCCACAGAGGGTAGAATATAAGATCAGTACCCTCTGTTCCAAATGTCTTCACAAAACTGCACCCTCCTACCTCTGTGAATGTTTCAACCTGTACACTCCTTCACGTTCCCTCCGCTCTGCTGCAGATACCTTGTGCCTACGAATACCTAGATTCAACCAATCTACTGTTGGCCGCCGCTCTTTCTCTATTTCGAGTTCATCGACCTGGAATGAGCTCCCTCTCTCTCTTCGCCAGAAGCCTAGCTATGACACTTTTAAATCAAGCCTCAAGACATTTATTTCAAACCTAAGATTTCCCCCTCCTGTCTCATATCAGAACTATCCCACCCTTCACTAACCCATGTCCTATCACCCTGCTAAAGTATATGACCTGTGTGTGTGTGTGTGTGCTTTTGAAAAACATTTGACTATTGCAATTTTATTTCATAGATTTGGTCTGCAGTACCATGTTTGTAATATCTGTTTGAACTATTGATTATTTGTCATTGGTTGTATGACTGTGTAAGATTAGGTCGAATGCATGCGCTTTGATTTGTCTTTGCAAGATATAGCGCTATATAAGTTCCATTTATTATTATTATTATTATTATTATTAAATGCACAAGGATTGCCGTAATAGTTTTTTCTGCAATATATTCTTCCCGAGGGTTGTCATACGCTGGACATAACAATATAAAACGAATTTCATCCTCCTTATCGGACTTAACACAATGGACAAAGCAACTGGCTTGCATTTGTTTTGCTGATTCTTTCTGAATGTATGACTATGGATGAAGCTCCAAATCTGAATTGAATGAAAGCATTTCTAACAAATGTATTCACATTTATTTTCAAATAAACTTCCATCAGGTGATTGTGTTTAAACAGAGCATAATTATGATCGAAATCTTTCGCCCAGTTACTATAGAAAAGACAGGGCCTAAGCCTTGCACTAGGCTTCTCCGCCTTCCTTCTACTACTCCCACCCACACCTCCTCCACCCCTACTACCCTAATTCTGACCTCTTCAGAGTAGGCCTATGAGACAAGGGGTGTGGCTGTTATCAGGAGACAGATCAATGGACCGTGTCGCCTCTTATCCTCATAAGACACACCATGGCCAATTAACGGCCTATTGTGTGAAAGAGCACTCGGGGCCCTACCGTGATAGCCTAACTGGTCTAGTCAAGTAGCCTAGAGAGCCACAACTAAACAGACAGGGGATTGACACAGGTCATGACTGGCCAGATTGATGGGTGTGTGTGCCCCTGTTTGTATTGCGTCAGAAGCCTAGGCGTGTGTAAACAGCTTAGGCAGCATTTCTGTCAGCTTCTGTTCATGCTGTTTGTGTGTCTGTTCTAGTTAAGCAATGGTCTTTGTAACATTGTATTCATACGTTAGTGTGTGTGTGTGTGTGTGTGCGTGTATGCATGCGTGCGTGTGTACACGCATAATTAACAAGTTTGTATGTCTTTTCCAGTTAATGGTTTTTATAACACTGTATTCTTATAATTATTGGCGCGCGCGTATGTTGTGTGTGTGTGTGTGTGTGTGTGTGTGTGTGTGTGTGTGTGTGTGTGTGTGTACGTGTGATAGAGAGACAGACAGGTAGAGACAGAGACAAAGACAGGAACAGACAGACAGACGGATCGAGACATAAAGAGTGAGTGTGCGTGCGTTCATGCGTGCGTGTGTG
The DNA here is from genome assembly GCA_028751875.1 of Rapana venosa. NCBI lineage: Eukaryota > Metazoa > Mollusca > Gastropoda > Neogastropoda > Muricidae > Rapana > Rapana venosa. The sequence continues at coordinate 116,644,887 of CM054134.1, forward strand.
TGCGTGCGTGTGTGTGTGAGAGAGAGAGAGAGAGAGAGAGAGAGAGAGAGAGAGATTCTTTTATTTGAAGTTATCTTGGAATGTTTATACCAATATGAAATGTAACTTTCTTGTGCCTGTCCAGATAGGCCTAATAATAGGTATGAATGTGCCTGTCAGTATTGTAATTGCCCTTCATGGGATGATTAAAGTGTTTTTGACTTGACTTTGACTTGACTTGAGGATGTAGATGTGAATAGGGGTGTGGTAAGAAATAAAGATGTAGAAGTGTATAGTGGTGTGGTAAGAAATAAAGATGTAGAAGTGTATAGTGGTGTGGCATGAAGTAAGGATGGAGACATGTATTGAGAGTGTGTTATGTATTCCATATCTGCATTGGTCACAGAACAGCACAACTCAAGCTTGTTTGTTGAAGTACACAAATCATTTTTGAATATGCTCGCCTATTGTCTTATGTCTGCTGACTTACTTCCTGGCTCTTGTATCCAATGCTTATTTCCCTGCCCTATTTTCCCTAAGGCTGATGTTGTAGTCTGGTATCAGTTGTAGAAAGGTTCAGGAGATAAGAGAGAATGCTAGGACTCCCGCACTCCACAACTCGAATAATTATGATGCGAGGCCACTGCAGGGGTGTCCAGAACAAACCTGCTGGTTTTCTGTCTTGGTCATTCTTCAAATTTCATCACACAACAGTCCATCTAACTTGAAGAAGATTAACTTTCAATTGATAATGGATTTTTTTTTTAAGATCATATGCATGCCCTGAGATGATGCCATTTCAGGTAAAATGATTTCTTTTCATCCTCAATGATTAATCTATAACACCACACAGACACACACGTGCTCACGTACACACATGTACACACACACACACACATCATCTGATAAAATACGACATAACCATCATCGATGTCATCATATGATTTTTGTGCACCTTTGCTCAACAACATTTTGGAAGATGAGACTTAAAAAAACAACACCTTTTCTCGAGAAAATATGTGAGCTATGTGAATATAGATGTAATAAATATAATAAAGACAGACGCAGAGACAGAGAGGGAAAGAGAGAGAGAGAGAGTCGGACAGACAGACAGATAGACAGAGCCAGAGACAGCCAGAGACAGACAGAAACAGACACAGAGAGAAAAAGAGAAACAGAGACAGGGAGAGCTAAAGACAGAGACAGATAGACAAACAGACAGACAAAAACAATAAAAGAAAAGGATTCGACAGATAAATTAGAACAATATATATATATATATATATATATTTATATTTCCTAAGAGTGAATGCCTAACTAGAATGGTTTGTTCAGAGGTATGTATCGCGTTCTAAAACCAAACAGATCTGGCTGAAATTCATCAAATTCATACAAAATTGTGAAAAATACAAACGATTTTGTTTCTCTTTTTTCTTCTTTTTAAAAAAAATTAGATTTAGGTGTGAGTGTCTACACTATAATGTAACGAAAAACTAAGCATAGTTTCAAAAGCAGCAAATGTGCTAACAATGCAAACCAATGCTGGGGATGAGGCAATTTATGCTTCCAACATTATGCTCGCTTTCTGCATGTTTATTCATAGAACCAAATTCCTCTAACTCGTTTTACTTCACGATATGAAACGCGAACATCAATCTGATAGGCTGTTTTCTTTTGAAACCAAGAATCCTTTGTTCTGGCTCAAAGTTGCCATTGGTGGAGAATGATCTGAAGCAACGGAAATGACGTCACGCGTCACCATCACGTGAGTTAGTGAAAAGGCCTAGGTCAGTAACTTTTTTCTAAGATGGTCATTCCGTTCTGAGACACCAAGCAGAGAGGAAGGAGAGAAGAAGACCCAGGCTGTAATTTGGCAAGTCTTTGTATTGAGAAAATTTTCGTCTGAGCCATGGCTCACCAAGGTCAAGGTGAATATTGCTTTTATTTCTTTGTTTTTAAATGTCTGTGAATAGTTATCCTCTTAAGGAAAGTAAAGTTTAAGTAGACTTTTAAAGTAGGCTTACTTGTAAACTTAATTGAATCTTGTTACCAGAACTTAAAGAGTTACTGGAGATTGGTTTGAAATGTGGAAAATGCTTTGATAGTGACATGCAGCGGCTACTTTGGGTTTTAGCGTTGAGCACTACAGTCAGTTTTTTTCTGGCTGTTTTTTTTTCTCTCTAAATGAAGTCCCTTATTAAATTTAAGGTATACCATGGTATGTTCTTTGGATTAATTTTATTTTTGTGATCTTGTAAAGTGTATTATTTCAACAGTACCCGGTTGCACTAACACACACACACACACACACACACACACACACACACGCGCGGGCACGCACACACACACATTGCTAGCATCTATAATTGCATTTCAAGCTGATTTTGGTTTAACCTTTTCTCACAAAGTCATGCCGATTAGTAATAAAACAATAACCATTAAGAACAGGTCTAGAGAAAACAGTTTTCTATATTGTGTTTGATTCTCTGAGCAGGGGAGATTTGTGAGTAATGGTGTTGTTCCTTTTAGCGACTGGCCTACCATCTAAAAAAAATTGAAAAAAAGAAAGAAACGAAGAAAGAAAAAAGGAGCAAAAAACTTTCGTTAACAATTATGTATGACTTTCGACGTGAGCAAGGATATGAAAAAATATATATAGATATGTTAATCCTTTTAGCCACTGACCTATGATCTAAAAAAAAAATTGAAAAAAAGGAAGAAACGAAGAAAGAAAAAGGAGCAAAAATCTTTCGTTAACAATTTAGTTATGTATGACTTTCGACGTGAGCAAGGATATGAAAAAAAAAAAATTTTTAATATATATAGGGGACGGGATAGCTCAGTGGTCGGAGCACTCGCTTTAACCCAGCCAAGTTAAGCAGCGTCGAGCGTGGTTACCAGTTGGATGGGTGACCGTTTGCGCGCCTTAGCTTCAGTACAGTTTCCCCAGTTCACCCAGCTGTAAATGGGTACCTGCCCTCTTTAGGTTCAGGGAAGGTAAAGCAGCGAGGGAGAGGAGATGGGCGCCGCCCTCAATATGCTGGCCCTAGAGAAGTGAGGTCTCTGACGCCTTGCTCCCCTACGACCTTATAGGTTATGGAACTCCTTTACCTCCTTTACCTTTTTATATATAGATATGTTGTTCCTTTTAGCCACTGACCTACCATCTAAACAAAATTGGAAAAAAAGGAAGAAACGAAGAAAGAAAAAAAAGGAGCAAAAAATTTTCGTTAACAATTTATGTATGACTTTCGATGTGAGCAAGGATATGGGAAAAAAAATATAGAGAGATTCGGGCTGCTCTCCCAGGGGGGAGGGGGGGGAGGGAGCTTGTCGGAAGGAATTCCTGATTTTGATTGTATTTTCCTGTGAAGGACTTGTTGAAAATAGTTTTAAGATTTCCTCAGGAGGAGGAGCTGCCCCAACACCTGAACTGGACCTAGGACAGTCCGGCAACAATTAATGGAAATGCCTTGACCAACCAAACGGGTGGACACGAACGCGTGGCTTTATAGAAACACGTCAGCACAAAAGTTTAAAAAAAAGTTTAAAAAAAGGTAGAGTCCCATAACCTATAAGGTCGTAGGGGAGCGAGGCATGGGGAACCTCATTTCTCTAGGGCCGCATATGGGGGCCGGCGCCCTTCCTCTCCCTCAGCTTTACCTTCCCTGACCCTAGAGAGGCATTTTTCCTTTTACAGGGGGGTGAACGGGGGAATGATGACCCAAGGGCCACAAATGGTCCCGCCCAAACGGGGTAACAAATTCGTTTGAGCTCAACCTGGGCTGGGAAAAAAACGAGTGCTGTGACCATTGTGGGTGGGAACGGTGAAAAAAATAAAAAACTGCATACGCAGGGGGATGGATGTAAAAAAAAGCACACGAGTGTTTTTCCAGTATCCTCCAAAAATAAAAAAAATATAATTTTATAAAGGAGCTTTCTGCCCCCAACTGTGTTGACCTGGCAAATGTTTAACATAATTTTGGTTTCCCAATAAAACTGTTTTATTTTGTTATCCCAATTACTAACTTTTGGTTCCACAATAAAACTGTTGTACTTTTTTCAACCCAATCTACATATCAGCAGCTGCTTGGCGGAGCGGATAAAAGCGCAAAAAGGGAATAAAAGACCAGATAAATTAGGGGGTGGGGGGGGGGGGGGGGGGGGGAAAATGAAAATATTTTGCCACCATTGTATTCCAAAAAAAATTCCATTTCAGCCATAAAAAGACATGGAAAACGGGATTTTTTGTTTTAGCTGCAAAAAAAAAAAAAAGGGTTAAAATAAAGAAGAAAAAGTAAGGGGAAAAAGATCATCATCAGAAAAATTATCTTTAATGACCAAAAAAAAGAAAGAAAAAAAAAAAGAAAGGAAAAGGAAGGAAAAAGGGGAAAGAAAGAAAAAAGGGAAAAAGAAAAAGAAGAACAATAAAAACAAAAAAAAAATGAATATCAAAAGAAAGAAAAAAAAAAACAGAGAAACGAAAAAAAGGAATAAAAGAAAAACAAAGAAACAAAAAAACCGAAAAAAAAAAAAAAAAAAAAAAGGGAAAAAAAAAGAAGAAAAAAAAAACCGAAAAAAAAAAAGGAAAGAAAGAAAAAAAAGTCAGAAATAACGGAAAAGAAAAATTTTAAAGAAAAGAAAAAAAAAGGGGAAAAAGAAAGAACAAACGAAAAAAAAAAAAAAACAAAAGGTAAAAAAAACAGAAAGAAAGAAAAGAAAATTCATAAAAAGAAAAAAGAAAGAAGAAGAAAAGTAAAAAGAAAGAAAAAAAAAAAAGAAAAAAAGAGAAAAGTAAAAAAAACGAAAAGAAAAGAAAAGAAAGAAAGGAATAAGGAAGGAAAGGGAAAGGGAAAAAAGGAAGGGAAGAAAGAAAAAAAAAAAAGGAAAGGAAAGGGAGGAAAAAAGAAAAAAGAAAGAAAAAAACTAAAAAAAGAAATTAAAAAAACGGAAAAAACAAGAAAAAAAAATTTAAAGAAAAAAGGAAGAAAAAGAAAAAAAAGAAAGAAAGAAAAAAAAAGAAATTAAGGAAAAAAGGGAAAAAAACCAAAGAAAAAGAAAAGAAAATTAAAGAAAAAAAAAGGAGAAAAAAAAAAAAGAAAAAAGTAGAATAAAAAGAAAAAAAACAAAAAAGAAAAAATTAAGTAAGAATAAAGGAAAAAAAAACAAAAAAACAAAGGGGGGGAAAGAAAGAAAAAAAAGAAACAAACAAAGGAAGAAAGAACGAAAAAAGAAAAGAAAAAAAAGTAGAAGGATGAAAAAAAAAGAAAGAAAAAAAAAGAAAAAAACCAGCATCCGGAAAAGAAAAGGGAGCCCAAAGCAGAATCAAAGACAAGAAACCCCAGTTTGGGACAGAAAAATCAAAGAAACACACACCCCACCAGGGCCCATTAAACCCATGGCTGAAAAATCAAAATGAAATTTTAATAAAAGATGGAAATAAGAATTAAAAAACATTAATTTTTCCGTACATATATACAAATAATAGGAAAACTGCAGAAGGGAAACCCCCCTTCCCCCTTCCAAACATACATGCATTTTCCTCACATCACACATTAAAACACACAAGCAACTTCCCACTCCGTCCCAATTTTTAATACCGCGCACAGCGCCTCACAACACAAACGCGCCCCCGCACGCCGTACACGGTTCAAACACACCCCACAAAACACCCCCAACACATTGATCCCAGAACAAAATACAAAAATGTGATCCCAGTGACAAATTCTTTAAAAAAAAAAAAAAAAAAAAAAAAAATTTTTGTTTTTCAATCGTTGATCAAAGGTACTTACCCTGTACATTCGATGGGTAAATAGATCTATTACTTGTATAGAAAAAACAGCCAAGAGAGGGTGAATATAAAATATGTAGGTTCCCCCACACACACACAGCAGCACCCCGAAACGCCAGCACGCACCAAACACACAAACACACACACCACCCCTTTTACATTGATAAAAAAAACCCAAAGAAAAATTTGCCCCAGTTAAAGTTTTTTGAAACATGTTTCATTTAATATTCAATTTTTGTTTTTTCGGATACAATGATAGTTTTGTCAAGTTTTTTAAATTAATATTTTAAAAATTTTAATACACTCAACGAAAAAATTAATTCTTTTTGTAATTTTTAAATGATTAGTAATTTGTTGGTTGTTGTTTTATTTTTAAAACATTTTTAACAATGATAAAAGGGAAAACTTTTCTAAGTTAGGTATTTAAAAACGGAAAAGAAACAACTACAATTTTTTAAAATGATATCACGGGGTTTGTTTACCCATTGAAAAGATCTCTTGTTCAAATGTTTTTAAACAAATGAGTAAAACTTGGAAAATTATCTTTGGAAAATATTAAAGATTTTGGAAAAGTTGATAAAATTAATGTAAACAAACTAAAGAGTACACATAAAAGACATTTAAATTTTATACGATTTTATAATTTTACAAGAAACCATTTGAAAAAAAAATCGTAGAAGATGAAACTTACCAGGATAATGTCGTGCACTACTGCAGCCCAAAAAGAAATAGATCTTCAGGTTAGGGGTATTTCAGTTTTATTAAGGAAGTTTATCAAAAAAAAGTTAATTTTCCCGAAAAAGTTGTATTGTTGGATGCAAATGATAAGAAAACTCTTTTAAGTCTCAAACAGAAATTTTTTGGGATGTGTTTTCCCCCCGAATTTTCTTTTTTTGGAAAAGTTATACCAAAAAAATATGGGAAAATTTGAAAAGAAAAAAATTGGGTGTGAAAGAGGTCAAAATATTGTGCGGAGATCAAAAATGCGCGTCAGGAAACGCTGTTTATAGAAATGATCAAAACCAAGTTATACAATTTCCTGAAAAAAAGAATATCCAATGTATAAAAGGGTGCTCAATGGAAAAAGGTCCCAAAATGGGTAGACTTTTAGCTAATTTTGTACCGACAATCAATTATTTATTAAATGGCCGAACATTGGGGGAAATTTAAAGGGTAAATTTTTCATGTTTCAAAATAAGGGTTTTTGGTTGTGGATTATTTATTTGTTCAAAATCATTTATGAAAGGGTGAAGCATATGAAAGTTAGAGATTTAATGGGAAAACTTGTCAATGTCCCCTAATTTTTGATATAATATACCAAAAGCAAAAACACGTTTGCAGAGGTTATCAAAATAGTAAAAAAGGGAAACCCGGCAGAGTATTTTCAAAAATTCACCCCCAAAAAAACACGTTTTGTATGGGGTAAAATTCCAAAGGAAAATTTGAAAAGGCACTTTAAACCCCAATACAAACACCCAACACAAATAAAACGAAACAAATACGATTAAAACAAAAAAAAAACAAAGTACAAAGCAGCCTGATTCCCCAAACGTCGTAAATGAAAATTCCAGACCCTGTTATATCTTTCTCAAAGGGCACAAAATTTAAGCTTGAAGACCCGAATCAAAACCGGAAAAGAAAAAAAACCCCAAAAAAAAAATGGTTTGATTCGAATGTAACATACAAGAAAAGAAGTAAAGTCTCTACTAAATGCAAAAATGAACCCCCCTATAAATGAAAATTCGAGAAAATACTTTATGAAAAAAAAAAAAAATATCTTTAAAAAAAAAAGGGGGGGAAAAAAAAAAAATTTAAAAAATTACTAGTATCACAGACTGATGCATTGACGAAGATCGGGAATTGTGGAAAAAACTTTACAAAAATTAAAAAAAAGCGAAGTGATGGGATTAAAAAAATATAATATATTAGTACATAAAGGGCGAACATTAAAAAACTTATTGGTAAGACCGCAAAAAATGAAAAAAACAATCAAAATTTTTTTAAATTAAAAATTAAAAAACCCAAGCGATAAAAATTACAAAAATTTAAAAAACAATAAAAATAAAAAAATAAACAAATCCCGGGAAAGATGGAAAACAAAAAAAATTTTATCAATAAAATTTTTCTAAGATGAAATTTTAAAATATTTTAAATTTAGTATTAAAAATTTATTTCCCCTTACTAAAATTTAAATAATTTCCCCAACTTAAAAAATTATACAACCAGAAAACTAAAGAAAAATTTTTAAAATATTAAAATTTTGTTAAATATAACTAAAATTTGAATATTAAAAATAAAATTTTATTGTAAGGGGAAAAAGTTTTCAAAAACCAAGGAAAATTTTTTCTTAATTTTTAAATAATTTTAATAAATTTTTAAAAATTTTAAAAGTTTTTTTTTCTTTTAAATTTTTTAACCTTTTATATTTTTCTAAAAAGGGGGTTTTTTTAAGTTAACAAAAAAAGGAAAAAACACAAAATTTTAATGATTAAAAATTTACCAATGCAAAATATTTTTCAAAAAAATACACAAAAAACAAAAAATTTGCAGAAAAGGGGGACACAGGGGAAATACAAAGTTTCTTATTTAGTTATGCAGTATTTCAAAATTTTTTATAGAAAGATTCCCCTTTTCCCGAAAAAGAAGAAATTTTTTTTCCCCTTAACCCCGGATTTCTATCAAACCCAACCAAAGGTTTTCAAACAAAATGAAAAAAGCAAAATACTGCTAATTTTGGGGTTTTAAAAATAACAAAACAAAAAAAAAGGTGTTTTTAGGAAACTCCAAACCAATTCATTTTAAATTTTAAAAATATGAAAAAGTAAAAACTTTTAAAAATTTTTTGTCTTTTTTTTAGAAAGGGAAATTCAAGCAAAAAAAGAAATTTTGAAAAAAAGCAAAAACTAAGCTTAAAACCCCAAATTCATAAAAAATTTAAAAATACTAAAATAACGTTTATTTGACTCAGATACCCCTTTTTTAATATGGGCAAAAAAATTTGGTTTTTTTTTGAAAGGGGGAAAAATTTTATATAACGCAAGCAGTTTCCTTGTTTTTTATGGAATTTTCCTGAAAAATTTTAAACAAAGAGGGGTTCAAAAAAAACCAAAAAGATACCCCCCTTTGGTTTTAAAATTACCCCAAAAAAATAAAATCCAAAATAAAAAATCCTTTTGGGGCTTTGACAGTAAAAAAACTTTTTAATATTAGTTTTTTTTTCAGAATAAATAACAAAAGAAAATTAGGAAAACAAAGTAAAAATATTTTACACAATGGATTCAAAAGGTTGAAAAACCCCAAGACCAATGTTTCTCGGCCCTTGGGGGGTTTATGTGTTAGAAAAAAAAACTTTTGAGGAATGAAAAAATAAAACATTTTTGGGGATTTTACCCAAAAAAAAAAAAGAGTTTGCAAAAAAACTAAAATTTTATGATTTTGCTACCCAAAAAATACGATTGGAACCCTACTTAGTAAACTATGAAAACAAAATCATAAGAAGACATATTTTAAATTTCGCAAAGCTGTACAAAATTTTTATAGAGAAAGGGGACACCAAATAAATCCAGAGGGACAGAAAATGTGCACGTAAAAAATTGAAGATGAATTTCATTTTCTTGTAAAGCATTTTTTATGAGAACTCGAAAAAATTTGTTATTAAAAACAAAAAAAGAAAGACAAAAAAACGCAAAAAAACTGGACTTTTAATTTGTGAAAAACACAGTTTTTTATCAAGAGATATATCAGATATGTGTATGGTGTTTTGAAAAGAGAGAAAAGAATAAAATACTGTTTTTAGTGTACATCATTTTTAGCCAAAATAGTATATTATAGTTGATTTTTTTGTTGTGTCAAATAATCTAATATTTAAATGGCAATAAAAATAATCTGAATCTAAAATTGATCACACACCACCACAACACCCTCAACAACAACAATCACCTTTCCCCGTCTCCGTCTTGGTTTGATTTTCCCCCTCATAAATAGGAGGGTCTGTCAGAAAGATATTGATTACACGCCTGACTTTTAACTTCCTTAACTTCTTCGAATTTTTTGGTTTCATAACTTTTTTTTCGTACAAAAACACATGAATTTTTGGTGTCGCACTTTCGGCACGCAGGGGCGCGCGCAGCCCCTCACGCAGATTTCCCACGCGCGCCCGCACACCACTTATAGTAAAAGATAGACAATAGTAGATGATAGATAGACGACGCAGCATACAGATAGACGATAGATAGATAGTAGATAGATAGACGACATAAACTAAGATAGAAGATAATAGATGATAATAATAAGGGGCCACAACACACATGTCACACACCAAAATCAATACTACACAACACCTTAATCCCCCCCACCCCCTTCACACCAAAACCCCACACACACACACCTATTTTTACAACACCCCCACACACACACACCAACACACACACAACCACACAACCACACGGGGCGGGTGCCGTGGTCGAACATGCGCTCGCAATCTGACGCCCAGGTTCGATTCCCCCTTCAAGGGGTATTTTTCCCCGGGTTAAAATTTTATGCGACTTCACTCTCCAAAAGTCCCTTTCCAAAGACATAAACCCAGGCCCCCTTGGGGAAGCACGCAGGCATCTTTCGACACGTTAAATCCTGTTCCGCTTTTTGTAAGAGTAGGCCATTGTGTGCCGGTGGGAACAGATGACAGAATTTGCAAAACCACATACACACGGGGACTAGATGTAAAAAAGCACATAAGTGCTTATTACATTATCCTCCATATTTTAGAATTTAAAAAAATGTTTAAAAGACGCATGCACGCAGCACTCAATCCCCCCCCATACACACACACACATACTCATTCACTACCCCTATCTCACCCTCCCCCCCCTCCCCCCGCCGCCCCCCCCCCCACACACACACACACACACACACTTACAACAGTGTAGACTGCTAATGAGAAAATAATGAGCCAACTCAGAGTCTACTATGTCTCTCTAGGTTGTTACGTTAACCCCAACAGGGCTAGCCAGGCCACAAAACCTGACACCACGCGGCGCGAAATCATACAAGGACAACAACAAAATGATAAAGAGCATACAGACAGAGCAAAGATCGTTTATTCCCTAACAACCAAGCCCCATTATGTAGAGGAAGAAAGGGAAGATAATCACTGTACATAATATATCAAGTCTTTGTGGGTGCGCGCGTACGCATGCACACACATACACGTGCGCGTGTACGCACGCACGTACGCTCGGACACACACACATGCGCGCGCACACAAACACACACACACACACACACACACTAGCACACCCCCTTTCTATGGGGGTCGGGATATCCTAGTGGTTAGAACATTGCGCTGGCAATCTGACGACCCGGGTTCAATTCCCGTTCAAGGGGAAATTTTCCCCTGAAGTTAACATCAATGCAGACTCTTCACTCTCCAGATGTCTTTTGGATGAGACTATAAACCGAGGGCCCATGTGCGAACGCACGCAGAGCATCTTGCGCACACGTTAAATCCTGTTCCGTTTTTCGTAAGAGTATGCCATTGTGTGCCGATGGGAACAGATGACAGAATTTACAAACCGCATACACACGGGGACTGGATGTAAAAAGCACATAAGTGCTTATTCCATTATCCTCGATATAAAAGACTAAAATAAAATAAATAAACAGAGAGACAAATGACAAATTCTTTTATTTCGAGGATAATGAATAAGAACTCGTGCTTTTTTACATCCAGTCCCCGCCCGTAGTAATTCATCTTAATAATAACCCAATACTTATACTCTCACACAGTAGAAACAAAGGGAAATAACCCTTTTAAAAAACCAACAACAACAAACAAACAAAAGGGAAAAAAAACCACAAAAAGAGAAAAACAAACAACACAAAACCAAGAAGAAAAAAACAACAACCAAACTTATAAAGCATATAAAAATAAACATCTACGCATTGTAAAATGGTACACATAGTTGTTACACACAACAATAAGTATTGAAATAGGGCATTCATTAAAACTTAAGTACAGCCGACAAGCCCAATAAAATATTGAAAGAGAGAGAGAGAGTGAAAGAGAGAAAGAGAGAGAGAGAGCCCGCCAAAATGCAAAGATCTTAACCTACGGTGAATTCCAAGACAAGACAATAGCAACAACAACAACAACACAACACAACACACGACATAAGCTCTAAGCCTTGATGTAGCTCAAGCCGATATACTGTTTGATTTTGTTGTTTCGAATCAAGTTGGTTTAAACCAACAAAACTTCAGAACATGTACAGACAAAAGACATAACTATTATTCCTCTCGACCCGAAAGTGACCCGAATTGCAGAGATTCGAACCCTCTTTCAAGGTCTGTTTGGAAAATAATCTCAGCCCAGAAAACTTCATCCCATAAAAGTCAAAGCCATTGACACTCAAACTACCGCTAAGCCTACAGAAGTAAGGTCACGATTCACAAAGTCAGCTTTTAAACCTGGGGGCATGTGCAGTTCAAGTGTGTGTGCTAGTCTTGGGTTAAGTCAGTAAGGTGGTGCTTTCTTTGTGTCTATGATAGATAAATCATGATGCATGCCAGTGACGTAGTCCTCTGCCTCAATGCTTTCTTCTTCGTCTTTGTCGAACCCTTAGACAGGAACTATTGTTGTCTGTCATGTAGCAAAACTATAGGCAAAGAGAAAGAGCGAAGAGGAGAGAGAGAGATGACGATGAGATTGGCGAGAGAGAGAGAGGAGAATGAATGAATGAGATGAATGTATTTATTTTTCATGGGTAAACAGATAAGCATAGGCATACATATTTTTTATCCGTCGTCCCTTGCCTGTTTAGGGGACTATCAAAAAAACAAGGGAAAAACCCTACTAAGCAACGAACAAAGAGCTTCGATCAGACTATAAACTGAGGTCCCATGTGCGAAAACGCACGCAGAAACATCTTGCGCACACGTTAAAAAACCCGTTCCGCTTTTCGAAGAGATAGCCCATTGTGTGCGGTGGAAACGGGTGACCAGAATTTACAAAACCGCATGACACACGTGCGCAACGTTAAAAAGCACTTTAAATGCCTATTCCTCACCCTCGAATTAAAAAGAATTTTTAAAAAAATTAATATTAAACAACAATAAAATTTTTAAAAGTGTTATTTAACAATACATAATCCCTAACTGACTTGAACATTAATGTCAAGATATACATAGATTTATTTTTTTTTAGGAAACAAGACATGCGCTAATAAACACATAATTCTCAAATGATTTAAAATATTGCATGAAAACTGATACACTGATTAAGTAACGTGGATAAATGTGAGGGGAGACAGCAAGAAGCGGAGGAGAGAGAGAGAAGAGTGAGAGAGAAGAGAGAGA